>JASVEL010002114.1:0-600000 GCA_032618575.1 Nicotiana noctiflora
AGGGGAATGCAAGTCATTTGTACACATCTATTATTCAATACTAAATACATAAGAACATTTGCTCTACTCTTTAACACATTCTCTTAAGATCTTTACTTCCACTTATTGGTTACATTCATTGTGTTCTATTTATTGTTCTTCATTTATTTCTTATTGTTGGCCATAAAGAGCCATTATTAAATTTATAATAATTGTTAATCCCTCCATAGATAGCCTACGACATATTATAATACTCGGGCCTCGAGGCCCCGAATAAGCAAGCTCGAGGCCCCGATCTCCAACTGTTTGGTATGATTATCATATCGTCTCTAAGCTGCAATCTTCATTTCTAATTCTTTATTTTGAATCCATTGCTCAGCAACTAGCATAAAAATAGATCACACATTTTTAGAACTATAAAATCAAATTTAATTGTAATTACCATTACGGTAGACAAAGCTATCTTCCGATCTATGGCTCATGGTATTACTTTAACCCTTCATGGATGTTATGGAATCTCCAGGATACAATCTTCTAATAATTCAGTCCTTTGTCTATGACCTGGACTCAATTCTTTCTTTTAACTTATAATGGTGTTTTCTACGGTTGTATGATTGTCAACATATATGTTGCATGGGTAATACTTTGAAATCTTAGGTGAGTTAATAACGTGGATGACTCTGAATCATTGATCGAGTAATTCCTTTTGTTCCTTCTCAACTTTCATTAAATGCAAGCAATTGCTTTTCCTATTCGTTCGACCACTTGTTGCATGAATACTTGTCTTATCTTAGTGCCCACACATATTGGAATTTCATATAACCCATATTATCTTCAATATCATCTTTTTATTTTCTTTCTTCTTCGCATTCATTAACCACGATGGCTGCCACTTTCTTATGGGGTGCATACAATGTTATTGCGAGACTATTGTTACAAGACCTTTTCCTCTTTAGGTCAATGTGCTTAGGTTGAAGACATCTTCCTTATTTTTTGAGCTAGTCCTTCATTGTAGTTCTTAGGGAAGACCTTCTAACTCACGTAAAGTTGCGAGCTTATTACATCGTATACCCGAACGAATTTTTTATTTTCTTCCTCGCCTATAGTTATCCCACTACAACATTTTAGGCCTACAACCACCCCTGAAAAGTGTGGCCTAAAATGCCAAGAAGTGTAGCATTTGGGCAAAGGCAACACTTTATTGCTTTAGGCAACGCTTTTTCGGGGGTGGCCTAAAGTACCGTAACCTTTGATTATTGGCCACTCTTTGTAGGTGTTGCCTTAGAAGCCACGCTTTAAAAGTGTGGCTAATACGGTACAAAGGCCACACTTATATTTTCTGATATAGCCACGTTTTTGTGACATAAGGCTACACTTATAAAGCGTGATTATTGTCACGTTATAGGCTACGCTTCTAAAGTGTGGCTTCTAGAGCAACATTTATCATTAACAATGCCATATTGACATTCTCTATGGCCACCCTTTCTAAGCGTGGCCATTTTGTCTACACTACAAAATTATTTTACAAAAGTATTTTATAGCCATAATTTTATGGTTAAAAAACTATATTTGTTTGCATCAAGTTCTCGCGCGCGCGCGCACACACACACACATATATATATATATATGAAGCATTAATTTAAATGATAAGTAATAGAATAAAAATAATTCAAATGCATATACTTGAAATAAATTTCAACAAAAGAAACACACTGTGTACTATCTATAGTATTAAAGCAATGTTGGTTCAAGAAGTTCACTAGCAAAGACCTCTACAAAACCAAATGTACTCATATTTAGTGTCAACAAAAATAAACATCTTGTTTCAAAGGTCTTCAGCATTCACTTTAATGATTCAAATTGATTTGTGGCCACCATTTCCAATTGCGTCACTTGTATTTTCCTACACATTCAAAATAAAAAAAATTAGGAAGAAATGCTTGCAACGAGAACAAGGATCAAAAGAAAGCCTAAAAATACTTTCACTTCTCCAAAATAAGTTAAACTTCTATGCAGTTAGTAAGTGATAAAAGAAGTGGGGGTCAATATGGGTTGGAAATGGGAATGAGAGGAGCAAGAAAGCAGGTAATATTTCCCCCAAATTTCGCTCACTACGTATTTGTTTGTCTATTTAACAATAAATACTTGTTGGTGCAGGCTTACACAATAGAACTTAGAAGCAGAACTGAACCAGTTAAAAGAAGAAAATGCACATCTAATAACAAAACTGCTAGAATCCTAATAACACTACTAATAACATTCTAGCATTGGCGGATATGCGCCACGCTCCTACTATAAATGATACAGTCCTACTAACTATCCCGAGGATATCACTAAGTTTTCATCTCCATGTTTCAGAGAGATGCTGTATCTCCTCGGAATATTGAATTGTATTGTACCAAGTGCAAGTTTATCTCCGTAGGGATGGCAACAAGGTCAACAAGAAACTTAACTGATGCCCAGTTTAAGTACACAAATGGCCTATTATCTAGGGCAGAGTCGACACACTGACGAGTAACACCATGATACATCAGAATACTGCAACACATCACGAACTACACCAGATAAAGAGTCCAATACAATGCAATGGGGATGCACACAACACTGGATACCAATATAGTATAGGTGTGAAGAGCTGGACATCAATATGCACTGGTTGGCAAGGCACGACGAGCAGGATAAAGAGGGATAAAACTTAAATGCATCACTAATGAACACCAGTATGGAATACATGCAAAGGTCCCAACAAACAAAGGAACGACAAACGAAAATGAGGGCAAAATCAGTACTCAAACATAGCTGGGCACCGAAGGTAGAGTGCTTCATTTGGCCGTTGGCCAAAGAAGCGAGCTTAACATATAAGAATTATATTAGGTTTCATGACATTGATTTATCAGGTTTCACTCCTTCCACCATACTCAATTTCGAACGAATTATTCGCTCTTTATGCCATTCTATGACTACATCTATGGGACCTTGGACAAGTCTACCGATTCATTATATGAAAAATCATTAAACAGGTAAGAAGATTCAACAGATGTTGTATATTCGACACATTTGTGCTAAACAGCATCCCTAAAGGAAAAACAACAGTGCTTCTCAGAGGAACGAAAGTGAACAGAACTATGCCTAAGTCAACCAGGAATTTCTTACTAAGCTAGCATAGAGAAGATCAACAACCAAAGGCTATGTGAAGGACTCCAGAGTGCTGCAATATAGCAGATCAACAATAAAATTAAGTGGATTTAAGTTATATTCAACATCAACTCTAATGAATTTTCAGTTTACTTTAACATGCTATAGAATAGTACTTGTATAAACGACATAATATAAGGTAAGAAGTTGAACTCTTGAATAACTCTAGTCCTCTTTAGGTTTCATCAAGAAAAACTGATTACAGAATCTAAGGATAGTGGAATAGCAAGGAAATCAAAGGATATAGAATAAACATTTTGGTTCATAACAATTGGATAACTTACTATTGCAATTTGAGTATCTGTATGAACTTCCTTCCCTTTCTTTGTACGAGTTGTAATAAACATTTCAGACTTTGATGGATCCTCGTTGTTCTCTTTTGTTGCGCGCTACAAATTACATCAAAGAAAATATAAAAAACATCATTGTGTTCCGACAAAGTACAAAAAGAAATGAAAGTTAGATTACGAAGTGTCGACTAAATATTACCAATGCCATACGCACTCTTGCAAAATTAATAGGTCCCATTCGATGCCTCCACTTTTGTTTTTTCCTATTTTTAGAATTTAATTGGCACATAGCCTAACAACAAAAGAAGCATATTAATTAATAAACCAAAAAGGAAATAATATACATGCTGCTAACAATAAAAATGTAGAAATGCCATGTGTATCATACTTCAACAATAGGTAGAAAATATACAAATGCACGGTTTAATTGTTGTAGTGTCACCTTTACTCATCGCTACTGTTTATTTACTCATCATGCTCACATAGAAAACTAACCAACAACAAGTTGCAAGCACCATCATTAATATTATTTTGATATGTATATATGAGAGACAATAAGCAGAATCTTCCAAAAAAAATACTGGAAGAGATTTATATTATTATAAAGTATGAGAAGTTTTCTGGAATATCACCTTCACTCTACATTGATATTAAGAACAAATAAGAATAGCCTGCAAGTTCACTAATTAGAATGGATTCTAAATACATTGTCATCTACCTACTATTTTATTTTTCATCGCATTTCATATCTTACCTACTCTATTTTATATTTGTGTGGTTTAAATTTTCAAATAATTTTAATAAGCTTGAGTAGCCTTCAACTACTAAGGAAAAGAGCAACTTTTTCTACCTCTTGATCCTGCACATTCATGTTGAAGGTCAAATGCTCATTATTGCTTTCTCTACACTCAGCAACTGAAACATCTTTGAGTGTGGTAACATCGTCGCTATCTTGAAATAAATCTTACAAAACTACAATCTACCATCAATGGATCTTTCTGCTTCTAGATTATGTTAATAGACTATAATATGAGTCAATTGATTCTCTTAAAAACACATGAGTTACGTTATGATAAGCATAACTTCTTACTATAATAAAGACCAACTATCATAAACTAAGAGAACTAAGAAACAAAGAAGGTAGGACTTCGAAGAACGAATCATTATTATTCAACAATCGATACAATAAAAACCTGATTAATATAGAGAAAATGAGAGAAAAGATTGGGAGAAGATGCAAGTTGTACAAGTAAAGCAACCTATCAATTATCGCTGAAGCATTCGCAAATAGAATGTATATGACAAGTAAAATATAAAGCACTAGTAAAGCTGAGCATCATGTTCTTTTTTTCATATGTAAAAGGAATTCATTAAAAAGACTTAAGGGGAAGCAAACAAAATTACAATTGAGAAAAGAATATGTTTGCTCATGGACAAAAGCTAATCTAAAACTAAGGAGCAGTAATGCATTTGACATCTTAAGGATTGCTAAAGAAACAAAATAAATAACAACAGCTACTATAAACAACTAGCGTATTAATAGGAAGTACTGTGCTATTCTTTATTCCCACTTACAAGGAAAATAAGGAAGTAAAGAATGCAGAGATGAATAGTTGAATCAATGCCCAAGTGAAGTCTTCTTCATTATTCACTACTGTCAATATCAAAGCCATCTCTGCAGCTACCTATGTATGATGGATTATCCAAAACAAACCCTTGTGAATGGAAAATTTTAAAAAAACTAAACAAATATTGAGTTGATGTCAATTAAAGGGTCTTACAATGGCTTAAAATGTTCCAACTTTTGAAGAAGCCAGAGCTCGATAGCCTTCAAATGGGATGAAAATTACTTGTAAAAATGAACAAGCTGATATATGGATAGTGTAGTTGAAATTTTTTGGACTATTAATAGATCTTTATTAGATCCTTTATATAGAGTTGTTGAATCGGTTATAGTTTCTGGTCCAAATTGACTTCACCAAAGACTAGGTTTACCAATTATACTAGAGCACTAAGGCTAATCGAAAATAGAAAATGACAACAAGAATATAATATAACAGAGCAAAATCAGAAAGAGAATGCTAGAATGAGTGAGGCGACAACATAAACTCTATACAATAGAACCAAATCAGAAAGATAATGCTAGAATGAGCGAGGCGACAACATAAATTCTACACAATAGAGCAAAATAAGAAGCATAAAATGCAATAATTAAAGATACAATACAGAGAACATAAATTACTAGAGAGCGAAGTAAAAAACCGAAGAATGAAGATCAGAAAGTACTGACAGAGATTGAACTACCATAGCCCTAAAATTTGGCTAGGGTTTTCGAGGATTAGAAGCAGCAACTAAAGTTGAACGTTTCTGTCTCTGAGATGCCTCTGTAATTTAGAAGAGAATGAATTTGGGGAAAGAATATAGATGAATTGTGGGGTAGGAGGAATTGGGAATGGAAAATCAAAATAGAACTTAATTAGCAGAATAGCGGGTACCCTTATTTGCCTTTTCAAAATGGGGGGAAATATTTTATTAAGAGGTTTCGGGGGAATTTTTGGTGAAATGGTTTAGACCGCACTTAGGAAGTGTAGCTTTTAGGGTTAATAAATAGAAACGATTTGAAAGTGTTGTAATATATGTAAATAAGCGTTGTCGAATTTTTTATGATTTGGCAATACTTAATGAGCGTGGTCTTTAGTTCTAAAAGTACCCTTTTGAAGTGTAGCCTAAATTTCGTTGCCAAAAGTGAGAGACAGAGGACACCCTTTAAAAAGCGTGGTCTTAGATGCTTTTGGCAACACTTCTCAAATGTTGTCTAAAATTAGAGTTGCCTTAGACCAAATTTGTTGTAGTGCCTGTAGTTGCTTACCTCTACACCCCTGTGCTTTTAGGGCTGCTTCTGAACTGGTATTTTGATTGTCTTCCCGGTAGAACTCTCTTTTATTATCATAAATCTCATACGGTACCTTTAACTACCCCAACTCCTATCGGAATATTTCTTAAGGGTCACGATGTCATATTTGCTAGACTGAATTCCCCATATTGGGGTTCATTATGTTTATCTTACATGATCTATTGATTTGTCTGTATCCTCTTGTCTAGCCATAACTAGGCTCTTCCTGAATCAACTACTAACTACTCGTTGGCCCATCACTACAAGAAAATGGGGTTATTATGGCACTTATTTTAGCATATAATGGCGGTTTAAAACTGCCATAATACACATGAATGGCAGCTTTTAAAAGCGCAACAATCCCGCCCGCCAAAATTATATTACGGCAGTTTTGAGAGAACCGCCGTAAGTACATGTGAGAACCGCCGTATTTTAACAATTTTAGTGGGGGTTTTATTTTTGCACATTAAGTTGGTTTTAAACTGCTGTAATAATTTTTTTTCTACTTCAGCTCTTTACAATCCCATTTTTCACATTTTGAATCCTATTTATTGAATGCTATATGCTTTGAAACTTCTGTAGCACTTCATAATCAATTAAATCCAATATAGAAGATTAAATAAGAAGAATATTCATTATATATAAAACACAAGTAGTATACCAAAATTAGATCATCCAAATATCAATGCTTCAAAGTTTATTTCAACAATAATATCCAAAAGATTGATAGTTGATCCAACAAAATAATCACAAATTCACACTGACACAATTATACCAAAATTACATCATCCAAATATTAATGTTTCAAATTGTATTTCCACGGTAATATCCAAAAGATATATCCATAGTTGATCCTATAAAATAATCACTAATTCACACTTGGACGATCATCATTGTTACTTTCATCTAAAGATCTTCTTGGTTCAACTGTTGATGGTGCATCACATCCTAAATCTGGTGCCTGAAAACAGGAAGAAAAAATACAATCAATAAGCAATTAACTAAAATTTTAACAGGTAAGCTAAAGTAGTAGGACTGGATATACCGAAATCACAATGAAATCAATAAGTTTAATCACCAAAAAGTAACTACACACCTTAGAAAACCACTTTATGTTAAAAAGGAACCATAAGAAAAGCAACTACAATTTAGAGCAACAAAGGTGTGAACATTTGCAATACATTTCCTCCCTGCTTGTTCAGATTTATTAGAAATGGGATTTAAAATAACAAGACTTAGATATTAATAACAATATCCTTAAACAAAATGAAAAGGAGATGGAAGAACAAGAATAGGCACAAAATGGGATAAAACAAAATCTTAGAAATGATATTAATTATTTTTAACTGAAGAGGTTGAAGCGTTGCTAAGAACATACTAATTAACAGGGAAACTAAACCAGAAATAAGGATATTCTAGGAATTATTGGGAGTAAAAATAAAATGAAACTCAAATGAAAAGTTTTAATAGATCAGTCTATGCTTTTTTAATTCAACAATTGAAGATTGCTATTCTTTTCCTATTCAATCAAGTCAGCTCAACTGCACTTTAAAACCCTTCCTAATTCCCATCTAAAAACCCTTTCCCCTACCAAGAAAACCATTTTTTTTGGAAACCACTTTATGTTAAAAAAGAACCATAAGAAAAGCAAGTAACTACAATTTTACTGTAGCAAGAGAACCTTTACATGTGGAGGAGTGAAAAATAAGTGAGCAAACTCCTCAGGGATATTCCCTATGTTCCTTTCATATAAGCTAATTAGTGCATCTAATTTTGATTTCATATTTGTCATCTCTCACTGCCATGCCGGAGTTGGAGCGGTAGTGCTAGATGAACCCACACAACCACGACGGTATCTCGCAGATGTCTGTTTGAATGCTACAGTTGGAACTACACCCAAGCCTAAACCTCGAACATGACCGGGGTGCTCTGGACCGAATACTATGCCAAGAGCATCATTTGGTGAAGGTTCATCAAGACTTTCTGCTCTTTCACTTTGAATTTCTTCAATTCTTTCCTACAAAAATTGAAGCATAAACTGAGCAATATGAAGGTGCTTGGAACTTGGAAATAACTGATAATATGAATGTTCTAGCACTGTGCTTCTCGTAAATATCATATCCAAAAACGCTCTCAATAAAACATCATATCCAAAAAAATTCCATTTCTAACTTACTTCGACATTGGTAGTGTTACTTACCCCAATCACCATAGCCTCATCAGTTACATAACTCACATCTTTCCTTTTATAAGTCTCAGTCCACATTTTGCCTCGATCAAAAGCTTTTCCCATCGCCTTTTGAAATTTTTAAAATGAATAATGTTAGTAATTAAGTGAGAACATATATCTTATCTAAGTTAAGTGGTTAAACTACCATTGCAGCCCTTCTTCCAGCCAAACTCATAGCACCACAAGTATGAGGAAGTTGATTTTTTCGAATCTGTGCATTATTCTTGCAACGCTCCTACAAATTAGATAGGTGAAATTCTATTATATAAGACCAAAATAAGCAAAAGCAGAAGCAAGAGAAGTAGTAGAGAAGAAGAAGCAGAAACAAAAGAAGCAATAGAAGTAGATACAGTAGCAGAAGCAACAGCAGAAGCAAAAGAAGAAGCAAATAGCAGAAGAAACTATAACAGAAGAAAGGTGAGTGTTTCTCCAATAGATGGTGCACTCTTTATGTGTTTTTCCATTTTTCAACCACTTGGTGACCTGGGAACATCTGAAGTTGACGAGAAAGGTGAGTTATTCTATTCTGGTGCTAAAGAGAAGCTGAGAGTTGCAGACCTGATTGCAAGAGCCATAGCAGTATATGCAACTGAAGATAAATCAGATGCTGGCCTTAAAGCAGCAGTGATAGCTAGGAGTATAGGTGAAACAGTAGCAGGTTATATCATTCTCACTCTCATTCTCTCATTTTCACTGCTCTCATCCTCACTCTTTCAATGCACAAAAACTAATGACCGACTATTACGTGTTTGTTCAAGACAATCATCAAATGAAAAACATTTTATAATGTGACTACTACTGTAAATTTAAACCTTAACAAGATCAAATATAACAGGGTTTTTCCATGTCTTTTTTGCTTTCAATTTCAAGAATGAAATTGATAATCCTTGATTTATCTAATATGCATAAAGTAACCTCATGTAAGGAGAAAGAAAAGAACATATAGTCCTAACAGTTATGGAACTGGGAGAAAATGAAGTTATATAACAAACTCATTTTATTTCTATAATAAACATAGGTTGTGTTAATTAGCAAATTTTAAAGTATATATTTATATTTTGTATCGAAAATACTAGTTCAGTTGAAATTACTATTTAAATTTTCATCCGCACACATCATCTATATATTACAAATTATTTAAAATTCTGAATTTATCTCTCATTTAGGGTTTAGGGTTTAAGTGTTTGATAAATTTTTCCTTTTTAGGAAAAGACTTTGGAAAATGTTATTCCTGGTAAAGAGCATCACTTTGTAAAAGACTCTTGTGGCCAACCTCTTGGTGTTTGGCAACCTGATTTTCCTGTGCTGCAGCGTTCTCAGCCATGTTAAATTTCTTGAGTTTTAACACTTGGAACTTCTGCTCTCCTTTGCTTTAGGTTTTCTCGTTTGTTTTATTTTGTTTCTCTTAATTTCCTTTCTTTGGTTTCTGATTTCTTGAAGGAAGGGAATGGAAATATATATACTATACTCTATAAGGATAATGGATGCTAGGTGTCTGAATTTGACTATACCAAGTAAGGCTTGCATGAACAGAGGCAGCC
The DNA here is from genome assembly GCA_032618575.1 of Nicotiana noctiflora. Classification (NCBI taxonomy): domain Eukaryota; kingdom Viridiplantae; phylum Streptophyta; class Magnoliopsida; order Solanales; family Solanaceae; genus Nicotiana; species Nicotiana noctiflora. The sequence goes on from JASVEL010002114.1 coordinate 10,129, forward strand.
CACCAACTAGGCAAAAAGTTGGTGAGATTTATTCATAAGAAATACTAGGCAGTTCACGAGTTCAATTTCTATATAAGAAAAAGAAGAACTTATTACTTTTAAGGTCACAAGTCCTTGTGTCCTGACTTTATTCATCTCTTTGAATAGGACACAACTGCTTCTCCATATTTAGGAACTTTTAACAAAGTTGTTTACCAAATTAATTGGACAAATGGAAGAAGCTGTAAGTTGGAGAACTAGGGTATGTGTTACTCTTTAGTTGATAAGTTTTAGCAGAGAACAAACAGATATGACAATCACTCTATAAGTAATTCCTGAAAAGAATGAAGGGCAATCAGTAGCAGGTTCTCTGATTTTATAGGTGAAAACTGACTAGTGCTATATTACGATCAGTAGCAGAAAAAAATATCAGCAAAAGAAGCAGATAGCAGAAGCAAAAGCAAAAGAAGAAGCAGAATTAGCAGTAGCAGAAGCAACAATAGCAGAAGAAGTAGAGGAAACAAAATAAGAAGAAGAAGCGGTAGTAGAAGAAGAAAAGGAAACAATAGAAGATGAAGCAGTAGCAAATAAAGTAACTGAAACAGAAGAAGAAGCAGAAGTAGCAATAGCAAAAGAAAGTACATTTGTCTTCTCTTTCATGCGATAAGTAACAAACAGTGCCCATTGGTCCATCGGTATGCCATTTGGAACGTTCTTGATGATATCTTCTTTACTTAATAATGGACTGTCAGCCTCCTTCCGTAGTTTTAGCCTGTACTCCCTCCACTTTTTGTTAATGGAACAGTTAAGCCATCCCTTTGCCTTTTGTTGATCAATCGTAAAAAAAACGAGGCTTCACAAATATAAAGTAAGTTAATTTACTGTAGTTTTACATATACAACTAAAAGATACAAACTAAACAAAAGAATTTAAATGGCATTACCACTATTATATCATTAAAAACACGGTCCAGAAAAGATTTGGGCATGGATTGCCATTCTCAAAGCCAATAGGAAAGTACATAGGATTTGTTGCTAGCTACCCTAAAACTCTAGCAATTAGGCCAGCCGGTTTCTCAATTGCTGCATCATATTCATCAAATTCTACAATTATACACAATCCTTTATCCAAGTTATGGACATCCTTAACCTTCAGTCTAATTGTTTTTATTACTTGATATTTATCTAACAAAATAAAGTCAAGTTAAAATATTAAACGAGGAAAACAAAAAGAATACTCAATCACTTGAAATTTATATGTACCTATAACATCGACAAACCAATGAGGCTCTTCATTGCTAGTACTACGTCCAGTTTGTCGTGAAGAGACTACACCAGATGATGAAGATGGAACGACAGGCTGAGAAGATACTCCATCAGATGATGAAGATGATACAACATGCTGCGAAGAGACTCCGTCAGATGATGATAGAACACCGTGTTGTGAAGAGACCCCATCAACTGAAATAGTAGGTTGTGTAGTCAATGTGGAATGTAAAGAGATTGTATAAGATGTTGAAGATGAAGCTTGAGCCTGTGATAACTCCCTCGGAAGAAGTGAAGATCTCTCTTTGACTGATTTGAATTGATTTTTAACCCCATTTTGCTTCGGCATCTCTACATACATAAAGGTATATAAAGCAAAACAAGAAAACCTTGATACCAAACCAGTTTAAACTTGAAGACAAAAATAAATAACTTAAGCTTAATTAATGAAAGAAAGTAACTAGATGCAACAACATAAAGCAAGTCAAGAACAAAAAAGGACATAACTATAATCTGAACTAATTTGAAACGAAAATATATTAAGATGCTTTGTTCTAAAATGTGAAAAGGGTTAGCAATGATTCTTAAGATATGTTCATCGTCGCCAATCTTATTTTCAATATCGTGATCACTTAATATTTTATCAGTTTCATCCTCCCTACACAAAAGTAGATCATTAACATCCCCAAAGTGTTGATCTAAGTCTTGCACCGGAAATGGCTCATTCTCAGGAAATTCATTATCTCTGATTCACGTCCAAGAAACGGTCGCAGTCAATATAACCTGGTCTAATAAGTCCAAGATTGATCCAACAGGGAATTAACCTATCAATCACAACTTTCACAACCCAAGAGTACTTCCGAATCAAGTTCCCAAAATTTAGAGTATATTTTTGTATGGATTTCGACTAACTACTACCTTTGCAAGAATTAAAAAGGCTTAAAAGAAAGAATTGAATATTGGGTATAAATAATATGGAGAAAGACTAAGGTATTGATTTTCCCTATTGATGGAATCCCTTATCATTATGCTCATACAAATGGTTAATATATTCTATCAATCATGAACTCTATGTGTATCGTAACCCTCTCCCGAGCAATTACAATAATTTACTAGTGCACTCTCCCGAGCTACCCTAGCTAGCTTTAATTTGAATAGTTCACTTAAGATTGCACCCAAGACTTCGTTATTCCTAACTCCGTCTTTACGCCTAAAGTTATAGATTCCTCCTATAACCTAGGTGTGGTGTTGTTCAATAATATACCTAAATATGCACTCTTTTCCAAGTTATGCACACTAAACCAGCACAGACTAATTGGGGATCCTACCAATTAACTACAACAAGAATGAAGTTGAACAAATAGAAATCTAAGTCACAATTTGTAATCACATAAACGATAAGTTCATCACCCAATAGGTTCCATCAAAACCTTAGAAAAGGATTTAGCTACTCATGCTTAAAGAAACAAGAATAATAATTGAAATCATAAAGAAATACTTGATATAAAATAAAAAGAAGGAGTTGAGAGGATTCTCTCTTACTAAATATCTTGCAAAAGTAGTGAAATAAAGATAACATGCCTCTATTGGGCGAACTATGAGTTTATATAGAGGTTTTAGGGCTAAAAAAACTAAGTTTGAATACAATTAGGAGTACTATTGCGGCGCCTTCCACGGTTCATTCGCGGACGCGAACGGACCGCGAACAGAAAACTTCAGAGAGCTTCATTATTCGCGGTTCATCCGTGGCCGCGAGTGACCCGCGGATGAACAGTCCTTCTGATTTTTCTCTGCTCCTTCCAGCTCTTTTCACTTTAGCTCTTCTCTTGGCCTTTTCATCAACATATGACTCCAAAATAGCTCTTCTTGGCATCCAATGTATCACATGTACCTATAACACACAAACAAACACTAATCAAAGAATTTTGTCCTCATAAACAACATTAATTCCATAACAAAGTGTGATTATTTAGGGCATAATTATAGTCAAATTCACCTATTATCAATCTCCTTCTCCTCCCATATCATATAAGTCTCTTGGTTTAAAGTGAACAACAGTACTCCAACCTTTTTTCACCTCATAGTCCATATAATATACCATTTGAGCTTGTGAAGCTTCAATGTATGGATCATGCTCTTCACAATCGCCAGTATGAATCAATCGTGAAAAATTAACAGAAGAAAATCCCCATGCATCTGTTCTAAACCCCCTATCCTTAGTTGTGTCAGCCCATTTACACTTGAATAGTGTAACCCAAAATCGACCATAGTAGTTAAGTTCAATGATGTCTTCTAATATTCTATCAGCACAGCTAGCAATACAAGATGTGGACGAAGTCAAAAATACTCCACTGTTTTGAGTTGTCAATCCATTCTCTCGCTCTAAAGTCCAAAATTTGAACCTATTGATATTAAATGATGTAAACCTTCTAGCGTGTGGTGCCGGACCATTTGCTAAAAACTTTAGGTCATTTGATATAGTATTCGAAATGTCTGGGTTCACAATCTGAAATAATAATTAAAAAATATGTTAGGCATAGTTTTAAATTTGTAAAATTCTAATTCATTTGTAACAAACCTTTCGGGAAAACTAATCAACGAAGTCTTTATTAACTATCTTCTCAATCTCCGTACTATTAGGCTTTCGACCCTTCCAGCGCCTTCGTATATGATCTTTAAATTCACTACATGAAATGATGATACAAATATTAATTATTGTACATATTTAATATAAGTTTTATTGATTTGCATTATATTCTCACTCAATGAACGGCATGACTTGTGGACAATTTAGTACCACATATCGATGTGCTTGACGTTTCACTAAAGGTGACAACTCAAATGTTTCTATTGCTATTCCTTTACCAACAGGTGGAAAAATGCTAGATGAATTCATCAAGCCTCTATCCTCCGGATAATCATCAACACAACGAGGTCAATTAATTCTTGTCTCAATCCCTTCAAAATACTGGGAACAAAAAGTGAGAGCCTCTTCAGCTAGGTATCCTTTAGCTATAGAACCTTCTGGTTGTGACATGTTTCGCACATATGACTTAAAGTGTCCCAAATACCTAACAAAAGATCAATGGTTATTTAACAGTTACAATTTAACATCTGTGTTTTAAAGAATAAACTACAATTTAGCAATAAGAAATCTCTTACCTCTCCACATGATACATCCATCGACACTATTGTAGTCCCCCAAGTTTTGCTTCACCAGCTAGATGACAAGTTAAATGAACCATGATGGTAAAGAATGCTGGAGGGAATAATATTTCCACATGCTTCAAGATATCTGACCTTGATAATGCAATTGGTGGCTCCTGTTGCTCGATTTTCCCGTTAAAACAAACACGTTTCAAACTAAACCGATGGCCTATTTCAAGAAAGCGACGATGACCCATAAAACACCACTTTCTACTATGCTTCAATCTAGAAGAGTCTGTATCAAAGTTACACGTGGGGCATGCAAACTGAGTGTATGTATTCCATCCATATAATGTCCAAGCCCAGGAAAATCACTAATTGTCGACATCAATGCTACTCGCATTTTAAATATTTCATTCTTTGAAGAATCTAATATCTGCACACCATTGTACCACAATTCCCTCAACTCTTGGATGAGAGGCTGTAAATACACATCTATGTCATTGCCCGATATTTGTTTCCCTGGAATGATCATTGAGAGTATGAATGAAGTTTATTTCATGCACTCCCTAGGAGGACGATTGTAAGGAATAAGTACCACTGGCCAGATACTATAGTAAGTTGCCATTACTCCAAAAGGATTGAAACCATTACTAGCTAGGCCTAGCCATACATTTTGAGGATCTGTAGCAAATTCAGGATGAAGCAAGTCAAAAGTTTTCCAAGCCTGAGAATCCCTGGGATGCCTCATCAATCCATCTTGGCTGCTGCCCTCTAAAGAATTTCATCTCATAGACCAGCAGTTTTAGAGCACATGAACAATCTTTGCAACCTTGGCTTTAGTGGAAAGTAGCGCAATATCTTTACAGGCTGCTTCTTCTTATTATCCTTCCACCTAAATGACTTACATCTTTTGCATTTTTGCAAGACTTCATCTTCGCCAAAATATAACATACAATCATTTGGGCAAGCATGTATCTTGGTATAATTAAGACCAAGTTTGTTGATGGTTTTCTTGGCCTCATAAAAAGAACCAGGATTCTTGGCATCGAAGGCATCTTTTAACAATTCTAATATCATACTCATCGCCTTGTCAGTCATTCAACAGAGACACTTTATATGATACATTTTGATTAGAAATGACAATTTGGAATATTTTGCACACCCTTCGTATAATGGCATCTTCGACCAATTCATAAAACTTTGTACAATCTTCATTATGCCCCTCAACGTGCCCTTCATCAAATATTTCTTCTCTATTAATATGATTAGAAGACACATCAGGCTCGTTGACATTGTTCCTAGTGAACCCAAACGCATCATTAATCATAATTTCCATTAGTTCTTGATGCTGTAAATTATCTTCTATGATATGGGTGCTCTGAGAAATCTGTTGCACGGTTGCATTTGATTCTTCACCATGCCAATACCAAAAATTATAGTTTTTTGGGAAAGGTTTAAGAATCAGGTGCTCTTCAACTACATCTCTTCTTTGCCACTTGTTAAAACCATATTTTGGACACGGACACTTAATTACGCGCCCATCAACTGACCTGTGCTCAAAAGCAAAATCCAAAAATTGTCTTACACCATCTGCATTTTCAGGTGTGTTTCGTGGTTTTCTAATCCAAGATTTATCAATTGGCATGGCTAGAAAGAAATACATAAGATAACATCACTTCTACATTAATTAATTATGAACGCAAACTCATATTGCAGCAAATGTGGAATTTTCACTTAAAAAAATGTATTGAGTTGAGGATCACCTTTTTTCTAGTCAACATTACAATATATAAAATGAGAAATTAAAAATGAAACACTGAATTTTTTTGTACTCTTACACTATACATTTATTAACATTAATACTCAGATTTTAGCACTTTATACAAAAAAAAATTACTCCGATTTTAGTATTTGCTACTACATTGAAAAGCATGATCTTTTTTTTTTGGTCAACAATTTAAAATTGTTGACAGTTAAGTTGCAATAGAAGGAATATATGGCAGTTTCACATTGTGCAAGATCCAAATTTATTCATTTTAGCCCTTTGACCAATCAACGCGCACCCCCATGATGCTGAACATATGTGCTTAAAATTTATAAAACAGTTCAAATAGTAGCCCAGACAGACGCCAAATAAGAGTGATTTTTCCTATGAAAAGAGAAATATTCCAACTAGTAGTATTTATAAGTTATTAAATGCACAAAATTCACTTCCCTGGAACTTCGTCAGCTGAAAGGATCAGTTTTAATAAGCTCTCAATTTCAACTATCTGCTAAGAGACATAAAAATTTAGAGAAAAAAATTGCCACTCAAAGATTACGAACTGATATTGGGTAAAGGGCACATATATATTATTTTAATTTGCAGTGTCAGACTTTGTAAATGAGTACAGTATAGTGACATTGAAAAAAATAACTGCTGGTCATTTGAACTTTCTACAAGAATAAAAACATAAACTAAGTATATTAATTGAATGACTAACAAGAATCTCTTCTTAGATAAAAAAGCTCAAGTTCAGTGGTATGATGAAGGAGATTGTAACAATAAATAGTTTTATAGTATTATCAAAGACAAAAGAAGGCTAATATTAGCAATAACAACTGACCAAATTTAAGAATCATAAAGAAAAATGGATTACAGGGGAAACATGCAAAAGAATTAATCAATCTACCTTTTAATAAAAAGAAATCTACTCAAAAGAAAGGACAAAATTAAACTGATACCTCTCAAATGTTTTACTGTCGACGTCGATGCCAATAGCTTCACCAACAATTTTTTTATCTCTAGGCTACATATCAAGTCCATATATAATATTTAGGCTAATATTACCAATAACAACAAATTAAAATATCAAAATTAAGTGCATGAAATCAAAATACCAAGTAAAGCAGCAAACATTTAAAGAAGCACCAAACTAATTGAACAGAAAAATAACAAAAAATGAACTCAAAAAATCGAAGAACTGAAACCAATAGAACATTAATGTTTTTCTAGTAACAGATTACTATTTTGGATGTTATATATTTAATTGACTGAATGAGTCATAGATTATCGGACTGAGAAAAAATAATTAGAACAAAATTGGGGAAAATCGCTACATGCATGAACCCTAATAAAGAGGAAAAAAAACTTTTGGTACTAAACATGAACCCTAATCGCTACATTACCTAAAATTATTGAAGCTGCTAAATGAATTTCATGCACTTTTCTAATTTGAATCTCAATTCTACTAGCCGGAGAAACAAATTGGGAGACATAGAAAAATATGAAGTTAGAAAGCATTACCTCACATGCAATGGAGATTGTGAGTTTTTCAGCAATGGATGGACTCACCTTTCTCGTCAACTTCTGTCAATAAGAATGAATTGGGGAAAGGAATTGGGGGATATACCAGCTTATGGAGGGAAATTAAAGCAATTGGGGAAATTCTGGAGGGAGTCTCGTAAACGTGGGGGGAAATACTAAAACTTATTAAATGAATATAAAACATATTTTGATTAAAATATTACGGCGTTTTATAACCGCCACATTAAGAAATAATCGCCGGAATAAAAATATTTAATCCAGCGGCCGGTAAAATATCATTTTTATTATATTTTGTGGCGGCTATTTGGAATCGCCGTAAACCGCCACAATAATTCTGATTTTTTGTAGTACATTCTCATATCAATATTCCGCGTAATATTTTTTGGGTTATTTCTTTGTCTTAACTTACATCTCGCACTGGTTCGTTATTTATCAATAACATCTTGGGACGGAACCCTTACTTCCTCTCCTTGGCGTCGTGCTTGCTTAATATTCTCGAACCGTATCATATACGTAGGAGTTGAATAAGTGTAATCTCATTCTTTTTTATTTTTACTACAGTCTTCCTTTACTATTCCATGATTACTAGAACCACTTAATTCTGACTTCATTTCCATATTATTCCATATTCCCCCCTTTATGGGAGTACTAAGATTTAGTGCTACGATAATCTACGTACAGATATTTCACCACTTCATCTTTGGCATCTTTTCACATCATCGATAACCTTTACTCGCCTTGCGGTAATTTTTCTGTACCAAGGATAACAACTTTTCTTACTCGCAAGGGTGACACTTAGTGTAACTAGCACATACTAAGTTCGCTCACATTGCTTGCTTTAGGTAAGCATCTTCCTCAATGACCTTTAAGGGTTATTCTTCTATCATCCAATCTATTATCGCTTGAACATAATCTCTGAATTTCTCATGATGCTATTATATTGTTTAAGTGTTAACGTATATAGTAGCAAGCACATTATTATATTGTTTGAAATAAAATTTCAATCATTGTCACTTGCAGGGATGACAAGAAAGTTCCACAGAAGTCTTGTGTGACAAGAAAGTTCCACAGAAACTCAAGGGGAAGTTTTATAGAGCGGTGGTTAGACCTGCCATGTTGTATGGGGTGGAGTGCTGGCCTGTGAAGAACTCTCATGTCCGGAGAATGAGAGTTGCGGAGATGAGGATGCTCAGGTGGATGTGCGGGCTCACCAGATTAGATAAGATTAAGAATGAAGTTATTCGAGAGAAGGTGGGGGTGGCCCCAGTGGATGAGAAGATGCGAGAAGCGAGACTCGGGTGGTTTGGGCATGTGCGGAGGAGAAGCCCTGATGCACCGGTGAGGAGTTGTGAGCGACTGGCGGTGGTTGGCGCGAGTCGAGGCAGAGGGAGGCCTAAGAGGTATTGGGGTGAGGTGATTAGGCGGGATATGGCTAGAATGGGGATTTCCGAGGACATGACCCTTGATAGGAAAGTTTGGAGGTCTAGTATTACGGTTGTAGGATAGGGCCTTCTAGAATTCTTAGTACTTCTGTTAGGGGCTGAGTGGGGTTTGGTAGCGATCTCTATAGTTAATTAATGTATTGTATTGTGCCTCTTATGGTAGTAACCGATTGGTATTATTGCATGTCATTCTACTTTTGGTTTTATGTTTAGATAATTATTTATTTGATTTATCCCGGATTTACTAACATTGTTTTGTTTTATTTTGTTTGTTGATTTTCTCTCTCTTTTTCTGAGCCGAGGGTCGGCCGGAAACAGCCTCTCTACCCTTTCGGGTAGGGGTAAGGCCTGTGTACGTATTACCCTCCCCAGACCCCACTTTGTGGGAACAACTTTATGGGAACATACTGGGTAGTTGTTGTTGTTGTTGTCGTCGTCTCACTTGCAGGGATGGGCCGGTAATATTTAACAAGGAAGGTTAGAACCGATAATTGAAGGTAAGAAAATACGAAGAAAGAGATATTAGTGAAAACAGTATAACAAAAGCTTCGTATAAGTATTCTAACACATCTATGCTGATAATAACAACTGGGGCCGCACATTACAAATAGAACAGGGGAAGGCATATTCTCCAAGCACTAATTTCAAAACTATTACGACTTTGCTATTTGCGTTTTGGTAATGCATTTACATGGAATAATGGACAAATGTGACAAAAATATATGATTAAAGTTAAGAGATCAGATACCCTTTTTGCGAAAAGCAAAGGTGGTAAGGATACAACGTCCAAGTTAAACTAACAATACACATCAACCAGAACTTTGTAAAGATTTTAACTTACGTATACTTGCCGATAATGTAGAGAATTTTTGTATTATCAGATCACATTTATCTATTGTAACAAGTACTAATTAACCTGCATATTGACTTTGTGGCTGTGGATAACTTGCTAGAGGTGGAGCTAACCTATATGAGTTCGGCTGAATCACATTTGCTTAAGTATTGTATTTACATTATGAAATTTATTAAATATGTATAAATATTTCATTGCGTACCCAGTCAGCAGTGAAGTCGGAAATATTTCAAGAGTGTTCAAACTTAAAAGAAGAAAAAAAATTCTCACAAAAAGTATTTAATATATTTTATATATCTCAAAATCCTAATATGTTACTTGTATATACAATGTAACTTTTTGACAAAGGGTGATAAATTGATCACCCTTAACTCTGTTAGGACCGAAAAAATCAGGTGTCATACGGAAGCTAGCAAAACAAACCTTGAACAACGATAAATCCGACAAAAAAGGAGAAATATACCAAAAAAAACACAAATATATAATGTGGTTCGGTGATTGACCTACGTCCACGGCGGAGATGAGTAATCCACTATAATAAAAGAGAGTACAAATTTTTGAGAGAACAACCTCATGAAGAGGTAAATACAAGTGTCACACTAACACTTGTCCCGTAAAGTTCTCCCCCTAAATACGACTCTCAAGCTCTATATGACTACATTATGAATGCTACTAAATGAGAAGGAAAGATCCTCAATTTATAGAGGTCCAAAACGTTTCCTACAAGAAAACAAACTAGGCAAATATTGGAGATTTATAATTTCCTTCCACAAAAAGGAAAACTCAATTAAGGTAATTTTATTGCCCTTTTCCTTCAACAAATAGAAAAACCAAATATGGTAAGAAAATTATGGAAAACACTTAACAATTCTCCCCCTTGGCAAGAATTTTCTAACAAAAAAAAACTTGATCCACCTTCTTCACATAGCCTTCAACATGTCACATCTTTAGATCTCCGCCACAAAGTTTGTCTCAACGCACGTATCATACCGGTCAAATTTCTCGAACAAAAATTAAAATTACTGTCAAATAGGTTACGGCTAGAAATGAACCCGCCAAGATGAACCTGTCTTGAACCTCGCTCTGATACCACTTGTTAGGATTGGAAAAAAAAATCAGGTGTCATGCGGAAGCTAGCAAAGCAAATGTTGAACAACGATAAATCCGACAACAAAAGAGAAATATACTATAAAAGATACAAATATATAATGTGGTTCGATCCAATAAATTGGGATTTTTTGAGGGAGAATGACTATGAAAGAAAACCCTTTTCGGTTTGCCAGCTAAACAATGGATACACCTTTTCAGCTTTGCTTGTTTCAATCCAGAAAGAAAATTTTTCTTAGCCAAACACGTAATCCCCTTATCGCACACATGTCTCAATCTTCAATGCCACAATTTTGATAAAAGTATCACCTTCCACCATATTTATTGAGTCATTAAGAATAGAACACTGTGTCATATATAAATAACCAGACTTGACTCCGCAACTCACTACTAACAAGCCCTTAGTGAGCTTCCATTAGCCATTAAAGAGGGCATTATGGTAACTTTTATCGTCTAATCTTCATGCAGAGATTAAATTGAAAGGAAATTCTGGAGCATGCTTGACATCTTGAAGAACTAACGTTGAAGCATTGTTAGTTTTCAAACAAACTATGCCAACACCAAACACCTTAACTTCACTGGCATTGTCCATCTTTAACACTCCAGAATCAATAACAGTATAAAATGAGATTTTTTTTCTTCGTGTGACATGTGAGGTAGCACCAGAATCTATCCATCTAGTCTCACGGGATACCAAATTGATGACATGTTCATAAGCGAAAAGAAGGTCATCTCGAAAAATAGCAGCAATATTGTTCTTGTTATTTTTAACTTTTTTTCGTTCTCTAGTGTCTTGATTTAACTTGCGGCAAAACTTTTTAATCTGTCCTTTCTTGCCAAAGTGGTTGCATGTAATATTATAGTATTTGGACCTTGACTTGCTTCAATTTTTACCTCTATTCCTTGAGCCTATTGTACTATCTCTCCCACGATCTTCTGTAACTAAGATATCTTCTTGTGAGGACGAACCTTGAGTTTTTCTCCTTACTTCCTCGTTCAACACACCACTCTTGGCATATTCCATGGTCACCTTATCTCCAGGAGCTGAATTTTTTTAAAGAAACACGAAGTGTTTCTCATGAGTATGACAGAGTATTGAGAAGCCACAGTCCTTGTATCTCATCATCAATATTAACTCCCATTCCAGATAGATTATCAAGGACGCGCTGAAAATTATTTATGTGATCACGGATAGGGATGCCTTCCTTGTTTTTGAAGGCCATCTATTGCTTTAGCAGAAATAATTTATTGTTCCCGATTTCTGAAGCATAAAGAGTCTCTACCTTTTCCCACAATGATTTTGCATGTACCTCGTTCACAGTATGGTTGCGAATATTATCTTCAACCCATTTCGATATATATCTACATAGTTGTTGGTGCTCGAAACCCCAATCTTCAGTAGATATACTCTCGGGTTTATGAGCTAAAAAAATGGGTAGATGCATCTTCTTCAAGAAAAACAAGTCTTTCATCTTACTATTCCAAACATTATAATTTCTCCCATTTAAACATACCATCTTTCTCATATTTGCCTTCATTTCTTAATAACCTGGATAAATATCCAAGGCTCTGATACCACTATTATGTTGAGAAAGAGGCAAACCCAAAATATAGAAAATAAAGAACACTAAATTTTAACGTGAAAAATCCTTCAAATCGAAGGTAAAAACCACGAGATCACAAAGATCCAAAAAACTCCGCTATAACTATAAGAGGGTTACAAAAATTTTCCAAATTGGCTAGACAACAAGGGCCAAACACGGAGCAATAATAGCAACAAGAGCAACAACTAATCAATTGAAGAAATAGTATAATCCACAAAATAAAATTATAGTTCGAGTCTCGAAATCAGATGCTATAAGAATCCAAATCCGATCTCTACAGTTCAAATCTAAGACCAAGATATTACAAACACTCAGTCAAAATTTCAGCTCGATCCAACGGTTAACGAATCGGAAAACGTAATTTGAAGTTAGATGGTCGGAATAAAAATCTGCAGCAAAATAAATACTTTTATTCTCTCTTCTCTCTTGATGAAATCTCTTTCTAAACCACTCTTATATGCTTAAGTCTTTCAAAGACTTGTATCAATGAGCATAGAATAATTCTCAAAGGTTATCCTATTTATAGATCATGAGTGGTGATTTCTCTTAAAGCCAAAATCCACTCAAAATAGGAATAAGACGAATCCAATTCCAATTAGAAATGGAAACCAAAGGAGAATAAAATTAGGTCATTAGACATTTGGCTGGACAACATGGGCATATGCCGAACAAACTCAAGGTAGCTTCACCCCTGAATCCAGTAATTAAGATGAGCTATGAGTTTTTCAGAAATTCAGAACCAATAATCCTAAAATTCAGGCGAGAAGTTTGCTTGATCATATCAAGATAGGGGAGATCGCGCGAAGTTTGTGCAATTGCATAATTCAAACCCAAGTTTAACTCTGACTAAACTCACAAGAACATAGATATGTAAATGATAGTGATCAAGATCAGGGCGTAATTAACGTATTCTTGATACATTGTTGTATGGGAAATATAATGTTTCACTTTTTTTTGGTTAAAAAGATAGATATATTATATAAAAATAAAAAGTTACAAGAGGTTTTTGTTGGATGCATGAAAATGCATCAAATTACCTACTACATGATACATACTAGATAAAAAAGAAATACAAAAACTAATACTACTTATCCGATTAGCATCTAACATAATTAAAGGGTTACATAAACTTCTTTTCAATGTTGGCACTTGTTCTTGTTGAAAAGAAGATAACACAAAATTTGGAGGGCTTGAAAACATTTCCACTTTTGCCTCCATTGGTGAGTCTCCATACTTGGCTAAGCAATCCGCAACTCCATTGTGCTCCCTATCATGCAACCGATGGAGCAAGTACCTGAATATGGCAATGGATTTCCCGTGTGTTTGTAGCAACCTGTGTAATATTTAACAAAGAAGTATTCCACAAAATGACTATCCCTCCTATAGGACCTATAGCCGGGACTTCAATCATACCAGAAAAGTCAAAATCATCCTTAATCACTTGGTGGGACTGGGAATGGGTTTCCAACAGTACAACTAGGGCTGGCCGATTATAATCCAACAAGGACCTAAAATTTCTTCTAAACTCCACTAATTGACTACCCCTACAATTCCATATGTTAAAATTCATGTGATTAACATTTGAAGCAAACAATTCAGTACTAGACTGGCCGGGACGTAGGGACAGTGTTGGAAGAAATAACATGGCATATTTGCCCACTGTTGGATTTGTTGTTGGTCTTAGACGGAAAGGGGTTGATATGAGATTTTGAGGACACCTTATGAATATTTTTCTTTCGAATTCTTCCTTCTGCACAAAGACCTTGATTCCGTTTATGCATGCATAGAGAGGCCTGGTTTCTTTGTTGTATGCGATTGCTGCTGTGACGACCCGGCCCGTCGTCACGGGAATTACCACCCCGTTATGTTGTAATTACATAATTCATGCTTTTATATGAGTGTTAGAGTCTATCGGGGGAGTTAGGAGTGAATTGGATTGAAAATGAGGCATATAGCCTTTTTGGAGGAAGCTTGAATAAGGAAAGTCAACCCGGAGTTGACTATTTGGTTAGAGGGCTCGGAATCGGATTCTGATGATTCGGTTAGTTCCGGAAGGTGATTTATGACTTAGGGGAGCGATCGGAATTGAATTTGGAGGCCCGGTGTAGAAATAGGCTTGAATTGGCTAAGGTTGAATTTTGGCGGAATCCGAACGGTAGGTGAGATTTTGATCCGGGAGTCGGAATGGAATTCCGACAGTTGCAGTAGCTCCGTTAGGTGATTTTGGATGTGCCTGCAAAATTTCAGGTCATTCGGACATCGTTTGATCGGGTTTTGGATTGAATGTTAGTTTTGAAAGTTTTGAATAAACATAAGCTTGAATCCGTGTGTAATTGGTGATTTTGATGTTTAGGATGATGTTTTCATGATTGGAACAAGTTCGTATCGTGTTTTGGAGTATGTTGGTGGTTTTCGTTGGGGTCCCGGGGGCCTCGGGTTGATTTCGGGGGTCCAAACGGACCATTTCTTCTATTTTTGGAACTGCTGTTGGCTGCTGGTTTTGTTGCAGACGGATGCTCTATGCGATCGCATAGGGCCATTGCGATCGCATAGAAGGATGGAAGTGAGCCCCAGAGTTGTTCTATGCGATCGCGTAAGAGGGGATGCGATCGCATAGGTATGGAATCTGGCGCTCTGCGATCGCAGGGTCATTGGTGCGATCGCATAGAAGAGATTGGAGGGGTGAGCAAAATGTGCTATGCGATCGCATAGCCAGGGGTGCGATCGCATAGGTTCGTCAGGCTGTGCATTGCGATCGCATGGCCGGTGTTGCGATCGCATAGAAGAAAAGGTGAGGCCTGGAAGGTTGTGCTATGCGATCGCGGGAATGCATTGCGATCGCATAGAAGGAGAAATTGGCAGGAAATTTAACTCTATGCGATCGCATAGAGTCATTGCGATCGCATAGAAGAGATTGTTCTGGCAGTGAATTAAATCACAGAACAGAAAGGTCGCGGGTTCATTAACCCAAAACCCCATTTTTGAGTTCCAAGAGGAGAAAACTCACGGGAATTGCTGGTAATTCGTCGGGGATTCGTTGGAGGTAAGTTTTGTGGCTTAATTACATTATTTTAACATGAAATCCTTGGTTAAATCCCTGTAAATGGAAGATTTAAGGTGGGTTTGAGCCCTAGGCCTAAATTTAAGAAAAACACCGATTTGAGTGGGCAAATGGAGTCCGATTTTGGTAAATTTTATATGCCTAGACTCGTATCGAGATGAGGATTCCGAATATGTAATTTTTGTAATTTTTCGACAAGTGTACCAAAAGTCGGGTTTTGACAACTTGTGGGTTTTGATATAAATTGGGTTATTTCGAATGAATTTCGTGAAATTAGCGTATATTGATGCATTCTCTATGATTTTGAACAGAGTTGACATCCGAGGAGATTGAATTGCGAGGCAAGCGCAAGGCGGATTGAAGCTTCTACCGGTTCGAGGTGAGTGGTAGTAGTAAACAATGCACTGAGGGTTTGAAACCCCGTACTAGCACTTTACAGTGCTATTTTGAGATGAGACACGCGTTCTATGATGGGCGTGGTGACATTGTGATAGGGGTTCGGACTTAGTCCTTCCCGGCTAATAGAATACTGTGTTGTACAACTGTTAATGAGGTTATAACTGTACAATTGGGCTGATAGCCATGTTTGGGGCCTTGTGCCGATCTGTAGAACATTAGGGAACCTATAGAGCTAGGTGACCTTTACATCGTGTTGGAAAGATACACTCAGCCATAGCTCTAGCTGCATAGCATAATATGAGCCTGTACTAGATGTGTACATTGAGAGAGATTATCTAGGGTTGAATTCCCTGTTCTAGCTGAGTGGGCCTGAAAGGCCAAGTTTATACCGATTGAGATGAGATAGGGTTGAGTACCCACTATAAGATGTTATATTGGGCCTGAAAGGCCAAGTCTATATTAACTGGGATAGGGTCGAGGACCCATTATGAGGTACTATGCATACAGATACCTATTTTGGATCGGACTGCACGCCGCAGTAATATACATGTGATATACATGTAATATACATGTGGGACGGACTGCACGCCGCAGTATTATTGCGCTTGGGCTGTAGGAGCCCCTTCGGAGTCTGAGTCTGCACACATTCCAGTGAGCGCTGGTATATTATGGGATCGGGCTGCACGCCGCAGCAGTATATATGTTGGATCGGACTGCACGCCGCAGTGATATATGGTGGACCTGGCTGCACGCCATAGCACCATAGCGCTTGGGCCTAGGGAGCCCCTCCGAAGTCCGTATACACCCCCAGTGAGCGCCGTCGACGTTAAATGGAGCGGGCTGCGCGCCGCCGCAGCAGTATATGTATTGGAGCGGGCTGCACGCCGCAGCATTATAATTAATCATATCCTACTATTTACTTAGATACTTATACATTATAGATATAAGTATGTGCCTTTATATGTTGAGATGGCCGTACACCGTAGGGGTACGAGCGAGGGTTTGTTCGGTGTGGAGATCTTGTAGAGATAAACGTAGATTGGAGGTTAAAGTACTACTATAGTGATGACGTACTTGTGAAGATTGCCTTAGAACTGCTAAGTGATAGCACAGGAGTTCTTACTTTCGGTTATTATTTATTATTGTTACTCACTGAGTTGAAATATACTCACCCCACTCCCCTGCACTTTTTGGTGCAGATCCACAGGTGCCCGAGAGCAGTTGAGACATTTTAGCTGCTGATCCATATCTACTTTGGCGGAGATTACGAGGTAGCTGCCAGCGTCCGCAGAGCTTGTTTTCTCCTTCTTTATCATCTTGTTGATTTCCATTTGTCTAGACTTGGTTGTATTAGGATGCTATTCTGTAGAGGCTCAGTCTCGTGACACCACGATATGTTGGGACCGTATTTTGTATGTTTTGATGTTTCGGTTATCACCTGTTATGACTAACTACCGTTTAAGTCTAATTTATTTAATAATTGGCTGGTTAAGAGGATAATATGGTCGGGCTTGCCTAGCATTGTGTTGGGCGCCATCACGACCAGGGTTTGGGTTGTGACAAGTTGGTATCGAGCCTAGGTTAATAGGTCTCGCGAGTCATGAGCCGGTTGGTAGAGTCTCGTGGATCGGTGCGGGGACGCCTGTACTTATCCTCGGGAGGCTGCAAAACTTTTAGGAAAAGTTTCAATTCTTGGAATTCTTGTCGTGCGATTACTTTTGACTTGAACCGAACTTTGACATTCTATTCTCTCGCAGATGGCGAGAACTCGATCATCCGGACGTGGAGGACGACCACCGCTACCACCTACTAGAGGCCGTGGACGCGGTCGCGGTCGTGGCGGAGTTAGGGCAGGTGAGGCAGTGCCAGCTGACCCACAGCCCCCAGTTGCAGAGAGGTGCCGGCGGCACCGGATCGGGCACCGAGCTGCGCCCATTGCTATTCCGGGTCTACGGGAGACCCTGGCTCGGATACTAGCAGTCTGCACTGGCCTAGCACGGGCGGTTTCGGTTACTACTGCGGCGGCTGCATCGGGGATCGGGGGTGGTCATCGGACCCCCGCAGTACGCACTCCGGAGCCAGCGGTGCGGGGCATACGGACACCGGAGGCTCCTCCGGTTCGGCACCGTGGTTCCGGTTCGGCCCGACGGATCGGATTCGGGGGACGAGGGTCCCGGCTATGACGGACGATGAGCGGCGTCGTCTCGAGAGGTTCACTAGGTTATCTCCTCCAGTGTTCATTGGTGCTCCGGGCGAGGACGCCCAAGGTTTTTTGGATAAGTGCCGTCGGATGCTTCGTACGGCAGGGATATTGGAGTCCGGTGGGGTATCTTTCACTACCTTTCAGTTTCAGGGACCAGCCTTTGCTTGGTGGGAGGCTTATGAGCGCCGCAGGCCAGCCGGGACAGCACCACTATCATGGCCGGAGTTCTCCACTATGTTCTTGGAGAAATGGGTGCCTCGATCTCGAGAGAGGAGATGCGTAGGCGGTTTGAGGGTCTCCGTCAGGGGGACATGTCAGTGTCAGAGTATGAGATCAGGATTTACAGAGTTGTCCAGATATGCACCGTGGTTGGTTCATTCCGACGGAGAGAGGATTGGGCGCTTTGTGGACGGCCTCATTTACCCCATTCGTATTCCGATGACTCGGGAGAGGGTTTTGAGTCGTACATTTGAGGATGCTGTGGATATTGCTCGCGACATTGAGACGGATCGTCGCAGAGGGAGCGGGATGAGAGGGAGGCCGAGAGGCCTCGAGGAGCGACTAGTTCCGGTGGCACACGGACCGGAGGCCGAGTCCGCGAGCCGAGGTCGCTCTTTCGGTCTTCGCGGTCGAGACGCTCGGATCGTCGCGGATGGTCTCCTAGACGAGATTATCGGGGTTCGCACCGAGCCGGCCGGCTCTCGGTGCCATGCCGGCTCGGAGTTCTTCACGAGCCCCATCCGCTCGGGGTTCGGCTCGGCCTAGTTCATCAGCTCGGCCATTCCGGCGCCGGAGGTCCTTATCGGTCTCAGTACCCAGGACCGGGGAGTTGCTACGAGTGCGGAGAGTTTGGGCATCACCGTAGGGAGTGTCCCCGTCTTGTTTCCGGATCTTATCAGCAGAGAGGGCAGCCCTCGTCATCCGGTCCTTCTACTTCAGCACCCGGCCCGCCGGCTAGGGGTGAGGGTCGGAACGACTAGGGGTCGCCCTCGAGGGGAGGCCGATCGGGCGGTCGAGGCTAGATGCTATGCTTTTCGGGGCCGATCCGAGGTCGTTGCTTCGATGATGTCATTACGGGTATTATTTCGGTCTGCCACCGAGATGCCTCGGTATTGTTTGATCCCGGTTCTACTTATTCTTATGTATCTACATATTTTGCTCCTCGTTTGGGCACGACCCGAGGGAGTCTTGAGCTGCCAGTGCATGTATCTACCCCGGTAGGGATACTATTGTTGTGGACCACGTATACCGGTCCTGTTTGGTCACTATTGGAGGTCCGGAGACCCGAGTAGACCTGTTGCTTCTCAGCATGATTGATTTTGATGTTATATTGGGCATGGACTGGCTATCTCCATGTCATGCTATTATGGACTGTCATGCTAAGACGGTCACTTTGGCTATGCCGGGCATTCAGAGGATCGAGTGGCGAGGCACGACTGAGTATGTACCTAGCGAGGTAATATCTTTCCTCAAGGCCCAACGAATGGTTGGGAAGGGATGTCTCTCTTATTTAGCATTTGTGCGGGAGGTCGAGGCCCAGACTCCCAGTATTGATTTTGTTCCCATTGTGTGAGACTTTCCTGATGTGTTTCCCTCAGACCTGCCAGGCATGCCACCGGACAGGGATATTGATTTTGGGATCGATTTGGTGTCAGGCACTCAGCCTATTTCTATTCCTCCGTATCGTATGGCACCAGCTGAGTTGAAGGAATTGAAGGAGCAGCTCCAGGAACTCCTAGATAAGGGGTTCATTCGGTCGAGTGTGTCGCCGTGGGGTGCACCGGTCCTGTTTGTTAAGAAGAAGGACGGATCTATGAGGATGTGTATTGACTATAGGCAGCTAAACAAAGTAGCAGTGAAGAATAAGTATCCTCTTCCTCGTATTGATGATTTATTTGATCAGCTCCAGGGAGCTAGGGTGTTCTCGAAGATTGATCTTCGTTCAGGCTACCATCAGCTGAAGATTAGAGAGTCCGACATTATGAAGACTGCATTCAGGACCAGATATGGTCACTATGAGTTCCTTGTGATGTCTTTTGGGTTGACCAACGCCCCAGCAGCATTTATGCATCTGATGAATAGTGTATTCAGGCCGTATCTTGATTCATTTGTGATTGTATTCATTGATGACATACTTGTCTACTCTCGTAGCCAGGAGGAGCATGCTCGGCACTTGAGTGTTGTGTTGCAGAGATTGAGAGAGGAGAAGCTGTATGCCAAGTTCTCCAAATGTGAGTTCCTGGCTTGAGTCCGTGGCATTCTTAGGGCACGTGGTGTCCTGTGATGGTATTCAGGTAGATCCGAGGAAGGTCGAGGCAGTGCAGAGTTGGCCCGGACCGACCTCAGTTACTGAGATCCGTAGCTTTCTGGGATTGGCAGGGTATTATCGCCGATTCGTTCAGGGGTTCTCTTCTATTGCTTCACCCTTGACTAGATTGACTCGGAAGGGTGTTCCTTTCTTATGGTCCGAGGAGTGCGAGGAGAGCTTTCAGAAGCTCAAGACAGCACTGACCACAGCACCAGTCTTGATTCTACCGACAGCTTCAGATTCTTATACTGTATATTGTGATGCCTCGGGAGTGGGCATTGGTTGTGTGTTGATGCAGGAGGGTAGGGTCATTGCTTATGCTTCTCGTCAGTTGAAGCCCCACGAGAAGAACTACCCTGTTCATGATTTGGAGCTAGCAACCATAGTTCATGCCTTGAAGATTTGGAGGCATTACCTGTATGGTGTCTCATGTGAGGTGTTCACGGATCATCGCAGCCTTCAGCACTTATTCAGACAGAAGGACCTTAATTTGAGACAGCGGAGGTGGTTGGAGTTGCTTAAGGACTATGATATCACTATTTTATATCATCCCGGGAAGGCCAATGTGGTGGCCGATGCCTTGAGTCGGAAGGCGGTTAGCATGGGCAGCCTAGCTTTCATCCCAGTTGGGGAGAGGCCATTTGCTTATGATGTTCAGGCCCTAGCCAATCGGCTAGTGAGATTAGATATTTCGGAGCCGAGTCGAGTGTTGGCTTGTATTGTTTCTCGATCTTCCTTATATGATCGCATCAGGGAGCGACAGTATGACGACCCACATTTGCTTGTCCTTAAGGACAGAGTGCAGCATAATGATGTTAGAGATGTGACTATCGACAGTGATGGTGTTTTGAGGATGCAGGGCCGTATATGTGTGCCCAATGTTGATGGTTTGCGGGAGTTGATACTTGAGGAGGCACACGGTTCGCGGTACTCTATTCACCCAGGTGCCGCAAAGATGTACCAAGATTTGAGACAGCACTACTGGTGGAGGAGAATGAAGATGGATATTGTTAGGCATGTAGCTAAGTGCCTTAATTGCCAGCAGGTCAAATATGAGCATCAGAGACCGGGCGGTGTTCTTCAGCGTATGGTTATTCCCGAGTGGAAATGGGAGAGGATCACCATGGATTTTGTTATTGGGCTACCTCGGACAGCGAGGAAGTTTGATTCTGTATGGGTGATTGTTGATCGGCTGACTAAGTCCGCACATTTCATCCCGGTTAGTACTACTTACTCATCGGAGCGGTTGGCAGTGATCTTTATTCGGGAGATTGTCAGGTTGCATGGGGTCCCAGTGTCTATTATATCTGACAGAGGCACTCAGTTCACTTCTCAATTTTGGAGAGCATTTCAGCGAGAGATGGGTACGAGGGTTGAGTTGAGTACAGCATTTCACCCCCAGACAG
The DNA here is from genome assembly GCA_032618575.1 of Nicotiana noctiflora. Taxonomy (NCBI): domain Eukaryota; kingdom Viridiplantae; phylum Streptophyta; class Magnoliopsida; order Solanales; family Solanaceae; genus Nicotiana; species Nicotiana noctiflora. The sequence goes on from JASVEL010002114.1 coordinate 32,213, forward strand.
ACGGGCAGTCTGAGCGTACTATTCAGATCCTGGAGGATATGTTACGGGCATGTGTGATTGATTTTGGTGGTTCTTGGGATGAATTCTTACCACTTGCTGAGTTTGCCTACAACAACAGCTACCAGTCGAGTATTCAGATGGCCCCGTACGAGGCATTGTATGGCAGACGGTGTAGATCTCCCGTGGGATGGTTTGAGCCTGGTGAGATTAGATTTATAGGGACTGAGTTAGTCCAGGATGCTCTGGATAGAGCAAAGTTGATACAGGAGAGGCTTCGTACAGCACAGTCTCGTCAGAAGAGTTATGCGGACCGTAGAGTTCGAGAGTTGTCGTTCATGGTTGGTGACAGAGTATTGTTGAAGATTTCACCTATGAAGGGTGTCATGAGGTTCGGAAGGAAAGGAAAGCTGAGTCCCAGGTATATTGGTCCTTTTGAGATACTCAGGAGAGTTGGAGAGGTGGCATATGAGTTAGCCTTGCCACCCAGTTTATCCAGCGTTCATCCGGTATTCCATGTGTCTATGCTCCGGAAGTACATTGGAGATCCATCTCATGTATTAGACTTCAGTACCATCCAGCTTGATGGTGATCTATCCTATGATGTGGAGCCTATTGCTATTTTGGGTCGTCAGGTGAGAAAATTGGGGTCCAAGGAGATTGCATCGGTTAAGGTTCAGTGGAGAGGTCGACCCGTGGAGGAGGCTACTTGGGAGGTTGAGCGGGAGATGCGGAGCAGATACCCTCAGCTATTTGAGACTTCAGGTATGTTTCTTGACCCGCTCGAGGACGAGCGTTTGCTTAAGAGGGGGAGAATGTGACGACCCGGCCCGTCGTCACGGGAATTACCACCCCGTTATGTTGTAATTACATAATTCATGCTTTTATATGAGTGTTAGAGTCTATCGGGGGAGTTAGGAGTGAATTGGATTGAAAATGAGGCATATAGCCTTTTTGGAGGAAGCTTGAATAAGGAAAGTCAACCCGGAGTTGACTATTTGGTTAGAGGGCTCGGAATCGGATTCCGATGATTCGGTTAGTTCCGGAAGGTGATTTATGACTTAGGGGAGCGATCGGAATTGAATTTGGAGGCCCGGTGTAGAAATAGGCTTGAATTGGCTAAGGTTGAATTTTGGCGGAATCCGAACGGTAGGTGAGATTTTGATCCGGGGGTCGGAATGGAATTCCGACAGTTGCAGTAGCTCCGTTAGGTGATTTTGGATGTGCCTGCAAAATTTCAGGTCATTCGGACATCGTTTGATCGGGTTTTGGATTGAATGTTAGTTTTGAAAGTTTTGAATAAACATAAGCTTGAATCCGTGTGTAATTGGTGATTTTGATGTTTAGGATGATGTTTTCATGATTGGAACAAGTTCGTATCGTGTTTTGGAGTATGTTGGTGGTTTTCGTTGGGGTCCCGGGGGCCTCGGGTTGATTTCGGGGGTCCAAACGGACCATTTCTTCTATTTTTGGAACTGCTGTTGGCTGCTGGTTTTGTTGCGGACGGATGCTCTATGCGATCGCATAGGGTTATTGAGATCGCATAGAAGGATGGAAGTGAGCCCAGAGTTGTTCTATGCGATCGCGTAAGAGGGGATGCGATCGCATAGGTATGGAATCTGGCGCTCTGCGATCGCAGGGTCATTGGTGCGATCGCATAGAAGAGATTGGAGGGGTGAGCAAAATGTGCTATGCGATCGCATAGCCAGGGGTGCGATCGCATAGGTTCGTCAGGCTGTGCATTGCGATCGCATGGCCAGTGTTGCGATCGCATAGAAGAAAAGGAGAGGCCTGGAAGGTTGTGCTATGCGATCGCGGGAATGCATTGCGATCGCATAGAAGGAGAAATTGGCAGGAAATTTAACTCTATGCGATCGCATAGAGTCATTGCGATCGCATAGAAGAGATTGTTCTGGCAGTGAATTAAATCACAGAACAGAAAGGTCGCGGGTTCATTAACCCAAAACCCCATTTTTGAGTTCCAAGAGGAGAAAACTCACGGGAATTGCTGGTAATTCGTCGGGGATTCGTTGGAGGTAAGTTTTGTGGCTTAATTACATTATTTTAACATGAAATCCTTGGTTAAATCCCTGTAAATGGAAGATTTAAGGTGGGTTTGAGCCCTAGGCCTAAATTTAAGAAAAACACCGATTTGAGTGGGCAAATGGAGTCCGATTTTGGTAAATTTTATATGCCTAGACTCGTATCGAGATGAGGATTCCGAATATGTAATTTTTGTAATTTTTCGACAAGTGTACCAAAAGTCGGGTTTTGACAACTTGTGGGTTTTGATATAAATTGGGTTATTTCGAATGAATTTCGTGAAATTAGCGTATATTGATGCATTCTCTATGATTTTGAACAGAGTTGACATCCGAGGAGATTGAATTGCGAGGCAAGCGCAAGGCGGATTGAAGCTTCTACCGGTTCGAGGTGAGTGGTAGTAGTAAACAATGCACTGAGGGTTTGAAACCCCGTACTAGCACTTTACAGTGCTATTTTGAGATGAGACACGCGTTCTATGATGGGCGTGGTGACATTGTGATAGGGGTTCGGACTTAGTCCTTCCCGGCTAATAGAATACTGTGTTGTACAACTGTTAATGAGGTTATAACTGTACAATTGGGCTGATAGCCATGTTTGGGGCCTTGTGCCGATCTGTAGAACATTAGGGAACCTATAGAGCTAGGTGACCTTTACATCGTGTTGGAAAGATACACTCAGCCATAGCTCTAGCTGCATAGCATAATATGAGCCTGTACTAGATGTGTACATTGAGAGAGATTATCTAGGGTTGAATTCCCTGTTCTAGCTGAGTGGGCCTGAAAGGCCAAGTTTATACCGATTGAGATGAGATAGGGTTGAGTACCCACTATAAGATGTTATATTGGGCCTGAAAGGCCAAGTCTATATTAACTGGGATAGGGTCGAGGACCCATTATGAGGTACTATGCATACAGATACCTATTTTGGATCGGACTGCACGCCGCAGTAATATACATGTGATATACATGTAATATACATGTGGGACGGACTGCACGCCGCAGTATTATTGCGCTTGGGCTGTAGGAGCCCCTTCGGAGTCTGAGTCTTCCAGTGAGCGCTGGTATATTATGGGATCGGGCTGCACGCCGCAGCAGTATATATGTTGGATCGGACTGCACGCCGCAGTGATATATGGTGGACCTGGCTGCACGCCATAGCACCATAGCGCTTGGGCCTAGGGAGCCCCTCCGAAGTCCGTATACACCCCCAGTGAGCGCCGTCGACGTTAAATGGAGCGGGCTGCGCGCCGCAGCAGTATATGTATTGGAGCGGGCTGCACGCCGCAGCATTATAATTAATCATATCCTACTATTTACTTAGATACTTATACATTATAGATATAAGTATGTGCCTTTATATGTTGAGATGGCCGTACACCGTAGGGGTACGAGCGAGGGTTTGTTCAGTGTGGAGATCTTGTAGAGATAAATGTAGATTGGAGGTTAAAGTACTACTATAGTGATGACGTACTTGTGAAGATTGCCTTAGAACTGCTAAGTGATAGCACAGGAGTTCTTACTTTCAGTTATTATTTATTATTGTTACTCACTGAGTTGAAATATACTCACCCCACTCCCCTGCACTTTTTGGTGCAGATCCACAGGTGCCCGAGAGCAGTTGAGACATTTTAGCTGCTGATCCATATCTACTTTGGCGGAGATTACGAGGTAGCTGCCAGCGTCCGCAGAGCTTGTTTTCTCCTTCTTTATCATCTTGTTGATTTCCATTTGTCTAGACTTGGTTGTATTAGGATGCTATTCTGTAGAGGCTCAGTCTCGTGACACCACGATATGTTGGGACCGTATTTTGTATGTTTTGATGTTTCGGTTATCACCTGTTATGACTAACTACCGTTTAAGTCTAATTTATTTAATAATTGGCTGGTTAAGAGGATAATATGGTCGGGCTTGCCTAGCATTGTGTTGGGCGCCATCACGACCAGGGTTTGGGTCGTGACAGCTGCGTCTAGTTCTACCTGCAAATACCTCTCCTGTTCTTCTTGTTCTGGAGGATTGTGAGGGGTTGGAGGGGATGGAGGTGGTGTTGGTACTAGGGGTGTTCCTGGCCTCATCAATGAAGTGTAAGGTTAAGTCTCCCAATACGGTTGAATCCATCGAATATCTTGTACTGGAGGAGGATAAAAAGTCATTTGAATTTTGTTTGGGTGGAGAGTTTCTTGTTGTGCCCATATTGGAGAGGGTGGTATCATTTCTTGAAATGGTGCAATGTTTGAGGCTTGTGTCATCGCCCAGTGGTAGCGGGCAAAGATCTCCGTTCCCAACCTCATTCCCTCGGCTACTATTTGTGCTAAGTCCCTCGGATGATTCACAAGAATCGTGACATCTTGTTGGTTCACTTGCATGGTTAAAGTGAGTGCATGATTGTGTAAACCGGGCTCCAACCATGACTCTAGATACATCGGTGCATGGGGAGTGTGAGCCGTGTATACTATGGAGTTTGGATCCATGGAGAGATGAGGGGGTGTGTGAGAGTAAGGAGTGGGATTGTTGTGTAATTGATGAGAGGTTTGGCGTGGTATAGGTCGATTGCCCTATAGATGACTTAGAAAGTTGAAGGGAAACATTGCTTGAAGTAGTAGAAGGGTGAGTAATGGACAAAATAGAAGAGTTTTTTATAGGAGAAATATTAGTATTGGGTAATGGTGGAGTGGCCGGTGCAGGACAAGATAGATTTGAAAATGATTTGTTTGAATGGGAACAATTAATGAAGTCTTCATTAGTCCCTAGTTGTATGTCATCATGTGCTAGATTGGAGGAGGTGGAGTTGGAATTAATTAAAGGAGTAGAGGGTGTAATACGATTTTGAGGAAGTTGGCCGTGTATATGTGTTGTGGCAGATGGCTTGTGTGAGTTTGCTTCACTATTTCCTAGTTGCATGTCATCATGTGATAGATTGGAGGAAGTGGATATGTCATTAATGAGAGGATTAGAATGTGTAAGAAGTGAAGTAGTATGTTGGTCGTGTATATGAATTTTGGTAGAAGACTTGTGTGAGTTATTGTGCATGAGTGAGTTAATATCAAGGCAAGTAGTAGTGTTATTACATGTACTAGGGTGGCGGTCATTATCAAGCCCTAGTTGCATGTCATTGATAGCAAGGTGTGAAGAATTGGAGATGGAATTAATGAAGGGAGTAGGAAGTGTAATGATAATGGGATTGGGTTGGCCATGTAGATTTTGTAGGGTAGGCAATGTTTGGGAAATGGTTTGCATGTGAGAGGTTGTGTCGTGTCCTCTTGCATGTGTAGTATTGGTATTAGAAGAATTGTGAAGAGATGGATTTAATTGGACCCCACAAAAAGGTACTTGAGTATAGTTAGAATTTTGAGCAACAAGATTAGTAGCCAAATTAGTATTAGTTAAACCATCATTTGTAGCAACTAAATTATTTGATAAAACCTCAAATTTGTTAGTATTTAACCAATTATCTAACCCTTGTTTAGTGACATTATTAGTAGTAGAGGCATTATTTGTTAAAGATAAATGATCAAAAAGGAGATTGTTAGGATGAATTAAAGAGTGCTTAACCAAACTATTCCTTACCTCATCAGGATTTGATTGCAATGGGCGATTAGGCATTGATTTTGCATGCCTCTTAGGAAATTTGACTAGTTTCCAAGGCTCAAGATTAGCTTGAACAACTTTAGAACAGTCTTGTATAAATGAATTATCATGAACATTACTAGAGGAAATAGTATCCTTTGCAAGGGATGGGCATGTTTTTTGATTGTGCCCCATACAACCACAAGTAATACAAAGTAAATTCAAACACTCATACATAATGGTTTGTTTGTGCTCACCAATGTATAAATGTGTTTTTAATGGTTGGTTTAGCAATACTTCAATACATAGTCTAGCATATTGTCCATGAGTAGTGTTGGAAGTGCAAATATCCATAGATAGAAATTTACCTACTTTATGTCCCAATTTCTTCAAAATATGATAATCGTAGAATTCTCTAGGTAATTCGGGCAAACGTAACCAAATAGCAGAAGAAGATAGTTGAGTTGTTGATGCTTTAAATTTTGGCTCCAATTGTCGGACATATAAGAAATGATTTAGAACAAACCAAGGTCCTCCCTGTAAAGCATGTATTTTGTTTTCTTCCTTTTGAAATTTTAGAAGAAAAAAATCATATCCTAAGTCTATCAAAGGAAGATTTTCAGTAGGTTCCCACGGTGTGTATACTTTCTGTCTAAGGAGTTGATACTCCACTTTACGACCAAAAACTTTAATAATTACAGCATGTTCTCAAGGCTTGTAAATCCTATGTTTCTCCTCCACAGTAAGAGGAATGAAATTTGAAGAATCATTTGGTGCTTCTAATTCATCAGTGTAATCTGAAGCATCAGTGAGTGAAGGTGTAAGATTAGTGACAGATATTTGGGAGGTGCGAGTATTCAAAGTTTGAAGATAGGATTTCGGTTGAGTATGTGAATCAACCAATTGATGTGGTTGATCAATATTCATATCAGAAATCATAGGGATAGAAATATTTTGTAGTGGAAGTGATTGAGAATTAGTGATGTTAGGTGGTTTTGGTGGAATGGTAGGTGAATGAAGGTATGGAGATGTTGGGAGAGTTTTTTCTTCCATCTCTTTCGGTCGCATCTTCTCGCAGCAATACAATGTTTTACTTTATGATATTAGTAATGCACTAATATTTATAGAGTTGAAAAAATAGTTTTTCAGAAAGCAGAACAAAAATATTTATTCTCTTTTCTAATCAAAGGCATGAATAAGATTTTCAATAAGAATATTAATCCTCGTTTTAAATTTCATAAAAAATAAGTACACAAAAACTTTTATCTATACTTTTAATTTATCTTTTAATAATTATGTCTTAATACACTTAGTTACGGATATACCTCATGGGTGTAAATATAAGATTTTCTTAGTTTAGGAGGTGTAAGTGTTTGATTTTGACATACAAAGTGTATATTAGAAATTGAATAATATTAGTTGAGTGTTTAATGTAACTAATCCTTTTATTTTCATACAGGTTATGTAGGTCATGGGTTGGTCATGTAGATGGGCAACATGTATGATTTTGAATGCAATGAGGATATTATTTAATATAGAAGTATTACGAGCAGCGGTGCAAGAGGATGTGGTGTATCAATATATTAGCCATAGTGTGATGAGATTTAACTAGTCAAAGGTTCATATTCTTTTAATTAGGGCAACTTTACGGAGGTCAATAGTTCATTAACAGTAATTCGTTTTTGTAATAACCATGTTGATGATCATATACATTCATCCACCAATGTAATGGAAACCCAAAATTAAGATGCAAATTGAAGACAATCACAAAAATAAAAAATAAAGAATGAACACTGTTAGAGTCATTAGCAATATGGTAAGGTAAGACTGCTCTTTACTTGTAATTTCCTCTTAGAGGAATTTACTTTTAATAAAATAAGGTATCAAAGGCATAGTAGCTACCTAGTGGTATATTAGCTTAAAACAAAAGATTAGTTCATATGACCTGCTAAAATCATAAGGGAGCATGATATATATATATATATATATATATATAATATAAGTGAAATATAAAACATTATCACTTACATGCTCAGCTAAGGCTAGGGAACATTACTAATCCCCACATCACACATAATACATATACAAGTAGCGAACTATAGCTTATATGGTAGGGATTTTTGCCAAATCCCCCAACACCACGAGAGGTGAGACCTCGGGTGGATGGATTGTTTTTTCTTTTTTTCAAAAGAGCTTCATCACATACATATATACATAACTACAATAGCCAACTTGCAGCAGACACTTATTAATAAGCCAAAGTTGTTGATTTCCTCTTAGAATAATCAGAGAAAACTATCCCTCCATATAACTTTACAGCTTCATGACTGTTGATAACTCCCCCTTGAATGGCAGAAACTGGTTTCTTTTGTTGGTATGAAGCAGAAGAAGGCCTTTTCTTCCTTTCATATATTTCTTCAAGAAGAGTAAATCCTTCTTTGCCTATCTTAAAAATGTCATTCTTTGGTGCCATATTTTAGATGTCGGAGAAATTGAAGTGTTAAAACTACAAAGATTTTCTTTTGGTTTTGCTATAGAAAGAAAGAGATGTTGATTGTGTTTATTTCATAGGCTAATGGATAGAGTCCCTTTATATAAAAGTGTCCTTACCCTTAATTCCAACTTTCTTTGATTCCTTTATGATATGTGTTGCAAGATTAAAGTAAGAAAAAGGCCGTGGGAACTAATCTCTCCATCCATATAGGAGGTAAATAAATATCGCTTGGGATAATTATATATGAAAGAAGTATATATTTCGTTTCATTTTTTGACTTGACTAGTCACATGCAGCTTTGTTGAAATCTAAAGGATCATTGTAATTACACAAGTCGCATTTGTTCTTAATTGTTAAGATCTAAATATTTATATCGACAAGCTACAATAGCCTTTACCTGTCTTTTTTTATCCAAGATGAAATTTCTTATTACATATTCTTAATTAGTACGTAGAGTTGGAGTCCTGGTAAATACCCTAAAAAGAAAAAAGGTCGTATGTGCATAAAAAGAGAAAATATTTTGTATCGTCATTTACGAGCGGCCTTTTTGATATTTTCTTTTTAGGTCACAAATAATTCAGTATATTTAAATATTAAAGTGCAACAATTTTAAGCACTATCTTACTGGTCTTCAATATTTGTAAATACTTCCGATGTTCAAAATATTAGTGATATTTGAAGATTTTTATATAAATAAATGCTCGGAGTTACTATTTGCTTTTTTTAGTTGGTAAACAAAAATTATACTACACAAATTATACACATATTATATACAAATTATATATTCATCAGTTATGAGAAATTATCTAGGTTAATATCCTTTCCTAACTGACGCAAAATTAACAACCATGGTGACGACTACCACCATGACCTAATCCTGGCTTAGTGGAATAAATTCTAAGGGGAAAAATTGCCAAAAGACATGCCATTTCAATTATAGCAGACTTATAAAGGTACCTGGCCCCGGGATTTGGGAGGTGGGGGGCGGGATGTTGTGGATAATTTCATTACACCTACTTGATAAAGGTAAGAACACCTAACGTCATGATCCAAAATTCATTAGTGGTGACGGAGCCTAACCCAACCTATTAGGTAAGCTAATTAATAATTAACAAATACCAATAAACTTTAATGAGACAATTAAACAAAAGAAATTATTTGAATCTTTTACACTTCTCCAGAACTTGTAGTATAAATCATGAGCTTCTTAGATTAGAGTTTACAAAGCTAAAATGAAGTAAATACATCATCTATTTGAAAAGTACATAAATATCTAAGGCTATACTAAACAATAGGCAGCACAACCAGAACACAAGTATATCTTCAGTCCCAACTCTCATCAATCACAGCAACATCATCAGCCAAAATCTACACTCGAGGTGTAGAAGTTTAGTATGAGTACAACTGACTCCATGTACTCAATAAGTAACAAACATAACCTTAGGTTGAAAGTAGTGTCGAGCTACAACATGGGGAGGGTTCAACACAAATACCCAACAACAATTCATAACAATGTTAAACAAGTAATGAAAGAAGTAACTCAAAAATTTAAACTGCTATGCTTTTTCATAATTTCACGAAAATAGCTCCTTTGTAATGTATATCAGTGTAAAACTCAAATCCTTTACCAAAATCGTCGGTAAATATGAGACAGTTTGTACACTGTAACTTTTCTAAAAATCCTTTACACAATAAAAGTTTCATTTTCTTTCCAGATAGTAAGTGTGAAATACCTCTCTTTGCCCACATATCAATAATTGTAAAAAGCCATAAATGACATGATATTGCACAACATGAGAAAAATGCATCTTTATGCCTGTATGTCATGTGTGCATGCCAATGCCATGTATTTCAGAGATGAATCATGTACTCATACTTTCAGCATAATCAATCTCTCTATCTCACAATTTCCACTCATCTTGCTCAACCACTCGATATTATATATGGCTCACACGGTCTATACATCACTAACCATCAGTCACTCATACCGAGGAAGGCCAATTCGGCCACATGGAGAAGATCCATCTCCATATACGTAAATGCTTCGGACAAGATCCATGTCCGAGGAAGATCCATCCCTCAATATAATCAATCATATTTATTGGGGTGTGTACATACTCCGGAGGGCCTCCTACATAATTTGCACGGACAACTCGCATGCGATAGTATCAATATAAGAATCTGCACGGAGAACTCACATGCTATGGCGTCAATATCCTCAAAATTAGGCCCCGGCCTCACACAGTTATCAATCTCTCCAGTCTCTCTCTCTCGGGCTCACAATGTCATAAAACTCGACCAAAAAAGATGACATGATGTATCAATAAATAACAATAAAGACTAAGATAAGATAGGCGTATGAATGTGTATGACTGAGTATATAAAGCAATGAATGAAAATAACCCAATAGTATAAATAACCTTAGCGGGTCCCAACAGGATAAGCATATAGCCTAGACATGGTGTCTAACATGGATCACAACTGAATAGCTCAAGTACGTAGAGATTTCATGGTTAAGATATAATCAGGTAACTACATAGTACCACACAAAAAACAGAATCACTATTCATATGGTGCACACCCACACGCACGTCACCTACATTATGCATCACCTCATCATCAATCACATAATACATAATTTGGGGTATCACACACTCAGAACTATGTTTAGAAGTGTTACTTACCTCGAACGAGCCAATTCCAATACTGAGCAAGCCAAGCGATGCTTCAAAAATAAAAATCACATGCGAAGCGACCTCAGAACGACTCAAAACTAGCCAAAAGAAACTCAAATACATAAAATAGAGCCCAAGGGAAATAATTCCAAATAATAAAGATTGAATCATTAATCAAACCTAAAACAGGCCAAAAATTACATCTAGGCCCGTACCCTCGAAACCGGACAAAACTCAATAAATCAGATAATCCATTCTATTACGAGTCCATCCATACTAGTTTCACTCAATTTTGACTTCCAATCAATGTTCAAAGCTTAAAAATTCATATTATGAAACTTTAGGCCAAAACCTCCAATTTCCTTCTTAAAGTTCATCAACTAAATGCTAAAATCGAAGAATCGAGTAGAGAACACTTATCACAATGAATAAGGTGAAAATTATTTTAAGAATCACCTCAATCCGAGCTCCATAGCTCCCAAAATGAGGAAAGAAACAAAACCCTCAATTTTATAGCTTTAACCCAGCGAGTGCGCATTTGCAAATGATTCGTCGTATCTACGACCATCACTTTTGCCGTATAACTCTTCTTCTGCGAAAATGGCCTTTCCCAGCAATCCCCGCACCTGCGGTATCAAATTTTGCTTATGCGAAGACTTTCGCACCTGTGCTTCCAAATCCTCGCACCACCGTATACGCACTTACGATATTTTCTCCACTTCTGCGATCTTTCTCAGCCAACCTTTTCTCACTTAAGGGACTCCTCTAATAATTTTGTGACCATTGCACCTGCAGACACCAGCCGCAGGTGTACTCACACCAGAACCAACATCTACCAGCAATAGTAAAATGAAGAAAATTGATCCAAAACAATCTGAGATAGCTCGAGCCCCTTTGGACCCCGTCCAAGTATACCAAAAAGTCCTATAAAATAATACGGACCTACCTGATGCCTAAAATAATACATAACAACATCGAAACAAAAGATCATACCTCAATTAAAAATTGATCAACTTTAAAACTTCAAACTTCCACATCTGATGCCGAAACCTATCAAATCACATCTGATTGACCTCAAATTTTGCACGAAAGTCACATTTGAAATTACGGACCTGCTCCGAATCGAGATCCATCCCCGCTATTGAAAAGTCCATGCCCGATCAAACATTTCAAAATTCTAACTTCTATATTTCAAGCCAAATTCTACTATGGACCTGCAACTTGCAAGATTAAAGTAAGAAAAAGGACGTGGGAACTAGTATCTTTGTCCATATAGGAGGTAAATAAATATCGCTTGGGATAATTAACTATGAAAGAAGTCATATATTCCATTTCATTTTTTGACTTGACTAGTTACAAACAGGCCTAAAGACGAACTAGGATTTGAAGGTTATGGGTTCGGAGTTATATAAGTTACTGGATTCCTAATTTATTATTAATACATATTCAATGAATTTTATAAGATAAATAGAAAGTTTTCACCAAAGCTACAGGGTTCGGCCGAACCCGTAGCTCATGGGCTAGCTCCGCCCCATGTAACGACCCGATCAGTCGTTCTGAGAGTTATAACTTTGTTTCTCCTATTTCTATTTCGTTAAGTTTTGTTCAACTGTGTTGAGTTGTATCGAGTTGGTATGTTTGGGTTCGGAGTAATTTTGGAGTGAAATGATCATTTGTTCTCTTAGTTAGAAAGCTAAGATAAAAAGAATCAACTGAAAGTTGACTTATGAGTAAACGAATTTGGATTTGGATTTTTATAATTCGGTTAGCTTCGTTGGGTGATTTTAGACTTAGGAGTGTGTCAAGAATATAATTTGGAGGTCCGTAGTAGAATTAAGCTTGAATTGGCGAAAGTTGGAAGTTTAGAAATTCTTAGGCTTAAATTCGAGGTTGATTTTGTGTTTTGATGTTGATTTGGATGTTCTGGAGGTTCGACTAAGTTCGGGTAGTGATATATGACTTGTTAAAATTATTTGTTGAGGTCCTGATGGACGCGGGTGAGTTTTGGATAGGTTTGGGTTGTGTTGTGCTTGTTTTTCTTATGTTTCGACGCCGTTTCTTCAAGTATAAATGATATAATATTGAACAAATGAGCTCCGATTTTATTTTTGATTGAAGGATTATATCTGTATCGTAATTATGGACCCGTATTAAAAATAATTATCAAATTTGGACTTCATATGAGGATTTTATTGTGATTTTATTAAAATTAGGTTGTTAGATTTTTAGAGTAATTACGAAGTTGCCACTAGTAGCATATTTAAAAATCTGCACTATTTGCAAATATTAAAACCTACATATCTCATTTATTATAAGCTCAAATTGAGTGATTCAAAAGCCTAGCTAACTTTATTAGAATTTCACAAGAAATCTAATGGAGACATAAAATACGAGTTTTGGAATCGTTTGGCATGAGAAACGAGGCAGAATCGATGGTAGAAAAATACATAAAACTAGGGTTTGCTCATTCGGTCATATTTTGAGTTAGGGAGCTCGTATTTGGGAAATTTTGGAGGCGATATTCACCATCTGGATTGGGATAAGTTTTATCTACTCAGTTTTGATTATATTTTATGAATCCAACTTCGTTTTTGGGATTTGATTGAGAATTTCAAAGTGAAATTGAGGGAGTTAGGGTTTGAGTTTTGGAGAGCTTTAAGTTGGAATTTAAGGGACCAAACGGAGTTCGATTTTGACAAATTTTATATGGTTAGATGATAATAGGTGAATTTGACTATAATTATGCCCTAAATAATCATACTTTATTGTTGAATTGATATTGTTTATGATGACAAAATACTTTTATTAGTATTTTATAGGTACACATGAGCCATTGGATACTAAATAAGCTATTTTGGAGTCACAAGATGGTAAAAATGCAGAGTGAAGAGTTGAAGTGAAGTTAGCTTGAAAAAACTGAAGAAGAAATTTCGGATTACTATTCATCTGCGGTTCACTCGCGATCGCGGATGAACCGCGGAAAAATAGGCTCGCGGAACTTCACAAGATTCAGAGGACTGCTCTGTTCGCGGTTCGCTCGCTACCGCGAACGAATCGCGGACGGCGCCGAACGTTTTAAGGACAATTTTGTACAAACTCAATTTTTAAGTCCTAAACCCTTTATATAAACCTATAGTTCGACCAAAAGAGGCAAGCATTGTATTATTACCTACTTTTGTAAGATTATTAGTAAGAGAGAACTCTCTCAACTTATTTCTTTCTTTTATAATGATTCTTTGATTATGAATTCAATTATTATTCTTATTTCTTTGATCATGAGTAGCTAATTCCTTTTCTAAGGTTTTGATGGAACCCATTGGGTGATGAACTTCTCGTTTATGTGATTACAAATTGTTAGCTAGATTTCTATTTGTTCAACTTCGTTCTTGTTGTAGTTAATTGGTAGGATCCCCGATTAGCTGTGCCTATTTAGTGTGCATAACTTGGAAAAGAGTGCATATTTAGGTATATTATTGAACAACACCACACCTAGGTTATTGGTGGAATCTATAACTTTAGGCGTAAAAGCGGGATTAGGAATAACGAAGCCTTGGGTGCAATCTTAAGTGAACTATTCAAATTAAAGCTAGCTAGGGTAGCTCGAAAGAGTGCACTAGTAAATTATTGGAGTTGCTCGGGAGAGAATTTCGGTAAAAATTGCGTTCATGATTGATAGAATAATATTGACAATTTGTATGAGTATAAACAGAAGGGATTCCATCAATAGGGAAAATCAATACCTTAGTCTTTCTCCATATTATTTACCCAATATTCAATTCTTTCTTTTAAGTCTTTTAATTCTTGCAAAAGTAGTTGTTCGAAAACTCACAAAACTATACTCAAAATTTGGGAACTTGCTTCAGAAGTGTTCTTGGGTTGTGAAAGTTGCAATTGGTAGGTTAATTCTCTGTGGGATCGATTCTGGACTTATTAGACCCGGTTATATTGACTACGACCGCTGCTTGGACGTGAATCATTAGACTCGGGAGAGGATGTGGATTATTATTATTCCATTTCTAACTGGTTTCGAGGCGTGGGCTCGGGGGCCGGGTTTTGGTCGATTTAAAAATTTTGGCATGTTTATGTAGTTTTATTGTCCAATTCAATTCCTTAGACTATGTTGATAGAGCTATTCTGATTTTGGTTAGACTCGAAGCTTTTGGAGACCGAGTTCAGGGACGAGGACATCCTGGAGTAGAATATTACGCTATTGAGGTAAGTAACAGTTTTAACTCTAGCTTTGATGGTATAAACCCGAAGAAATTAATATCATATAATTGTTTGGTGGTGATTCCCATGCTAGGTGACGGGCTTATGGGTGTACACCGCGAGGGATTGAGACTTGTCCGTCCCGTGAGGCCTTATCGCCATCATCTTTGTTTACGTAGTTACTTGTTGTTGAACTTGTGTGCCTTCATGTTTGAGATCATGCTTAGGCTTAATTTATTCATGCTCACATTATTTGTACTCAGTTATAGAAGTTATTGTACTTGTTTATCTCAGTCTCTATTATTTGGTAATATGATGTGATACTTGATGTAGGTTGTGTTCCCTTATTTGTTGATAATGGTAAGGCTAGTGAGGTACATGATTGAGTGAGGCTGAGGGCCTGGTTGTGAGGATATTAATACCATAGCGCATGAATTGTCCGCATAGCACGTGAGTTGACCGTGTGGGTCCTGGTATTGATATCATAGTGTGTGAGTTGTCCACGTAGCACGTGAGTTGACCGTGCGGAACCAGGTATTGATATGGTAGCACGTGCGTTGTCCATGCTTAGCGCTAGGGCTTTGGGAGCCCATCCGGAGTCTGTACACACCTTAAGTGAGCGTAGAGTGTTGAATGCTGAGTGTGAGTGCCGAGTCATGGAGTGACATTGTTGTGAGGTTGCATTTACTTTTGGTGTCGCTGCATTAATCTGTTAAATTCCTTTGTGTTATTTTACTGAGTTATAAAATTTACGTGTGTTTTAAAACTGTGAAAAATAAATAATTGGACTATTTTGCTCAGCTCGTCACTAATGCTCAGTTCCTTAGTTATTCCTGTTACTACTGAGGTGGTTGTACTCATACTACACCATGCACCATATGTGCAGATCCAGGTGAGTTAGAGCGCGGCGATCGTTGAGTTCAGGCCGGCTTTAATTGGAGACTGCAAGGTAGCGTCCACAGCACCTTGTTACTCTTTTTGTCATGTCTTCTTTTAGATAGTTAGACAGTTTATATTTCTTAGTTCATAGTTTTAGATGCTCATGACTTAGTGACACTCCGATGTTTCGGACTCGTTTTTATATTTCATATTATTATATTTAGAGTTGGTTTAGTTTATCAGGAATTAAATTATTGTAAATATTTTATTAAATTCTTATAATCAAATTAGTAGTAATATTTTGGGAATAGACTTGTCTTGTAATATGATAGGCGCCATCACGATCAAGGTTAGATTTTGGGTCGTGATACCCCACATACGACTTTGTTGAAATCTAAAGGATCATTGCGTTACACAAGTCGCAGCTATATCGACAAGCTATAATAGCCTTTACCTGTCTTTTCTTATCCAAGACGAAATTTCTTATTATGTAATCTTTATTAGTATGTAGAGTTGGTATTCTGGTAAATACGCAAAAAAACAAAATAAGATCGTATGTACATAAAAATGGGAAATATTTTGTATCGTCATTTACGAGCAGCCTTTTGATATTATTTTTTTAGGTCACAAATTATTCAGTATATTTAAATATTAAAGTGCAACAATTTTAAGCATTATTTTATTGGTCTTCGTTATTTTCAAATACATCTGATGTTTAAAATATTACTGATATTTCAAGATTTTTATATAAATAAATGACCGAATTTTTTATTTACTTTTTCTAGCCAGTATACATAAATTATATTACACCAATTATACACATGTTATAAATAAATTATATATCTATCACTTATGAACGATTATTTAGGTTAATATCTTTTTTCTAACTGACGCAAAATTAACAACCATGGTGATGACTACCACCATGACCTAATACTGACGCAGTGGAATAAATTCTAAGGGGGAAATGTGCAAAAGAAATGTCATTTCAATTATTCCAGACTTATGAAGGTACCTGGCCCGGGTTGGGAGGTGGGGTGGGTTGTGGATAATTTCATTACACCTATTTGATAATGGTAAGAACACCTAAATGAAGTATAATGTGCGAATTGGATCCTCATTCACATTTGGGGTAAATAACTATCATTTGGAATGAACATTGTTTACCCTAAAAAATAGTAACAATTAAATTTATATTATGGTTTTAAGAATACATGATCTCACCTAATACCAATTGATTAACTTAAAGATGAGTGACGGGAATTGACAAGAATGTAAAACTAACCAATACTTGGACAGTGCCCTTGAGCTGATAAATCCTTGAGTAAGAACAGTCTAAGAGCAACAAGTTGGTAAACCGGAGAAAAGAGAGAAATATTATATTGCCTTGATCTGTATTAATGTAAGGCGGTTTACAAATGATGCGGACTCCCCTTTACATACTAGAGGAATCCTAATTATAATACAATTTAAATTACAGAAGTAAATAGCTTGATCGGTACAAATAATCGCTCTTGATTCGATCTGTTTTGGGATTTCTGCCGTGGTCTTCGATAGGTTACGGATATTTCGTCTTTTCATTATTGCACTTCAGTCGAAGTCGGTCATACTTAGCCTCCATTGCAGCTGACATCGATCTCGACGGACATCTCGATTCTTGAACTCAACACGTCATATTCGTGCTATAGCCTGATCCATTGTGAGGCTGACCTTCGATGTGATTTTCTGATCTCGATTAAATAACAAATTCGAGCAAGCCTGATTTTAATCGTATTCAGATAGTCCCCTCATTTTTTTGAGTGTAATGAGAAGAAATGAACTGAGCCTTCGATTTTTTACCTCGACTAATTATGACGTCATCCTCGTGATGTAAGCGACAGAGGCAACTGAAGTGTCGCGTTTGTATAGTTCTTAAGATCATTAATTAACGGCAGTTGATGGTCGGCCACTAATGCCTTTAAATTGCCATATAAAATGTTATAAATAGATCATCTTTATAATTTTCTCAAACTTTACTTCCAACATCTCTTCTAATCTTCAGAGCACTTCTTCCCCTTCAAGTTTTTCAAACCTTCAAATCCCATTTGCCAACCATCTCTTCAAACAACAAGTTTTATCTTTTTTTTTTCTTTCTCTGAACTCATATAAAATGGTTAAAATATCGAAAACCATTCCTCAAAAAGAAAAAGCCTCTTCTTCACGACCGGCCAGTGAAAAAATGTCGGTGGTGCAACGCATCAAATAGTGTGTTCCTAGTTCATACGAACTTACTTCCAAATTTATAATTGAGAAACCTCTATCGGTACCTGGCCGATGTGAGCCGAAGTTGAGGTATATATGCTCAATAACCGAGGGAGATCTTGAGCATGTAAAAAAAAAGATTTCCATTGGGAAAACAAGCAGTGGTTGATTTCGCCCCCCGAAGAGGACATCACCACTTACGTAAAAGGGTTCTTAAGTGTTTACACTTACCCTTTTATGTTGGGTCCCGTCGATCCGGTTATCCTCGACTTTTGCCGCCAGTATTGAATAACACTAGGCCATATTCATACTTCTTCCTGGTGTATCATCATTTTGCTTCAGTTCTTTGTGGGAATGATCGAAGGGATGACTTTTACCCTTAACCATCTCATCAGATTTTACAACCCCATCTTTATCGAGGTGGATTAATAAGGCTTTAGCATCGGGCCACCAAAGGGCTGTTCTCGAGAATTTACTAGGACAAGGACTAAGGATGGCTAGGTTGGTTTTTCCAGGTTAAAACTTTTGACGTAATCCCGGTCGAGAAGATGCCATTCCAGAAGAGTGGAACATTAAGCATAAGCACAAAATAACCTATTGTTCATGTTTACCGTTTTGTTTCTTTTACCTTTTTGTATTAACATCCTTTCCTATGATGCAACAATTTCTTGGGTGCCTGTTGCTATCCCAAACCTTAAAGGATGGGTTCAGAAACTGGTCTCGACCGCTTCATACTTGACCTGATGACAGTTGAGACACTGAGCTACATAACTCACAATATCCTTCTTCATTCTCCTTCACCAGTAATTTTATCTCAAATACTGATACATCTTCACGGCACTTGGATGAATAGAATACCGCGAGTAGTAGGCCTCCCCCAATATCAACTCCCGTAGCCCATCCACTTTTGGAATGAAAATCTGGCCCAAGATCCTCAACACGCCATCACTATCAATAGTCACATCTCTAGCATCATTATGCTGAACCATGTCCTTAAGGACAAGCAAATATGGATCATCATACTGGCGCTCTCTAATGCGGTCATACAAGGAGGACCGAGAAACCACACAAGCCAATACCCGACTAGTCTTTGAAATATCTAGCCTCACCATCCGATTGGCCAAAGCCTGGACATCAACTACAAAGGGCCTCTCCCCAACTGGAATGTATGCCAAGCTACCCATACTCACCGCATTCCGGCTCAAATCATCGGCCACTATATTGGCCTTCCCCGGATGATACAAAATGGTATGTCATAATCCTTGAGTAACTCAAGCAACCTCCACTGCCTCAAGTAATGATCCTTGTGTTTGAACATATGTTGAAGGTTGCGATGATCAGTATATACCTCACACCATATGCCATATAAGTAGTGCCTCCAAATCTTCAAAGCATGAACTATAGCAGCCAACTCCAAATCACGTACGGGGTAGTTCTTCTCATGAGGATTCAGCTGACGAGAAGCGTATGCAATAACTATACTCTCCTGCATCAACACATATCCAATCCCAACTCTCAAAGCATAACAATACACGGTGTAAGAACCTGAAGCTGATGGCAAAACTAACACTGGAGCTGTGGTCAAAGCTGTCTTGGGCTTCTGAAAGATCTCCTCGCACTCGTCTGACCATACAAACGGTGCACCTTTCTTCGTCAACTGGGTCAAGGGCGAGGCAATAAATCAAAATCCCTAAATAAACCAGCAATATAACCCGCCAAACCGAGGAAACTCCGAATCTCTATGGGTGAGGACGGTCTAGGCCAACTCTACATCACCTCTATCTTCTTTGGATTGACCTGAATACCATCACTGGACACCACGTGCCCCAGGAAAGCCACAGACTCCAGCCAAAACTCACATTTGGAGAACTTCGCATACAGCTTCTCCTCCCTCAATCTCTGTAATACCACTCTCAAATGCTGAGCATACTCCTCCTGGCTATACGAGTACACCAGGATATCATCAATAATAACGATAACAAATGAATCCAGATATGACCGAAATACGGTGTTCATCAAATGCATGAACGCGGTTAGGGCATTAGTCACCCCAAAAGACATAACCAAAACTCATAGTGAGCATATCTCGTCCTGAAAGCCGTCTTCATAATGCCAGAATCCCTAATCTTCAGTCGGTGATAGCCTGAACGAAGATCAATCTTAGAGAATACCCTTTCTCCCTAGAGCTGGTCAAGAAAATCATCAATACACGGTAGTGGATACTTGTTCTTCACTGTCACCTTGTTCAACTGCCTGTAGTCAATGCACATTCTCATTGTGCCATCTTTCTTCTTTACAAATAAGACTGGTGCACCCCACGATGACACACTCGGACAAATGAAGCCCTTATCTAGGAGGTCCTAAAGCTGCTCCTTCAATCCCTTTAACTCTGCTGGTGCCATACGATAGGGAGGAATATAGATGGGCTGAGTGCCCGACACCAGATCAATACCAAAATCAATGTCCCTGGCCGGTGGCATGCCCGGTAGGTCTGCTGGGAACACATCTGGAAAATCCCTCACCACGGGAACAGAATCAAGACTAGGAGTCTCGGCTCTAACATTACTCACAAAAGTCAAATATGATAGACAACATTTCCCAACCATCCGCTGGGCCTTTAGAAAAGAAATTACCCTGCTAGGAACGTAGTCAGTCATACCACGCCAATCGATCCTCGTAGCACCAGGAATAACCAACGTAATTGTCTTGGCATAACAGTCCAGAATAGCATGGTACGGACATAGCCTGTCCATACCCAGAATCACATCAAAATCCACCATGCTCAACAACAAGTCAACTCGGGTCTCCAGACCCCCAATAGTCACCACACAAGATCGATATACATGATCTACAATAATAGTATCACCCATCGGGGTTGATATGTGAACATGCAAGGCAAGACACCCTCGGGTCGTACCTAGATGATGAGGAAAATATGAAGATACATAGGAATATGTGGATCCGGGATCAAATAAGACAGAGGCATCCCTGTGGCGGGCTGAGATAATACCTGTGATAACAACATCTAATGTTATGGCGTCCCTCCTGTCGTACGAGCATAGAATCAAGCCTGGCTACCACCAGTTCGGCCTCCACCCCTGGGGCGAGCTACCTGGCCTCCACCCCTAGCTGATTGGGTGGGCACTGAAGAAATAGGAGTAGAAGATGAAGGCTGATCCCTCTGCTGAGACTGACTACCACGATGCCGAGGATAATGCCTCCAGATGTGCCTAACCTCCCCGCAATTATAATAGCTCCCGGATGCTGGAGAATGGGACTGAAGGGAACCCCACACATCAGAGTGACTGGCTGACGCACTCGGTCTAGAGGAACCCTGAACAGATGGAGCACGTGATGAACCTTGAGCTGGAAGAGCGCTGAGGGATGGGTGGCTCTACTGATAACCCTGATGACCTCTTCCGGAAGATGACCATGATACTCAGAGCAAGCTAACTAAGGAGGCTTGAATGAATGACCTTTGTTCTGTTGGAACTGACCCCTAGATGGAGCACCACTGAAGCTATCAGAACCTCGAGGCCTCTTGGACTCCCTCTTCTCTCTGTCCTAACGGCGAGCCAACTCAATACCACGAGCAATATCAACTACATCCTCAATGGAAATACCCAGAACTCTCTCTCTAGTCATCATAATACGAAGGTGATAATTATATCCATCTACAAACCTCTTGATCCTCTCTCTGTCAGTTGGAACTATCCATGAGGCATGACGGGCTAACTCGGAAAGACTCATCTCATACTTGGTCACAGTCATGTCTCCCTATCGAAGCCACTCGAACTGCCTATGTAGCTCCTCCCTTTGAGACTATGGTACCCACTTCTCCAAAAAGATATTGGATAACTCCTGCCATGACAAAGGCGTTGCACCTGTCAGCATGCGCCGCTCATATATCTCCCACCATGTGAAAGCATCCCCAGTAAACTGAAATGCGGTGAATGCCACCCCGATGGACTCCAAAATCCCTACCGTCCGAATCATCCGCTGACACTTATCCAGAAAACCCTGGGCATCCTCGCCCTGAGCACCACTGAAAAATTGAGGCTGAAGCCTACTTAATCTCTCAAGACAATGCTGCTCATTGTCTGGCATAGCTGGGACTACAAAGTCCTGAACTGGTGCGACTGGTACAACTGGTGCAACTGGTGGGACCAGCTGAGTTGTAGCAGCTCCCAGGGTTTGCAATCCTTGAAGAACCTGCTCAGGCATGCGAGTGGCTACGGTCTGACTGCCTCCCCCTGCCTGCGATGTAGCTGCTGCAGTAGTGGTTGAGACTACCTGGGCTATGTCACACCTCTTTTTTTACGAGTTTTAATACACCCCGTGAAGGGCGTAATGGAGTTTTTCCACTTAAAGGACAGTCGGAACGGGATTTATATTTATTTATTCAGAGTCGCCACTTGGGATATGGTGTCCCAAGTCAGCGATTGAATCCCGAACCGAGGAAAATATGACTTCGTTAACAGTCTGCGAACCAGAAATCTGGATAAGGCATTCTGTTAACCCGGGAGAAGATGTTAGGCATTCCAGGATTCCGTGGTTCTAGCACGATCGCTCAACTATCGTATTTGATTTTATTTGATTTCCGTACATATTCTATTTTATGTGCCTTTTATTAATAAACCGCTTTTATTATATTTTATTATTTATTTTATAAGAATTACAACGTCGTGAAAATGTATCTCGAGCCACGTCGTAACAGTACGCCCGTGGCCTTTAATTCATTTCAACTTCATTGAGATTTGGATTTGGGTCACATAAATGTGCACCCATTTTAAAGAAGGTAACATTATTAACATACGCGCCTAAAGCGACTACGTGTTTATTAACTTTGAGGAAGAACATAAAATTCACTAAACGGTCATAATTTTTAATATTTTTTATAAGTCATTATTGAGGGCCCCTCAGTTATTTGTTTATTTGGGCGAGGCTCGTCTCATCATTTTGTTTAATGGCCAACTTAATACTAACTATATTCTCTATTTACTCTGTTTATTCCAATAAAATAAGAACAAATCTTAATTTTTATCATGAGATTAAATAGTAATTTTATTTTATTATATCATAACTATTGGGTTTAGAGACAAGCCCAATAAGAAGAAATTGCATTTTAAATCTGCAAATCACATATATTACCACAGTTGAAAAGCCTTCAAAAAACAGGCCCAAAATCAGACCTGGTTCATTTATCACAATAAGCTAAAAGCCAGATTTTAACCTGGCCCAAATTGGCACAAGTTTGCAATTCAGGTCCAGGATTAAGAAAAAAGGCTAATGAAAATTTTCTTTTTACTTTTAGAAAATCTAAAACTAGTTAAAATCCTATTATTTGTAACTATTGAGATTATTTGAATTTGTTTATAAACCCATGTTTTAAATGTTTTTTTTTAAAAAAAAAACTCTATTTACGTGCCCGTTCTGATTCAATTACTATGCCTGAATTAAACTAAACGGTACTTTTCTGAAATTAACAAATAACAACATTAAGGAACTTAAACTAATTAACTATGGATTAAAGTTTACAAATTATCAATCCTACTAAAACAAATCAAAATTAGGTAATAGTCAATATTAAAACTAATTTCCTAACAGTATTTCATGATTCAACTTCAAACATTGTAGTTTTATTGTTTTAACTAAAAAAATTACTGATCTTTTATAGAGATCAAAACTAACATATCAATACAAGTAGCATAGTCTAGTCCAAAGGATTATATTCTAATTACAATTGACTACTCCTAATGAATACAAATTTCAGATTTAACAGCTATATCTATATAGATCTAGTTAAATTTAAACATAAAAGCTACTAAACATTTTTAAACTAAGCAGTAATGACCAGGAACTTGAATAACTATTCATATTAAAACTTCGCCATTTATTGTCAAATAGATCTACATAATCCCTTCCAATTCAAAGACATGCAGAAGGAGTACCTGAATAAAGAAATAAGAGAAGAAGGTGAATTAGATCACTAGGTCAACAATCAGCAACAGAAATCAACACAGCAATTCAATCAGAGCTTCACAACGTTAGATTTAAGCCAACATGCACTGATATAAACCAGCAGAAGAGAACTAGACTTAATCCATTTCAAATTCCTCAGTATTATGATCACCAGAACCACAGAAAGTCGATAAACAGCCCTCGATTTGAACTTAAAACTAATGAAACAGTGAAATGTTTTGGACTTTTTCTATTGTTTTTGAGTTTTTGAGTTTTGGATATGGTTAATTTCGAAAATGTGGATCTAGAATAGCAAAATTACTTCTGGGAGATTTTTAGATTGCGAAAATTATTAAATGATGCCCATTACAACCTATTTATAGATTTAAAAAAGGAGGGAAATTCATATTTCAGAATTTATGAATTAGTCCCTCTTTTATTTCAGTTTTGTCCTTATTTTTTATTAGTTAGTCGATTGGATATCCTTTATTTGTTAAGAATTATACTAATTTCCCTATCTAGAATCTTCTACCCTTATGTAATTTCCTCTTTGCCCCTACTTTACTTAGAAATCTACCCTATTACCCTTTTCCTATACCCAAACTACCCCTTCTTCATTAGTTTTATTACCAATATCCCATTTTGTAACCCCAAACCAACCCTTAATCCAAATTAGATTTACCAAGTGACCTAATCCTCTTCTACCATTTTATCCTTTGAACTTAATTATATTGACCAATTAACCCCTTACACTTTTCCTCCATGAACTATGAATTAAATTCAGAAACAAGGTTTAACTGACTACTAACTAATCATATACAATTTAACTAACAGCTATAACCAATATCGACTAATTATTGTCCATTTAATCCAAAAATTATTCAAACTATCGTTTATCATAATCAAAAAAATTTAAATCTAACAGTTAACAAAATCGAGTAATTTCAGAAACCAACAAAATCATACTAAAAATCTAATTATACTAATTTCTATATCAAATCAAAAATCTATTTGTTGAACCCTACAATTAACATCTAATCAACCCTTTTAGAAATTAAAAGATAATATTTTCTTTTTTACTAGAATCGGTAAACCTTATCAAAAAACAAAAACAAATGGACAACAATTAAAACACATATTAAATTACATGCATACAAAGAAATAAAATCAAAGAAACATAAAAGAAAGAAAAACTTAGCTTTTTGTTTTCTTTTTGTTAATCGGACAGTCTCTTTTCTTCTTCTCTTTCTTTTTATTCATCACGTTTTCCAGCATCCAGGGGTTTTAATATCGACTTTTCTTGAATTTTTGGTCACCAGTGAACTTTAACTCTTGATTTGAGCTGTTTTAGTGACTTTTAAGGTTCAAGGGTTTCAAAATAGGGTAGAAGATGGTCAGGAGGGGGTCTGGTGTGATTTTGGGCTTGATTGGTTGAACTAGTGTTCGCCGGAGTTAGGGTTACGGCGACACTCTTTGGGATATTCGAGGAGATTCTGGGGTGTTATTTCTGGATTGGTTGGCATGGTTGGTGTTTCCCGCCGGTAGGGTTCCGGCGGGGTTATGGGGGATTTTGAGGCATCTCAATTAGATAGAAGGAGAATAAGATAGAAAATGATTAGGGTTATTTGATTTCGATATATTAAAAGAGACTTGATAAACTTGATCCGTTGGATTAATCATATTAACGACTCAGATTCTTTGAGCCCCAAACGACACCGTTCATTTTAAATGAGAGCTCAGCTTTTGTCCGTTGGATTAATTTGATCAAAGGCTCAGATTAAAATTGTCACGACTCCAAATCCCGATCGTGATGGCGCCCTACACAACTGCTAGGCAAGCCCGACCATTTACTCACTCAACCCGAGCATGAAGCTCAAAATCAACTATTCGAATATCATTTAAATAAAAAACATAATGAATAATCTCCCAAAAATCTAGGTGCCATGAGTCTAGAGCCTCTAACAATACAGAGTAATAAAACTTCATACTACAAATGATCAAAACCGTGGAAAATAATAATGAGACATGGAAGGAGTCGGGTCCTGCGGACGTCAGGCAGCGACCTCGACAACTCAAATAAAACTCTAAAGCAGCAACTAGCTCACCTAAGCTCCAAAATACCTAAATCTGCACACATGGTGCAGGGAGTCGAGTGAGTACTTCCAACTCAGCGGGAATAAAAGTAAATAATGTTGAGAAAAAGAAAACCACACAAAGCACTATTTCGTGTTATAAAATACCGAATCACCTTTTTAAACTGCAGTACACTTTCATGGTATTCCTTTATATCATACATAAGTAGATTTTTGAAATCTCTTTTAACATCTCTTTCTTTCATTATTAACAGTTCAATACATGGGTACAACATCAATTAGTGCAAGTCTGCACTCAAGTCAGCCCCTTGGGCTCAGCACTCCTTAATAATTTCCACCAGGGTATCCGGTCAATAAGGCAAATAACACATGTATGTCAGTAATGTATGAGTGCTAAATGTCATGCCACGTAGTACAAGTAAAATCAATGCATGAATGCAATGCAATGCACATGACGATGTGGCATACAACCTGATCCATTTAGGCACCCATGCTCACTGTGGGGGTTCAGACTCCGGAGGGGCTCCTACAACCTAAGCGCAATATTAATATCACTCTCGCTGCGGCGTGCAGCCCGATCCATGCATAGTCATGAATGCACATAAGCCCCTTGGGTAGCAGTAT
Source organism: Nicotiana noctiflora (assembly GCA_032618575.1). Classification (NCBI taxonomy): domain Eukaryota; kingdom Viridiplantae; phylum Streptophyta; class Magnoliopsida; order Solanales; family Solanaceae; genus Nicotiana; species Nicotiana noctiflora. The sequence goes on from JASVEL010002114.1 coordinate 58,995, forward strand.
CATAACATCTCACAGCTAAAATGTCATCAAATCCTTGTTTAATTTTTCAAATCTTATAAAAATGCTGAATAACAAAATACCATTTTAAAACCTTAGACTGAGATGAAAATATGTACATTATTGCCAAGATAGTGATACCAATCCCTAAAAGATTCAAATATTCGGCACGAAGCTCAAAATATGATAATCAATCTAGTTCATTATAATTAATATCCTTATTAGGGTGTCAATTCAATTTCAAGCAATTAGGTAGTATTTTTATTAAGTAGGACGGACCAAGTCACAATCCCCAATGGTGCTCTACCCCACGCCCATTATCCGGCGTGCAAGTCACCTCAATACAACACTATGATGTGCAAGTTCGGGGTTTACAAACCCTCGGGACATCATTTACAAGTATTACCCACCTCGAACCGGCGAAATCTCTAGCCCACGACACCTTTGCTCCTCAAACCGGCCTCCACGCGCATCGAAACTAGCCAAAATCAGCACAAATATGTCATAATAGGCTAATGGAACAACACCCAATCGAAAACAATCGAAATATAAGAAAAATCTCAAAACTAGCAAAACCCGAGCCCCGGTCCTGCTTCTCGAAAAATTATGAAACTCACATTCCCAGAATTCTCGTCTCGCCACGAGTCCGTACATATAAAATTTATCAAAATTGGAGTCCATTTGACCCCTCAAATCATCGTTTTACTATTTTTTAGGCTTCAAGCAAAAACCTTCGTTTTTACTTTGATTCCTCCAATGTCAGTGATTGAATCCATGTTTTATCACTTTAATAACATAATCTAGGTCCAAGACTCCTTACCTGATGATATCCCACGAATTCTTCTTCAAAATCGTCCAAAATCCCTCTTTGTTCGAAGCCCCAAATGATTTTACACTTCTGAAATTTCATAACACTGATACACTTAAACCCTCTGCGATTTTCGCTTCTACAACCCATTGATTGCTTTTGCGCTAAAATGACCGCTTATGCAGATTCTCATTAAACCCACAATAACTGCTTCTGCGGACTCCCAACCGCTCTAGCGGTTCCGCTTCTGCGGTACCTTGACTGCTTCTGCTGTCTTTCTTTTAATTTCCAGGACCGCTTCTGCGGTTCCAAACACGCACCTGCGACTCCGCTTATGCGGACCCTATGCTGCTTCTGCGAAACTTCACTATTTAAGCCCAAACCGCTCATGCGCTCTATCATCCGCTTCTGCGGTCCATTTCCATAGAAGCGGAAATACCAGAAGACATAAAATTATAGCCTGATGCAACTTCCAAAAATTTCCGTTTAACCACTCAAATTCACCCCGAGCCCTCCAGGACCTCAACCAAACACCAACACATTCCAATACCCTATTCAAACTTATTCCAATCGGAAAAACATGTCCTTAAACACAAAGATCATCGAATCAAGGCGGATTCAAGCCTATGTTTCAACTAAAACTCCTGAAAGCTACATTCAATTAAAAACCCGACAAAACAATGTCCGAATGACCTGAAAATTTGCAGACATAACCAACATCACCTAACGAAGCTATTGCAACTCTCAAAAATCCATTTCGACTTCTGGATCAAAAGCTCACCTATCAACCAAATTTCGCCAAAATTCCAACTTCGCCAATTCAAACCTATTTCTACATCGGACCTCCAAATTAAACTTTGATCGCTCTCCTGAATCATAAATCATCCCCCGAAGCTATCCGAATCATCAAAATTCGCATCCGAGCCTTCTAACCATATAGTCAACTTTTGATTGACTTTTCTAAAACAAGTTTCCTTCTACGAGGCTATGTGCCTTATTTTTAACAAAAACCAATTCAATTACACCCGGTCAACTCTAATACCAATATAAAGGCATGAAGCGTCACAATAAGGGGGAAATGGGGCGGTACCTCATGTCATGACAGGTCGGGTCGTCACATTCTTTCTAATTTAAGCAAACGCTCGACCTCGAGCGGACCCATAGTTGTACTAGAAACAACCCAATAGCTGAATGACCTTACCAAGCATATACTCGGGGTGATCCCTCGTCACCCTATCTCACATAAGTGCGACAACACAATATAGCTGGAATTTCACCGTCCATCCAAACCATAAACCACATTGTACTTTCTGAAATCATATACCAAATCTGAACCCCACGTTTATATTTAGAATAAACCCGAACCAACTGTAATAACCCATACTTGCCACTCCAAGTGAGACCATATGATATACTACATAACCCAAACACTCGAGGTGATGACATCTATTCACATAAATTGGCCACAATAACCAAATACTAGCAGAGAAACCTTTTTCATTAGCTAAAGTATTATTCCAACACCTTCATATACTGCCCATCGCAACTGAAACATGCGATATACTGAACCCATCTCTCAAGTTACCCATACACGAAGCCATTTCCCTGTTGACTAATGCCACAACAGATTTTCGAGCCAAACCTCGATATGAACTCTCTAATCAGCCTAAATCACATCTATTTGCATTCATTAATGACTCCAACGATTATCTCGAATTCAAGACACCACTCTGGTGATATGGCACCTCATCACAGGACTAAGCCACAACTTGCATAATCCACGCACCAGTGACAGGCAGTCTGAACATTATAAAATAATGATAAACGACTAAATAAAAGAGTTGTACCCCAAGCTCAACAATACTATTACAACATAAAGCTGAGACTATGTCTCACATCATAGAATAGAATACATGAATCTACCCCAAAAGGTAATAATCAATTCTCTATTTACCGAGCGACACTCAACTACTTTTCCCGCTCGACTTTCTCCACAAATCCTCAATAGAACCGTATAACATGTACCTATATCCAACAAATCATGACATATCATAGCACAGAAAAACAAATCATAGATCTCCCCAAATCACTAGCAAGTTAAATATTGATCGAGTCAACCTATCCCTCAACAATACAACGCGGGACTAACCAAGCTAACTCGAGCTAAACACATAGCCACAGCGGCCTACCAACGAACTCAATACCAAGAAGCTTGAAACTGCTCCTTTCATAACTATAACTCATGCAAGAGCTGCACGATACGGTGCCCGACACCAAATAATTACCAAAATTCACAATATCATCCGCCAAGTCCCTCAATACCAGAACTGAATCAATGGTAGAAACCTTTACACAGACATCCGCCTCAAAGGCCCAATTAAGGAATGCAATCCTGCCAGTCGTCCGCTGGTCTGTGGAACACAACCATTCATCTAAAACATAGTCAGTTGCACCTCGCCATGCAACCTGTGACATTTTCCGATATAATCCATAGCACAATAGTCTAGAATAACCCAACACAGAGACAAGAAGTCTACCCACCGATATCATATTCAAATCTAATATACCAAGAAAGGAAAGATCCACTTGGGCTTCCAATCCCCCAATAGCCGCGAACGGTACCCATAAACACTATCCACAACTACTACATAGCCTTAACATGAGAACTCCCAGTCTCCAATTACATATAGCACAACAATTACTGTACATGATCCCAAATTCTGCAATGTAAATACACCTTACACCTCGAGCACCCAATCATTGAACAAAAGATATTCTAAAACTCCACCGGTGCCACCAAACAAACTCAGATATTAACAGTCCATCCATCAAGAGATACCGAAGTGTTATCAACTTTAATCACATTGCCCTTTTTCTGAAGCATATACCCTTTCCAAATCACTATGGTCAGCAACACCATTTTCTAAATCATTTTAAGATTGATCCTTTACTCACCTGCAGCTTCCCGTGCTGCTTAAGATATTAATAATTTTCCATTATGACTGAACCGAAACCTTGAACACACAAATCACAATTTTCCACAACATATCGTGTACACCATCATACACTAGGATACATGAGGAGTATTATCTCCCTTACGTGCCGCAGACATCGACGCATTCAACTAGTCAGGAACTTTCATTGATTCCATTTAGAAGAAAATTATTACACCCTCCAAGCTTCGCATACCCATAAGAAATATACTCATCTTCAAATCACGACAAAACCCAACAAGAACAATTCTGCCAACTCCAGTTGTACAAGCTAAACTACCAGAATGGAATCCTTTTATCTAAACCAAGATGAGCAAACAACCAGCACTCCAGAGCTTTGTTGCACAACACTTATGTGACTCATTACCTCAGACACATACAGAGAATCAATCATATCCTTACTATACTGATTCGGTTTATTATCAAGCTATTCTATTTATCCAATTTCCTTCATGTGTCATCATTACTTTGATATTCTCTCTTGCTATAGCATTACAATGCCTCATCAGGCCCACAACATGAGGTTCAAACATAAGACCACACTTTCTAAGACTCATAGGCCACTAAATACTTTCTCATATATCTTCCAGAATTACCGCATTCCAGAATACTTTGTTTTGAAGCACTTCCTGCGAATCTGAATTCGTTACCACTACTTTCCTGATACTGATACTTAGGATCCCGTAGTTAACACAAAATTACCACAAGTCTTGCTCTTTCCTAATGAAAACACTGTCTTTTAGTCACATACGCAACCTTAAAACACATGATTATTATGTGTATTATTTTGAACACAATAAAACCATTCTCAAGAGTCATCCACTCATCCAAACTGCAAATTACCTCACTTAACGAACAGAACCACTCATGCCTTAATAGCACTCTAACACCATAGGATATGATCTCAATCAGATACCATCAAATATCTTTCTCCTCAATACACTAAGCATTCCTTATCCACAACAGCTCAAAACATCCTAGTATTTTCTTTCATCTATGAAAGCACCATATAACCTTTGTCAAAATCTTGCTTCAGTCGTGCCATTATCGATTCAATTCTGCAACCAGAACTGGTTCGCCAGCATTCCTCAAAATGGAACAAACATAGCACATAATCGTGCAATCAGCTAATCAACAGCAACCTCCCCAACTTGGCTTGAAGCCATCTATCAGGATACATTCAACAACCCTAAAATACTTTTACTCTAATGATGCTGCAATAGTATTGTGAGACTAAACTCACTCTTTCACCAGCTTGTGGAGACACGAATTCATCAGAAAGTCTAATTGTTCTGCAATAATTGCATTCATTCACACAACAGTTAAGTCCACTCTTTAGGCGACAAAGTTTTTACTAAGTCCCAAAATTTTCAAAAAATTTGGCAGAGCTTCCTTTGTAATTGGGCCTATCCACCTTCTAGAGAATCACCAAAACCATCCTAACAACACGTCCACAACTTGACAAACCATCACAATATATAACAATAACATTAATCTTCATACTAGCTGTATTATATTATCAAAACTAATACATGGACATGTGTTGCACCTATTCGAATCATAACACATATAAAATACCTTTCAATTACACATAAGGATCATACTACTTAAGGACACCCCACAAGAGATATCCTACCTGCTTCACCTCAATTCAGTATTTCAGCATGCCTTCCACCATTATATACGTTATACAGCCAATTTAGTCTTCCTGAGTCTAAACGCATACCGCCGCAAGTATTGCTCTTAACTTTCCAACTAGGAGATACGAAATTATTCTTCACGCGCCCATAACTTGGGGCTATACAACATATCACAATAGGAATCGAACACCTAACAGTTCATCTATTATCCAGATAGTGGTTCCCACAATTAGGGACAATATTGATCATATAAATTCATAACACCAGCTCGCAAGATCAGCACCTCGGTGCTCAAGCCATAAGCAAAGATCCGTCCTCAAGTACTCCAGACTGGCCCAACATGAACTCACGGAGATTACATCTCGCCTCTTGATCGGGAAATCTCAAGCCATCAAGGAAACTATACTACTGAGCACTCGCGTGCCCATACAGACGTGTGGAAGGAATTTGAAGAGTTATATATAAAGGTGAATCAAGTACAGACGATAAAAATTCCAAGGAAGTGAAGTTTTCCCAAAGGGTCTGTAGCCTCTAGAGGATAAATACACACGTCTCCATACGGATCTGCGAGACTCTACTAACCCGCTCATGACTCATGAGGCCTAGTAACCTAGGCTGTGATACCAACTTGTCACGACCCCAAATCTCGATCGTGATGGCGTCCAACACAACTGCTAGGCAAGCCCGACCATTTACTCACTCAACCCGAGCATGAAGCTCAAAATCAACTATTTGAATATCATTCAAATAAAAATCATAATGAATAGCCTCCCAAAGATCTGGGTGTCATGAGTCTAGAGCCTCTAACAATACAGAGTAATAAAACTTCATACTACAAATGATCAAAAACTACAAAAAATAATAAAAAGATAGGGAAGGAGTCGGGTCCTGCGGACGTCAGGCAGCTACCTCGACAACTCCAATAAAACTTTGAAGTAGAAACTAGCTCACCTAAGCTACAAAATACCTGAATCTGCACATATGGTGCATGGAGTCGAGTGAGTACTTCCAACTCAGCGGTAATAAAAGTAAATAATGTTGAGGAAAAGAAAACCACACAAAGCACTATCTCGTGCTATAAAATACAAAATCACCTTTTTAAACTGCAGTACACTTTCATGGTATTCCTTTATAACATATATAAGTAGATTTTTGAAATCTCTTTTTAACATCTCTTTCTTTCATTATTAACAGTTGAATACCTGGGTACAACATCAATTAGTGCAAGTCTGCACTCAAGTCAGCTCCTTGGGCTCAACACTCCTTAATAATTTCCACAAGGGTATCCAGTCAATAGGGCAAATAATACATGTATGCCATTAATGTATGAGTGATAAATGTCATGCAACATAGTATAAGTAAAACCAATGCTTGAATACAATGCAATGACATAATGTTGTGGTGTACAGCCCGATCCATTTAGGCGCCCGCACTCACTATGGGGGTTCAGACTCTGGAGGGGCTCCTACAGCCCAAGCGCAATTTCAATATCACTCCCGCTGCGGTGTGCAGACCGAGCCATGCATAGTCATGAATGCTCATAAGCCCATTGGGCAAAAGTATCATAACAACTCACAACTAAAATGTCATTAAAGCCTTGTTTAAATTTTCAAATCTTATAAAAATGCTGAGTAGCAAAATACCATTTTAAAACCTTATACTGAGATGAAAATATGCACAGTATTGCCAAGATAATGATATCAATCCCTTAAGGATTCAAATATTCGGCACGAAACCCAAAACATGATAATCAATCCAGTTCATGATAATTAATATCTTTATTAGGGTGCCAATTCAATTTCAAGCAATTAGGTAGTTTTTTTATTAAGCGGGATGGACTAAGTCACAATCCCCAATGGTGCTCTACCCCACGCCCGTTATCCAGTGTGAAAGTCACCTAAATATAACACTATGATGTGCAAGTCCGGGGTTTACAAACCGTTAGGACATCATTTACAACTATTACACACCTCGAACTGGCGAAAACTCTTGCTCGTGGCACCTTTGTTCCTCAAACCTGCCTCTACGTGCGTCGAAACTACCAAAAATTAAGACAAATATGTCATAATAGGCTAATGGAATAATACTCAATCGAAAACAATCGAAACATAATAAAAATCTCAAAACTAGCAAAACCCGAGCCTCGGGCCCGCTTCTCAAAAAATTATGAAACTTACATTTCCAGAATTCTCGTCTTGCCACGAATCCATACATATAAAATTCATCAAAATCGGAGTCCATTTGACTCCTCCAATCATCATTTTACCATTTCTTAGGCTTCAAGCAAAAACCTCCATTTATTCTTTGATTCCTCCAATTTCAGTGATTAAATCCATGTTCTATCACTTTAATAACATAATCTAGGTCCAAGAGTCCTTACCTGATGATACCCCACGAATTCCTCTTCAAAATCGTCCAATATCCCTCTTTGTTCGAAGCCCCAAACAATGTTACACTTCTGAAATTTCATAACACTGATACACTTAAACCCTCTGCAATTTTCGCTTCCGCGGCCCATTGACCGCTTCTGCGGTCCCCCTTTTGTGGTAAAATGACCGCTTATGCTGTTTCTCATTAAACCCACAATAACCGCTTCTACGGACTCACAACCACACCATCGGTTCTGCTTCTGTGGTCTTTCCTTTAATCTCCAGGATCGCTTTTGCGGTTCCAAACACGCACCTCCGACTCCGCTTATGCAGACCCTTTTCCGTTTCTGCGGAACTTCACTATTCAAGCCCAAGCTGCTCCTATGCTCTATCATCCGCTTCTGCGGACTCACTTCTGTGGTCCATTTCTGCAGAAGCAGAAATACTAGAAGACATAAAATTACAGTCTGATACAACTTCCATAAATTTCTATTTAACCACTCAAATTCACACCGAGGCCCCGGGACCTCAACCAAAAACACTAACACATTTTAATACCCTATTAAAACTTGTTCCAATCATAAAAACATGTCCTTAAACACAAAGATCATCGAATCAAGGCGGATTCAAGCCTAAGTTTCAACTAAAACTTCTGAAACCTACATTCAATCAAAATCATGACCAAACGATGTCCGAATGACCTGAAAATTTGCATACATAACCAAAATCACATAACGAAGCTGCTGCAACTCTCAAAATTCTATTCTGACTTCTGGATCAAAATCTCACCTATCAACGAGATTTCGCCAAAATTTTAACTTCGCCAATTCAAGCCTATTTCTATACCGGACCTCTAAATTAAATTTCGATCACTCTCCTGAGTCATAAATTATCCCCCGAATCTATTTGAATCATCAGAATTTGCATCCGAGCCTTCTAACCACATAGTCAACTTCCGGTTGACTTTTCTAAAACAAGCTTCCTTCTACGAGGCTATGTGCCTTATTTTTAACCAAAACCAATTTAATTTCACCCGATCAACTCAAATACCGATATAAAAACATAAAGCATCCCAATAAGGGAGAAACGGGACGGTAACTCATGTGACGACGGGTCGGGTCGTCACAAAAATTCCAAAACGTTGTCGTTTTATTTTTTAGATGGACTAGGTTAGATTCGTTAGATAAATTCATTTCAACGTCTAGGATTAGATGTTACATAAATGGGGTTTTTTGGACTTATGGCTGGGGCTGACCGGGTGGAATTTGGGCCTGGGCGGGCATTATTTTGTTTGGGCTAGTGTATTTGGCCCAAATTTTGACATAATCCATATCTTTTTGTATTCTTTTGCATTTTATTTTAACTTTGTATTATGTATTTTCTTTTTATTTTATATTTTTTCCATATTTTTCTGATTTTATTAAATTGTGAAATTAAACTAAGACTAATTAAATTCTAATAATTTATTTAATATCTATTTTATGGTAATTTCCAATTAAAAACACAAAGTGCCATTTTTTTAATTTTTCTTTAATTTGTTTCAAAAATGTAAAAATAATAAATCCTAATGAATATGTATATATTTTTTGTAATTTTAGTATGAATTATTATGCAACTAATTAACACAAAAAATGCAACGAATATCAACAAAAATTGTAAAAATAATTAAAAAAAATCATTTGGTCTGGATTTTAGGAATAATTTGCTTGGGGCAAAAATCACGTGCTCATAGGATATGCCAGTGCAAATTGATAGAATCTGAGCCAACGTCTCCTAGAGACCCGGTATCACAATGGACACCGCCGGTGCCTGGACAGGTGCTGCTGGAATGTTTGCAACTGGGGCCTATTCCTGAGCTGGGGGAACTGGTAGAGCAACAGGTGATGCCATCGGGGCTCTGCCCCTACCACGACCATGACTGCACCCCCGACCTCTAGTGCCCTTAGTAGGTAGTACTGGTGGTCGACCGTCTAGTCCTGTAGCATGAGTCCTCGCCATCTGCGAGAGAATAGAATACAGAAGTTTAGTCTCGGATCAACAAAGTCGCACAACAAGAATTTCAAGAATGTGAAGTTTTCCTAAGTGTTCTGATATTGAAACATAGAGAAATATAATATGGAGGAAACTGGGTGGTAACTCATGTGACTACGGACCAGGTCATCACAAATCCGCATCCTTGCTTGCTTCACTTTTGTGTTCATTTCTTTTTGTTCTTTTCTTCTTTTCTTGATTCTAGATTGACACTCATTCCATTGGTCATATCGCACCTTATGTCTTGAAGTCAATCCTACTTAAGATACCAAAACAAAAAAACGAACGAAATTTTTTGCCTCAATATTCACTAGAAAAATTTTGCGAGTTAGTTGTGACACATATCTCAGCAATTAAATTAGGATTATGTATCCTTGTGAATGAAGCCAAGTTATGCTGGGAAAATGATCGGGTTATGCTGGAAAAAGAATAAGGGGCCTCGGGTTATGCCAGGACGGAATGAAAAAGCCCTTTGGGTTATGCCAGGGAGATCCACAAGTTATTCTGGGATGGAAAGAAGAAAAAAAAGGTCCATTGGGTTATGCCAGGGGGATCCACGGGTTATACTGGGATTTAGAAAGAAAAACCTCCTTGGGTTATGCCATGGAGATCCTCAAGTTATGACGGAATTTGGAAAGAAAAAGCTCCTTGGGTTATGCCATGGAGATCCTCGGGTTATGCTGGAATTTAGAGAGAAAAATCCCCTTGGGTTATGACAAGGGGATCCTCGGGTTATGCCGATATTTGGAAAGGAAAAATCTCCTTGGAATTTGCCAGGGAGATCCTCGGGTTATGCCGAGATTTGGAAAGAAAGAAAGCCCCTTGGGTTATCCCAGGGGGATCATCGGGTTATACCGAGATTTGGGAAAGATAAAAGCTTCCTGGGTTATGCCAGGGAGATTCTCGGGTTATGCCGGGGTTCTGGAAAGAAAAAGCTCATTGGGTTATGCCAGGGAGATCCTCGAGGTATGCTGGTATTGAGAAACAAATTAAAGACAAGAATCAGAGGATATACAGAGTTGTACTCACAAGTTTTATTCAAAAAAGAATTTTTCCTTACTTTTCTTTCGTGATTGCAGTTATTAATTTCCGTACACGAAATTTGTCCATCTCGCAATTCCAATCAATCGATTCATTGAGTAACTCTTGGGTAAACTATTAAACTAATAAGAGTTGTATCGTCTAACTTCATTCAAAAATGAAACTGCCGATTGACAGAATTGCCGGCCAGAATTCGAGAACGGTCCGTCCTACCATAATGGATCTCTCCTACCGCTACTTACTAGTGAACCGATTTAGGGAACCTTTATCTCGAAAGAGATTAAGTAAGGTAAGTTTTTGACCATTAATTCTGTAATAAAGGAGCATAGTGGCAGGCTCGCATAACTAAAGCCTTTAAGTCCTTTTTTTAGTGCCAACAAAGTGCATGTGTTCTTGGTTAATAAAAACACAAGTATAGGCTGAAGGACTGATACTATAAGTAGGAAAAAGGCCTTCAAAGAGAAATGAAAGGATTTTTTTATCATTTTTCTACTTTATCCAAGGAATCTCTTTCTTGGTGTATGTCTTTGATGACAGAATAAAGGAGAAAAATCAAACTTTAAGGGCCATCAAAAAGAAAAAAACGGACATCATGCTCCGCGGCTAAAGGGAAAAAAATTGGAAAGGTGCTCAAGATTTATTATACTATCTTTGATGGTGAGGGCGATCGTTCTATTTTATTGTGTGCAGAAGTTGATCTTACTAAGCCTTTTTTATTTTATCTAAGTTTAAATCGCTTTTGTTTTGATGTTGTCAACATCCCGAAAGAAAATTCCTTTGTTAGTGATTCGGCTCTCTATCTTAAAAAAGATAACAAAATTTTGAAGAAGCTCTTTTAAGAATATTTTCAGCACTTCTTCAGTAAATTTTCCTACTATATTATGCTGATTCCTCTCTCCGTATATTTTATGTTAGAAGGAAGGCAAAAGCTGACTGGTGCTTTGTTTGGGTGACGGGAGCCACTCCAACTATGGATGATATTATGGATTAATTGTCTGTCGGGAGTGTGTTACTTTTTATAGCTTGCCTTATATTATTAAAGAAAGGGTAAAAGGGATTCTTTTTATAGAGAGAGAGTAAGGGGAAAAAAATCTCCTTATGTTATGCCAGGGAGATCCATGGGTTATGACGGGATGGAAAGAAAAAAACTCATTCGGTTATGCTTGGGAGATCCTCAGGTTACGCCGGGATTTGGAAAGAAAAAAAAAGCCGCTTGGGTTATGCCAGGGGGATCCACGGGCTATGTCGCGATGGAAAAAAATGACTCCCTAGGTTATGCCAGGAAGATCCTCGGGTTATGCCGGGATATTTAAGGAATGGGTCCTATGCTACCATGATTTGTTTTTCTTTTGGGATTTTTATTTTCATTTTCTTTGTTCATTCCTTCTATTCTTCTTCTTTTTATATTTTCCTTTTTATTTAGCAGAACACATGAAAAAATTTGGGGAGAAACTTCCTTTTTGGTCGATTCCTTGCTGCAAAGTTGTTTTAGCACTTGCGCAGTTCATTTCCTTTTGGGTTGCACCTGCTTCTTACACGGTTGCTTTATTTGACACATGTATTAACTTTCAACAAAGAACAACTTGTTAGTTTGAAATGGTGATTGGTTTTATGGCCTTTATCATATCAATTGCTTGATCCCGGCTTCATTTCTGTTGAGAGTTCCGCCGTTTGCTGTCTTTGAGGGTGAATCTCTTTTCAAACCGATAGGATTCAACTTTTAGGATTTCATGATGACTCGCATGTGTGGGCTCTGTCCTTTTAACTTTATTCTGCCTTCAGGACCTTTGCCTTTGACTTTCTTTCTTTTCAAACGTCTTTACTTTAAAAGAAATCAACCACCATGGTCAGTCAGGATTAGACTGACGCACCCGCAGAGGCTGGGTATTTTCTTTGGCTTTTGCCAGAAGGAGCTCTATAGAACCAGTCCTGCCACCTTTTTTTGCAGTAATTTCGGACTCAGAGTTAAACCGAAAGGGATTCAAAGAATAAATATACAAAAGGCAAGCAGATGAGTTTAAAGAGAAGCGTCTCTTTTGCGGGAAAAGACTGACTTATATGGGGTGTGCATGCTGGCTTCACATGAATATGACATGCTTCTTAGATTGGATGCCGGACCCACACAAACTTTTCAGCTTCTCGTGAACTCATTGATCCGCATTTCAAAACCAAGGAACCTTGTTAGGACTCTTTTAGTTGTGAGATGTCTTCTTTTCGGCCGATAGAGCCCTTTGTGGGTTTTCACCGATCGACCTCTCTCATTTCTCTTCTCACCGTCGCCCGATAGTGCTCTTTGCTAGTTTTCACTAAGCGGCCTCTTTCATTTTCAATTTCTCTACTTGCTATCGTCTTATGGTGCCCGAAGGTTTTCACCGATAAGACTCTCTCATTTTATTTCTCTCAATTGTATTAGATCCCAACAATGACGTTTGCCACTTCCCCGCCTTTGCCAATTGATCAGAAGGACTTGGACAAGGTCTTTGGGGTAAAAAGGATTTTGGGCAAAACTACAACTTTGGAATGATTTTGGCGGGTTCATGGACTAACCATTATATCATTTGCCCTGGTTTCATTTTTGGGGGGAATTGGGATTTTTGTTTCGGTGTGACTGAAACTCAGTGAGAGGCTGCCCGTATCCTTTCGAAGTCAAGTCAAACGTAGTTCAGGGAAATTATTTTTGTTTTTTCTTTTTCTTTTCTTTTATTTTCTTTTTTTATTTCTTTTCTTTTCTTTTCTTTTTCGTTTTTTTTTCTTTTCTTTTCTTTTCTTTTCTTTTTCTTTTTCTTTTCTTTTTGTACTATCGGGTTCCAAAGAGGGTGAACAAAAAAGCACAACCGGCTCAAAGGGTTTACAAATGATTGATAGTGTTTGGGGTAGCGCGAAAAAAAGCCTTCGTCATCTCAATTACACAAAAGTCATCGCCACGGGAGGTCTAGACATAGTAGCTTTTCATTGCATCTTCATTGACTGCTATTTCAGGGTTATTTCCTTCGACGTCTCCCAGATACAATGCTCCTCTTGGAAATATCTTCCAGATTATGTATGGACCTTTCTAATTAGAAGCAAACTTTCCTTTTTCTTCTTGGTGATGAGGGAGAATGCGTCTTAACACGAGTTATCCCACTTTAAAATTTTTTATAGGACGCACTTTCTTGTTATAGGCTCGGGCCATTCTTAGTTGGTACAACTGCTCGTGAAAAACTCCGGCCATCCATTTTTCATCAATTAATGGCAACTGCTCCAGCCGGGTCTTAACCCACTCACTGTCCTCAATTTCCGCTTAAATAATTATTCGGAGTAAAGGGATTTCTACTTCTGTAAGTTCAGCTTCAGTTCCGTAAACCAACAAATATGGGGTTGCTCCAATTGATGTAGGCACTGTGGTATGATACCCGAGTAATACAAAGGGCAGTTTTTCATGCCACTACCGGGAGCTTTGAATCATCTTTCTCAAAATCTTCTTGATGTTCTTATTTGTTGCTTCAACCGCACTATTGGCTTTTGGCCAATAAGGAGTAGAGTTTCTATTTATTATCTTAAATTGTTCACATACCTCTCTCATTAGACGATTGTTCAAGTTTGCAGCATTGTCGGTAATGATAGTTGTAGGAATGCCAAAGCGGCAAATGAGATTGGATTGCACAAAATCTACCACAACCATCTAAGTGACTGACTAGAGTATGATTCTTCAACCCATTTTGTGAAGTAATTGATTGAAACCAATATGAATCTATGCCCATTCGAAGCTTTCAGCTCAATTGGCCCAATGACATCTATACCCCAGGCAACATATGCCTAAGGTGCTGACATCGGATGAAGCTATGTTAGAGGTGCATGAATTAAATCACCGTGCACCTGGCATTGATAGCATTTTCGAACAAAGCTGAAGTAGTCTTTCTCCATAGTTATCCAGTAATACCCGGCTTGCAAGATTTTCTTTACCAACAACCATTCATATGAAGTCCGCACACTCCCGCATGTACTTTATGCACGATTCTTTCGGCTTCCTCGACATCAACACATATTAGCAAGTTGAGGTCTGGGATCCTTTTGTATAAAACATCACCCCTTAAAAAGAAACCAGTTGTGTGTCGCTAATGGTTCTCTTTTGATCCCCAGTGGCTTGCTCGGGATATTCTTGTGTTTTCAGAAATCTTTGGATATCCTAATACCAGGGCTGAATGTTGGGTTCTGCCTCAACCACATTACAATACCCATGCTTTTCTTTGATTTGAAACTCTAGAAGATCAATATGGACATTGCCTGGGTAAGGCATCATTGAAGCTAGAGTGGCGAGAGTATCGGCTAGCTCATTGTGACACTGAGGAATATATCTGAACTCTATCGATTTGAAGCGTTTGTTGAGATCTTCCACGTGTTGCCAATAGGTAATGAGCTTAACATCTCGAGTCTCCCACTCTCACTGGGCTTTCCGGATAATCAAGTTAGAACCCCCATGATCAATAAATCTTCAACATCTTGGTCAATTACCATATTCATGCCCATGATGCAGGCTTTATACTCAACTATTTTGTTTGTGAAGAAGAATCAGAGCCTATCTGTAGCTGGGTAGTGCTGACTATTGGGTGAAATCAAGATTTCCCCAATGCCTACAGGTCTATCATTTACCGCTCGATCAAAGAACATTTTCCAAGCACGAGTGTCTTTCAAGATCACTTCTACTGAATTTACCTCTTCATATGGGAAGTATGTTCTCAATGGTTTGTATTCTACGTCAATTGGGTTTTCAGCCAAATGATCTACCAACACCCGGGCTTTCATTTCTGTGCGAGTGACATAGACTATGTCAAATTCAGTGAGCAAGATTTGCCATTTTGCCTGAGTGGGCATCGTTTTCTGGAATATGTACTTCATAGGATCCAAACTAGTTATAAGGTAGGCAGTGTGGGCTTGAAGATAATGTCTCAACTTCTGCGCGACCCACGTCAAAGCACAACACATTCTCTCTAACCAAGTGTATTTGGCTATGTAACTGGTGAACTTCTTTCTCAGATAGTAAATTACCTGCTCTTTCTTGCTGGTTATATCGTGCTGCCCGAGAACACAGCAAAAAGAATTTTACAAAATTGTCTGATACAAGAAGAGAGGCCCCTTCGACTCCGGTGGGACCAAAACTGGAGGGTTTGATAGATATTCCTTGATCTTGTCGAAGGCCTCTTGACATTCAGATGTCCATTTGATTGCTACATCTTTCTTCAACAGTTTTAATATAGGCTCACATGTGGTAGTCAGTTGAGCAATGAACCGACTTATATAGTTTAACCTTCCCAATAAACTTATCACGTCTTTCTTAGTTTTCGGAGGAGGTAGATCTCGAATAGCCTTTATCTTTGTTGGATCTAACTCGATACCTCTCCTGCTGACTATGAAACCCAGACGCTTGCCTGATGGGACATTGAAGGCACATTTAGCTAGGTTCAACTTCAAATCATACTTGCGCAACCGTTCAAAGAACTTTCTCAAATCTTGAACGTGGTCACTCTAAGTTCAAGACTTGATGATTACGTCATCCACATACACTTCAATCTCTTGATGCATCATGTCATAAAGAATGGTAGTCATAGCTCTCATATAGGTTGCACCGGCATTCTTCAGTCTAAACGGCATGACCGGGTAATAGTAGGTACCCTAAGGCATAGTGAAAGCTGTCTTCTCGGCATCTTCTTCATCCATCAACACCTGGTGATATCCTGCATATCAATCCATGAAGGACTGTATCTCAAATTCGGCGCATTTATCAACAAGGATGTAGATTTTGTGCAAAGGGAATTATCTTTGGGACTTACCCTACTCAAATCTCAGTAATCCACACACACTCGAGTTTTCTCATCTTTCTTTGGCACTAGAACTTCGTTGGCCAAGCATGTGGTATATCGGACCACTCAGATTACCCCCGCCTTAAGTGTTTTTGTGAGCTTTTCTTTGATTATATCATTGATATCAGTCTTAAACTTTCATTGCTTTTGCTGAACTAGAGGACAATCAAGGTAAATTGGCAATTTGTGCACCACTAGATCCATACTCAGTCATGGCATGTCATCATATGACCAAGAAAATACATCATTAAACGCAAATAGGAGTTAAATTATTGCATCTCGAGTTTTCTCATCTGTGTCAATGCTTATTATGGTTACCCTTATTTCTTCGATTGTTCTCAAATTAACTAGTTCAGTGTCATTCAGATTTGGCTTAGGTTTCTTCTCAAATAGTTCCAGTTCTCGATTATTTCCCTAAAATCCTCTTCTTCATCATATTCTGGTTCTTGGTTCATTATTTCACAGTTAGACAGCGTGTTCAAGTCTAGGCCTGAAGTCCGCAAGCATGTCATGTTATTTCAAGCCACATTATTAGAACTAAAAAGAATAAATGAAAAAGGAAAATAATAGAAATCAGAAAGACTAAAGAGAAAAATAGACGATGAAATATTGATTTCATTTCTTGGAATTTGAAAAGATAACAGGGTTTACATTCAGGAATTTAAAATAACTAAAAGAAACCTCTGAGTTACATCCTGAAATAACTTGGGATGCAGAAAAGGTTACAGGGCTAGTCTATCGGGACTCCCGCCTGGTCGGGAATGGCGTAGCCTTCCAGTTTTGGAGTTTAGAATCTAGTCCCATGTAGAGCACCTCAGCATGCTAGTACCCTCCCTTGGCTGAACCATGTTGGTTTCATAAAGAATTTGCCTCATAGCTCCACATATATCTTCGATTTCCTCAGTGTGAACACCTTATCGTCCTCTTCTTCGCCATATTTAGAAGTATCATAGAGATGTGGCAATGGTTGTGGTAGAACCCATCCTTCCTTTTTTTCTTTCCTCGGCCCATTTCTCATCATCTGGGGTAGGGTGGAAGCCTATCCCAAAGAATGTTTTTGCTGTGGGTAGAGTTACCGGCTCGGATATTCCTTGTAAAGATTTTACCAACCCTTTTATCGATTTGAAACCGTGTCAAATCATCTTTTTGGCCACCATAATTGAAGCAATAGATAGGAAAGGGTGGGGGCACGGATTTCATTCCTCGTACTGATAAACAATATGCTCACTTCCTTCCCTCGCCTCCAAGCAGGGGAAAGATGGTTCACGATAAATGGACTGCTCGTCTTCTCCATGGACCAGAATTTCCTGCTCTTCATACTCGAATTTCACTATTTGGTGGAGGGTGGAGGGCACAACTCCTGCAGCATGGATCCAGGGCCTTCCCATAAGGAAATTGTAAGATATATCCATGTCGAACACCTAGAAGGTTACCTCAAAATCCACGGGACCTATGGTTAATATCAAATCAATTTCATCGATAGTATCCCTCTTAATACCATCAAAATCTCTCACACAGACATTATTAGGACGAATCATTCCTGTCTCGATTTCCATTTTTGCAGTGTGGAGACCGGGAGATGTCAATAATCGAGCCTCCATCCATCATGACTCGCTTGACATAGTAACCTTCACATTTGACAGTCAGATGCAAGTCTTTGTTGTGGGCCGCTCCCTCTGGAGGCAAATCATTTTTACTAAAAGAGAGTTGATTGATGGCGAAGAATCTTTCTGCCATCCTTTTGATCTGTTCGACTGAAGTTTCAATTGGAACATACGCCTCGTTCAAAGTTTTTATTAGGATTTTCTAATGTTCGGAGGATTTCGTCACTAATGATAGCAGGGACACCTGTTCAGGATATTTTGTCAATTGATCCATTATTTCACAATCAGGCATCTTCATTTTCTGAAAGAAGGCCTTTGCTTCCTCAGCACTCACTGGCTTCTTGGCTAGAAAGCACTTTTGTGTGGCATTGTTTACCTTTTGTACATTTGAATACTTTTTAACAGAGAATTTTTCTGGAAGTTCTCCCGAGATTTCTTTGCTCTTGTATGTAACCAGTGTCTGCTGATAATTCCATGGCATCGCAGAAGGGTCAGTTATTGGCTTCTATGGTACGAATCCAATAACCACTAGTTCACTCAGCCAATGCGGTTTAATTGTTCCTCGTACCACATAAGCTCCTTTCGGCACATACATTTGCGTCCCCTTTTCACTTCAAACTTCTTTGGAGCGCTCAGAACTAGTGGTTTCTCTTGGCGACCACGTGGAACATGAAGAACCCCATTTTTAGGAGGCACCGTCTCTGCTTTCGTTTCAATTTTCTTCTCATGCTCAGTTTTGACAATTTTATTCTTCTTCTCCCTTTTTTCCTACTTTGGGGCTGCCTTGGGCTTCTTTTCTGCATCGGCGATATAAGTTATGGCTTTCAGGGCAGGATTAAATTCCCTGTCTTTATAAGTCATCCCGATTATTAAACTGTTATTGTGAGCGGGCAACAGATTATTGGTCACATTCAGGGCTTCTTCATCCCTCAACACTATTTTTCCTTGTTCTATCAAATCTTCCACAGCTTTCTTCAATGTCCAACAATTATCAGTACTATGCCCCTCATCTCCTGGGTGATAAGCACAACGGACACCCTGTTGATAGGATGGTCATTCTGGGTTCTACCTGTTTTGAGGGATATGGTGCAGCTGATTCATCTGGATGTGATTCGGGAACGGACTAGAGTAGGGTTCACCAATTTGTGTAAAATTTGGCCGTCTGGGTGATTCTCGAGGACAGACGTTATTTTGTGGTGGTCGAGGAATATAATAGTTTTGGTGAAGAGGCTGGTTTCTTTGGAATGGAGGTTGATTTCTATTGTCTTATGGTTGCGGTTGGCCAAAGGGTTGAACATTCATGACCGCATAAGGTAGGGGAGAATAAGTCATATCAGCATGAGGATTGTAGTGTTGTGGGGTGCTTTCAGAGACACAGGTCTTGGAGCCCGATATCTTTTTCCTCCTAATGCTGCCATAAATGTTTCTTCTTTCTTTTTGCCTTTGACCATTCCTCTAGACATGCCTTGGATGGCTTGGTAGGTTGCTCTTATGGCCGACTGGCTTAAGATTCTGCCTGTTTTCAGGCCATTTTCTACCATTTCCCCGATTTTAATCACCTCTGCAAAAGGCTTTCCCATGGTCGACATCAAATTCTGAAAGTAATCTACTTCCTGGGCCTGAAAGAACACAGTGATCATCTCTACCTCATCCATTGGAGGCTTCACTCTTGATGCCTGCTCGCGCCACTTAATTGCATATTCTCGAACACTTTCAAAGGGTTTCTTTTTTAGATTCGCCAAGGAGTTCCTGTCCGGTGCAATGTCTATGTTGTACTGAAATTTCCTGACGAAGTCTCTGGCAAAATCGTCCCAAATATGCCAGTGTGAGACATCTTGGTCCATATACCACTCTGAAGAAATGCCGATTAATATTTCCCTAAAATATGCCATCAACAATTCTTCTTTGCCACCGGCCCCCCGTAGCTGATTGCAATAATTCTTCAAGTGAGCAACGAGGTTGCCGTGCCCGTCATACTTTTCAAATTTTGGTGTTTTTAACCTTGAGGGCAAGTGTACATGTGGGAACATACACAGGTCTGTATAGGAGACACTCTTTTGCCTGCTCAATCCTTTTATATTGTTCAAGCTCTACTCGAGGCTTCTCATCCTCTTCGCCATCTCATCTTGCTCTGGGGCATTGGGGTCTTGTCTTGCCCTGGTGTAAGCTCATACGGTGACTGCTGAGAGTAAGTATATTGCGGATAATAAGGAGGGTCAACCTGAAAGAGGGGATTTTTGGAATATGAAGACCGAGGGGTCAAAAGCATGCTTCGGTAGTAATGGTTGTGTGGTTGCAGAGGATGACGGAGCCGTGAAGACGTTGGAAGCAGTTCCAGATGGGAACACCTGGGGGCGAACCTCAGAAGGTGTTCCTAGCAAATGAGCAGTTATAGTAGGTTGCCCCAAAGGAGTGTTTGGGTGGCGGATGGGGATAGTAGTGAAACCTCAGATCTAGGGAATAACTCCAGGAATTTGGGGATGGTGCTTGGAGGTTCCTTTACATTGTTCCAAACGTTCCACATTTCCATCAGTCGCAGGCGCAATACTTGATTTTCTTTAGTTGTAATGGATTCAGAGGCCGAGACCCCCGGGATGGGGCTGTCTTCAGTAATGAGAACTGGTGGCAGAGTCATTTCAGATGACATTTCTATACTTCCGTTTGATCTAGTGAAATATCAATGTGAGGCCAGGTTTCAATAAATCAACCACTATTTCTAAAAGCTCAGCTGGAATATGAGAGCAACAACGGTTAGTTTTGAAACAAATAATAGCTAGGGAACCACACATTAGAGTGTGATGCACCTATACAGTTAAATAAATATCTACATATTTTCTATGGTTGTGTGCGTCATCCCGGCTTTTCTCTCGTTCCCTTCACTTTTCTTTCTCTTTTTGTTTTGTTTTCTCTCATTTTCTTGTCCCTCTTCTCTCTTTATTTTCATTTCCTGCTTTTTCCTTTTCTTTGCCATGGTTTTTCACTCAATACCTTATTTTCTTCCTTTGTGTTTCTTTTTCTCTCTTGTTTTTCCTTTTATTTATTTCCCTTGTATTTCTCTTTTTCTTAGGATTACAGTCGAATCTTATGTAATTGCCTACGTATCATGGCCCTGCATGAATCAGACCAGGCATAGTTCTTGACACTAAATGCAAAAATAAGAAAATAATTTTTGGAAATTTTTAATTTTTCATTAATAACAACTGTAATTACAAAAGCTACTAGACTATTTTTTTTTATTTTTCTCAAAAGGAAATTACAAAAACAGACTCAAAAACAAAATACAGACTCGATAACAAAGAATACATCAAGTCTTCAAATCCTGGGGCCCACGGGGCATCATTCGGCATTGCTGCGGGCCTGCGTGCAAGACCCCTTTGCAACTGCTCTAAATCATTCATGACCTGGCACATAAATATCATTACTGAGGCCAAAAAAGTGGTACGACCCATCCGTTCACCGGCCTGACAGTTCATAACAATATAGTTTGCAATGCTTCGAATACATTCCCAAATTTGACCCTTTTCTTGGAGGAGTCGACTTATTTGTTGAGTAAGAGCCTCTAGCACCTGAGAGTCCTGGATGTGAAGGTCTTGTAGCAATTTTATTTCCTTTTCCATCTCGGCAATTAACCCATAGCAATGGTCCATCTCGGCCTGAAATTCTTTGTCTCGTCGGGTTGCCTTTTCTTCAAGGGTATTTCTTTTCATGTTAGCAATGGTTCCCTCATAGTTTCTCTTTGTTTGTTGTACAAATTGGGCTCTTTCTTCAGTCTTCTTGGCCCACTTTGCCCGAAGTCTTATCATGTTCCCCTCAGATTTTTCCAATTCTTCCTGGCAGTCGAAGACTTGCTTCTTTAACCCTTTAATCATCCTTTCATCAAACAAAATTCTTTCTTGGTTCCTGGCATCTATTTTCATTTGTTTAATTTGGGCCTTGAGAGCTTCATTCTCCTGGGCTAATTTCTTTTTATCAACTTCATCAGCTACATCCTGTACACTGTTTTCGAATTGAAGATGGACATGTTGCTCCAACTTTCCTATTCTTGCTCGGTATTCCCTTTCCTTGGCTTGCCAATTCCATTGAACCTGGGCCGCATCGGTGAATTGCTACACGTGTGTCCTTTTAGTGGGTCTTTCATGGATTTGAAACCTTTTGCCAAACCACGTCAAGTATTTGGATCTACACCGCCTTTTGCTTGATCATGTGCTACAGTCTTAGGCTCGAGATACCTGCACTCATTCAATATTTGTCGGATCTTTCCTTCTAGGAATGCAGCTTTTGGGCCTAACTCAATGACTTGCCCGCTCAGGTCTTCATCATTATGAACAATTTGAAATCTTCCAAGCTGCCTAAGGAATCGGTATGGAGCATAAGGTTGGATGTTTCGGATACCCATCAGAAGAATGTAAGATAAATCTATCGATGTGTACACATCCTCGGTAGTAGGAAGCCACCCAAAAGCCCATTCAACTTTGTCCGTCGTCAAAGATCCCAAGCATGATGACCAAGCTTCTGTGCCCTCGGGGAACTTAACACCTATTACCCGGGTCCCGAATTCAGCAATACAACTCCGCCCATTTAAACTATAGTTCATATACCCCGTGCGATGATAGAGGTGCTCTTGTATCCACAACTGTAATAGAAGATTGCAACCTTGAAAGAATTTCACACTTACTCGACACTTGGTCAAAGCTTGGTACATTTCCGCTACAATCAACAGAACGACTATGCTAGTAGGTTTCTTAATGGCAACATCCAGCATTCCTATAAGGCCGAGGTTTATGTGACCATCTTTTCTTGGACAAACCACAACTCCTAGAAAGACTACCATGAAGGCTAATCCCTGTCGAGCTTCCCATTTGTCTTTATTCCCGACATGCATCAAACCGGTGTTGGGCTCCTCGAAACCTTTAGGGTTACCATACAGGTGATATAAAAAATGTAGTGTATAATACCCCTCTGCTAGATGTGGGTCGTGAATGTCCCGGCTGATGCTCGAAATATCCAAGAACCTATGAAGGGTTACCAGTCGTGGGGCCAATGGGTACCTACTTCTAAGGTTCCCTTTGAGACCCGCGTGTCGCGCAATCTCTTCTAGTGTAAGTGTGAGTTCAAAATATGGAAATCGTAAAACATTACGGGTTAGGTCCCAAAATGGTATTAGTGCCTCAATAATATCCTTCCTCGATTTAATGTTCAATAAATCAACGAGACCGCCAAAAATCTTGACCATAGTGTCGCTGTTTCTTTTTCCCAAATAATGCTACCACATATGGAGTTTCAAGGGGATCTCGCTCAGGACTGAGAAGGTATTGATGTTACTTGGATTCATCATGCACATTAATTTCAAGGGGAATTTAATGATTTATTTTGAAAAACAGCTATTTTGCAAAAATTCTTTCTTTAGAAAACGAGGACTTGGTTTTGTAAATACGATCTAGGATGATTCTTATATAACTGGGCCTAAGCTCATGCCGCCCAGCTGTTATTTTTTGGTCAAGAATCGAATTTAAACAAGTTTTGGATTTTAACACAGCAGGTAAAACTAAAAATTTAAGCTTGTCGATAGAAAATCAATCGGGATCATTTCAGTATAGATAGGGGA
The DNA here is from genome assembly GCA_032618575.1 of Nicotiana noctiflora. Classification (NCBI taxonomy): domain Eukaryota; kingdom Viridiplantae; phylum Streptophyta; class Magnoliopsida; order Solanales; family Solanaceae; genus Nicotiana; species Nicotiana noctiflora. Next base: position 82,920 of record JASVEL010002114.1, read on the forward strand.
CAAACAAAGGTGATGTACAGGTTTGAAGTAAAAATAATCAAGTTTTTTTGTTTTATTTTTGAGAAGATCTTTAAAATTTAATCAAAGGGATTCCATACTAAGCTGATACCAACTGATACAACAAGAACTTATACAATTACTTACGAGCTCATATGATATTTAAACATAGAACTTCAAATTGACGTTTAACAAAAAACTGGACATAAACTTTAAAAGATACCAGATTGAATCTATTATCACTAAATGCTACACTTCATCAATAATGACCAAACAGTCCAAAATAGTCTAACGACAATCCAAACTAGTATAGGAACAATCCAGATTATACAGCCCAGGATTCATGCACACGAATTAGAATCAAATCATATTAGACTCTAATGTCTATTTAGCCATTACTACATAACAATCCAAGCAAGCACATTTCAGGAATCAAATATGCGAGTCTCTTTCATTTCATCTTCACTTCAAAGTTACATCAAGCCAAATTCGAGTGTGTACCTGAATTACATTGAAATAAAAGAGAAGGGGAAGGTCAGCAGTAAGGTTAGTAGCAGTGCAATAAGAGGAATCAGCAACTCGTTGATCAATTGTAAACTCAGAAACACAAGCAAACCAGCCAAATAGCTTAAGTAGACCACCCAAACAACTTGAACAAATCCAAACCAAATGCGAAACTACCCAGAACAAACTCTCAAACTTCAGCAATCAGGAGATAAGGACATTTAATCTAGAAAACTCGAATCAGCAACTGGATTTTGAGATTAATCTAAGGAATTTTAGTAGAATGGATATTTTTTTGGAATTTTTCTATTGTTTCTGTTTTTGAAGGTTTTTAATCGAGAATGAATCTAGTTTTTTATTTGAAATTCAAATTTCAAAGGCTAAAGCTTCTTGAAAATGTTTTTTTTGGGGGGGGGGGGGAATTTGGGTGACGGGGGGTTTTGGGGAACTTTTTCAGATTGAAACTTGTTAATGAAGGCAGGTAAGTTGCCTTTTATGTGCAAACTTCAGGGGGAAGCTTCTAGATCTCACTCATATATTTTTCCCCTTTTTTTATTTCAGATTTTATTCAATAGTCCCTAATGTCTCAATTTGTTGCTCAAGTTATTGTCACTAACTTCTAAAAGTCTGTTTTGGACCCTATCTAAAAGGTTCTAGGGTATTCCTAATATGTTTTTGCAAGATTCTCCTATTTGAAATGCCCAAATTACCCCTTCTATTCAACTGAAATTACTAACTTATTTTAACTAACATAAACCTTCTTAATCATGGTCATGTGACCAGGGTTAAACAAGCACAAAGGACTGAATATTTTCAGCTATAACCAAATCAACTAAACTAAGCCTAAGAATGACATGAAATCAAACAGTGAACAAAAGAATTATTAAAGCTAACCTAAACTAAACTAACTAATACTACTAATACCAGCAGTAAAGGATTTAGTAGCAAATTCACACAGTGAAGACCAAATTAAATTCAAACGAGGCTAAAACAAGATCGATTAAAGAATTATAGGCCCTAAAAATAGATTAAAGGCAAAAGATTAAGCCAATACCTAAGATTAACAACACAGGATTAAACAGGACAAAATTAAATTAAAAAAAAATAAAATAATTACTGAAGGCACATATCGAAACCAAAATCCACATAGAATCAAACAAAGAAAAGAAAGATTTAAACAAAGAAAAAGGAAAAGAACAAAAAAAAAACTTACTGATATAGCCTTTTCTTCAATTGACTCTTGCAAATTTATTTTTGTTAATGTTATATGCTTATTTAGTTAAAATAAAGCATATGACATCAGCAAAAATCATCCGAGTAATGAAAACTCCCAGAACAATTTCGAAATTGAGAAACCCTAGATCTAAAAACTTTGAGGTTTCACTTGGATTTGAAAGATTCTAGTTTAGGGGTTAAGTAGAGGAAGGTGAGGGGATTATAGGGTATCAATTTGGACGGGTTTGAGTGAGTTAGGGTTTTGACCGGAAATTGGATTCAAGATTAGAAGAGATTGGTGATGAATTAAAGGAAATTGTTTCGAGGATTGAAAAGAGGAGGGGAAGACGAGTCGGTGGTGTATTTTTGAGGTTGATTGGAGCTTCGCCACCGGCGAAAACGATTCCCGGTCGGCGGCTTAGGGCAAAGTGCGGCGGAGGAGGGTGGGGTTTAGGTTTGAGTATGGAGTAATGAGAGAGATGGAGAAGGGGGGTAGGGGCGGTTCCAACCATCTTATACTTATTAATGTGGGCTTCTCGACCGTCCTGATCAGGAAACATAGACGGTCAGGATTGATTGCCATGAAACGATGACGTTTTGGCACCTGCTAGACCGGACTGGGTTGAGACCCTTTGGGCTGGGTAAAATTCGGATGGATTTTGAAGATTTGGGCTCAATTTTGGCCCAAAAATGGGTGGCCTGATGCCCCAATTTTAATTTCTTCCCAATTAACTCCTTTTCTTTTATTTAATCCAAATCTTTTCAATTCAATTCCTTTCTTTGATTTTTATTTTGTTAAAACAAATGACAAAGACTTTGAATTAAGCTGGAGTTAACCTAACCAATTTTTCTAAAACTAACTAAATCCTAATTTTAAGAGGACAAATAAACAAAAGTGAAATTAAAGGAATAAAATATAAAAGGATTATTTTGTTATTTTTTTCTCTTATATTCAATGATGCCTAGCTAACATAATACCTAGAATTAAGTCCTAAATGCAAGTATGCTATTTTGTAAGTTTTTTTAATTTTTTATGACACCTAAAAATGCACAAAAAATGCAAACAAAATACAAAATCATGCAATTAATTCCAAAAATTCAAATATTAAAAGAAATTTTTTAATTCTAATCAATTCTATATGAGTAATTTAAGCGTGACAAATATCACGTGCTCACGTATATATATATATATATATATATATATATATATATATATATCCTTATGATTTAAGCTGGTCATACGAACTAATCTTTTGTTTTAAACTAATATACCTCTAGGTAGTATGCCTTTGATACCTTATTTTATTAAAACTAAATTACAAGGACAGAGCTAAGTCTTACCTTACAGTGCTAATTACTCTAACAGTGTTCCTTCTTTATTTTTATTTTTGTGATTGTCTTTAATTTGCATCTTAATTTTGGGTTTCCATTACTTTGGTGGACGAAAGTTTATAATCATCACCATGGTTATTGGAAAAACTAATTTCTGTTAATGAATTATTGACCTTCGTAAAGTTGCCCTAATTAAAAGTGTAAGAGCCTTTGACGAGTTAAATCTCATCACACTAGGGCTAATATATTGATACACCCTCTTGCACCGCTGTTCGTAATACTTAATTAATATATAATATGGTCACTGCATTCAAAATCTTACATCTTATATTGGGTTAAGGGTTGTTAATTTGGCCACCCTTTTGTCAAAAAGTTTCATTGTATATATAGGTAAAATATTAGATTTTAAAAATATATAACATATACTGAACACCCTTAACGAGCCGAATTCATATAGGTTAGCTCCACCTCTAGAAAGTTGAATCAACAGCCACAAAGTCAATATGCAGGTTAATTAGTACTTATTACAATAGATAAATATGATCAGATTGTACAAAAAATCTTTACATTATAGGCAAAAATATATGTAAGTTAGAATCTTTCAAAAGTTCTAGATGATGTGTATTGTGAGTTTAACTTGGACTTTGTATCCTTACCACCTTTCCTTTTCGCAAAAATGGTATCTGATCTCTTAACTTTAATAATATATTTTTGTGATATATGTAAGTTATGATGAATTGCATTACCAAAACGCAAATAGCAAAGTCGTAATAGTTTTGAAATTAGTGCTCGGAGAATATGCCTTCCCCTGCTATATTTGTAATGTGCGGCCACTGTTGTTATAATCAACATAGATGCGTTAGAATACTTATACGAAGCTTTTGTTATGTTTTTTTTTTCCGGTAATAAACGATTTATTAATGCAACAATAAACTAAGAGCTATTTGCCAATCTAGGTAACGTAGTGCCAATCTAAGAAAAGCGGACGGAAGAGTATAAGTTTGCAAAATACAAAAAGTGTTCAAGCTACAATCATTTTTAGCTAATAGGTCCGCTACTTTATTAGCTTTTCTAAATACACGCTTCAACTGTGGATCATTCACCTTCCGTAATAGATACCTGCAATCATCAGTCAAATTTAGAACATGACAGCATGACGTCCTATTAATACTTAATACCTACACTTTTATTACAGAATGTCATACATGGCAGAATAGGCTTCCAACTATTTATATATTTTTGTCAAATGTAACATTTTCTATGAATATATAAAATGTTGAACGCTGTATCCCTAAATAACTTTAGTAAAATTCATGCTTAACCACTGTCATATAGTCACCCAACTTTATTTATTATATTAGTAACACTACAGAACTATTTTTCACATTAAAATAATAAAATATTTTCTACTATAACGATAAAGCTACCAAACTTTACTTCCTATATCATTAAAAAAAGAAGATAAATTTTCTCCTATTTTTTCTATCAATTGTATTGTGCATAGTATGACGAGTCAAGTAGCTTCTCACAAAGTTATGTTCTTGTATGTGAAGGGTAAAACTAAAATGAAAGGGATATTATGACTGCTTTACATGTTCATTCCAAAAGATATATAGTTATTTACCCCGAATGTGAATGAGGATCCAATTCGCACTTTTTACTTCATTTAGGTGTTCTTACCTTTATAAATAGGTGTAATGAAATTATCCACAACCCACCCCACCCACCAATCCCGGGCCAGGTACTTTTAGAAGTCTGGAATAATTGAAATGGCATGTTTTTGGCACTTTTTCCCTTAGAATATATTCCTCTAAGCCAGGATTAGGTCATGGTGGTAGTCGTCACCATGGTTGTTAATTTTGCGTCAGTTAGAAAAAGATATTAATTAACCTAGATAATAGTTCTTAACTGATAAATATATAATTTGTGTATTGGTTAGAAAAAGAAAACAGTAAGTCCAGCCGTTTATTTGTATACAAATCTTGAAATATCATTATAGTATTTTAAACATCGGAAGTATTTGCAAATATTGACGACCAATAAAATAATGCTGAAAATTGTTGCAGTTTAATATTTAAATATATTGAATTATTTGTGACCTAAAAAAATATCAAAAAGGCTGCTCGTAAATGACGATACAAAATATTTTCCCTTTTTATGCACACACGACCTTTTTTTTTCTTTTTTTGCGTATTTACCTGGACTCGAACTCAACGTAATAATTAAGATTACATAATAAGAAATTTTATCTTGGATAAGAAAAGACAGGTAAAGGCTATTGCAGCTTGTCGATATAGATATTTAGATCTTAACAATTAAGAACAACTGTGACTTGTGTAACACAATGATCCTTTAGATTTCAACAAAGTTGTATGTGGGGGCGGAGCTAACCCATGAGCTTTGGTCTACAATTTTTATTTGTCTTATGAAATTCACTTAATATGTACTAATTATTAATTTAGAACCAGTAATTTATAGAACTTCGAATCTATAACTTTCAAATTTTAGCTCCACCTCTAAGGTATGTAACTAGTCAAGTCAAAATATGAAATAGAATAAATGACTTTTTTTATACTTAATTATCCCAAACAATAGAAAGACTAGTTCTCACGGCCTTTTTCCTACTTTAATCTCGCAACACATATCTTATAGGAATCAAAGAAAGTTGGAATTAAGGGTAAGGGCATTGTTGAAGTTGAACAGACACTTTTATATAAAGGGACTCTGTCAATTAGCCTATGAAATAAACACAATCAACATCTCTTCTTTCTATAGCAAAAGCAAAAGAAAATCTTTGTAGTTTTAACACTTAAATTTCACCAACACCTAAAATATGGCACCAAAGAATGACATTTCTAAGATAGGCAAAGAAGGTTTTAGTCTTCTTGAAGAAATATATGAAAGGAAGAAAAGGCCTTCTTCTGTTTCATACCAACAAAAGTCTTTTATTGTTCAGCTGAAACCAGCTTCTGCCATTCAAGGGGGAGTTATCAATAGTCATGAAGCTGTAAAGTTATATGGAGGGATAGTTTTCTCTGATTATTCTAAGAGGAAATCAACAACTTTGGCTTATTAATAAGTGTCTGCTGCAAGTTGGATATTGTAGTTATGTATATATGTATGTGATGAAGCTCTTTTGAAAAAAAGAAAAAATAATCCATCCACCCGAGCTCTCACCTCTCGTGGTGTTGGGGGATTTGGCAAAAATCCCTACCATATAAGCTATAGTTCGCTACTTGTATATGTATTATGTGTGATGTGGGGATTAGTAATGTTCCCTAGCCTTAGCTGACCATGTAAGTGATAATGTTTTATATTTCACTTATATTATATATATCAATGCTCCCTTATGAACTAATCTTTTGTTTTAAACTAATATACCACTATGTAGTATGCCTTTGATACCTTATTTTATAAAAACAAAATTCCTCTAAGAGGAAATTACAAGTAAAGAGCTAAGTCTTACCTTACAATGCTAATGACTCTAAAAGTGTTCCTTATTTATTTTTATTTTTGTGATTGTCTTCAATTTGCATCTTAATTTTGGGTTTCCATTTCATTGGTGGATTAATGTTTATGATCATCACCATGGTTATTACAAAAACGAATTATTTTCACGATCCTAGAAATTTTTTAAATGAAACGGGAAAAAGAGCTTTTCACTTGATCTTTCTCATTTCTGTTAATGAACTATTGACCTCCGTAAAGTTGCCCTAATAATTAAAAGAATAAGAGCCTTTGACTAGTTAAATCTCATCACACTATGGCTAATATATTGATATACCACACCCACTTGCACCACTCTTCGTAATACTTAACTAGTGAAACGTAAGGTCTTTTATAATAAGTGAATAGTAAAAATAATGCTATTGATTTAGTAACATTTTTTTAATGAAAATCAGTTATATATAATATTTGTAATCTACTTCTTTGCAACAAAAATTTACATAAGTTTAGCTAAAATGGAACGGTCATTTACTTGTAATTTTGACTCTCTCGCAATTATTATCGTACATTCAGTATATTTTTAAAACTTATTTTCACGATCCTAGAAATGTTTTAAATGAAACGGGAAAAAGAGCTTTTCACTTGATCTTTCTCATTACTTTTTACATTTTTTAAATCCCTTTTTATTATTTTTTCTTGAAAATGTACCCTTCTTTTTCTTATTGTTTTCTTCTCGTTAATTTCCTTACATGTAATTCTACCATTTCCTTATATATACTCGTTCATATATTTAGCTAATAAATGAAGGGAGGAAGAATACTTTCTTTTTTTCTTTAACCTAAACTGATCAATATCAAATAAACAGTGTAAAAGATATGCGAGATACAATTTCATTTGTGGGTAACTAAAAGAGATACAATTTGTAAAGTTATGACCATAAGAACAGCGACATAACTACCATAATACATTTGACGGACCAATTGATCATTCATATCACCAAGTACAACAACCTCAAGAACAGACACAATTATAATAACGAGAAAATAATTGGAGGAAAGAAATATAAGAATGAGTTATTTTTCAATATTGAATGGATGATAATGAGAAAAAAGACGAACATACAAATGAAGACTAAAAAATTTACACTTATACTTCACATATAAGTCAATGCACCCCCTAACAAAGTGAAACAACTGTATCTATATGCCAAGAATTATATTCTGAAACTATCTTCAGATTTGGAGGATAAAGTTTAAGAAAACGAAAATAAGATGCAGAGCACATTTTGTGTAATGTACATATATATTAACTTACTTCCATTTATACATGTATTTTGATATATAACTTTATGTGGAACATTATGTATTGAAGAAAGAAAACCGATTTTTATATGCCTTTTCATTTTCCTTTTTCACTTGAAAAGGTAATGTTGTCATGCGAAGAAGTAAGAAAATAAATTATATTCAATAGGGTGACGATAGTTGAAATAATAGATAATAATAGACATGAAAATTAGCCATACAAAAATACGATGTCGTGAAAATCCACCAAAGTCAGGTGAAATTTTTTCTACATGAACATTTTCATTTTTTATTTGTTTGAAGAAAACAAAAGAAATAAAAGAAGAAAAAGATATAAAGGAGAGAAGAAACCTAATCCGTCAACTTTGTTCTTTCCCAACTCAGAAGTATCCGTACCCCTCTTCCATTTCCCTATCTTCCTTGTCGGGATTTTCATTGTCGCTCGACTTTCTCTCCCTATATATAAAGGAGAGAAGAAACCCATGTTCTTGTTTATGCGTAGAAATAACTGGAAAATCGAGTTTTATAGTGTAGTTTCAACCTCTAAGAAGCTATTAAGTCATTTTGTATACTTAATGCCCTTTTAAATATCATGAATCCGTTTTACAAATTCTTAGGTACCTCTTTCATGGAAGAAAATTTCAAAAAAAAAAAGGGAAAAAAGAAAAATACAATTGCTGGCCATGGAGAGGTGCCACATCACTTTTTATGCCCAATTTTATATTTACATATGAATTAATAAATAATATCCTTACTACATTCAAAATCTTACATGTTTGAGGCCTTATAGGCCCGATTCAAGAGTCCAAGTGCTATTATATTGCTGAGCTCAAGAATCCGCCCTTAGCTTAACGAAAATCTAAGAGTTTTTTCTACTATGAGTTTGAGGAAATATTCACTCGATTATAGAGACTATAGCAATCCGATTTCAACAAAATTTTTACAAGGCAACGAACTGAGTCAAATTTCGCACAAGATCTAAACTATATAAGAATTTGCCCGGTTTAATCTTTATTTGTTCAATTACTTTCTTGTTGTAGTTAATTGATAGGATCATATATTAGCTGTGCCTATTTAGCTTGTATTACTCGGGAGAGAGTACATATTCAGGTAATTGTTGAACAACACCACTCCCAGAGTATATGAGGGATCAATAACTGACGATTTACAGGCGGGATTAGGGATAACGAAGCATTGGGTGCAATCTAAAGTGAGTTGTATTAAAATCCAACTAGCGTAACTCAGGAGAGTGGGTCTAGTAAATTATCGTGATTACTTGAGAGAGATTTACGGTAATAAGAGTGCTCATGATCGATAGAGATTATTAGGCAAATATATATAAAATATAACCGGAAGAGATTCCATCAATAGGGAAAATCACAACATTAGATCATTCTCTTAATTGTTTACAACTTGATCATAGTTAGTCTTTATTTCCTTACTTGCAGTAGTTCATAGTTAGTAAAAAAAAATCCTCAATTGTTATTCAAAATGTTTAGGAAGTTGATTACGTAGAATTTAGTAAATCTAACGAGAGTAATTGATAGGTTAATTCTTTGTGGGTTCGACTCTGGGCAAAATATTAAGATTATATTTGCAATGTCCGCTTGTCATTTTTATAAGGTATAGTTGGGCATGATCAAATAGAATAATAGAATTTTTTTTACTAGAATTAACAGATCCGCACGACAAGAATTCAAGAATGTGAAGTTTCCTAACGGTTCAACAGCCTCTCGAAGATAAGTATAGACGTCTCTATACTGATCCGCAAAACTCTACTAAACTTGCTCATCACTTGTGAGACCTATGTATCCTAAGCTCTAATACCAACTTGTTATGACTCAAAACCAAATTGTTTTGATGATGCCTATCTTGGATCTAGGCAAGCCAACTACTTAACTAATTTAACAAATACAAGCTTTGAAAAATACGGAAGCAATTAATATTTAAGGAAACCTTTTTAAAGACAGAACAAAAGTCGCAACTAAATACAAATCACTCCCAAAACCACGGTGTCACCGAGTGCATGAGCATCGAAAATAGAAGATAGTCTATTACAATGTCTAAAGAGTAAAACTAAAATATAACTAAAAATAATGAAGGAGAGTCAAGGATTGCGAACCTCGTGCAGTGACCTGAATAGTCTCCAAAGATCCCAACTCCACACTTAGCAGTCGTTATGGCCGGAAGCTCCTGGATCTGCACACGAGATACAAGGTGTAACGTGAGTACAACAATCTCAATAAGTAACAAATTCAAACTTTTGACTAAAAGAAGTGACAAACGTAACTGGTACAGTTTAAAACAAAAATAACATGCAGTAATGTAGGTATGCTTTCAAATTCAACAAATAAACTAATATAACTCCTCTACTTCTACATGCCAATGCATATGATGTATGTGATGCACCATGCCGACAACCTCATGTGCTCACACTCACAAATGCTCAATCACTTAGTACTTTATGGACAATCCGACCCAAAGAATATCCATCCCGTAATATATACGTCAACTGACCACCGGTCTCTCAGTACTAGGTAGGGCCAATCTTGACCATGGGGAAGATCCATCCCCAGGTATATATGCTTCGGACAAGATCCATGTCCAGGGAAGATCTATCCCTCAATATAATCAACCGTACTCATTGTTTGTGTGTACAGACTTTGGAGGGGCTCTTTTAGCCCAAGCGCTATCATAAATCAATATAAACGTTGCGGCATGCATCTCGATCCCATAAATGTCACTCATAATCAGGCCTTCAGCGTCATTCAGTCATCAATCTCTCCAGTCTCTTTCACGGGCTCACAATATCATGAAACTAACCCGAATATGATGATACGATGTATCAATAAATAACAATAAAGACTGAGATATGATATAAAATTAATGAATATGAATGAGTGCAAAATATCAATAAAATCAGTAAGTCAACAACAAGAAATGACACTACGGGTCCCAACAGTACCAGCATATAGCCTAACCATGACCTCTAGCACAACTAACATCTCAATTACTTTATCACATGATGAAACACATGGATATCAATAAATAGATCTACTATATAGTGCCATGGAATCAACTAGGTCACAACTTTCACGGTGCACGCCCGCACGCCCGTCACTTGGCATGTGTGTCACCTCAACACCAATCACATAACACATAATTCGGGGTTTCAAACCCTCAAAACCAAGTTTAGAAATATTACATACCTTTATTCGAGCAAAACTATCTCCATCACACCTTTGCCTCGAAAGTCGGCCTCCAAATTTCCCGAATCTAGCCATAAGCAGTGGAATACAATCATTACGGGCTCAAGGAATATTTTCCACAGGAAATTATGAAATTATAGCTCAAAAATCCGAAATCAACTCCAAGCCTTCCGCCGGGCCCATATCGTGAAATCTGACAAAAGTCACAAAACTTGAAAGCTCATTCAACCTTGAGTCTAACCATACCAAGTTTACTCAAATCCGATATCAAAATCCTATTCAAAACCTCAAATATCTAGCCTAAAAATTCTTCTTCATTTTCTTAAATTTTCCACCCCAAACCACAAATTTGATGGTAGAATCAAAGGCATAATCATGAAAATTAACCAAGACATGATAAGAATCACTTAGCCCAAACAACCATGTGAATATCCCTCCAAAAATCGCCTTCTATCGAGCTCCCAAATCAATTTTGTATTATGAACTTAAAACCCTCATTTTTGACACTTATATTTCTCCCGGGGCAGAACACACCTCGCGATAGTGAAGAACAACTATACTACCCCACAAATTAACCTTACGCGAACGTCATGTACTGACCCTCTGACTTACGCGATCGCGAACGACCTCACGCGTTCCCGATGAACAAAACATGTGGTCTTAGCTCCTACCGCATTTCCTTTTCGCGAACGCGGCCTAGCCCACCCGTTCGCGATACACTGCTTATCTAAGCTACACGATCGCAGCCCTCTACTCGCAAAGGCATACATAAAATTCCATCAGTGACCAACTTCGCCTACTATCGCGGACCTACCCACATGATCACCTATCATGAAATAAGATTAGTGACACTAGAAAAGTGCGGCAAAACTCCAAGTCAAATGTCCAATCCGTTAACCACCCGAAATTCCCTGGAGACCCTCGAGATCTCAACTAAACATACCAAACGTCCCAAAATATTATACGAATTTAGTCGAGCCCCTCAAATCACCTCAAACAACATAAAAATACGAATCAGACACAGATTCAAGCCTAATGAACTTTGGAACTTCTAATTTCAATAACTAACTCGAAATCTATCAAATCACGTCCGATTGGCCCCAAATTTTGAATACAAATAAAAATTAACACTGCGGACCTACTCCAACTTCTGTAATCGGAATCTAACCCTGATGTCAAAAATTTACTACCGGTCAGACTTCTAAAAAATTCAACTTTCGCTATTTCAAGCCTAATTCAGCTATGGGCCTCCAAATCACAATATGGCACACTCGTAAGTACATAAACACCTAACGAAGCTAACGAAACCATCAAAGCTCCATTTTGAAGTCGCTTACACATGAATCAACATCCGGTCATCCTTTTCAACTTACGTTTCCAACTTTGATATTACAACACTCAAAACGGCCGGTCAGGTCATTACCAGTACTAATAGATAACCTTCATCTGAAAGATCATCCACATCAGAGTATTAAATGAATATCTCATAACAAAATTATACATGTGCAGAGAATTTATTTTGATAGTTATTCTCTAAGTAAATGTGTCGGGAGCTGTGGATATAAAACGACTGGTTTTATTGAGAGTAGCTTGAAATTTGTAGAAAAGGCAAAACGCCAAATTAAAAGTTCATAACTGAGTTGGTTGATTAGGAGCATAGATATCTGTCCACATAAGCCCAGATTTGCAGTGAACCCAAAACTTTATCTTGCCATAAGCAGCATAGCATTTTGTAACAGAGAGGCCGAAAAGACTGACGTAAGACCATATCTTTTTTCTAAACAAACTAGTTGGCCCCGAACAATTTATGCTCATATATAATTCATTTGTCGTTCATATCTTAACAAATTTCAATATTTTTTGTAAAATATTAGTTATGTTAGTCCATAAATAAGTTAGTACTAAAATTAATTAATTCATAAAATACTATCAATAGTAGCCAATTAATTATTTATGACAAAAAAATGCTTTTTTTTGAGTGGGTATTGTTGGACTAAATTGGATACATCTTAAGGAGTTTAAATTTCAGTTTCGGGAAATTGATAGAGTTTTGATACGGTTTGAATTGAAAATTCAAAGAAGATGATGAACATGGAAAAATATGATATGTGTATCATTTGTTTTTCATATATGTATCATATTTGATCAAATGTGTTACATGAATATCCATGTATACCTATGAGTGAGTTATACACGTGATACATGTTTGATACATGTGATATCGAAAAAATTTTGAACTCAATTTTAACTAAGAATTTTGATATCAAATCAGTCCAAATAGCCTCTAATCTTTCTCAAATTTATATATTGGCTCATCTACAAGTTTTCAATAAATTTCAACAATACCCATAAAAAAAGTCACTTTATTGCTTAGATTTTTGGAATCTTGTATATATTTTTTGTATTTTATCACCTTGTTTGTTACCTCATCCGTGAAATTTCCTTTATGTCTTACATCTAATGTTGTTGAACACACTTAAAAATATTGATGAGGATCTTTGCATGTATTCGTAGAGAGAAAGACCATTATTTATTTAAATTTTCATTCTTTGTATGTGCTCGGGCTTGGCTATAAATATTTGTATTGAACTCCATAACTTATATAACAAAATAAATAATATATTTTCTTCCTTCTTTTAAAACTTTTTTTCAGATTGTTCCCCGCTTCCTCCTCTCTTTATTTTTCAATATGTCCTATGGTTGAAAAAAAAAACGTGCTTATTGGAGTCATACAATTGTATGGTATGTGCTACTTATATGCTTAGCTAATATGTGCTAGAATTTCTTTGTCAATATTTTAAATATCTTCCTCCTAAGGTTCAATTCGTATTGACGATATTTTTTATCACTTAGATATTCTATCCATAAAACTTAAAATGATATTAATTAAAACTCATGTCCATAGGTATCGATTGCTCATTTAGTTTTTCGCTTTGATATCACAAGTCTGTCCACCATATATAATAATGAATCTCTCTATTTATAGTAAATATATGTAGTTTCTACAACATTAAGCTCTAAATTAATTAATTGTTGTTTTCAAAATAAAATGCACTATAAACTTCTACAACTGTAAATGTAATAATTTATCTTATGCTCTTTTATATTTGTTAATATTTCTCAAAATTTGAATATATATACTTGATTTTCTCTAGATTTTCTCTTAATTTACCGTATTCTATCATAACAAAGTACCTAACATAGAAAGTGGTAATTAAAATAATACTTTTTATTTTCTTACAACAAAAGATATAAGTTTTTAAAGTATTATAAGTCTCTACGTTATTTACTTGTGGCAAAAATTACTCCATAAATATATATTTAACAATATTATCATTAGATGTAGAAAGTTAATGAAATAGACCTTAAAATAAAATCTAATTTGAAATTGATAAATTAACAAGAGATCTTGCTAGCACTCTTTTAATCTTATTTTACGTGATTGACTTATTGGATAGAATATAATATAATTGTCTTCCTTATGAATAATTATTAGTAGTTAATTACATTTAAAGTAATTTTTAAGTTAATAAACTTTAAGTTAGTCCCTACTAATCAAAGAGAATGTAGCACTAAATTTATTACGAAAAAGAGCAGTATAATAGTGCATAGTTATTTCCTTTTGTTACAGGTACTAAAACTGATCGAAATGATATTTAATTATTAGTATAAATTTCTTTTACAAGAAACTGAAAATAATTTAAGATTTATTTGGTATATTTTTAACATAATCTCAAAATAAACGTTAATGATCAGATGAGCCTATTTATACTTGAGAGACGAAAGAACTATTTAATACAAATTGTTCATTGAATTTAGCAAATAATTTGTCAAATCTGATGTTTTTTTTTAGTTTCTTTGGACGGGTGGGATGTGGGTCCATGTAAGTGAGTACAAAGAAAGTGTGTGGTGATATTGATGATGTAAGCAGAAGGTTAAATTAGTCAAAGTGCTCAAACGTTTTAAAGGTGTCTACAGGTTCTCTATCAACCAATCATATAGCTCCGTTTCAACTGAAATGACCAAATAACCCTTAGAAGCTCAAGCAGATATGTCGTCCAGCTGTGTGTTAACTCCCTCTTATAAAATCTACTAGATATCGTTGGCTCGTGCTAGCCCGGGCCCGGGCTCGGGCCCAACAACTTGTAACACTATTTTTGAGATTCAATATAGACTCTATGGAATTAAGCAAATAAACATAAATAAAAAAGAGTGAAATACATGAGCACTTGTTTTCAAATATCACTTTACAATTTTATAATGTAAAAGTTCGAATCCATGCAATAATTCATGCAAGGCAAAGAGGCTTACAAAAGTTCATGCAAGGCATGAAACGTTTTTTGGCCTCGAAACAAATTTAAGAGTGGGTTTCTGACTTCATAACACCACCACAAACCCAATGTGCTATTGTTGTGAAGTTAGGAATTCACTCTTATAATTTATATTTTGTAGTTTTTTCCTTATCATTCTTTTAATCATATTCCTTACTTAGTACAGTTATACCTTCCTACTATAATATGTTGTCCAAAGACCTTAACTAACCTTATCCCTCTTTAAAAAGTTAAAATTCTTTGATATAATGCCACTATGATGGTAAGTATCAACTACTTCCTCTATTCTAATTTATGTGAACCTATTTCCGTTTTGGTCACTTAAAAAAATGACTTCTTTCTAAATTTGGAAACAATTTTGTTTAAACTTACCATTTTACCCATAACGAGAAACTTTTATAACCACACAAATACCCTTAACTCCTTTTTAACTTGTTTAGGACAATAAATTCCAAAAGTCTTCATTATTTCTTAAACTTTATGGCCAGTCATTGTGCAAGCCACACAGTTGGGTCTATTAATATTCAAATATATTTGTCGGCTATCACTATTTGTATTGGCTATACTATACAATTTTTTCAGATATTTCCGATCTTTTTTTCCCCTTCTAGCTGATAAAGTCTATATGCTACATATTTTTGGTTTCTTCTTCATCCTCTTTATTTCTCTTTACTCATTTTTTAGAAAATATCTTAGATGTAGCTTTAGGATTTCACCCAATTTTTTTTTTCTTTTCATTCTCTCTTCTTCTTCTTGCATAAAAGTCCAAATTTTATCAAGAGATCTTTTTTAATACATTTTTCTTGACTTCCTTTAAGACTTTTTAAAATTTACATCTTCGTGAGCATGGAAAACAATGTTGGTTGAGGATTAACAATAATTGGCTCTCGTCGAATTGGAGGAAAAATGATTGTCCCCTCACTTTTTACCCTTTTACTCTTTCTCACCTTGAATTTCAAACAAAATGAATTTACTTTTTACTTATGTTTAACGACACATAATTTTTTATTAATATGTGTACTGTCTCTTGGCAAACGTTTTAGCGTTAGAGAGTGCACCTCACACATATATAATATTGAGTCGGGTGTTTTAGCCATAAAAAGTTATAATACATGAGAATAACAGAAATACCGGGATAGTTTAAATATAATACTCAAAAGAGGTGATATACAGTTTATGAGGTTTTTAAATTATTAACTCATCTATTAAGAGGGATACACATTCTGAAGTGTTTTTGTTTAAGCTTTGATCTTTCTAAGTTGTTTTCAGTTTTAAGCATTATATATATTGATGTGCAGCAAAAATGATAGTTTCAACATATAGACCAAATAGATTTATTGATCTTTTATGAATCAATCTGCAAGCCATCTAACAATGAGCACCTAATATTGATTAATTTTTCATCTTATAAATTTCAAACAAAATAATTACAACAAAAAGGGAGACATTTCTCATAACAGTACTTTTGTCCTACCTTTTTTATTTTTCATTTTTTAAGTTTTGATCAACTTAGCCTTAAATTAAAGGATAAACTTTCAAAGTACGAAGGAAAACATCCTCATAAAAGGAGCTTTTGTTTTATTTATTTTGATCTTGATAAATTTCAACCGTAAATCATAAAGCTTAAACCTTAAAGAAGGAGATATTTAGAGAACAAAAATATGTTCTTCAAGATTTTTTTGGTTTATCTTCCATTCTTTTCTTAAAATGATCAATATTATATGTTGTTTGTCCTTTATCAATCTTGGTACTTTTAGATCGTTGGACTGGTATATTTATTTTGTGTTAAACAAAATATTTTTACATTTTTGTTCTACATTAGATCATTTTAATTTTTTTGTCTAAGTTATTACCTTGTAAAGTTGCTTAGTTGTAGTATATTACCTTTTTGGTTCTACATTAGATTTATTAACTTATTTTAATATTTTGTTATTTACATTATTACATAAAGCTGGTTAGTTGTAGTATAATATTTTTTTATTTGCTTTTATGTTTTATTTGAACAATGTGATAGTTTCACGGTTTGTGGTGCTTTTGTGCATTGCCCACTATATGATTTATGTAAATACTGACTGAGATTCTAAAATAAAATTATAGCTCAATTAATAGGTTGCATATGTAAAGATAATTATATGAAAAAAGTTTGGGTGGAACCCACTTCTAGCATTACTATGTAAAGTTTGGGTGGAACCCACTTCTATCATTACTATGTAGTACGTGTGCAATTCAAGTTTAATGGGCCCATATTTTGTACACAGTTACTGCTAAAATGAAACTGAAAAGACAAAAGTAACCTCGTGCGTGCATTTGCCAAGCAAACATGTTGATGACACAGACTCCTCACTAATGCATCAAATTCACTCAAAGAACATGGAATGCTAGAAAAGCCTTCATGTCAGGCAGGCATGTTGATGAATCATGCACTTCAAGAAATTCAACTATTGCTTTTAATATAAGAGATTTCCAAGAATGAGTTGTACTATGCGACATCAAGTGTGACATTATATAGAGAAGGAAAACCTAAGAGAGGTCCAATGTAGTAAATGGTTAAAATAGGGAAAGAAAGTGGCCTTTAACAGTGACAATGCGTGTCCAAGGTTCCTAGCAAAAAATGTAAACTAAATTACAGCTAACTTTTGGATGCATCAAATCCATTCAAAGAACATGGAATGCTAGAAAAGCCTTCATGCCAGGCAGGCATATTGATGAATCAGGCACTTCAAGAAATTCAACTGTTGCTTTTAATATAAGAGAAGATGAATCAGGCACTTCAAGAAATTCAACTGTTGCTTTTAATATAAGAGATTTCCAAGAATGAGTTGTACTATGCGACATCAAGTATGCCATTATTTAGAGAAGGAAAACCTAAGAGAGGTCCAATGTAGTAAATGGTTAAAATAGGGAATGTGTCACAACCCAAGTTCACCAATCATGAACATGTCGTGATGGCACCCAGTCCACATGACTAGGTAAGCCTAAAACGTTGCGGAATATACCAGTTTATGAATATTTAATAAGAATTAGTGGAAAATAAGATAAAGGGGGATGTAATCCGTGCCGCTTGGCACATACACCCGTCAAATACACTATATAAAACACCACCAAGAATCCGAAATCCCACGGGTAACACAGAGTAAAAGAGAACATACAACTGTAGCTCTATGCGTAAAGAGTATCTAACAACGGAATGAAGAAAATCATCTGCTAGCACTAATAGAATAGAAGGAAGGCCTCCGGATCCGCGGACATAGCAGATCATACCTCGAGGTCTCCCCAAGCAAGCTGCAGAATCACCTAATACGAGCCTGCTCTGATGTACCTGGATCTGCACAACAAAGTGTGCGGAAGAGTAGCATGAGTACACCACGGCGGTACTCAGTAAGTGCCAAGCCTAACCTCGATGGAGTAGTGACGAGGAAGGTCGTGGCCCTACTGAGAGAACAATAACAAAAAGACAATAACAATAATAAGCAGCTCAAATAATAATAAATCCGAAATAGCAATAATAAAGTGATTACTGCAACCGGCAAAAATTAAGCTAATAACAAGTAACAAAACTAAATCAACAAGTCCAGGACCTGTGGGAATTGAACCCACAGTCCTACTCTATAACCAACAATCCAGGAGCTACGGGAATTTAACCCGCAGTCCCAATAATAGTATCTCTGGGTCTCCGGGAATCGAACTCGCAGCCCATGACTCAGGATCTCCGGGAATTGAACCCGCAGTCCCTACCAATAACTCGGGATCTCCGGGAATTGAACCCGCAGTCCCTACCAATAACTCAGGATCTCCGGAAATTGAACCCGCAGTCCCTACCAATAACTCAGGATCTCCGGGAATTGAACCCGCAGTCCCTACCAATAACTCAGGATCTCCGGGAATTGAACCCGTAGTCCCTACCAATAACCCAGGATCTCCGGGAATTGAACCCGTAGTCCCTACCAATAACTTAGGATCTCCGGGAATTGAACCTGCAGTCCCTAAACGCAAACACAATTAGTAAGAGGAAAAGCACAGAGAAATATGTAACAAATAACTACAATTTACACCAAACCAGCATCGACAAGTTCAAGAAGTTCAAGTTAGACAAGTAGGCACTTAGACAGATAATCCTATCTAATCATACTTTTCTAACGAATATCAGGTAAGTATTACAATGTAATCAATTAAATAAAAAGAATATGACAATTTGAGCAGTTCAAGAAAGGTGATTTTTCCAACAATCTGCGCATGTACACGCCCGTCACCTCGCGTACAAGGCTTTAAATCAACTCATAATATCCTAGGGGAAAAGATTCCCCCACGCAAGGTTAGACAAGTCACTTACCTCAATTCCGGTACAAAAACCACTAAGAAACGACTCCGTTGCCACGAGTATCCGACTCCGAGTGGCTCAACTCTATCCAAATAAATTGCATATTGTAAATAATAATTCAAGTAATTTATTCTACAAATAAATTCTAAGCTAATACGAAAAATTATGAAAAATGATCAAGATCACATAAACATCGATGAAGCTCGATTTCTAAAAGACGGCGTTTTTAGCCATACATATCCGAAATTCGCCCCTTAATGATACTACGATGATCCAATATAGTTATGTAACTTCAATCTACAATTCAACATTCAATAGGGCCAATATTGATCATAAATTCCATAACTTATGCCATTTAGGCATATTATCAAACACCTTGTAGGCATGGTTATTTTCACCTCATAACTATAGTATTGGTTCTTCCAACTGTCACCATTAACCAACAATTCATCTCACCATCATTCCTAACCAATTTATAACTTCCAAATACACATGTATGACCATCCATTCACACCCAACCAACAAATTTCCATCAAATAAACACCTTTAAATCCCTACCATGTTCATGTATTTAAATTGGGAATTTATGACTTCCAATTACCATGCCATAAGTTGTAATACTTGATTCATACTCATATTCCCATAATATATCCATATATATAAGTCTAAGGTGTAGGATTTACCTTTTGGAAGAAATCTTGCAAAACCCCTTTTGAGCTCTTGAAGGAATTTCTTGAAAAATAAAGATTTTCAAGATTAATCCATGTTAATATAAGTGTTTAGGAGTAGTAATCAACTCAAAATACTCCAAAAATCTTACCTTGGATCATAGAAATGAAGAGTAGGACGGATTCCTCTTGAGAGAGCAAGCCCTTGCCCCAAAAATGACTTTGGAACTCTCTATACCCAGTCTTGGAGTATTTAGGGGCATGCTACTAGCGCGCCCGCGCTAATTAGCGCGGGTTGAGGCAGAAAATAATCCATTAGCGCGTGCTACTAGCGCTCCCGCGCTAAGTCCGCGCTACTGACACATGCCCAGAAAAATTGTCATAACTTTCTGTATACACCTCCAAATGACGAACGGTTTATTGAGTTGGAATCGAGACTCAAAGGGCTTTAATTTGATAGGTTGTAGCTCACACAACGCTTTATATAACGGGAGATATGATCGTTTAAAGTGAGGTCTTGTGCACACTCATTTACATCTTCGCCTATTATGAAGTTTTCCAACTTCAAAAGTTTCCGTTAACCATCCGAAACCACCCTGAGGCCCCCGGGACCTCAACAAAAATTACTAACACCTCCTAAAACATCATGCAAACTTGTTCCAATCATCGACATGCATCAAACAATGCCAATACCATCAAATTACATCAAATTCAAGCTTAAGTTCTTCTAAAACTTCCAAAACACGCATTTAATCAAAAACCCGACCAAATGACGTCCGAATGACCTGAAAATTTGCAGACATATCCAAAATCACATAATGAAGCTATAGAAATTGTTGGAATTCCATTCCGACCCCCGGATCAAAATGTCACCTATCGTTCGGATTCGCCAAAATTACAAACTTCGGCATTTCAAGCCTAATTGAGCTACAGACCTAATAAAAACATTCCGAATGCGCTCCCAATCCCAAAATCACCTAACGGAGCTAATGGAACCATCGTATTTCCATTCCGAGGTCGTCTTAATGTTATTCCAAATACGGGCTATTTTTCAACTATAAGGCTCTCATTTAGGGACTAAGTGTCCCAAAACGCTTCAAATTCTATAACCGAACCTCCCGGCGAACTACAATAACATAGATGAACTTAGGGAAATAGTTAGATTGGGGATCGGGGCATAATTTTCAAAAACGACCGGTCGGGTCGTTACATCTTCCCACACTTAAAAGATTCGTTCGTCCTCGAACGAGCATAGAAAATATACCTGGAGTAGTGAAAAGATGAGGGTACTAGTTGCGCATATCCTGCTCGGTCTCCCAAGTCGCCTCCTCGGCCGGCTGACCCCGCCACTGAACCTTTACTGAAGCGATGTTCTTTGACCTTGGCTTCCTGACTTGCCTGTCCGGGATGGCCACTAGCTCCTCAACATAAGGCAGATCCTCGTATAGCTGAACAGAAGGGAATGTGCGACAGTTACCATGGTATCCCCGGAGCATAGGGACATGAATTACGGGATGGCCCCGACTAGGCTGGGAGGTAAGGCCAGCTCATAAGAAACCTCCCCAACACGCCTCAAATCTCAAAAGGGCCAATAAATCTCGGACTCAGCTGAGCACATTAGTCTGATATAATCTGAAGATATTCCTTTTTGTTCAAATAAATAAGTCTTAAAGCCTAATTCCAACATCCGGAATTCTATGTCATGCTTGTTTTTATCAAGAGATCACACAATTATTCCTCACACGCCGTCCTCAAACATGATTGCATAACTTTGCCGGATTCTTACCTTGCAACACAAAATCCATAGGACCACGATAACATTTTTTTTTATGACCAAATCAACCAAAAATTCGACGAATCAGATGCTCTCATTGCACCTCATGGTCTACATAGGTCTTGTTCTAACTTTTACAATACTGACACGACGGAAGAGATGTGCCGATATTCATAACCAACTACTGAATCAACAGTTCATTAGGTCTATACTCCTGACAAAATCCATTACCTTGTGCTAAACCAGAGAATGATCTTTTTCTCTATAATATACTTCATATAATCAGTTTGCACTGACCCCAAATCCCATAACCTCATCTCACCCAGTACGAACTGCTCAGGTGATAAGCCACATCAGACATAATCAAAAGTCCTACAATATGACACAATGTGTCGGTAGGCCACTAATTCGTACGTGACACAAAAGGAAGGCGAACACTAGAGAGAACTATTCAACTCTCGCACTAACATGGACTTCCTCAGAAAAATAGGAAACAGAACACATAACAGCAAATATGGACACTGAAATAAGTATCACACTATTGCGGCGTGCAACCCGATCCCAACAATATACCCATGGCGGCGTGCCACCCGATCCAAACAATATAACCATGGCGGCGTGCCACCCGATCCAAACAATATAAAACTCACATAAGGAGCCAAACGTCGAGCTGAATAGCTCATCACATCAAAATACTGAATATCGAGCATAAGCACACTAAGGTGCATGATATCAGTCACAAGGAAACATATAGCGCTATAGGCTACAAACTCAAGCACAACTGAGGTGCGATATATGATCTAAGTCTCAAGAGCCATTATGCTCATATAACATCACCGCTGAGTGGAACCTCAACACGTAAGGAATTTACCAAGCCGTCTCACAACTCATACGGCACAATATATCTTTACATGAATTAACTAACCACGAAATAAAACCGCGTCTATCCCTCCATAAAGGGCGCATTGCTGGAAGAAACACAACTGGCCTGACGCAAGGCTCACTTCCACATTTAAATCTATCCGCCGACCTTAAGTCTATCCTGGTCGTGCCAAGCTAAGTCAATAATATTTCACAGGTCTATAACCCAATAAGCAGAGTGCCCTCCGGGCATAAATTCTCAAATGAATGATATCACCAAAATCCTCATACTTGGTTTAAATTTCTAACCAATCAAGTGACTACAAGTCACACCTATACAATCTTCTTGTGAGTCAAGCTCCCACCATCCTCCGAATAATTAAACGGGCCTGCACATTCAACCCACCGGCTACACTAACACTGAAAAGCGATCAGGAGTCCCTAACCGGGATGCAAAGCCTTTCTCACAGAACACCGATCTCAAATGATACTGATGTTAATACCCATCTTACTCAAAACACTGAAACTCCTTTCCTGCTCATCCGAGCTCTTTACATCACATTCATTGACCAAACTGTGACCTTGGTCCTTACTTCAAATTTCATACTACTTACTGCACATCACGTGCCGATATACGATAGACACAATTTCCATCATAGCTCTAGAACTGACGATAGGCAAATATTTCATCACATAAGACTTTCCATTTAGCTCACTGCAGGAGAACTATAACAACATACGGTGAATTCTCATAACCATCGAATACGCCAATCTCTAAGTAGTGGTCCAAGCCACCATAACCCTTCTCGAGATCTGCCTACTCATAACAGGCCCTTAACAGAAGAATACTTCAGAATTACATCAATCACTGCGGCCGACAAGTCTCAAATGCACCGCCACAAATCACATGCATAATTCGATCACGTTGCATGAATCGATCATTGACACCAATACGCCAACTCAACTATGGCCGATCAATCTACTTCCTTCCAGGTTATCCTTGATTGCCTTAGAAATGTTAATATCTTCCTTCAATACCTAACTTATTCCAACCGCACTTACCCCGAGTGACCTTAAATCACGAGGCCATGCTATCTCAAGAACGACGACCATTTCATGTCTCTCAAATACTACACCACAAGTCAAAACATCATAGATCGTTTTGTGCCTTTCTTCATAAGTTGCTTCAAAAGCTTGAGCCTCAACCGTACTTATAGATTCAGAATTATCAGGCACCACACTTTACCTCTTGAATTCACTAGGACCGCTATTGAGAGCCATCCAGCCCTGACTTGCCCCAGTACGCAACCAACTCTACTAAATTTTGTAACATATGAATACCCTCTTGATAAAGCCCCCAGCGGAACCACTTCCCGCAAAGCATGTACCTATACGAGGCATAAATCATGAGTCTTTCCTCAAGTTTGAACACGATCCAGTAAGGCTAACCATAACATGCATTCAACAATTCATATACTGAAATTACCACTCATGTCCCTTTTTCCGTGGCTGCAATAACACAATAATACGCTAGTATCCAGAATTCACACAGGTCATTAACCATGCGACACAATCTTAAGCGGTGGGACTCTCCCACTTAGCCCAAAGACACTATTACACGACTCTCGAACACATTAGAACCATTCTCTCAAGTCATTTACTATTATTCAATTGCAACTCACTTGATCCAACGAATAAAACCACATGTGCTCTATCAGTACCCTAACACCATAGGGTATGAACTCATCCCAATACAACCTAACATTTTCTCGCTCCATGCACCGAGCATTCTCTACCAACGATATCTTAAAACATACTATGATTCTCACACGCCTACGGAGCACCATGTAGCCTTTGTCGAATATTTCCCTGCTGATAATAAAATGTAGAGTTTATTAGGGACACAGGAACATCCAAAGTCCCAACATCATATCATACGAGCCTCAACTCTTGCCCATCCGCAAGTTTTCAAGAACTTTTTGTTGAATAGCACCTAAATACATCGCAGGCCAAATCTGATATGACACATGACCTATAATTAGATTGTTGATAGTGAAATCCTTTCACTTGACACGAGGCCTTAAGATACATCTTGCTAATCCATGATACTAGCCTTTAACATTCGTACGTTTTCATCATAAGACAAGCCAAAGACATTCGTTTGGTACATGTCCTTCTTAAGACAGTTAAACTCATTTCCCCCCAGTATCTCTGCTATATGAATCCTTCGCTAAATAGATATCTCATGTGAACCATATAGTCTTTATTACCACCAACTATCTTTAGATCAACATCCACCTTCTGATTTTACCATTGTTGTGACGATTTAGTAGTTAAGTAAACCTTCTCAAGATCGTACTCATCAATCGAATGTCGGAATCTAGTGCACCCCCATGTGCACAATTGAAGATCTCTCAATTCTCTTGCATTATCGATACGGATGACACGCGGTAACAATGGTTGAGTAAATTCTTAACTCCCTTGAAATCCCTCTGCAGCATCACGAACCGTCGGCGCATACTTGATACCGAGTGCGCAATTTCAATACACGAGTGGATGCAAAAGAACATATGACATAGGCTCTAACCGAATAAATGGCGCACGATAAGGAATTCAAAGAATTGAAGAGTTTCCTAAACAGTTACATAGCTCCTCGTAGATAAATACAGACGTCTCCGTATCGATCGGCGAGAATCTAAGTAACCGGTCTGTGTCCCGTGACTCCTACGAACCTAGAGCTCTGATACCAACTTGTCACAACCCAATTTCACCAATCATGAACATGTCGTGATGGCACCCAGTCCCCATGACTAGGTAAGCCTAAAACGTTGCGGAATATACCAGTTTATGAATATTTAATAAGAATTAGTGGAAAATAAGATAAAGGGGATGTAATCCGTGCCGCTTGGCACATACACCCATCAAATACACTATATAAAACACCACCAAGAATCCGGAATCCCACGGGTAACACAGACTAAAAGAGAACATACAACGGTAGCTCTATGCGTAAAGAGTATCTAACAACGAAATGAAGAAAATCATCTGCTAGCACTAATAGAATAGAAGGAAGGCCTTCGGATCCGCGGACATAGCAAATCATACCTCGAGGTCTCCCCAAGCGCTGCTGAATCACCTGATATGAGCCTGTCCTGATGTACCTGGATCTGCACAACAAAAGTGTGCAGAAGAGTAGCATGAGTACACCACGGCGGTACTCGGTAAGTGCCAAGCCTAACCTCGATGGAGTAGTGACGAGGAAGGTCAGGGCCCTACTGAGAGAAACAATAACATTATGATATTAACAATATTAAGCGGTTTAAAAGATAATAATTCCGAAATAACAACAATAAAGTGATTACTGCAACCGTCTACAATTAAATAACAGCAAGTAACAAACTCAATCAATAACTCAGGATCTCCGGGAATTGAACCCATAGTCCCTACCAATTGTGAGCACGTGATTTTTGCCTAACATGAATTACTCCCACAAAATCAAAACAAAAATTGTCTATTTTTTTACGATGTGTGTTTTAGTGAACTTTCGTGTTATTTTTGGTAATTGTTTGCATTTATATATACGTGATTATATGTGTTTAAATTAATAAAAAATATACAAAATATGTCATGTTTTACATTTTTATCTAACTTTGAAATTAGGAGTAATTAATTTTATCTTACAAAATGAAAATCACAAAAAATAATTCATCTTTTTACATTTTTAGCATTTAAATGCTTAATTATGTGATTTATGTTTAATTGATATTTAATTGTATGTAACGATTGTTAGTATAATTAGTATTAGTTAATTTGATTTGATTTTTTAGTGTAGTTAGAATTTTTTTATTTTTTTTTTTTTTTTATAAATTAGGAGTTTAAATTAATTGAGGAGGAGGAAATAATTAAAGCTTTGTGTGAAATTCGATTTGGGCCAAATTCAATTAAATCAAGAAAGGCCCAAAACACTACCCAGTCCAAACCACCAGATCCGTCTCCCTGACCCGGCCAATACAACCCGACCCACTCCCGTTTTAATCTGGACCGTTGGTTTTCATCCATCCAACGGTCCTAATTAAATCCCTAATTAATTATACTAAACCCCCCAAACCCTATTATTCACCTTCATTCTCTCCTTCACTCTTCTCCAGCCGCCGCCAGAGACACCCCTCCCTGCTCTCCTTCTTCTTCGACCACCGGCCAGCCACCCGTCGCCGGTCACCCAAACTCACACCCCTAAACCACCCTTCTCCCCCTCTATCCGAATCCACAAACCAATTAGTTCGAATCAAGCCCTAAATCCCAACCCCCGAATTCAAACATCAAAGAAAAACCTAGAAGATTTCGGAGTCTCTTTGGGGAAGATTTTTGAGATTCGAATGGGTTTTAATCGAGTTGTTCTCACTCGAGAACACTCGATTACAACCCGTTTGGCCTCAAAAAGGTTTCAAGTTCGTCTAAATACCAAGCCGTTCGGTTCCGATTTCCTTTTTCTTAAGGTATTCGTTCTTCTTCTTTTTTTTGTTGTTGTTGTTTTATTTATCGTTATACTTGTTGTTTAGTATTAGTGTTTGTATGTTTCGGATTTTCGTGTGCTTCTTCATCTCTTGGGACCTTTTATTTGGTCGACTTGATTGTTTGTTATTCTTCGCTGTTTAACGAGTGATTGTGAATCGAATTCGATCCGTCGTTAATATCGTTAAGTTGTTGATATTGAATTTATACATGCTGTCCGAAATTGTGTAGTCACTGCTTTGTCGGATTTGTTTGTCGATTACGCATATCGTAATCGGCTAATCGAATGATATAGAATATGTGTTTGCGTCGATTAGCGTCGTCGATTAGTTAGCTTCATTTTCCTTCTTTCCTCTGCTTTGGCCGAGAATCACTGTTTCATTGAATTGCCAATTCTAAAGTCTTGTTTTGTCTATTTGATTACCAATGTTGTTGAATACAGGTTCGCGTCGATTAGCGTCGTTGAACATTTAGTTTCGTATTTGCTTCATTTTTCTTCTTTTCTCTCGGCTTTGGGGTGTTATAATTTGTTGAATTTGTTTGTCGGCTTTTCGTTGTCAATCATACATGTTGTGATTCGACTTAACAAATGTCGTCGTTTCAATTCGCAAATTGGTTGTTTGAAATTCCGGACAGTGGTTCACTGTTTGCTTGATTTAAAATCTTTCGGTTTGTTGTTTGTTCAGAGTGTTGAGTCTAATTGTTTGGATTGTTTGTTTTGAACCATTGTTAATTCTAAATTAGGTTGTGAATTGGATATAGCTGTTAGTCCATTTAAGTAGCCCTAAAATCAACCTTTAAAGTGCAATACACATGGAAATGAGCTGTTAAAACTTGCTGGACAGCAGTGTATTTCATTAGTTTTGCACCTTTAGGATTTGATTAATTATGAATCCCACCTTTAGACAAATCAGGTTGGAATAATCAGAGAATGTGAGGATAATGATGAGTATTTTCAGCTTTGTTGAGTGCTTGGTCAGTTGTTAGAATCAGGATACACATGAGATGGAATATACAATTGAAAAAGGTTTGAAAAAGGGGAATAATAGGTGCTGGACAGATCTGAAACTGAAGAAGAAAGGGTTGTTGCTTTGGATCTCTAGGCTATAAAACACAACAGAGAACTCACTGTTAAGGACAAGTTTTGAGAACACACAAAAAACACTAGAAGAGAGGCTCTCTGGAAAACACACACACACAGAAACATTCTGAGAAAAACAGACACACATAGGGAGATTGAAAACAGGGAGAAAAGAGAAAAGAGAGACTTTTAGAGTAAGATAAACAGAGATACACACACAGATATTCTGCTATACACTCATAGAAGAACTTAAGAGAGAGTTTAATAGGGATATTCTGATAAACCCTAAGATATACACAGATCCAACTAAGAAAAGAGTCATTTGGAATAAAAGAGCATATTGAGAAATGAGTTACTGTTTCATTGATTCTTTTGTCTGATTTGAGCTGAAATAGTTGTTGGTTCATTCGAGGTTTTTTCTTTGAAATAGTGGTATTTTTGTCCTGAAAATACTGATTGGAATCCTGCAAATAGAACTACTGTTTCATTGGGAATACTAAGTTCTTTTACCAAGTTCGGGTTGTGCTTGTTGCTGTTATTGTTGCTGATCTCCGTTACTGCACCTGTTAACTCTCCATTTCCTGTCTTTTCCCATTTCCAGGTACACCATTTCGATTTCATTGTTGGTGTAGACTTGACTTTAAGCTGGAAATAAGAATGCCTATTGGTTTTATGCTTTGGATCACTACCTGTCAACTCCAAATTAAATTAGATCTTCTACATGTGTGTTCATTAGCTTTGTAAAGCATATTTGTATAACTAGAATCGCTGCATGTTTCAATTTGAATCACGAGTTGTGAAATCGAGCCAACCTCTTAGTTAGAATGTAAATATTTTTTTTTTGATATTATGTTTGAATCACTGTCATGAGTTTGTAGTAACTAAAAATTTTAAATAGAGTTTGAGTTAGCTTCATAATAAGTATGCTTTTACAAGTTTGTAGTAACCGTGGTTTGTAGTTAAAACTTTAGTGTTAGGACAAAAAATATTATTCCCTTTCCGAACAAGTTTGTAATAATAGTGGTTGGTTTCAAAAAATAAAACCTTAAAGCTAGCTTTGCAATTCGTTAGTTAGTATCAATTGTCCTAATTTTACAAGTCATGCGCAAGCGAATTCTCGATCTAGTTCGGTAATAGAGTTCAAGATGTATTTAAAATCAGGATGTATATACTCATGTCTCGTTAAGAGCTTTTTATTTGACCCTAAGTCAACAAGTCATGGAATAAGATATCATTTTGTACATGTTTAAATTAGAAACGACAAAACCATGCATCTTTAGATAAATTAAAATTTGTTTAGTCTAGAAATTTTTTTTTTTAATCGATATAGTTTCAAAGTTAATCTGGATATTTTTTTTATATTATTATTTACCTATTTGTCAAAGTCCGAGTCCATATTGTAATTAGTCTTTCTTTTGGTATGGTTTCAAATCAATGGAGCGATTTAAAGTTTAATCAGAGCATATAATTTATAAGCATGTGTAAAATCAGGAATTTTTAGCCATTTATAATAATTGAAGCGACCGTGCTAGAACCACGGGATCCGGGGGTGCCTAACACCTTCCCTCGGGTCAACAGAATTCCTTACTTAGAATTTCTGGTTCGCAGACTTCATTTGGAAAGTCGTAATATTCCTCGATTCGGGATTTAAATAAATCGGTGACTTGGGACACCATAATTTATTCCAAGTGGCGACTCTGAATTAAATAAAATAATCCCGTTTCGAATATTGTCACTTAAATTGGAAAAACTCCCTTGTACGTTTATCCTTCGGGGTAGGCGCGCCAAAAGGAGGTGTGACAGCTCTGGCGACTCTGCTGGGGACACAAACCCAGAACTACTGGTTCAGGGTTTAAGAATTCGAGCTTTGAATAATTATTTTATTTGGCTTACTCATTATCTGATTTTATTATCTGTTTATATTTTATATGCTAAATGTTGTTTTACCGCTTTGATATTTTGTGAACTGTATATAAATTGTGCCGATACCCATTTTTTTTCTTTCTTTTTTTTCTTTTTGAGTCTTTTGAAATATAATACCGGGCATTTGCTGGACATAGCCCGTTTTTCTCAAAGATAGTTGTGGTGCTTGGCACCCGGTGAAGGATTTTGTAGTCACACATGTTTAGGCGGAGAGTTTTGTCAATTAAGCCGGAAAGCCATGCTACCGGTGCACCGACACTCTTCGGCTCGAGTTGTCCGCTCGAGTTAAAGCCAGTCTAGACACTTTTCCAACAGGATGATGACTTAGAATAACAAGACCTTACGCCGGATCCCCGATAGGAACGTTTATTTGCATCATGTGCATATTTGACTTAGGAGGCTCAACACAGGGGTTGGGCCTGTCTAGGACAGGTGTACCCGAAACAAAAAGACCAACTTGTTGCATCTTTTTGTGTGCATTTATTTGTTTCGATCTTACATGCCGACCGGTTTGTTAAAAAAGAGGAAGAAGTGGAAAACGTCGGGGTATATAGTTAAAATAATTTTATGAAAATAGTTAGTTCTTTGAAAATAAATTCTGAAAAAAAAAAAATGCAAAAAATAAAAAAAATAAAATAAAATAAAAATTCCAAACTAAATTTTTTTAATTTTATGAAAATAGTTAGTTTCTTTGAAAATAATTTCTGAAAAATGAAAAAAAAGAATTCCAAACTAAATTTTCTTAATTTTATGAAAATAGTTAATTCTTTGAAAATAAATTCTGAAAAATTGCAAAAAATTCCAAACTAAATTTTCTTAATTTTATGAAAATAGTTAATTCTTTGAAAATAAATTCTGAAAAATTGCAAAAAATTTCAAATAAATTTTCTTAATTTTATGAAAATAGTTAGTTCTTTGAAAATAATTTCTGAAAAAATGCAAAAAAAAAAAAAAAAAAAAAAAAAATTCCAAATAAATTTTCTTAATTTTACAAAATAGTTTAGTTTCTTTGAAAATAAATTTTCAAATAAATTTTCTTAGTTCCTTTGAAAGTAATTTGTTTTAGAAATGCTGTTTAAAAAATAGTTCGTTTTCTTTTCTTAAAATAATTTAGTTCTTTTATTTTCGAACTACGCAAGTTTGATTCTCACAAAAAATGAGATACGTAGGCAACCCATATCGGGCTCAACTAATACTGTTTTCTTTTTAAGAAAAAAATAATAATAAAAAATATATATTTAGAATTAGGATTTTTGTTTTTAGTCAAGAGTTAGGAAATTTTGCAAAAATAGCCAAACGCCTCAAAAAGGGCGCCGGAGGACTAATTTTGCAAAACGGAATATAGACATCACACTGGTATCCTGTTATACAACCTTCAAATCTTCTTCAAGTGCTGAAAGGCCGTATTAACAAGATTCGTTTTTTTTATATAATAAAGAAAAAAAAAATAAAAATAAAAATTTATATAATAAAAAAAAAAATTGAAAAAAAATCTTAAGTCCATTTTTTATCTTTTCTAGGATCAGCATGACTTCCTCGCAACGAATCGGCCAGAAAAGGGTGAGAGACGAAATGCCACCTATGTTCATGGTCCAGGACAAAACCCCAGATCGGCTCTGTAAATGGTGGACTAGTTTTTCAGCTTGGGAAAGAAATCAAGTTCACAAGCACCTCAAATTTCTTCCGGACATCATGATGATAAAACCGGATAAAAATGTGATCAGAGCTTTAGTGAGTTTTTGGGACTCAACAAGCAATGTTTTCAAATTCCGGGATTGTGAAATGACACCCACTTTGGAAGAATTGGGCGGACTCACAGGGCTCGGAAGAGATTTGCACAAGATGAGGCCTGCAGCTCCTAGGCAGATGAGTGTGAATAACTTCTTGAAAAAGCTATGTCTCCGGCGGGTTCCCCTCGGTTGTCCGGAGAACGGTTGGGTGCCACTAGATTATCTCTACGACAGATTTGGTGATAAGGAAGGGTTTGGGAAATTCTCAAACGTCGAATTTGTTAACCAGCTAAATTATGACGCCTGGGGAGATTTAAGAATCTATGCTTTCATGATCGCTTTTTGGGAACCATGGTTTTTCCCGAACGTGGTGGACGCATCAGAATCCGTTTAGCTGCGGTGGTCTCATATCTACAGAGTAACGAGGAACACACTGTTCTTCCGATGATACTAGGAGACATCTTCCGGGCCTTAACTCGGTGCCAAGAAGGACAAGACTATTTTGAGGGTTGCAATATTTTATTACAAATGTGGTTTATAGAGCATCTCTACCATCACCCAATTGTGATAAACTTCAAAGCAGATTGGTTGAATTATATTCGCTGTCATACAAACAGAGCCGCCCGTTGTAACCTTCCAGAAGACTTGAGGACTTGGCAAGAACTCCTCAACTCTTTGAGAGCTGATCAACTTACCTGGAATTATTATTGGTTCCCTTCCGCCAAAGTCATGCATATGTCGACATACCGCCCATTCTACATATTAATGGGTTTCAGGGGTTTCCAACCATATGCCCCGCTACGTGTCATGCGGCAGCTGGGAAGAGAACAGAAAAAGACCCCAATTGAGGATATGCGATCATTTGTATGGGAATTTGTGACAGAAGAGACCCCGAGGGAGACTTATGCACAGAAGTTTTGGTTCGGTAGTCGACTCTCCGACATCAACGAAATGGTTGCCGATCGGGAACGGGGAGAAGTGAGTCTCGCTTATCTTGAATGGTTCCACAACCAACCGATATCAGAGCAAAGGTCAGAAAGGTCAGTGAAGTATGCCGTCGATTGGGAGAGAGAAATAGAAGCCAGAGTTAGAGAGGTTGAGCATGAAACAGCACAGAATTTCCAATCTTGCATCAACACTTTAAAAGAAGACAAAGGAATCCTGGAAGCGGCCATGGACATACAACAGGCTGACTTCGATCGGGAAAGGGCCGATTGGGAGCAGGAAAGAGAAGCGCTCCAAACTCGAATTCAAGAGATGCAATTGGCCGCAGAAAGGTCAAGGAGGAGTCGGAGTGATCAAATGCTGATAAACGATTTGGAAAGAAAAGCCTTTGAACACCAAGAAGACTTGGAGAAGGCAAAAGCGTCTTTGGTTGCAGTCCGAACAAAATGGAAGAGAGCGGCCCACCAAGAAGCACTCCGTCTACAACAAGTAGAAAAAGACTATGATGCGATCATCGTTGATTTAAGAAAAGCAAATGCCACTCTTAAAGAACGAACTCTCAGGCAAGTCCAGGATGCCAAAGCAGATAGAGACCGTTGTCACAACTTGATGGCACGGATGGAAAGACAAATAGATAGGCTCTTGGACCATGTCTCCGGCAACTCTCAAGTATTAGGGGCAAAGAACGGGCACATAGGGCAGCTGCTCAGAGAAAAAGACATAATCAGAACCAGGATCAATGAGATCGGGCACTACATTACTATGAAGTGTTTGAACTGCGAACAAGTACCTCGGCCTGCCCTCTTTTCTTCAATCATGGAATGTGTCCACCAGGTCATGGCAGAATTGGGAAGTATACAGAAAGATCTCACCCCAAGAACTGCAGCAAGGCCAAACAACGCCCCCCGGGCACAAAGATTCGAGGCGTTGGAACATGCTTAGGAGAGTCTTTTGTTTTAGAGTCTGTTTGTCCTTGTACGAATTTTTCTCCATTGTTGACATTTTGCAAGTGTTTCAAGTTTTAAGTTTGTTGAAATAAAATTCATGAACACTTCATCTTATGTTTATTGTTTCCGAACTACGCTCGGTCTGATTCATGCGGGGACATGATACGTAGGCAATCCACATAAGATTCGACCATCACTAAAAAATAAATAAATAAAAATAAAAATGAAAAAAAGGAAAAAAAAAAAAGGGGGGGGGAAAGAAGTTAAGAGAAAAGAAGATCGATACAAACCGGAATGACGCATCGCAAACGAATACATGTAGCAACATTGTCACCTGTATAAGTGCATCACACCCAACGTGAGATTACTTATCTGTTATGTTGTTTCAGACTAACCGTTTGTTTGCCAAAATCCAGGTTTTAGTAAAAGTGGTTGACTTTGCGGTAATCCTGGCACCACATTCGTACTTCACAAGGTCCAAAGGAAAAGTTCGGCAGCCTGAGAGTACTCATTCCTATTTTACTAGATCAAAAAAGGGTGCCGACATGTCTTCAGAAATGCCTTTAGCAACCATTCCCGTTTCAGAGGAAAGCTCATTGACAACCATCCCGGCTACTGAGTCGGCAGCTTTGGAAGAGAA
The DNA here is from genome assembly GCA_032618575.1 of Nicotiana noctiflora. Taxonomy (NCBI): domain Eukaryota; kingdom Viridiplantae; phylum Streptophyta; class Magnoliopsida; order Solanales; family Solanaceae; genus Nicotiana; species Nicotiana noctiflora. The sequence goes on from JASVEL010002114.1 coordinate 117,655, forward strand.
TAGAATGCCGCGTTGCCGCATGCTCGAGATGTTGGACGATTGGAACAACGGGAAAGAGCCCCCGAGTCCGGTCCCCGGGTTCCCTGAAATTCTTCTCAGGTCAAGCGGTATTACAAATACCCCCATCAATTACCCGCCTACTCTGTTCGGGTATTCCAATGCTACAAACCTCTCCTGAATCACCCTCCACATCCCATCCTCGGGTGACACCACATGATACATCTGCAAGAACGTCCGTTGAATTGCCAGTTCCAATCACAACGCACCCCACCGCACATGCTCCTTTCTTCGACTCCTCATCCTTTACATTCCCGGCACCACCGCTCACACGGGACCATACCCAGGTTGCAGCCAATACATATTCTCAGCCACCTCGATATGAGTTCCTTCCGAGCCAAAATCCAAAGACCCCCGAGCAGGATGAGATGGCAAAAAGAATGAGGAGTTTGGAACAAAGCTTTAAGAACATGCAATGTCTGAGTGGACAGAAGAGTGTATCTTACGCCGATCTGTGCATGTTCCCGCACGTCCATTTGCCATCAGGTTTTAAGACACCAAAGTTCGAAAAGTACAACGGACATGGCGACCCCATTGCTCATTTGAAGAAATACTGCAATCAATTGAGGGGTGCCGGCGGCAAAGAAGAATTGTTGATGGCGTACTTCGGAGAGAGTTTGGTCGGAATAGCATCGGAGTGGTATATGGACCAAGACATATCTCGATGGCACATCTGGGATGATCTGGCCAGAGATTTTGTAAAACAATTCCAATACAACATCGATATTGCGCCGGACAGGAATTCTCTATCGAACTTAAAAAAGAAGCCCTCGGAAAGCTTCAGAGAATATGCCATCAAGTGGCGAGAGCAAGCATCCAGGGTGAAACCCCCCATGGACGAAATTGAAATGGTCACGACTTTTCTCCAAGCTCAAGAGCCCGATTATTTCCAAAATATGATGTCGGCAATGGGAAAACCTTTCGCCGAAGCTATCAAAATCGGAGAAATGGTAGAAAATGGCTTGAAAACAGGGCGAATTTTGAGCCAAGCGGCCATTCGGGCAACTTCCCAAGCCATTCAAGGCGGGTCTGGAGGGATGCCCCGAAGCAAGAAGAAAGAAGAATCTGCTATGGCAGCGGTAGAAGACAGGAGATATCGAACCTCAAGGCGGGTATTCTCCGACAGGGCCCCCCAACATTATTATCCACATCACGGCATGGCTTATGCTCCTCCGCCTCCACCCTATGCAGTCATGAACATTCAACCTCGGGCACGGCCACAGCCACCAGCCAACAGGAATCCACCTCCATTCCAGAGAAACCAACCTCCTTACCCAAACAAGTATAATCCACGGCCAAATAACGCTCGCCACCGTGAGCAACCCAAAACGAGCTTTACACCGATTGGGGAGCCGTATTCCACTCTTTTCCCAAAACTCGGGCAAGAAAACCTATTGCAGCATGTTCCGCAGAACAGGCAGAATCCGGACTCTCCTGCCTACCAGAGAGGGATATACTGTGCATATCATTCAGGTGTTGAAGGACACAGTACTGACAATTGTTGGACGTTAAAGAAGGCAGTGCAAGAATTGATCAATCAAGGGAGGATCGTCTTCGCAGATGAAGACATCCCAAATGTGACAAACAACCCATTACCAACCCACAACAACGGACCGGTGATTGGGATGATTTGTGACGACAAAGAATTTGACCCAGCTTTGAAAGCGATAATCGCCATCGCCAACATAGAGAAGCGTCCTGAGGCTACCCCGAAACAAGAGAAAATGGGGAAAAAGGTTGAAGCTCTTGAAACCAAATCCGAAAAGACGATTGAATTGAAAGCATCGTCTCGGAAGGGCGGAGTCCTTTACCTCCCACGAGGTAGAGTGGAAAAACCATTGTCCATAGGTGCCCCCAAGAAGTTCCATTTAAAGAGAGAAACATCAATGTATGTACCAAAGGGAACTTATGTGGCCCGAAAACCAGATGAACCTGTGGTTATTGCACGCGTGCAACAAAAACCAATGACAGATCCATCCGCAGTACCCTGGAGCTACCAACGAACACTTGTTATGCGCAAAGGGAAAGAGATTGTGGGAAATTCATCTGAGAGTGTCCTAGGACAGAAGTACTTAAACACGGAGGAGGTAAATAACGCCACACAAAGGCGTTTCCCGTCGAAGAAACCTGTAAGTGCTGAAGAGGCAGAGGTCTTTTTTCAAAAGATGCAAATGCCTGATTACGAGATGATAGACCAACTGCGTAAATGCCCGGAGCAGGTGTCGATGTTGTCCCTTCTAATGAAGTCTACTGAACATCAAAAGGTTTTGCTAAAAGCCTTGAATGAGGCATACGTGCCTATTGAGACTTCATCCGAACAACTTGAAAGAATGACAGAAAGATTCTTCGCGATCAACCAGATTTCTTTCAGTAAAGCCTGATTTGCCTTTGGAGGGTGCCGCCCACAACAAAGCTTTGCATTTGACCGTCAAAAGCGAAGGCTACTATATGAAGAGGGTCATGGTTGATGGGGGTTCGGGGGTAGACATATGCCCGCTTTCCACTTTAGGCCGCATAGGAATCGGAGCTGAAAGGATTCGGCCTAACAACATATGTGTGCGAGCTTTTGACGGTGTGAAAAGGGATACTGTCGGAGAGATTGATGTGATTATGACCATCGGCCCGGTGGACTTCGAAGTGACATTCCAAGTCTTGGATATGGACACTTCTTACAATTTTCTTCTAGGGAGACCATGGATTCATGCGGCCGGAGCTGTGCCCTCTACCCTCCATCAGATGTTGAAATTTGAGCACAAGGGACAAGAGATCGTGGTCCACGGGGAAGATGAGCAATCAATTTACCGAGATCCATCCATACCTTGCTTGGAAGCGGAAGCGGGAAGCGAAAACATTGTCTATCAAGCTTTCGAGATTGTGTTGGCGGATCAACACGAAGAAGGGAACCCTCTCCCCCAACCTTTTTTGTCTAATGCCTCCATCATGGTGGCAAAAGAAATGATTAAACATGGCTTCCAGCCAGGAAAAGGTTTGGGAAAGTCCCTACAAGGAGTGCCGAAGCTGATAACTTTACCTGTAGCTGAAAAGTTTTTCGGAGTGGGCTTTCGCCCAACCCCTGAAGATGAAAGATGGGCCAAAAAGAGAAAGGAGAAAGGATGGGTTCTGCCGCAACCGTTGCCGCATCTGTACCAAACTTTTGTCCGACCAAGGTACGGTGAAGAAGAAGAAGACGAGGTCTTTACAGCGGAGGAAATTGAAGACATATGTGGGGCCATGAGGCAAATGCTCTATGATGTTAATATGGTCCAATCGGGAGAAGGAACAAGCACCGCTGAGGTGCTGTATGTGGGCCCTGAAGCTAAATTGCAAAATTGGAAAGCCACACCCTTCCCAATCAGGCGGGAGTTCCGGTAGATTTGTCCTGTCGTTTTTCCTTCATCACAAGTTACTTCAGGATGTAGCTTGGATGTTTTTCTTTGTTTTCTTGTATTTTTGGTTTCTCCAATGTAATTTCGTTTGTTTTCATAAAATTCCAAGAAAATAAAATAAATATTTCCTTACTTTTGCACTCTTTCTAATTTTGTTATTCTTCCTTTTCAGTCCTAATAATGCGGCTTTAAATAACATGACATGCTTGCGGAACTCATGCTCAAATCCGAACACGCCACCTAATCTGGAAATAATGAACCAAGAACCGGAATACGATGAAGATGAGGCTTTTAGGGAAATAAATCGAGAATTGGAACATTTCGAGAATAAACCTAAGCCAAATTTGAATGACACCGAACCGGTTAATTTGGGAACTGATGAAGAGGTCCGAGAGACCAAGATAAGCATCCACACGGATGAGAAAACACGAGATGCAATAATCCAACTCTTGTTTGAATTTAAAGACGTGTTTGCTTGGTCTTACGATGATATGCCAGGATTAGGAGCTGATCTAGTGGTGCACAAATTACCAATCTACCCTGACTGTCGCCCAGTGCAACAGAAGCAGAGAAAGTTCAAGACTGACATCAGTGATAAAATCAAAGAAGAAATCACTAAGCAGTTGAAAACGGGGGTAATTCGAGTGGTACAATACACCACGTGGTTGGCTAATGTTGTGCCCGTGCCAAAGAAAGATGGAAAAACTCGAGTATGTGTTGACTACCGAGATTTGAATAAAGCGAGTCCTAAAGATAACTTTCCTTTACCGAACATCCACATCCTTGTTGATAACTGTGCCAAACATGAGATACAGTCGTTTGTGGATTGTTATGCGGGATATCATCAAGTGTTGATGGATGAAGAGGACGCCGAGAAGACTGCTTTTACCACACCTTGGGGGACTTACTGTTACAGAGTCATGCCATTCGGTTTGAAAAATGCAGGAGCAACATACATGAGAGCTATGACTGCCATTTTCCACGACATGATGCATCAGGAAATAGAGGTGTACGTGGACGATGTGATCATCAAATCCAGAACTCAAGGCGATCATGTGCGAGACTTGAGGAAATTCTTTGAGAGGTTGCGGAAATACGATTTGAAACTGAATCCGGCCAAATGCGCTTTTGGAGTCCCGTCAGGTAAACTTTTGGGTTTCATAGTCAGTAGAAGAGGTATTGAATTAGATCCCACAAAGATAAAATCCATCCGGGATTTACCTCCCCAGAACAAAGAAAGATGTAATGAGTCTTCTAGGCCGACTGAACTACATCAGTAGGTTCATCGCTCAGTTGACTTCCACATGTGAACCCATATTCAAGTTGTTGAAGAAAGACGCTGCAATCAAATGGACAACCGAATGCCAAGAAGCTTTTGACAAGATCAAAGAATATTTGTCAAACCCACCAGTCTTAGTCCCGCCAGAGCCAGGGAGACCTCTTTTCTTGTATTTAACAGTCTTAGAAAACTCTTTTGGTTGTGTTCTCGGACAACGTGATGCGGCAGAGAAGAAAGAGCATGCGATTTACTACCTGAGCAAGAAATTCACTAGTTATGAGGTCAAGTACACTTTGCTGGAAAGAACGTGTTGTGCTTTAACTTGGGTCGCTCAGAAATTGAGACACTACCTCCAAGCCCATACGACTCACCTTATTACTCGGTTGGATCCTTTGAAGTATATATTCCAGAAACCAATGCCCACCGGAAGATTGGCAAAGTGGCAAATCCTGCTCACCGAGTTTGACATAGTCTATGTCACTCGCACGGCAATGAAGGCCCAAGCATTGGCAGACCATTTGGCCGAGAACCCGATCGACGAAGAGTATCAACCATTGAATACCTACTTTCCCGATGAAGAGGTAAATACGACAGAAGTTGTTTCGGAAGACAAGTCATGCTTGGAAAATGTTTTTCGATGGGGCGGTAAACGCTAAAGGTGTAGGGATTGGGGCAATCTTGATCTCTCCTGCTGGTCAGCATTATCCGGCCACGGCTAGGCTCCGTTTCTTCTGCACGAACAATACGGCTGAGTATGAAGCTTGTATCATGGGTATGAACATGGCAATTGATCAAGGTGTCGAAGATTTGTTGATCATGGGAGATTCAGATTTAATTATCAAACAATCTCAAGGTGAATGGGAAACTCGAGACGTTAAACTCCTCCCTTACCGACAACACGTGAACATTCTCGGCAAGCGGTTTGCATCGATAGAGTTCAGGTATATCCCACGATGTCACAATGAACTAGCTGATGCACTTGCCACTTTAGCTTCAATGCTACCTTATCCGGGCAACGCCCATGTCAATCCCTTGGAAATTCAAATCAGGGAAAGCCACGGTTATTGCAATGCAATCGAAGAAGGACCGAGCGTCAAGCCATGGTATTACGATATCGGGAGATTTCTGAAAACGCAAGAATACCCAGAACATGCTACTGGAGATCAAAAGAGGACCATTAGGCGACATGCGGGTGGTTTCTTTTTGAGCGGCGAGGTCATGTATAAAAGAACCCCAGATCTTAACCTTTTAAGGTGTGTTGATGCCGACGAAGCAGGAAGAATCATGCACGAAGTACATGCAGGAGTATGCGGGCCTCATATGAATGGGTATGTCTTAGCCAAGAAAATCCTTCGAGCAGGTTATTATTGGATGACCATGGAGAAAGATTGTTTCGGTTTTGTCCGAAAATGTCATCAATGCCAGGTACATGGAGATCTGATTCATGCACCTCCAACCGAGTTGCATCCTATGTCAGCACCGTGGCCATTTGTCGCTTGGGGAATGGATGTCATCGGCCCGATTGAGCCGAAAGCTTCGAATGGACACCGATTCATATTGGTGGCTATCGACTACTTCACAAAATGGGTCGAAGCCGTCACTCTCAAATCAGTCACCAAGAAAGCGGTGGTGGATTTTGTACACTCAAATCTTATCTGTCGTTTTGGTATACCTACAACTATCATCACGGATAATGCTGCGAATTTGAACAGTCATTTGATGGAAGAAATATGCGAGCAATTCAAAATAACGCATAGGAACTCCACCCCTTATCGGCCCAAAGCCAATGGTGCCGTGGAAGCAGCGCAAACAAAAACATTAAGAAGATTTTGAGAAAGACAATCCAAAGTTCTAGACAATGGCATGAACAATTACCGTTCGCTTTATTGGGATACCGTACTACAGTACGCACATCGGTGGGAGCAACTCCATACCTGCTAGTCTATGGAACTGAGGCTGTGATACCGGCAGAGGTAGAAATTCCTTCGCTTCGTACAATTGTTGAAGCAGAGATTGAAGATAGCGAGTGGGTTAAGACTCGTTTGGAACAATTAACTTTGATCGATGAAAAGCGAATGGTCTGCGGTCTGTCATGGACAACTATACCAACAAAGAATGGCTCGTGCTTACAACAAGAAAGTACGACCGAGAAATTTCGAAGTAGGTCAGTTGGTTTTAAGACGCATTCTTCCACATCATGAGGAAGCGAAAGGAAAATTCGCTCCTAATTGGAAAGGACCATACATCATCAGGAAGATACTGCCAAGAGGAGCATTATACTTGGGAGACATGGAAGGAAAAGATCCTGAAACGGCTGTGAATGCGGATGCTGTGAAAAGGTATTATGTCTGAACTTGCTTCAATGAGGTCCTCACAAGTCGAAATGATTGAAGGTTTTTTATTCCCGCTACCCAAACACTACCAACCCTTTTGTAAACCCTTTGAGCCGTTTACTTTTCTTTGGCTACCCTCTTTGGAATCCGAACCAAACCAAAAAAAAAAAAAAAAAAAAAAAAAAAAAAAAAAAAAAAGTTTCTGAACTACGTTCTGACTTGATTCCGAAAGGATACGTAGGCAACCTCTTCCTGAGGTTCAGTCACACCAAAACCAAAAAATCCCAATTTCCCCAAAAATGAAACCGGGGCAGATGATATTTTTGATTCGGTTTAAGATCCGTCAAGATGATTCCAAAGTTGTAATTTTGTTTACAATTCTTGTTACCCGAACCGAGTACAATTCCTTCAAGATCGATTGGAATTTGTGAAAACATCATTGTTGCGATCCGGGGTTCCTGGAATGAAAAGAAATAAAATGAGAGAGTCTTATTGGTGAAAACCTTCGGGCACCATAAGACGATGGAAGTAGAGAAATACAAAATGAGAGAGCCTGTTGGTAAAAACTCGCAAAGAGTGCTATCCGGCGATGGTAAGAAGAGAAATGAGAGAGGTCGATTGGCGAAAACCCGCAAAGGGCGCTATCAACCGAAAAGTTTGTTTCACCACGAGAGGTCCTGGCACGGCTCCTTAGCTCGGAAATATAGACCCGTTTTGGTTCATAAGAAAATGGGAGTTTTGTGACGATCAAGCATCTAGTCCGAAGAGCATGTCATGTTGGTTAAAGTCAGCATATACCTCAGATAAGTCCTTCTTTTCTCCCTCGAAAGGGACTCCTCTATCTTTAATACGTTTTCCATTTTTTGATTCATTCTTCTTCTTTGAATCCCTTTCGGTTTAATTTTAATTTTTTGAAACTATTACAAAGGAAGGTGACAGGACCAGTTTTACAGGACTCCGCCTGGTAAAGAAGAAAAGAAAAACAGCCTCAGTGGTGTATTGTTACAATCCACGATTGGATCGTAATGATCGATTGTTTCCAAAGGAAAAGAGTTTTAGAAAGGAAATGGAAATCAAAGGCTAAGGTCTTAGAAGAGACGGAATAAGGCAGAAGGATGGAACCTACACGGAAAATCCCCATGGAATTCTGGGAATGAACCCGGTCAGTTTGAAAGGAAGTCTCCCCAAAGACAATTGGTAGCAAACTTCTCAATGAAAATGGGGAAACAATCAAGCAATGAAGATAACCAAGGCCGCAAAGCCAACCATTTTTTCAACTGATAAAATGTTCTTTGTTGAAAGCAGGTCTGTCAATTGTGCAAGAAGAAGGTACCACTCAAATAAGTGAAAATACGCAAGCTTTGAAATGGCCTTGGAACAAGGAAAACACATAAAAAGGTAAGTTTCTTTTAGAGATTTATCCTATGCATTTGTTGATGTTTAAAAAGAACGCCTAAAAGAAGGCCAAAAAAAAAATGAAAGAAAAGAAAATGAAAACTCCAAAAAAAAGAGAATCAAATCATATCAGTCCAATATCTGTTTGGACCCCGGTCAGAAAAACCGAGGGTCTTTCCGGCCAGAAAGCCGTGAAACTTTTATCCCGGTCAGAAAACCGAGGATCTCCCAGTCAGAAAACCGCGGAGCCATTTACTTTTACCCCGGCCAAAAAACCGAGGATCCTGACGGCCAAAAAACCGTTAGATATTGTTTGAATTCCGGCCAGAAAGCCGTGAAACTTTTATCCCGGTCAGAAAACCGAGGATCTCCCAGTCAGAAAACTGCGGAACCATTTACTTTTACCCCGGCCAAAAAACCGAGGATCTGACGACCAAAAAACCGTTAGATATTGTTTGAATTCCGGCCGGAAAGCCGTGAAACTTTTATCCCGGTCAGAAAACCGAGGATCTCCCAGTCAGAAAACTGTGGAGCCATTTACTTTTACCCCGGCCGATAAACCGAGGATCCGACGGCCAAAAACCGTTAGATATTGTTTGAATTCCGACCAGAAAGCCGTGAAACTTTTATCCCGGTCAGAAAACCGAGGATCTCCCAGTCAGAAAACCGTAAAACCGAGGATCTGACGGCCAAAAAACCGTTAGATATTGTTTGAATTCCGGCCGGAAAGCCGTGAAACTTTTTATCCCCGATCAGAAAACCGAAGATCTCCGAGTCAGAAAACTGCGGAGCCATTTACTTTTACCCCGGCCAAAAAACCGAGAATCTGACGGCCAAAAAACCGTTAGATATTGTTTGAATTCCGGCCAGAAAGCCGTGAAACTTTTATCCCGGTCAGAAAACCGAGGATCTCCCCAGTCAGAAAACTGCGGAACCATTTACTTTTACCCCGGCCAAAAAACCGAGGATCTGACGGCCAAAAACCGTTAGATATTGTTTGAATTCCGGCCAGAAAGCCGTGAAACTTTTATCCCGGTCAGAAAACCGAGGATCTCCCAGTCAGAAAACTGTGGAGCCATTTACTTTTACCCCGGCCAAAAAACCGAGGATCTGACGACCAAAAAACCGTTAGATATTGTTTGAATTCCGGCCAGAAAGCCGTGAAACTTTTATCCCGGTCAGAAAACCGAAGATCTCCCAGTCAGAATACTGCGGAGCCATTTACTTTTACCCCGGCCAAAAAACCGAGGATCTGACGGCCAAAAAACCGTTAGATATTGTTTGAATTCCGACCGGAAAGCCGTGAAACTTTTATCCCGGTCAGAAAACCGAGGATCTCCCAGTCAGAAAACCGCGGAGCCATTTATTTTTACCCCGGCCAAAAAACCGAGGATCTGACGGCCAAAATCGTTAGATATTGTTTGAATTCCGGCCAGAAAGCCGTGAAACTCTTCTACAAAATCCCGGCCAGAAAGCCGTTTGAACCTTTGTGAAATCATGACTTTCTTACCCAATACCGAAGAGTCTTTTAATCACTTTCTGTGTCACAACTAACTCACGAAATTTTCCTAGCAAAACTGGGGCGGAAAAATTTCGTTCGTTTGTTTGTTTTGTTGTCTAAATAGGTTTGACCTCGGGATGCAAGGATCGAGATAACCTACAAATGGAACATCAATCCAGAGTGAAGAAAAGAAGAAAAGAACCGAGAGAAAAGATTTTCAAACGTTGGAGTAAACAAAGGCGCGGATTGCACAGAAAATGATTGAAGTAACAAGCTCCGCCGACTCCGTTTCACTCAATGTTACGGAAATAAACGAGCACGTACAGCTTGTGGAGCATCAAGATTCAGATCGAGGTCTACAGCAAATCAGCTAAGATTCAAGATCAAGTTTTCAAGAGAATCATAGATAGGAATCTTGTAACTCATAGTTGATAGCATAGCTAGCTTAGCTTTAGTTTCTCTTTTGGTGTAATAAGGAGGTCAGTAAGCAGTAAGCAGCAACAACAGCAACGGTAGCAACAGTAACAACAAAGTGTCGGTCCAGGTAGTCCCAGCTACCAAAACTTCCCGAACTACATTGACCTGATTCCTGTTTAGCCCAGGATATGTAGGAGGCCTCCGAAGCAAAGGCTCGGTCAAACTTTTTCAAAATGCTTCCCACGGAGTATTCAAACGGGCAAAAATCGCTCGTATTTGCTCATTTATCTTTGCACGAAAACTCTTCGTGGTTTCCGCGCAAAGAGGGGCAGCTGTGAGCACGTGATTTTTGCCTAACATGAATTACTCCCACAAAATCAAAACAAAAATTGTCTATTTTTTTTACGATGTGTGTTTTAGTGAACTTTCGTGTTATTTTTGGTAATTGTTTGCATTTATATATACGTGATTATATGTGTTTAAATTAATAAAAAATATACAAAATATGTCATGTTTTACATTTTTATCTAACTTTGAAATTAGGAGTAATTAATTTTATCTTACAAAATGAAAATCACAAAAAAAAAAATAATTCATCTTTTTACATTTTTGGCATTTAAATGTTTAATTATGTGATTTATGTTTAATTGATATTTAATTGTATGTAACGATTGTTAGTATAATTAGTATTAGTTAATTTGATTTGATTTTTTAGTGTAGTTAGAATTTTTTTTTTTTTTTTTCTAAATTAGGAGTTTAAATTAATTGAGGAGGAGGAAATAATTAAAGCTTTGTGTGAAATTCGATTTGGGCCAAATTCAATTAAATCAAGAAAGGCCCAAAACACTACCCAGTCCAAACCACCAGATCCGTCTCCCTGACCCGGCCAATACAACCCGACCCACTCCCGTTTTAATCTGGACCGTTAGTTTTCATCCATCCAACGGTCCTAATTAAATCCCTAATTAATTATACTAAACCCCCCAAACCCTATTATTCACCTTCATTCTCTCCTTCACTCTTCTCCAGCCGCCGCCAGAGACACCCCTCCCTGCTCTCCTTCTTCTTCGACCACCGGCCAGCCACCCGTCGCCGGTCACCCAAACTCACACCCCTAAACCACCCTTCTCCCCCTCTATCCGAATCCACAAACCAATTAGTTCGAATCAAGCCCTAAATCCCAACCCCCGAATTCAAACATCAAAGAAAAACCTAGAAGATTTCGGAGTCTCTTTGGGGAAGATTTTTGAGATTCGAATGGGTTTTAATCGAGTTGTTCTCACTCGAGAACACTCGATTACAACCCGTTTGGCCTCAAAAAGGTTTCAAGTTCGTCTAAATACCAAGCCGTTCGGTTCCGATTTCCTTTTTCTTAAGGTATTCGTTCTTCTTCTTTTTTTTGTTGTTGTTGTTGTTTTATTTATCGTTATACTTGTTGTTTAGTATTAGTGTTTGTATGTTTCGGATTTTCGTGTGCTTCTTCATCTCTTGGGACCTTTTATTTGGTCGACTTGATTGTTTGTTATTCTTCGCTGTTTAACGAGTGATTGTGAATCGAATTCGATCCGTCGTTAATATCGTTAAGTTGTTGATATTGAATTTATACATGCTGTCCGAAATTGTGTAGTCACTGCTTTGTCGGATTTGTTTGTCGATTACGCATATCGTAATCGGCTAATCGAATGATATAGAATATGTGTTTGCGTCGATTAGCGTCGTCGATTAGTTAGCTTCATTTTCCTTCTTTCCTCTGCTTTGGCCGAGAATCACTGTTTCATTGAATTGCCAATTCTAAAGTCTTGTTTTGTCTATTTGATTACCAATGTTGTTGAATACAGGTTCGCGTCGATTAGCGTCGTTGAACATTTAGTTTCGTATTTGCTTCATTTTTCTTCTTTTCTCTCGGCTTTGGGGTGTTATAATTTGTTGAATTTGTTTGTCGGCTTTTCGTTGTCAATCATACATGTTGTGATTCGACTTAACAAATGTCGTCGTTTCAATTCGCAAATTGGTTGTTTGAAATTCCGGACAGTGGTTCACTGTTTGCTTGATTTAAAATCTTTCGGTTTGTTGTTTGTTCAGAGTGTTGAGTCTAATTGTTTGGATTGTTTGTTTTGAACCATTGTTAATTCTAAATTAGGTTGTGAATTGGATATAGCTGTTAGTCCATTTAAGTAGCCCTAAAATCAACCTTTAAAGTGCAATACACATGGAAATGAGCTGTTAAAACTTGCTGGACAGCAGTGTATTTCATTAGTTTTGCACCTTTAGGATTTGATTAATTATGAATCCCACCTTTAGACAAATCAGGTTGGAATAATCAGAGAATGTGAGGATAATGATGAGTATTTTCAGCTTTGTTGAGTGCTTGGTCAGTTGTTAGAATCAGGATACACATGAGAGGGAATATACAATTGAAAAAGGTTTGAAAAAGGGGAATAATAGGTGCTGGACAGATCTGAAACTGAAGAAGAAAGGGTTGTTGCTTTGGATCTCTAGGCTATAAAACACAACAGAGAACTTACTGTTAAGGACAGGTTTTGAGAACACACAAAAAACACTAGAAGAGAGGCTCTCTGGAAAACACACACACACAGAAACATTCTGAGAAAAACAGACACACATAGGGAGATTGAAAACAGGGAGAAAAGAGAAAAGAGAGACTTTTAGAGTAAGATAAACAGAGATACACACACAGATATTCTGCTATACACTCATAGAAGAACTTAAGAGAGAGTTTAATAGGGATATTCTGATAAACCCTAAGATATACACAGATCCAACTAAGAAAAGAGTCATTTGGAATAAAAGAGCATATTGAGAAATGAGTTACTGTTTCATTGATTCTTTTGTCTGATTTGAGCTGAAATAGTTGTTGGTTCATTCGAGGTTTTTTCTTTGAAATAGTGGTATTTTTGTCCTGAAAATACTGATTGGAATCCTGCAAATAGAACTACTGTTTCATTGGGAATACTAAGTTCTTTTACCAAGTTCGGGTTGTGCTTGTTGCTGTTATTGTTGCTGATCTCCGTTACTGCACCTGTTAACTCTCCATTTCCTGTCTTTTCCCATTTCCAGGTACACCATTTCGATTTCATTGTTGGTGTAGACTTGACTTTAAGCTGGAAATAAGAATGCCTATTGGTTTTATGCTTTGGATCACTACCTGTCAACTCCAAATTAAATTAGATCTTCTACATGTGTGTTCATTAGCTTTGTAAAGCATATTTGTATAACTAGAATCGCTGCATGTTTCAATTTGAATCACGAGTTGTGAAATCGAGCCAACCTCTTAGTTAGAATGTAAATATTTTTTTTTTGATATTATGTTTGAATCACTGTCATGAGTTTGTAGTAACTAAAAATTTTAAATAGAGTTTGAGTTAGCTTCATAATAAGTATGCTTTTACAAGTTTGTAGTAACCGTGGTTTGTAGTTAAAACTTTAGTGTTAGGACAAAAAATATTATTCCCTTTCCGAACAAGTTTGTAATAATAGTGGTTGGTTTCAAAAAATAAAACCTTAAAGCTAGCTTTGCAATTCGTTAGTTAGTATCAATTGTCCTAATTTTACAAGTCATGCGCAAGCGAATTCTCGATCTAGTTCGGTAATAGAGTTCAAGATGTATTTAAAATCAGGATGTATATACTCATGTCTCGTTAAGAGCTTTTTATTTGACCCTAAGTCAACAAGTCATGGAATAAGATATCATTTTGTACATGTTTAAATTAGAAACGACAAAACCATGCATCTTTAGATAAATTAAAATTTGTTTAGTCTAGAAATTTTTTTTTTATCGATATAGTTTCAAAGTAAGTTAATCTGGATATTTTTTTTATATTATTATTTACCTATTTGTCAAAGTCCGAGTCCATATTGTAATTAGTCTTTCTTTTGGTATGGTTTCAAATCAATGGAGCGATTTAAAGTTTAATCAGAGCATATAATTTATAAGCATGTGTAAAATCAGGAATTTTTAGCCATTTATAATAATTGAAGCGACCGTGCTAGAACCACGGGATCCGGGGGTGCCTAACACCTTCCCTCGGGTCAACAGAATTCCTTACTTAGAATTTCTGGTTCGCAGACTTCATTTGGAAAGTCGTAATATTCCTCGATTCGGGATTTAAATAAATCGGTGACTTGGGACACCATAATTTATTCCAAGTGGCGACTCTGAATTAAATAAAATAATCCCGTTTCGAATATTGTCACTTAAATTGGAAAAACTCCCTTGTACGTTTATCCTTCGGGGTAGGCGCGCCAAAAGGAGGTGTGACACCAATAACTCAGGATCTCCGGGAATTGAACCCGCAGTCCCTACCAATAACTCAGGATCTCCGGGAGTTGAACCCGCAGTCCCTACCAATAACTCAGGATCTCCGGGAATTGAACCCGCAGTCCCTACCAATAACTCAGGATCTCCGGGAATTGAACCCGCAGTCCCTACCAATAACTCAGGATCTCCGGGAATTGAACCCGCAGTCCCTACCAATAACTCAGGATCTCCGGGAATTGAACCCGTAGTCCCTACCAATAACTCAGGATCTCCGGGAATTGAACCCGTAGCCCCTACCAATAACTTAGGATCTCCGGGAATTCAACCCGCAGTCCCTAAACGCAAACACAATCAGTAAGAGGAAAAGCACATAGAAATATGTAACAAATAACTACAATTTACACCAAACCAGCATCGACAAGTTCAGGAAGTTCAAGTTAGACAAGTAGGCACTTAGACAGATAATCCTATCTAATCATGCTTTTCTAACGAATATCAGGTAAGTATTATAATGTAATCAATTAAATAAAAAGAATATGACAATTTGAGCAGTTCAAGAAAGGTGGTTTTTCCAACAATCTGCGCATGTACACGCCCGTCACCTCGCGTACAAGGCTTTAAATCAACTCATAATATCCTAGGGGAGAAGGTTCCCCCACGCAAGGTTAGACAAGTCACTTACCTCAATTCCGGTACAAAACCGCTAAGAAACGACTCCGTTGCCACGAGTATCCGACTCCGAGTGGCTCAACTCTATCCAAATAAATTGCATATTGTAAATAATAATTCAAGTAATTTATTCTACAATTAAATTCTAAGCTAATACGAAAAATTATGAAAAATGATCAAGATCACATAAACATCGATGAAGCTCGATTTCTAAAAGACGGCGTTTTTAGCCATACATATCCGAAATTCGCCCCTTAATGATACTACGATGATCCAATATAGTTATGTAACTTCAATCTACAATTCAACATTCAATAGGGCCAATACTGATCATAAATTCCATAACTTATGCCATTTAGGCATATTATCAAATACCTTGTAGGCATGGTTATTTTCACCTCATAACTATCGTATTGGTTCTTCCAACTGTCACCATTAACCAACAATTCATCTCACCATCATTCCTAACCAATTTATAACTTTCAAATACACATGTATGACCATCCATTCACACCCAACTAACAAAATTCCATCAAATAAACACCTTTAAATCCCTACCATGTTCATGTATTTAAATTGGGAATTTATGACTTCCAATTACCATGACATAAGTTGTAATACTTGAGTCATACTCATATTCCCATAATATATTCATATATATAAGTCTAAGGTGTAGGATTTACCTTTTGGAAGAAATCTTGCAAAACCCCCTTTTGAGCTCTTGAAGGAATTTCTTGAAAAATAAAGATTTTCAAGATTAATCCATGTTAATATAAGTGTTTAGGAGTAGTAATCAACTCAAAATACTCCAAAAATCTTACCTTGGATCATAGAAATGAAGAGTAGGACGGATTCCTCTTGAGAGAGCAAGCCCTTGCCCCAAAAATGACTTTGGAACTCTCTATACCCAGTCTTGGGATATTTAGGGGCCTGCTACTAGCGCGCCCGCGCTAATTAGCGCAGGTTGAGGCAGAAAATAATCCATTAGCGCGGGCTACTAGCGCTCCCGCGCTAAGTCCGCGCTACTGACACATGCCCAGAAAAATGGTCATAACTTTCTGTATACACCTCCAAATGATGAACGGTTTATTGAGTTGGAATCGAGACTCAAAGGGCTTTAATTTGATAGGTTGTAGCTCACACAACTCTTTATATAACGGGAGATATGATCATTTAAAGTGAGGTCTTGTGCACACTCATTTACATCTTCGCCTATTATGAAGTTTTCCAACTTCAAAAGTTTCCGTTAACCATCCGAAATCACCCCGAGGCCCCCGGGACCTCAACAAAAATTACTAACACCTCCTAAAACATCATGCAAACTTTTTCCAATCATCGACATGCATCAAACAACGCCAATACCATCAAATTACATCGAATTCAAGCTTAAGTTCTTCTAAAACTTCCAAAACACGCATTTAATCAAAAACCCGACCAAATGACGTCCGAATGACCTGAAAATTTGCGGACATATCCAAAATCACATAATGAAGCTATAGAAATTGTCGGAATTCCATTCCGACCCCCGGATCAAAATCTCACCTATCGTTCGGATTCGCCAAAATTTCAAACTTCGGCATTTCAAGCCTAATTGAGCTACAGACCTCATAAAAACATTCCGAATGCGCTCCCAACCCCAAAATCACCTAACGGAGCTAATAGAACCAACGGATTTCCATTCCGAGGTCGTCTTAATACTATTCCAAATACGGGCCATTTTTCAACTATAAGGCTCTCATTTAGGGACTAAGTGTCCCAAAACGCTTCAAATTCTATAACCGAACCTCCCAGCGAACTACAATAACATAGATGAACTTAGGGAAATAGTTAGATTGGGGATCGGGACATAATTTTCAAAAACGACCGGTCGTGTCGTTATAGAAAGAAAGTGGCCTTTAACAGTGACAACACGTGTCCAAGGTTCATAGTAAAAATATAAACTAAATTATAGCTAACTTTTGGATGCATCAAATCCACTCAAAGAATATGGAATGCTAGAAAAGCCTTTATGCCGGGCACGCATGTTGATGAATCAGGCACTTCAAGAAATTCAACTATTGCTTTTAATATAAGAAAATTATAATATCTATATCTATAATCTATAATATATTAAAAGGAAAGTAGTATGCATTGTGGTTAAGCCAAGTGGCAAGCTAAAATAAAGCCACTTGGAAATTTTAAGACAACATTAATAATTAAGAACTATAAATGGAAACATACTTAATGAAAGTAGTTTAATAAATCTTATACTTAATCCAAATAGATCTTAGACAAATTCAATTTTTATATCTATATTTATATTTATAAGTATATGTGTATCTATATCTATATATTGATCCACTCATAGATTTTCTTCTATATTAGCTACAAATATGGAGGTAAAAAGTAATTTAAAAACTAGAATAGAAAAAAAAAAGACGTAAATTGAGATAAACTATGACTATTTATACTTTGGAGCTGTAAAATAAAACTAAAATTTACTTAAGATACTAAAGATTTATTGAGTTTAAAATTAAATAAATTGAAGCGGCAAATTAAGATCTTACGTAAAGTATACAAATTATATATAAGGTAAAAATAATTAAATAATCAGTAAAAAAATATTTTGTTAACAAGAATAATAAAGTCATATTAATATTGATGAATCATGCAAATGAATATTTTATACGTATATATTACTACAACGTTTAGATAATATGTTCAAATAATTAAGAAAATATTTTTTTATGATTAATATTTGAATTGAGTGCAGTTAGTTTAAATTTGAAAGCACAATACACTTTTTTGAAAATGCGGTCCAAATAAAAAAATAGAAAGAAACAAATTATTTGAATTTGAGATGAGAGAGTTTTTAAATTTTTGTCTACATTATATTAGAATGAGTGTGGTAGAAATTGATATTAAATTTAAACAAGCTAATAATATTAGTTATACAATAATATAGTATAAACAATTAAGAATAAATAGAGAAAAAATAAAAATTATAATATTTTATAATAGAAAAAGGATAAAAATTATTTAAATTTGAGATGAGAAAGATTTTTTATATTATGACAAGAAAATTCATAGCATGGATAGATCCACATAATTCAAGTCTAATAGACAAAATCAAAAACTAAAATATTGAATAATAAAAATAAATTAGTGATAATGTGAGGAAATTTGTAAATAATAAGTTTAGAAAATAAAATAAATGTTAATATACAATACTTATAAATATTATTAAAATTTAAAAAGTTTAAAATTTTTGAGAAATATTTAAAACAAAATAAATATTTATTTTATGATTACAAGAATTATATTATCTATATTATATAAAGAAAGTAGTATAATAATATGAAACAATGTTACAAGTTAACGAAAAGCCACATGAATCATAATAAAACTATATATTAGATTAAAAAACAATTATGTTAAATTATAAAAAATTTACTATTAGAAATGGAAGGGAAAGACTACTAGAATTTGATATTGGAAATTTCTTAAGTTTAATATTTGAATTAAGTGTCGTTCGTTTAAATTTGAAAGCATAACATAATATTTCGAAATTGCAGTCTAATTTACGGCATAGAAGAATAAGAATTATTTGAATTTGAGATGAAATTTTTATCAATTGTTTTTATTTTTGAAAATATCATGCAAAGAAATAAAACAGCAAAAGTATTACTACAATATTTATATATAATGTGTGCAAACAATTAAGAAATATTTTTTCTATGATTATAATATAATTCAAAATATAAAATTAATTTCTAATATATGTAATTTTACTAATGTCACGACCCGGATTTCCCACCATCGGGGTCATGATGGCGCCTACTAGTGAGAGCTAGGCAAGCCAAATATTACTTACACCTCCATTAAATACCAAATTCATATTAAGACTTTAAAATTAAAACATATAAATTACAGCGGAATAATTAAACTTAGCGGAAGAGTTAGTCAATCTTATCAAATATGATAAAGAAAACCCAAACATGATACACTACCCAAGACTGGTGTCACAATACTCACGAACTTCTAAGAATAATAGAAAAATAATAAATTGAATAATTAAATTATATTAAAAAATATTACTAATAAATTGAAATGACTAAAAAATTCTGAATAAGAGGCTTCAAGCATATAAATATACCAAATTTCAAGAATAAAATATTTATATTTATTAAAAACTATTAAAAGGATAATAAGAAAGATATTAATTTAATTATTAAGCCAAAAAAATTATATGATAATATAATAATATTAAAAAATAAATAATACAATAACTACAAGAAAAGAAAAAAAATTAAAAAAATTACATAAAATATGTGATGAATAAGACATGTCTGACTTTTAGTCAAAAATAAAGTGATGTAAGAACTTTGTTAAAATAATGTGATATAATATGCTCAAACAAGATAGATCACAACTTGACATATTCAATATTTTTTTAGTATTGACATCGAAATATATGCAAGTACTAAAATAAAGTAGTTAGATTACTATAAATAAATAAAAATTTATCTACTACGAGAATTGAATAATAAGTTCTTATCCTGCTTTATAATTAATATCTAATATTATATAATTTTTATATGAAATACTTATATTTTAAGGTTATTTACATATGATTCAAAGAACCTACATCACAATTGTGATATGATTTGTGTCTGCTAAAACTAGTACTCCCTCCGTTTCAATTTATGTGAACTTATTTGACTGGGCACGGAGTTTAAGTAAAGAGAGAAGACTTTTGATCTTGTGGTGTAAAATGATGCACCTTTATTTTGTGTGGCTATAAATCATTGCATAAAGATAAATTGTTTCCAAATAAGGAAAGAGGTCATTCTTTTTGGCACGGACTAAAAAGGAAATAGGTTCAAGTTTGGGAGTATTAGAATTAAAAGGCCTAACAAAGAGCTCCTGCTGTTCTTGTTATGCTATTCAGACACTTCCACGTACACCCTTTGACACGTAGAAATGGTTACACGTGTTCATATTTGAGCAACTAGGATATATCAAGGCTAGGAAATCTCCCTACTTGTACGTGTCTTTATCACAATTTCCTCCTTTCTCTCCAGCTACTGTAAGTTTTGTTTTATCTTTCTAACTTTGTGCGTTGTATCTTGTTTCAAGCTTCAGCACTTCCCTTTTGCCTTTCAATCTTTTTTGTTTAATCCAGTATTCCTTACTTGTAACGGCTATATTTCTTATTTTCTTCTGTAATTTTTATGATTTGATTATAGATTCAAAATTGGAATATGCTGTGTCACTGCGATGTTTAATTTCGTCTTTGTTGTCTTTAATTGAAGCACTAAGTAGAAATATATATATATCATTGCAGGAAACAAAAGTAAAACAAAAGTAACATAGTACATCTTTTTTCTCAGAGCAAAAAGATACTCTTGTTTGCCAGTAGATTCTGAACTAACATACACCAAAGCACTTGGGACGTATAGTGGCTCAACTGAATAGCTTCCAATCAGGGTTACCAACCAAGTTAAGGCTCGACACTTACTGAGCCAACTTTGACATATGATAGACTACTCATCTGCTGCATCAATTCATGTCTTACCAATTTATTTTGTTCCACATGATTTCCTCATTAGAAGTTTACATAATATCTCAAACATGCTGAAGTGTGATCATCTAATGGTTTAACTATTGTACTACTTATTAAAAGGAATTACTTGATTATGTTTTATTTGAATTTTTTTCACGGGCCATGCAGAAACTTCCTTTTGATAGTGAGACTTGAACCCAACTCGGTTACAATAATATTTAAGTGTGTGATGTGACCAACAATAATAACAACCAAGTATAATTCCACTTAGTGGGTGTGGGAAGGGTAGTGTGTACTTACCTTTACTCTGGGAGTAAGATTCTATTTTCAAATAGACTCCTTCCCTACTTCCCTACACGTGATCTTCTAAAAAACATAAGATGGTTATAGATAATATAGTTTTTATCATTTCATCGTATCTTCTCACGAAACCTTGAGGTAACCGATAAACTTGTCTTTTTGTGATAAATAAGGTTATGATTTTGAGTTGTGGAAACCACATCTACCATCCTACGGGTAGGGTTAGGGTAAAGTTGCGTACGATAGATCACATGCGGGTAGAGATAGGCTAAAGCTGCGTACGATAGATCACATACGGGTAGAGAGAGGGTAAGGTAGTTGCCTACGATAATCAGTAGGGGTAAGGGGTTAGGGAAGATTTCTTTTTCAATCATAAATCCGAGCTTAATGCTTGAATCACGAAAGGCGCTTTTTCTCACTATCTATTCAATTCCAATTTCCAGCAGGGGTCAGGGGTCAGGCTGCGTATAATAGATCATGGTCTAGTCCTTTCCACTTCCAACCGAGAGGTTGTGAGTTCGAGTCTCCCCAAGAGCAAGGTGGGAAGTTCTTGGAGGGAAGGATGCCGGGGGTCTATTTGAAAACAGCCTCTCTACCCCAGGGTAGGGGTAAGGTCTGCGTACACACTACCCTCCCCAGACCCCACTAAGTGGGATTATACTGGGTTATTGTTGTTGTTGTTGTTGTTGTTGTTGGTCTAGTCCTTTCCGAATCCGGAGTTTAGTGCACCGGTCGGTCTGCTTTTTTATTTAATCGTATCTTCCAAAAAAGGAGAGTTAGAGTGCTGATTTCTGTTTTTTTTCCTCAGGAGGACAGGTACATTTGATAACAATTTCGTTTTCCAGAGGCGGAACTAGAATCTCACAAGGCAATTAAAGGCATAGAATAATTAAAATGTCAGGGGTATCATTAGCTGTGGCTCCTCGTTCAGAGCCAGATGAGACAACATCTTCCTCAACAAAACCTCAGCAAATTAAAGAGCGAAATCCGCAGCAACAAGCTGTGGGTGTAATGGGATCACTTCGAGTGATTGAGCTGCAATTAGTCGCTTTCATTATGGTTTTCTCTGCCAGTGGTTTAGTACCTTTACTTGATCTAATTTTCCCAGCTTTTGCATCTGCATATCTTTTACTTCTTTCACGATTCGCCTTTCCATCTCTAGGCAGAAGTTCAACTTCTCAGGAGATATTTCAGGGCACTAAATTTTTTCGTCTTTATATGGTTGCTGGCACTACTGTTGGATTGTTCTTGCCATTGGCATATGTTTTGGGTGGATTTGCAAGGGGAGATGAGCATGCGGTCCACTCTGCCACACCTCATTTGTTCTTGCTATCTTTTCAAATTCTAACTGAGAATATTATTAGTGGATTGTCCCTATTTTCTCCTCCAGTTAGAGCGCTTGTTCCGCTTCTTTATACAGTTCGAAGGATCTTTGTCTTAATCGATTGGATACAACATGTGTGGATCAACAAGACTTTGCCCGCCAACGCACAATTCAAGGTAATTCATGCAGTGGCGGAGCCATGATTCTCGTTATTAGGATGTCAACATCAAACATACATTTTAGAGGATGCTAAATCCAAGTAACTTATTGGAATTTTTCTTTTGGTTTCAGGATGTGGCATGGTATTGGTTTGGAAAGGGGCTGGCAGTAGCTAATCTGGTGTACTTTTCAATCAATCTGTTTGGTTTCTTGATTCCGCAGTTTCTGCCACGGGCTTTCGAGAAGTACTTCAGGGACAGGAATGAGATTCATGCTAAGTTAGCTGAAGATAAGCAATCCCAAGCTATGAACAGGGCAAAACATACAGATAAAAAGGCAGATTAACCAAAACATGCAATGCTCTTGATTTCAATATTATATTATGGATTATAGACTATTTTCATTTCTGTTTGTGTTGTGTTATATTTTTAGTGATGCACGGAAAACGTGTTTGTTTGATGCTCATTTGATTTTAATATCGTGATCCGAAGAGAACGTATGAATAATGTTTCAGAGTACCGGAATAAGAAGAACGAAAATAAAGGAACTCGCTGTTTCTTTTAATGTTAATTTGACAACACTATTAAAGGGTTACTTGCATATGGTAAAATCGGTTCATATTAAATGCTTGAACCACAGAGTGACGTGGAATTGGAAGCACACGGAAGACACAGTGAGTGGAAGTTGACGATATCAGCTTCGGTTGATACGTAGATCATGAACAATGTTTTTCAGTATTAAATAATACGTAGTCATTCCAGAGATTTTTATTCATGGCCCGTTAGGTTTTGATCTTGGGACCTTGATCTCTATACGCCGTCAACAAGTCCTTAGGTATAGCTATAAATATGCTTCAACAAGTATTGTATTATACGAGAATTGAAAAACTTATGTTTTGTTATAAATATATTATATTATGGATGTTCGTATTCCGTTGTTAATAAGTTTTCTGAAGAAGTTTATTTATATGGGACTCCGCCGTAAATATATTTATCTATTAGTACTATATTGGAAATAAGCTTCCTGAAGAAGCTTATCACTTCAGTACCCGGTTACAGATAAAGATTAGTTCCGATAGAAGATTATCCGTACTGGGTATAATAAGCTTATCTTTTCAGTATTCGGTTATGGATAAACATTACCAGTCATAAAACATGTATTTACAACATAACGGGGTGGTAATTCCCGTGACGACGGGCCGGGTCGTCACACTCTAGTATAAGATTATTCATATCTGGTATAGTAGCCGCTTACACGGCAGCTTGCAGTAGCAGCTTACACAGTAGCTTCGTTTCTTCTATAAATAGAAGGGTTTTTATTTCATTTTGTACATCAATTTGAATTCGAATAATATATCAGTCTCTCTCTATACTTGTATTTACTTTACAGTCTTTATTTTATAACACGTTATCAGCACGAGAATCTGCCTTCTTGAGAAAATATTTTGAAAGTATCTGAGGTAAGAACTTTCTTTTCCTATATAATGTCAAATTTTTCTAAACTTGAATTTGTAGCCTTAGATATATCGGGCAAAAGCAATATGTCTTGGGTGCTTGATGCTGAAATTCATCTTGATGCGATGGGTCTGGCAGACACCATTAGTGATAAAAATCAGGCATCAAACCAAGACCGTGCCAAAGCAATTATATTCCTATGCCATCACCTTGATGAAGGCATGAAAATATAATATCTTACTGTTAAAGATCCAGTCATACTGTGGAATAATTTAAAAGATAGATATGACCATTTGAAGATGGTCGTTCTTCCACAGGCATAATATGATTGGACTCATATAAGGCTACAAGATTTTAAATCTATTGGTGACTATAATTCTGCTATGTTCAGAATTATTTTCCAACTAAAATTATGTGGTGATAATATTACTGATTATGATATGTTGGAGAAAACTTTAACCACTTTTCATGCCTCGAATATGCTCCTGCAGCAGAAATATTGAGAGATGGGATTTAAAAGGTATTCTGAACTTATCTCACATCTTCTTATAGCCGAGCAACATAACGGGCTATTAATAAAAAACCATGAAAGCCGACCTACTGGTTCTTGTCCATTCCCTGAAGTGAATGAGATGAACTTCCACCAAGCCAAACGTGGAAGAGGTCGTGGCCCCAATCGTGGGCATGGCCGTGGTCGGGGAAGAAATCCCAATCATGGTAATAATAATGCACCAAAGAACGTTGCTCGACACTAGCGGAAAAGAAAGGAACAAAAACATGAAGTGGTGCAAGCACCAAATACTGAAAGTGCATGTTATAGATGTGGAGGAAAAGGGCACTGGTGTACCTGTCGTACGCCAAAGCACCTGGTTGAGCTTTATCAAGCCTCCTTGAAAAAGACGGAGAAAAATGCTGAAGCAAGTTTTATCTCTGAAGATAATTTTGACTTCATGCATTATATGTAGCTTATTACTTTGCACTCCCAGAAGGAGAAATAAGTCATGTAATGGATTGTGAACCTGTAGAAATATAAATATTTTAATTTTTGTTGTTTGTAATAGATAGTATGATTATGTAATTGTTGTACATAAATAAAAGTTATGATGTTTACTATAATATGTTTTATTTATGTCATTTTGAAGAATATGGATAATCCTCAAATTTTGTTTGGATCAAAGACAAATCATAAAGATATTTGTGCTATTGATAGTGGAACAACTCATGCCATATTAAGGGATCATAAATACTTTTCTTATTTGCATAAGGAAAAAGCAAATGTTTCAACAATTTCTGGTAATATAAGTTTGATTGAAGGCTCCGGAAGAGCCATTATCTTTTTGTCTAAGGGGACAAAATTTATTATAGACAATGCATTATTCTCCTCCAAGTCTCGAAGAAACTTGTTGAGTTTTATAGATATCCGCCGAAATGGGTATCATGTTGAGACAATAAATGAAATGAACATGGAATACCTTTGTATTATAAAGAATATTTCTGGCCAGAAATGCATTGTAGAAAAGTTACCAACTTTATCTTCTGGCTTATACTATTCAAAAATTAGTACAGTTGAAGCACACTCTATCGTAAACCAGAAGTTTACGGATTCAAATACTTTTGTGCTTTGGCATGGGCGTTTGGGCCATCTTGGATCAATAATGATGAGACGAATAACTGAAAATTCGAGTGAGCATCCGTTAAAGAACCTGAAGATTCTTACGAATGATGAATTTTCTTGTGATGCTTGTTATCAAGGCAAACTGATCACTAGACTATCACCAATGAAGGTTGGCATTGAATCCATGCCTTTTTAGAGCGTATACATGGGGATATATGTGGACCTATTCACCCACCAAGTGGGCTGTTTAGATATTTTATGGTCTTAATAGATGCATCTTCAAGATGGTCTCAAGTGTGCATATTATCATCTCGCAACCTGGCGTTTGCAAAGCTATTAGCCCAAATAATTCAATTAAGGGCACAATTCCCAGATTATCCTATAAAGGCTATTCGCCTCGATAATGCTGGAGAATTCTCAGCTCAAGCTTTGGATGATTATTGTTTATCAGTTGGAATAAAATTTGAACATCCTGTAGCTTATGTTCTTACTCAAAATGGCCTTACAGAATCATTTATTAAACGCCTACAATTGATAGCAAGACTACTACTTAAGAAAATGAAATTGCCCACTACTGTTTGGGGCCATGCTATCTTGCATGCAACATCACTTATCCGTCTCACACCGAAACATTATAATAAATATTTTCTGTCACAATTAGTTTTTGGTCATGAACCAAATATTGCACATTTGTGAATTTTTGGATGTGCTGTATATGTGCCAGTAGCACCAACACAGTGCAGTAAGATGGGACCACAAAGAAGGATAGGAATATATGTTGGGTTTGAATCACCCTCTATTATTGGCTATCTTGAACCATTGACAGGAGATTTATTTACTACTCGATTTGCAGATTGTCGGTTTGATGAAACAAATTTCACGAATAGAGGGAGAGAAAAAAGAAAATTAAAAGAGAAATTGTGTGAAAAATTTTATCATTATCTCACTTTGATCCACGTACCCCTATATGTAATCAGGAGGTCCAGAAGATCATCCATTTACAGAATATAGCAAATCAAATGCCAGACGCATTTACTGATTTGAAAAGGATAACTAAGTCATATATCCCTGCAGAGAATGTGCCTATCCAAATTGATGTTCCAGTAGGACCATCTACTAGCATAAGAGCTAGTGAACCTAAAGCACGCCTGAAACATGGTAGGCCTTGGGTTCTAAGGATCGAAATCCTCGAAAAAGAAAATCGGCAAATGATCAAAATGATACCATGAAGGGATCTCCTAAAGAGACCCAAGATCTAATTAGTTCTGAGATTCCTAAAGAAATCAACGAACCCGAAGCTTATGTAAGTGAAGAACTTTTAATAAGTTCGATCGGTGATGGGATTAATTTAAATCGTTCTGAAATTGTGGTGGATAATATTTTTGCATATAATGTTGCACTTAATATTATGCAAGATAGTGAGGATCTTGAACCTCGATCTATCGAAGAATGTCGACAAAGATCTGATTGGCCAAAATGGCAAGAGATAATTCAATCGAAATTGAAGTCACTTGCTAAAAGAGAGGTATTTGAACCAGTTGTCCAAACACCTACTGGTATAAAACCAGTTGGTCATAAATGGGTTTTTGTGCAAAAAAGGAATGATAAAAATGAAGTTGAAATATATAAAGCTCGCCTTGTTGCACAAGGATTATCACAACGACCTGGAGTCGATTTTAATGAGACGTATTCACTTGTTATGGATGCCATAGCATTTCGATATCTCATCAGTTTAGCACTACATGAAAAGCTTGAAATACATCTAATGGATGTAGTTACAACTTATCTATACGGTTCACTTGATAATGAAATTTATATGAAAATCCCTGAAGGATTTAAAATGCCTGAAGCAAAATCTCAAGAAATGTATTCAATTAGATTACAAAGATCTTTGTACGGTTTAAAGCAATCCTGGCGCACGTGGTATAATCACCTTAGTGAATATTTACTGAAAGAAGGTTACATAAATGATGTTCTTTGTCCATGTATTTTTATAAAGAAAATGGCATCAGAATTTGTTATACTTGTTGTTTATGTTGATGACATAAATCTTGTTGGAACTCCAGAAAAGCTCCAAAAGACAATTGAATATCTTAAGAAAGAATTTGAGATGAAAGATCTTGGAAAGACGAAACATTGTCTTGGTCTGTAAATTGAACATTTAGCAGAAGGATCTTTATCCATCAATCTGCCTATATAGAAAGGGTCTTAAAACGCTTTTACATGGACAAAGCAAACCCATTGAGTACACTAATGGTTGTTCGATCACTTGAAGTGAATAAGGATGTGTTCCGACCTCCAGAAGAGGATGAGGAACTCCTTGGTCCCGAAGTACCGTATCTCAGTGCAATTGGTGTACTAATGTATCTTGCTAATGCTACAAGGCCTGACATAGCATTTTCTGTTAATTTATTAGCAAGATATAGTTTTTCTCCTACACGGAGACATTGGAACGAGATTAAGCATATATTGCTATATTTAAAGGAAACTCTTGATATAGGTTTGTTTTATGTTAACAAAGATAGTGTGCAAATCTTGTTGGTTATGCAGATGCAGGTTATTTATCTGATCCCCATAAAGCTCGATCTCAAACCGGATATGTATTTACGTATGGAGGTACTATCATATCATGGCGCTCCACAAAGCAATCTATTGTTGCCACTTCTTCATATCACGCTGAGATAATAGCTATTCATGAAGCAAGTAGGGAATGTGTATGGTTGAGATCAATAATTCCTTTTATTCGAGAAAAATGTGGTTTGGAATGTGAAAAAAGACCCATAATTTTATACAAAGATAATGCTGCATGCATAGCCCAATTGAAGGGAGGATTTATAAAAGGAGATAGAACGAAGCACATTTCACCAAAATTGTTCTACACACATGACCTTCAGAAAACTGGTGACATTGATGTGCAACAAATCTTTCCAAGTGATAATTTCAGCAGATTTATACACTAAATCTTTGCCAACTTCAACTTTTGAGAAGATAATGCGGGGACTCAAATATTTGAAACAAGATTTCCATTAGGGGGAGTAAAATATGCGATGTACTCTTTTTTCCTTACTAAGATTTTTTTCCCATGGGGTTTTCCTTATAAGGTTTTTAATAAGGCACCTAGCAATGCGTATTACTAAATATGTGTACTTTTTTTTCTTCACTGGGATTTTTCCCACATGGTTTTTCCTAGTAAGATTTTAATGAGGCACATTATCTTTTAATGAACATCCAAGGGGGATTGTTATAAATATATTATATTATAGATGTTCGTACTCCATTGTCAATAAGCTTCGTGAATAAGTTTATTCATATGGGGCTGCGCCGTAAATATGTTTATCTATTTAGTACTATATCGGAAATAAGCTTCCTGAAGAAGCTTATCACTTCGGTACCCGGTTACGGATAAACATTACCCCCGGTAGAAGATTATCCGTACTAGGTATAATAAGCTTATCCTTTCAGTATCCGGTTATGGATAAATATTACCCCTAGTAGAAAATTATCCATACCGTGTATAATAAGCTTATCCTTTCAGTACTCCGTTATAGATAAACATTACTCTTAGTATAAGATTATCCATATATGATATAGTAGCAACTTACACAACAGCTTGCAGTAGCAGCTTACACAACAGCTTCCTTTCTTCTATAAATAGAAGGGTTTTCATTTCATTTTGTACATCAGTTTGAATTCGAATAATATATCAGTCTATCTCTATACTTTTCTTTACTTTACACTCTTTATTTTATAACATGTGTCACATTATTTCAAATTAAAGAATATTTTATTTTTACATTATCCTTTGGAAGCCTTGTTTCTAGAATTAATATTTTATCTCGATTTCAATGGTGTATTGTGTTCTAATTAATTCATTATTATTTTTGGGATGAAATTGATTCGTTTGTCTATAAATTATGCTATAAATTCAACTATATTGTTTTAAGGATAAAACAATTTGACGCTCATTTGGACTTAGACAGCTGCATAATTGAATTTATCCTTGCATCTACTATTAATATTCTTTGTTTCATTGCAAAAATTGAAAAAATGATAGCTAAAAATGTCACCATCACACAACGTTGAGGCGCAAGAGAAGAGAATCTGCCTTAATATGAGGATTTGATTAGTGACACTCGTTGAGGCGCAAGAGAAGAGAATCTACCTTAACATGAGGATTTGATTAGTGACACCCACAATGAGGAGGACGTAGCAACTCCGATCCATGGCGGTCGTTATCCCCGATATGTGTCACTGAGGAGGACATAGCAACTCCAATCCATGGCGGGCATTATCCCCGATATGTGCAGTAGATAACTCCTAACGAAGCTAGCAACCTTAGGTGTGACTGAAGAGGAAGATAAATTAAAAGGCTGCATAAGTAAAACCAGTGAACCACTTATTTGGAACAAACAAAATGATCTATGGAGTTCTATCAAGTATTTATTACAATAATGTGACCTATGAAGTATACAAATATTTTGACTCCTAACAGTTGTGCTATCAACATCCAAGTAGAACATAATCTTCAGCAACTCCCACAAAACTATTCGCCAACCCACATCTTGAATTAGTGGTCCAAAATCATACTAGCATAACTACTGAATTCAAGAAAATATATTAAGAACAAAGAGAATATTTACTCGCATAAGTTCATGTATTTTGGCCTCCAGTTTTTCCCTATGAACAAGTAAACACTGGTACTAAGACGTTTGGTGCAGTTTTAATTCAAGTGCAAACAAAAATATAGCAAAGTCCACCGTCAAGTAAATGACACTTCAAAAAGGGGTTAATGATTAGCCATCCAGCAAGAATAAACAGAAAGCAGGAAAAATAGCAATTAAAGGGGTAACCGAATACAAGAAAGTAGGCAATTCCTACAAAATAGCTAGCGACTCTATAATTGATCAAAAAGTTTATTCCACTGTCACACTCAGCAATATAGGTAGAAGAAATTCATGTGTCACATTTCATATGATTTACCCCTTTTTAAGCAAAATAGTTTCACCAACTCACTATGCTTAATCGCTAAGCAAAAACTACAAATATAGGAATTGAACTTTTAGGGTAATAATAGCAATAAATCTACTTACCTTACATGAAAAAAATTGATTTAATCATTCAGACCATATAACCGGAAAATGACTTCCGGTGCCGGCGAATAGAAATGTCAAAAATAACAAAACTAATGGAATAAATGGGCAATACATGGACCTAAAATAAAGGTAGTAGACACATACTCCTCTTTTCTCTAACTTTTAAAGAAAATGGTAAAGAGAAAAATCCCATTTTTCTTTTTTCTTGAAATTCGAGAAACAAAATAGTGGAACTTTTCTTTCACGCATTCGGACTCCAAAGATTCCACAAACGCGAAGTAAATAACCCTAACACGTCCGGCAACACCTTTCTAGCTAAACCCTTATGGCCGCCATTCGCCGCCGTTCCACGCGTCAGTACTGTAGTTTCCGGCAACGGCACCGCCACATCCTTCACGTCCGACTCCTCCTCCACCTCATCTCCACTATTTCCCGGCGAAAAATCAGTAACTTCTGGCAAAACATGAACAAAGCCATCTTCATCCTCATGAGGCAAGATTATTTCTTCTTGAACATAAGAATGTAACCCAGATGAAGGCGACTCTACAATCCCATTACTACGGCGAGAAATTTTGTCCCTTTTCTTGTTGTTACGGTTCTTCTTGGAGTAGTTTTCATTACTGCTCAAATGCTCCTCAAAAGCTTCAATGGCTTGATGAATTAACTCACGATTAGGAGAAGAGTCCCACTTAAACCAATAGCTAGTGTAACAATCAAAACATTCGCAGTCAAAAACAGGGGATTTGTGGGTAATGAATTTCTTCTTGGAAAATTTGGGAGAAGGGGTAGTGGGTTTGAGGGACCTAGTGACCATGTAAGCCAAGACTTCACGGTCTTCAAGTGAGAGGACTGAAGCTATAGCGAGAATAGCAGCAGGCAAGAGGTCTAGTACAGAGAGAGTGTCTCTGTTTGATGCAGAAGAAGGGGAAGGATGAACTTTACCTTTGTTTCTCATTTTCATGGTTTCTGGGTGGGGGAGAGGGAGTGGGTAGATGAGGTTTGATAATGATGAAAGAAGGGTTGCAAATGTTTGGTCGTTGTAATTTTGGGGGGTTTTTCAGAGAAAGAGAAAAGGAGATTGGTAGGGTTTAATATTCTTGATGGGCACGGCAGAGCGGAAGGAGGTCACATTACCTCAAGGGTTCGTTTGGTAATATCCAAATGATTAATCCAAATTATGAATAACATAATTGAGGATTTCATTGGTTCAATAAGAAAAAATAATCGAATATCTTATATAGTATTTATTTTATTTATTATATAATATTTATGTATGACAATTGTATAGGATAAAATATGTTCATATTAATTGATCATATAAAAAAGTGACATGAAAAATCGAGGACAGAAGATAGTTAGAACCGAAAGCGGTGATCTCATTTGTTATCGAAGATAACAATATTCATAAAGTCAAAATAAATGATTGTCCCGTTTAGCATTCAAAAGAATATTTTATTAGCATTAAGTGTATGGTTCCGTTGTAGAGAATATGGCATTCATGGCTTACCGTTACACACTCATCAATGATCTTCATAATTATTATTTAAGAGGGATTTGATCTTAGAATATTTTTTCTAGGTACAATTATAAATTGTGAGTTCCACCATCATAGTGGAAGACACGAGTACCTCTAGAAGTCGTGCTCTCAGAATCGAGATATCTGATGTTCTATATTAATTTCAAGGCTACGTATCATAGTTTTACCTAATTTATTTATCATTTTAGGATCAATTCGATTCACTTATTTATAAATTACGTAAAAATTCAATTGTATCGTTTTACAGGTAAATAGTTTAGCGCCTATCGTGGGGCCTGGATAGTTGTGTAACTAAATTGATCCTTGCATTTATTACTAACTTGTTTGATTTTTTGTTCTTAGCAATAATGTCACCATCAAAAATCAAACTAGTCTTGATGGCACCTAATCCAACCCGCTAGGCATGTCAATTAACAATAAACCACAACACAATGATACATAACTTAATTGTATACAACTCCCCAAGGACAGGTAGTACAAATCATGAGCTTCTAAGGTTTAGAGTTCACAAAACTAGTATGAAATAATTACATCATATGTTTGAAATGTAGAAAAATAGAATTTTATAAATCTAAAGCTACCACGGATAAGAGGCAGCTATAACTGGAATGCAGATACATCTTCAATGCCAACTCCCACCACATACATCAATATCAGCTCTAAAATTTATACGTAAGGTGCAGAAGTGTAGTATGAGTAAAACATACCCCATGTACTCAATAACTAACAAACATAACCTTAGGTTGAAAGTAGTGATGAGCTTAGACAATGGTCTGAGTCCAACACCGATTGTCAAGAACAACTCATAACAATATAACGAAAACAATACAAGTAATACCCAAAGACATGAAGCTCATCTCGTTCATAGTTTCGAAAATTAGGCATGCTTTTGAGGTATAACTGTAAAATCCAAAATTTTCACCAAAGTCACCAAAATGTGAGTATGTCAAAAACATTGTGATTTTCCCCAAAAAACTTTCAACAACAGATAAGATACTCCATCATAAGATAGCATGAGAATAGTCATCTTTTTGCCTACATGTCAATATGTATAAGATGTTATAAATGTCACAATACTGTATAGTATGAGGAGATGCATATATATGCCTACATGCCAAGTACGCTTGTCAAATGTAATACACCACAATGAAAAACTCATGTGCTCATGCTCTTGGTGTATTCAACCTCACTCAACATGTTAAATCAATCAGTACCTCCCATTCACTCAATGCTTTCAACCATTCAGCATCTCCTAATCACTCGACACTCTTAATCACTCGGTACTCGCACTCGCACTCATCAGTATCTGCACTCATTATTGGTATGTAAGATTGCGGAGGAGCGTATCCTACCCAAACTCTAATATAAGGCAGTCATGGTGTGTTGCGCGCACGTAACCCAATTCCATCATAAATCAATAAAGTTTGTTGTGGCGTACAACCCAATACTATAAATATCACTCATAATGAGGCCCTTGGTCTCACTCAGTCATCAATCTGCACAATCTCTCGAGCTCACAAATCTCATGACAATCAGCCCAACTAATGATAACATGATGTGACAACAAATGATAACAAACACTAAGCTATGAAATGAAAATAAATGAATATGACTGAGTAAGTAATTGCAATTTAAGCAAATAACTCAACTGCAGAAATGACCTCAGTCGGTCACAACTGAATAAGTATATGGGCGAAACATGATTTTTAACATGGATCATAGCTCAATTATTATAACACGTAGGAATTTTATGGATAGAAACGAGATAGATATCTACATAGTACCATAGAATCAAGCGAGTGAAAATTCATACGGTGCACGCCTACCATAGAATCAAGCGAGTGATAATTCATACGGTGCACGCCCGTCACCTAGCGTGTGTGTTACCTCAACGCCAAACATATAACACGTATATTCAGGGTTCATACCCTCAGTATCAAGTTGAAAAGAGGTACTTACCTTGAATAAGCCTAATCTAATATTGATTAAGCAAAACAATACTCTAGATATTCCATCTCGTGCATACCGAATTCCGAACGGCTCAAAACTAGCCAAAAGCAACTCAAAAATATCAAAATGCCAAAGGAAACAAACCAAATCCATAAAGGTGGAATCTTTAATCAAAATCTCAAAGTCAACCAGAACGTCAAACTCGGTCCCACACCTCTAATCCGCAAAAACTCAAAAAATCTGACAAATCATTTAAGTAAAAGTCCAACCATACTAGTTTCACTCAAATCCTATTCCGAATCGATGTTCAAAACTCAAAATTTTGCTTTACAAAATTTTAGACTAAATCTCCAAATTTCACTTTGAAATTATATGTCAAATGCCAAAAAATGAGACGAATTCATGAAATATAACCAAAACAAGTATATAACACTTACCCCAATCTATATTATAAAAATTGCCTCCAAAATTGACCTAATTGGAAATCCTCAACTCAAAATATGACTAAATGAAACCTTCACTATTATATGCTTTTGCCCAGTTGTTCTATTGTTCGCCAATTAATCCTAAAACTCGCTATAGACGCCTCCAATGGATTACTCGTGAATTTCCAGTCAAGTTAAAATTTTGAATCACTCCATTTGACCTTATAATAAAGGAGATAGATTTATTTTGATAGTTAGAAATAGTGCAGATTTTAAATACGAATTTAGTGAAGATTTCATAATTAATCTGAAAATCTAGCAACTCAGTTCTTAGTAAAATGACCATAAATTCTTGATACGGTGCCGAAACATTATGATTCTAGTTGCTATTATTTAAAAATTATGACGGATATAATGGTTTAGTTGAACGAGAATTAAAGGCTTTTTGCTCAATATGGTGACCTTTATGCTCAAATCGATATCGAAACTTTAAACTATCAACATACAACCCAAACTTATACAAAATTAGTCGGAATTTAGCCAAACTTTGTGGACATGTTCAAAAGCATCATACAAACCAATTGGAATAGTGAAAACCCAATTCTCGGTCTGTTTACCTAAAAGTCAGACATTGGTCAACTCTTCCAACTTAATATTTCTAAAACAAGAGTCATTCAAGCCAAAATACATAGTATTAATCTACTTAAAATTAAAAACCACCTAATGGAACGCTAAGGCTAAAAACGACCGGTCGGGTCGTTATATTCTCCCCCACTTAAATATACATTTATCG
Source organism: Nicotiana noctiflora (assembly GCA_032618575.1). Classification (NCBI taxonomy): domain Eukaryota; kingdom Viridiplantae; phylum Streptophyta; class Magnoliopsida; order Solanales; family Solanaceae; genus Nicotiana; species Nicotiana noctiflora. The sequence continues at coordinate 153,166 of JASVEL010002114.1, forward strand.
TTGAACGTGCCAAGAGTTATTCCTATGCCGCCAAGTCACTGTGTAACCTTATAATACAAATAATTGGGGGTGATCACACGTCACTATAATCTATGTAAGCCCGACAACAATACATATGTATACAGTGAAATCATAAGATCCAATTTCTCGTCATTAAGCATTTTAGGAAATCATCCCGAGACCTCGAGGCTGCAAGGCTATGTCGAGCCCCCTCTCTCGAGGTTCACTAATGCCCGACCTAATGACGACGGTGGGGGTGGGGTGTTCCCAAGGCACACGACTAAGTCTGATGAAGCCTAGCCGGCGTACTCTGAACCAGAATTAGGGTGTCACGTCTAGCTGTCCCATCTCCATATCTTTATAATTAATTTATGTTGTGCCATATAAGGACTCCCCTTCTATATAAAGGAGATCCTTGACACATTTTAAGGGGTTGTTGTTGTTCCAACTATAAGAATGGCAAGCGATACGGGGCGGAGCGATTGGGGCAGGTTATATCTTAACCCACAAAATTTCAACTCGTCCCACCCCGCCCCGCATAGTTCATTAACCCGCATCTACTCGCCCCGCATCCACCCGTCCCACCCCGTCCCATAATATTTTTTTCCTTTTTAATTTTTCTTATTTTATTTTTGGGATCAATGATGTCACGACCCAAACCCCGATCATGATGGCGCCCAACACATTGCTAGGCAAGCCCGACCATGCTATCCGTATTACCATCCAAATATTAATTATTACAGATCAACTAAAGTTAATAGCCTTCATCATAAAAACAACAAGTGCGAAAACAAAATACACAAATTACAGCCCAATGATCTCGGTGTCACAAGTTTGAGCCTCTAATAGATGAAAAATATCCTATACAATCCAAGTCTAGGCAGAATAGTAAAAGACAAAATGATAGAGAGGGAGAGATCGGGTCTTACGGATGTCGGTAGCTACCTCGAAATCTCCTCCACGGAATAACAGAAATATAGCAGCTGCGGGTAGCTCAACTGCCCTCCTGAACACATGTATCTGCACATAAAGTGCAAGGGAGTGGGGTGAGTATTTTTCAACTCGGTGAGTAATAATAATAAATAACAACTGAAAAAATAAGAACACCTGTACTATCACTAAATAGTTCTAAGAATAACCTCACAGGTAAGTCATCTCTACAGTGATAAGTCCAATTCCAGTCCACAACTGTCTCATAATGATCCCACACTGACCTAGTCCTCACTCATACTACTGTGGCGTGCAGCCCGACTCATATATAAAATGATGCGGCGTGCAGCCCGATGCAATATATATAGCTTTGCGGCGTGTAGCCCGATCCAATATATATATATATATATATAGCTTTGCGGCGTGCAACCCGATCCAATATATACAGTGCGCTCACTGGGGGTGTGTGCAGACTCCGGAGGGGCTCCTTCACCCCAAGCACTATGATACTGCGGCGTGCAATTCGATCTAATATATATAGCGTTGTGGCGTGCATCCCGATATATATATATACTCCCTCCGTTTCAATTTATGTGAACCTATTTCCTTTTTAGTCCGTGCCAAAAAGAATGACCTCTTTCCTTATTTGGAAACAATTTAACTTTATGCAATGATTTATAGCCACACAAAATAAAGGTGCCACATTTTACACCACAAGATCAAAAGTCTTCTCTCTTTTCTTAAACTCCGTGCCCAGTCAAATGAGTTCACATAAATTGAAACGGTGGGAGTATATATATATATATATATATATATATATATATATATATATATATATATATATATATATATATATATATATATATATATAATATTGCGGCGCACAACCCGATCCAATATATATGTATATATATATATAATGCTGCGGCGTGCAGCCCGATCCAATATATGTATATTTATATACTGCTGCGGCGTGCAGCCCGATCCGAAATATATATATCAGTACCTCACAGCGGGTCCTCGACCCCATCTCAGTCAATATAGACTTGGCCTCTCGGGCCCACTCAACTAGAGCAAGGTATCCCACCCCAAGTAGTCTCACTCAGAGTACACATCTAGTACCGGCTCATGATATGCTATACAACTATGAATACGGCTGAGTGTATGTGTCTAACATGATATAAGGGTCACTTAGCTCTACATGCTTCCCTAATACTCTACAGATCGGCACATGGCCCCAAACACGGCTACTAGCCCAATTACACAGATATAATCTCAATCTCAGTCATTATACACAGTAAGCTATCAGTCGGGAAGGACCAAGTCCAAATCCCCAGTCATAATACCACCACGCTCGTCATGTGATGCGTGTTTCATCTCAGCATACACTGTATAGTGCAAGTACGGGGTTTTAAACCCTCAGTACATTATTTGCTACCACTACTCATCTCGAATCGGCAAAAGTCCTACCTCGCCTTGCGCTTGTCTCGCAAATCGACCTTCTCGGATGCCAAATCTAAAATCCATAAGATTACATCAAAGTAGGCTAAATAAACACAACCCAATCGAAATAACTCGATTTACACCAAAATCCATGAAGTTACCAAAATCCGACTCTCGGTACGCTTCTCGAAAAATTGACTATGCTAAAACCACGGAATTCGGGAGTGCCTAACACCTTCTCCCGGGTTAACAGAGTTCCTTATCCAGGTTTCTTTTTCGCGGACTATAATAACAGAGTCAATTTCCTCGGATTTGGGATTAACCGGTAACTTGGGACACCATTATCTTTATAAGTGGCGACTCTGAAAATTAAATAAAAATCCCGTACCGATTGTCCTTTATGTGGAAAAACTCCTTCCTCTTTGTTATTATATCCTTCTCAAGTATTTGAACACTTAGGTATACCCTACGTATCTTTCCAAATGGATTGGTACAAAGCCCCGGGGTAGTAAAAAGGGAGGTGTGACAGCTCTGACGACTCTGTTGAGGACAAGCAACCCAGAAATTTGGTTTCAGGGTTTAAGAACTCGAGCTCCTTAGAATCGCCGTCCTCGATATTATTTGACTTTGTTATATGCTTTAAACAACATGCTATGTGTTTTACCGCTTTGATATTATATGGATTGTATATAAATTGTGCCGAAAACCCTTCTCTTCTTCACCTTCGGGGATGTGCTTACTCCTTGAGACTCCCCTTTCTGTTAAGTCACACCTAAATTAAGAAACAGAGGCCGGATAAGTTACAAAGCCGATTGACTCCGCGAGTCACCGGTACGTAGCCCCCTCCTCGATTTGAGTTGTCCGCTCGGGTACATGGTCTAGCACTCTATGAAATTATAAGATGTTGAACATAGGTCTAGGACGATTATTTGCATCATATCTTGACTTAGGGGACTCAACACAGGGGTTGGGTCCGTCTAGGACAGGTGACCCGGTAATTAAAGACCGAGCATATTATGTGTTGCATTTTTATTGTCCTTGATCGTTATGCGGACCGAAAAAATTCTCGAGAGTAGAAAAAGAGTGTTCAATAAAAAGAAAGAAATAAGAACTAGTGATAAAAGTGCAGTCGGAAAACTTGAAAATTTGAAAAAAAAATGGCTTTGTTGTTGAAATAATTGGTCAATTAATCTGACCGAACTACGCAGGTTTGATTCTCGCCATTAGGTGGGATACGTAGGCAACCCTTGAATGGGTTCAACCACCCATTTAGGAAAAAGACCAAAAATATTTTTTGTTTCAAATAATCGAAGTGATCGCTATTTTTGGAAACGACAGAATGTTCCAAAAGGACGCCAGACGACTGTTTTGGCAAAAATGGCCACTTCGAGAGTCATGTTTGTCCCTTTTCAAAATAAAAATGAAAACTTGCCTTGTAAAAACATTTTTTCTCTTTTCTAAATAAAATTGCCTTAATAAATGTGCAGGATGAGCACAATACAGAATGAACCCTTCACTCTAATGAATAGAATCCCTTTGGAGCTAAGACTATGGTGGAACGACATGGGAATAGAAGGGCAAAATTGGGTCAAATGTTACTTAAAGGATCTCACGGGCTTAATGGACATAATTCCCCGAGGAGACATAATCTGAGCACTTGTCACGTATTGGGATCCTGCACACAACGTACTACATCTTTCGGACTTTGAAATCACTCCCACTCTTGAGGAAATTGCTTTCTATATAGAGAAGAACGAGTTCCCCTTAAAAGAGAAATACCCGGTGGCCCCAAGAGCAGTAACGGTGCACCGCTTCCTGGACTCTTTGAAAATTGCTCGAAACGTCCACAATGAGGATTTAGCCAATGGGTTTTGCTCCCTAAATTTCATTTATAGTCGATATGGACATGTCGGGGGTTTCAATGACTCCACGAACAAGCTTTGTAGCAAGTCCAACCGAGCAAAATGGGAGGAGCATCGACGATTTGCTTTCTTAGTGGCGTTTCTCGGGGTTATCATATTTCCGAGAAAAGATGGGCACATCAATATAAAGGTTGCCGGGGTAGCAAGCACTTTGGTAGTACAAGATAATTGTACGCTGGCTCCAATGATTTTAGCAGACATCTACCATGCCTTGACTACATGTAAAGCAGGGGCCAACTTTTTTTAGGGATGTAACTTGATCTTGCAAATTCGGTTGATAGAACATCTATGCCATCATCCTTCGTTCTCAAGCTAAGGGCCGACTGAAAGAATGTGCCTCGAAGAATTCTATATGAGAACAAAAGAAGTTAAGTTGCCGGAGGGAGTTAAGGGCTGAATTTCATATCTACGATCGCTGACCGATAGCCAAATCGATTGGGCATACGGATGGTTGCCCCTCGATGAGGTAATCTACATGCCGACGGAAGGGTCACACTTTTTGATCATGGGCTTGAAAAGTATCCAGCCTTATGCCCCGTACAGGGTCTTGCGACAGCTTGTAAGATGTCAAGTTATACCAAAGGATGGGGACCTCAGTTTGTAAGTATAGAGATTAGTCCGGATGGGCAATTCCCGGAAGCAAAGGTCCGACAGATTTGGAATGAGTGTCAGAATTTGAAAGTAGAGACTTGTGTGGAGAACAGAGCTCGGGGAGAAGTATCGGCAGGGTATTCCGCATGGTATCAATGGGGTATTGAGCATGACAGACCTTCGAAAAGACCTCACTTTCAGGATTTGGCGGAGCAGTCTAAGGAAAACAGAAATTGGGAGGCCAAAGAAAGCGAGTATAAGGCCAAGATCAGCTTGTTAGAAAAACAGTTGCGAGATCTCCAGTTTGAGAGTGGTTTACAGGCATCATCTGATGAAGGAGAGAAGAAGCAGCTGAAAAAGGAGAATGAAATTCTGAAGGCTCAGGTTGCTAAAATGAAAATTGCATCCGAGACCCATGTTCGCTTAGCCCGAGACGAGAAATTAATTGAAAATATTCGGCGCAAAGTGAATGACTACAGCTTCGATTTAGACAAAGCAGAAAAATAGCTAGTTAGGGCTCGGAAGCAGCTGGCCAAAGATGCCAAGGAAAGAGCCAAGTTGGTTCAGCAACTACAGGACAAACATGAGTTTGAGGTAGCTCGTCTGAGAAAGAAAATTGTCACAGCCACTGTCAAAAGTAGCAAGATCATCAAAGAACTTGAAGAAGAAAGAGAGCATTGTTACACGACTATGGCTCGGTTAGAGTTTGAGCTACAGCAAATGCAAAAGGACAACCAACACACCTTATATGCTCGCGCCGAACAGATTAGCCTATTGCTTCAAGAGAAAGGGGTTGTTCGAGAGAGAATTGTTCATATTGCTCAGTGTATTACCCAAAAGTGCCAACTGTGTGAAGACATGTCCCGAGCAACATTTGTATCAGCTGTGAAATTGTTTGTGCAGCAAGTCATGTCCGACCTAGATAGGCTCCAAAGTGGATTAGCATAGAGGCCCGCGGCAAGACCGAACGATCTCTCGCGGGCACTAGGAGCATTAATGTATTCATAGGGCATGCATTCTGTATTCATATTTCTTTGCATTAGTAGCACAACACCATCCTGTAAACCGATGTTTCTGAAATATCAATGAGAAATCAAAAGTTGTTGCTAATCCTTTTTGCTTTATATCATTTTTTTTACGATAAGAAAATAAATAGGAACATAAATCGATAAAGAAAAGAAGACGCAAATAGAAAAGAAAGAAGAAAAAAAAGAGAAGAGGAAAAAGAAAAAAAAAGAAAGAAAGAAAAAGAAAGAAAAAAGAGAATGATGAGGTTGGTTCGAAATGGAACAAATGTCGGGATGATGCATGGCGATCAAAGGCAAAAATTGTGATTATTCCAATCGTTGCATCTTATCCTTTCATGTGCTAACTATTAACAGGTGTTGTTGTTTATGAGAATCAGATTTCAGCTGGCAACTGGTATTCTGGCTAACCATCATTACAACACACGATCTAAAACAATGACAAAGGCTGTATCTCAAGAAATCGAACCAACTATCATGGACCCTGTCCAAGAGGAGGAGGTCGTGGACGTGGCAGGAATGAAAGAAGAAATGTACAAGCTCAAGCAACAGATGTCTGAGATGTACTAGGCTTGGTCCAGGGGTCAACCCTTACCTGCATATCCCACTAACCCAGCATATGTCCCTCCTGTCAATCCTAACCCCGAGCCACCCACCATGAATTCATCCTCCACATATCCAGATTACCACCACTATTATGCCTCCACTTCTCAGGCACCACGACCGCTGTCCAAACAGATTCTACCCCAGCCACCACAAGTTGCCCCGGTGTACGTAGCTCCTCCACCTGCTGCTCTGCATAAGTCATCTAGTGAGCCGGTGTTCCATGTACAAGATGCCCACTACTATCCGCCGGAGCCGACATTTAGGCAACATGAATCTTATACCCCGTTGATGGAGGCAACCGAAGAAAAACCCGTCATAACTTAGAACAGGAGGAGATGGCCAGAAAGATGAGGAGTTTGGAATAGTCCTTCCGTAACATACAAGGGCTAGGGGGACTAGTGAGTGTAGCGTACAAAGACCTATGTCTGTTCCAGAGGTGCAGCTTCCGGACGGGTTCAAGTTGCCTAAGTTTGACATGTACGATGGACACGGAGATCCGGTAGACCATCTTAGGGGATACTGCAGCAAGATGCGTGGCGCAGGGGGGATAGATGAACTTCTGATGGCATACTTTAGCCAATGTCTGAGCGGTTCCGCACTGAAGTGGTACACACGTCAAGACCACACTAGATGGTTCATATGGGACGATCTAGCACAATCATTTGCCAACCACTTTCAGTACAACTTGGAGATAATACCGGATAGGTTGTCGCTTATTAAGATGGAAAAAAAACCTGGTAAATGCTTTCGAGAATACGGCTTTAGATGGAGAGAACAAGCGGCGAGGGTGGATCCGCCAATGAAAGAAACTGAAATGGTAGATTGTTTTTTGCAGGCCTTGCAGCCTACTTACTATGGCCATCTGGTGTCGGCTATTGGTATTAATTTTAATGAAGTCATAAAAATGGGGAGTTTTGTAGAAGAAGGATTGAAAACCAACAAGATCATGAGCTTTTCTGCGATCAAGGCCATAAATCAGGCTATACAGATAGGGAATGGAGGATCCATTGGGAAGAAGAAGAAAGAAGAGGTGTCGGTTGTGGAGAGTAAACCCTGAACTCATAGACAAAACATGTACCATCACCCACCTCGCCCATAGCCACCGTACCCGCCAGCACCGTACAACCCACCTCCACCATACTATCCACCCACTACCCCATACTACCCCATTCCACAAGCCCAAACTTATCCACCACCCCCTCATGTATGGCGAGCCCAGGTCCCATAAAATGTTTATCATACACACAACACCTACCCCTCTTCTAGAACTTACAAGAATCCAAACAGACCCAACTTCAGACGTGATCCAGAGATGAGGAACAGAGCCCAAACAAAGAAAACATTCACCCCATTGGGGGAATCCTACACCAGCCTCTATCATCAACTGAAGGAATTGGGGATGTTGAATCCAATTGAACCAAAGCTGCCGAACCCACCTCCCAGAAAAATTGACCAGTTAGTCAGCTGCGAGTATTGCTCCAGGGCACCGGGCACGATACTAAAAAGTGTTGGCACTTGAAAACTACTATACAGGAGCTTATTGACAGTCGGAGGATTGAGGTACAAGCTCCAGAGACTCCAAACATTACTCAGAATCCATTGCCGACTCATCATGAGACACACATGATAGAGTTAGAACAAGAAGAAAGCCGTCCCAATCGGTCATGATGATAAAAGCCAACAGCAAAGTAGAAAAAGAAGTTGAGAAAGAGAAAGCGATAGCTGAAGTACCAGTGAAAAAGCAACCAGTGGTTGAGACGTTGAAAATTATGGTGCCAGGGGTGAAACCGTTATTAACAGTGAAAGGTGTATGCATGGAACCAGTAATTATAAAACCAGTGGTGCAGATGCCGGTGGTTGATACTAAAGCTGTACCTTGGAACTACAACAAGGTTGCAGTAGTGTACAAGGGAAAAGAAGTTACCGGAGAGATCAACGAGACACCGGAGAGATCAACGAGACACACGGTCTAACTCGTTCCGGGCGGTTTTTTGCCTTGGAAGAGTTATGAAAAATGAAGGTGGTGAAGGAGAGTCATATGAAGAAGCCGGTCTCTGAAGAAGAAGCAGAAAAATTTCTGAAGAAGATAAAATCTCAAGACTACTCGATTGTAGAACAACTGAGAAGGGCACCTACATAAATCTCTTTGCTCTCATTGTTAATTCACTCGGAGGAACACAGAAAGGAATTGTTGAAGATATTGAATGAGGCACATGTCCCCAAAAAGATCTCGATCTGTCACCTTGAGAAGATTACCAACAAGATTTTTGAGTCGAACAAGATAACATTCTCAGACAATGAATTGCCTATTGAAGGGACTGAACATAACAAGGCACTCTATCTTACCGTGAAAAGTGAGGAATCGGTGGTCACTCGGGTGTTAATAGACAACGGGTCGAGTGCAAACATTCATCCACTTTCGATTCTTGGAAAGCTGAATATTAATCCCGACAGAATCCGGCGGAATAGTGTGAATGTGCGAGGGTTTGACGGAGGAAGCAAAAATACTTTGGGAGATATCATTTTGGAGGTCTCCATTGGGCCAGTAGACTTTACGATGGAATTTCAGGTGCTAGACATCACTGTGTCCTATAATCCATTGTTGGGTCGACCATGGATCCATGCAGCTAAGGCTGTACCATCATCCTTGCACCAAATGGTTAAGTTCGAATGGGAGCAGCAAGAAATCACAGTGCATGGAGAGAGAGACACTTGCAATGCCATAATGCCCTTCGAAGAGGTGGATGGGGACAAGGGTCCCTGGGTGTACCAAGTGACAGACACTGTAAAAGTAAACAAGATAGCAGAATGGGAGAAATTGCCAATCCCTACAGTGGCACCTGCCGCTGTGATGGTAGCTAGAGAGATGATCAAGAATGGATTTACACCAGGAAAAGGGCTAGGAATAGCCTTACAAGGAATAACTCAACCAGTCCATCTACCAGTGAACAATGACACCTTCGACTTGGGCTTCAAACCCACCCACGCCGACATCCAGAAAGCCAAAAGAACCAAAAAGAAAAATTGGACCCTTTCTAAATATGTCCCAAAACTGTCCGACACCTTTGCCAAACCTGGTACAAAACAACATCTGACATCTGCTGCGTCAAGGTATGCTGAGACTAGACCTGATGAGGAACTCCTGATGAGGTTTGAAATGTTATTTGGGGACGTGATATGGTAGAGATGGGCGAGGGTACCAGCAAGATAGACGTTCAGTTCGTGGGGTCTAGTGTTGCGCTCAACAATTGGGAAGCCACTCCTTTCCCAATCAGGAAGGAGTCTTGGTAGTTAGATTTTGAAATATATCATCATTTCCCAAAAAGCAATTTTATTTTTGTAGTCCCCACCCCCCATTGAAATCAAAATTGTACCCAATCTTTGTTCATCTTTTGAAATTCACTGAAATGCAGTTTCTTCTTCTTTCTTCATTTTTGCCTTATTTTTATTTTTTCCTTTTGTACAGTTCAATATGTGCCGATTCTGATGATATTTCATGCATGAAGGATTCCCGGCCCAGTTCTGACAATCGAATTATTATACAAGAAATTGAGAATGATAGTGAGATAGAATATGAGAATGGGGAGATATTGGAGGAAATAAGTAAAGACTTAAAACAATATGAGGAAAAACCCAAACCGAACTTGAATGAGACAGAATCTATCAATTTGGGGAGTGAGGATAATGTCCGGGAGACAAAAATCAGTGTACATTTAGAAGCCTCCCTCAGGGAAGAGTTAATAAAGTTGCTGCATGAATTCAAGGACATATTTGCTTGGTCCTATGATGACATGTCCGGTCTTAGCACTGATTTAGTGGTACATAAGTTGCCTATTTATCCTGAATGCCGGCCAGTAAAGTAAAAGTTGATAAAGTTCAAAACAGACATCAGCGTGAAGATAAATGAAGAGGTGAATAAGCAGTTTGAGGCAAAGGTCATACGAGTTACTAAGCACTCCACCTGGTTAGCAAATGTTGTGCCAGTACCAAAGAAAGATGGAAAACCAGGGTGTGTGTGGATTACAGAGACCTCAACAAAGCCAGTCCAAAGGATGATTTCCCATTGCCAAACATCCACATATTAATCGACAATTACGCCAAGCATGAAATTGGTTCTTTTGTAGATTGTTATGCGGGTTATCACCAGATCCTAATGGACGAAGAAGATGCGGAGAAAACTGATTGCATCACGCCTTGGGGAACATATTGCTATAGAGTGATGCCGTTTGGGTTAAGGAATACCGGAGCAACTTACATGAGGGCAATTACCACAATGTTCCATGACATGATGCATGGAGAAATCGAAGTGTATGTGGACGACGTCATCATAAAGTCCAAGAAGCAACATGATCATGTGAGGGATTTGAAGAAGTTTTTTCAAAGGCTCCGAAGGTACAATCTTAAACTAAATCCTGCTAAATACGCTTTTGGAGTACCTTCAGGGAAGTTATTGGGATTTATAGTGAGTAGGCGAGGCATTGAACTAGATCCGTCAAAGATCAAAGCCATCCAAATTTTACCTCCACCGAAGAACAAGAAGGAAGTAATGAGCTTACTAGGAAGGTTGAATTATATTAGCCGGTTCATCGCTCAGTTGACATCAATATGTGAGTCGATCTTCAAGTTGTTAAAGAAAGATGCAGCAGTGAAATGGACCGATGAATGTCAGGAAACCTTCGATAAAATCAAGGAATATTTGGCAAATCCTCCAGTGTTAGTTCCTCCGGAGCTGGGGAGACCTTTGATCTTATATCTGACAGTGCTCGATAATTCTTTTGGATGTGTACTTGGACAGCACGATGAGACAGGCAAGAAAGAGCAGGCTATATATTACATTAGTATGAAATTCACATCTTACGAGGTAAAATATACTCAGTTAGGGAGAACATGCTGTGCATTGACCTGGGTGGCTCAGAAACTGAAGCACTATCTGTCAGCGTACACCACGTACTTGATATCACGGTTGGATCCTCCGAAGTATATATTCCAGAAGCCCATGCCTACTGGAAGACTCACTAAATGGCAGATTCTGCTTACAGAATTTGACATCATTTACGTAACTCGTACGGCGATGAAGGCGCATGCAGTTGCAGATCACTTGGCAGAGAATCCAGTAGATGATGAGTATGAGCCATTAAAAACATATATTCCGGATGAGGAGGCAATGAATGTCGAAGAAATAGAACGAAGTGAAAAGCCAGGATGGAAGATGTATTTCGACGGAGCCGTCAACAGTAAGGGAGTTGGTATCGGAGTAGTGCTTATCTCAGAAACGAGTCAACACTATCCCGTTACCGCTCAGCTTCGATTTTTCTGTAGCAACAATATGGTCGAATATGAGGCGTGTATATTGGGATTGAGGATGGCAATAGACATGGGTGTTCAAGAGATTTTAGTCATGGGTGACTCGGATCTTTTGATACATCAAATTCAGGGAGAATGAGAGACAAGGGATTTGAAATTGATACCTTATCGGCATTGTCTACATGAGTTGTCCCAAAGATTCCAATCCATTGAGTGCAAACATATCCTAAGAATGCACAACGAAGTTGCAGATGCTCTGGCCACACTATCTTCTATGTTACATCATCCACACAAAGCCTACATAGATCCACTTTAGATCTTGGTATATGATCAGAATGCTTACTGTTTTGCTGTGGAAGGAGAATTGGATGGAGAACCGTGGTATCACGACATCAAGGAATACCTGAAGATATGAAAATACCCATAGCAAGCCACCGGGGGATCAAAAGAGAGTTGTAAGACACTTAGCGAATGGCTTTTTCCTCAGTGGAGGAATTATATAAAAGAACACTAGACCTGGGGGATGCGCCACAAGCTGATAAGATTATGACTGAGGTGCACGTTGGAGCTTGCGGACCCCATATGAGCGGGTATATCCTAGCTAAGAAGATTCTGAGAGCTGGATACTATTGGCTCACCATGGAGCAGGACTGTATCAGGTATGTGAGGAAATGCCACCAATGCCAAGTACATGGAGATCTAATCCACTCCCCGCCTTATGATTTGCATACGATGTCTGCACCCTGGCCATTTGTTGCCTGGGGTATGGATGCTATCGGACCGATAGAGCCTGCAGCTTCCAATGGACATAGATTCATTTTGGTCGCGATTGATTACTTCACTAAGTGGGTTGAGGCAAAGACATTCAAAGAGGTGACGAAGAAAGCTGTGGTGGATTTTGTGCATGAAAATATTATTTGCTGGTTTGGAATTCCCAAGGTAATCATCACAGATAACGAGGCCAATTTGAACAGTCACCTCATGGCGGAAGCTTGTCATAGATTTAAGATCCCACATCATAACTCTACACCGTACATGCCAAAGGCAAATGGGGCAGTAGAAGCTGCAAACAAGAATATAAAGAAGATCCTCGGGAAGATGGTGGAGGAGTCCAGGCAATGGCACGAGAAATTACCTTTCGCTCTTATGGGTTATCGCATAACAGTGCGCACTTCTATCAGTGCCACACCCTATTCATTGGTGTATGGGACAGAGGCCGATCACCCGCAGAAATAGAGATACTGTCATTACGAATCGTAGCTGAAGCAGGAATAGATGACGAAGATGGGTAAAAGCCCGGCTGGAATAATTAAGTCTGATTGACGAGAAGAGGTTGGCAGCGGTTTGCCACGGGAAATTGTATCAACAAAGAATGGCCAGAGCATATAATAAGAAGGTGCGTCCTCAGAAGTTTGAAGTTGGACAACTTGTATTGAGGCGTATCTTACCGCATTGGGCTGAAGCAAAGGGCAAATTCGCACCAAACTGGCAGGGACCATTTATGGTATCACGGGTGTTGTCTGATGGGGCATTATATTTGACAGACATCGAAAGGAAATGCGTAGAGACTGCTATCAATTCAAATGTGGTCAAAAGATACTATGTATGATTCCTTTTCAATTGTATGATTGTATTGTGTTGTCATTTTGGAATTGAAATGATGAAGGCATTTTATTCTCTATCCAAACACTTTATCCATTGACATCCCCTTTGATCCGTGTTTGATATATTCTTTCATACCCCTCTCTCGAAATTGTTTATGACACAAGAAGAAAGTAGCAAATAAAGGAAAATGAAAAAAAGGAAGAAAATGAAAAAAAAAAAGAGGAGAGAAAAAGCAAATGCAAACAAAAGAAAAAGACAAAGAAATCGGGGAAAAAGTCAAAAGAAATTCATGAATTGAAGGCGTAGATTGAACTACGTCTGACTTGATCCCGAAAGGGTACGTAGGCAGCCTCACTGAGGTTCAGTCACAATAAAGCAAAAATCCAAAAATTCCCCACATATTGAAACTGGGGCAGCAGTTATGTTTTATAATCCCGAGAGTTGTAAATATTTTTAAACCCTCGTAAATTTTGAGCCTTTATACCTTTCTTTCTTAACCCATCCAAAAGCCACGTTACAGTCCAAAGAAAGGCCTTCTAATCAATTTCAAGAGAATAACAAATGCAATGAAATAAAGGAAGAACGAAACATTGGACAACATTAGTGGTACAGAAAAACACAAGACAAAAGGAAAAATGGAAAACGAAAAAATATGAGAGAGTCTCATAGGTGAAAACCTTAACCGGCACCGTGAGGCGATTGTGAGGTTGAGAGAAATAAAATGAGAGAGCCTTATCAGTGAAAACCTTTAACGGCACTGCAGGGCGATTGTGAGGACGAGAGAGAATAAATGAGAGAGTCTTATTGGTGAAAAACCTTTCAAGGCACCATAAGGCGATTGTAAGGATTATTATGGGAAAAGAGAAAAGGCAACAAAAAATAGGATCGGTTAGGGCTGGAAGCAATTTGGAGTCATAATAATGGATTGAATGAACTGGATTACATGGCATGGTCAACAGAATCAGCCAACACACCCAGATAAGTTTTACCACTTCTCCAAAACACCCTTACCCTTTTGAGATTCATTTTTTTTTTTTTGCATTTCATTGTTTGTCTTTTGAAAGCTAACTACCAGCTCCTGATGATAAGAGCTGAAATAACACTGGATTAGAAAAGAAAGAAAAGAAAAGTTGAAAAGCAATAAAGGAGTTTTGGCAAACAGGGCCAAAAGAAAAGAAGACAAAAAGTGAAAAACAAGAAAATGCAAAAAGAGCTTGCAGAAGATAGTCAACTGAAAGACCACGCAGTGGAAGAAAAAGCAAAAAGAGGCAGGGCGGCAGATGCCAGTTGCCAGCAGTTTATATCTAATGAGTTTTGTTTTGTCATTTAGACAGGAACAAATCATCACTAATCGCTTTAAAGTGAATGCGACCAATGTGGAAAGATAGAAAACATTGAAAAAGAAAGTTCAGCAATAATTGGAGGAATCCATGGATGAGAATCACTCAATCAAGAAAATACAAAAACAGCAAGGAGGTATCATCTCTTCAAATTCACACCCCAGTTATCAAACTGAAAGAATACTTTTCTGTATTCGCATTTCATGCATCAGGCGCCCTCCTGGATAACAAGGGAATACTTTTCAGCATCCGCATTTCATGCATCAGGCACCCACCTAGATAACAAGGGAATACTTTTCTGCATTCGCATTTCATGCATCAGGCGCCCACCTGGATAACAAGGAAATACTTTTCTGCATTCGCATTTCATGCATTAGGTGCCCAAATGGATAACAAGGGAATACTTTTCTGAATTCGCATTTCATGCATCGGGCGCCCACCTGGATAACAAGGGAATACTTTTCTGCATTCGCATTTCATGCATCAGGCGCCCACCTGGATAACAAGGGAATACTTTTCTGCATTTGCATTTCATGCATCAGACGCCCACCTGGAAAATAAGGGAATATTTTTTTGCAATTTTTAATTTCTTTTCAGGCGCCCACCTGGATAACAAGAGAATACTTTTCTACATTCGCATTTCATGCATCAGGCGCCCACCTGGAAAACAAGGGAATACTTTTCTGCAATTTTTAACTTCTGTTCAGGCGCCTACCTGGAAAACAAGGGAATACTTTTTAGCAGTTTTTAATTTCTGTTCAGGAGCCCACATGTATAACAAGGGAATACATTTCAGCAATTTTTAATTTCTGTTCAGGCGCCCACCTGTATAATAAGGGAATACATTTCAATAATTCATACTGGGGCAGAAGAAAATTTTGTTGTTTTTGTTTTGTTTTGAGCAGGTATCAGTTTGAAGGCAAGAAGTACCATCTAAAAAAAATGGGGGAAGCAAGAAAAGAAAATCGAAAAAAAAGGAAGTCAGCAACACAGAAAATCAAGGAAACAGAGACAAAGAAGAGTAAAGAGACAAGAAGTTAGATAGGAACAATTGTAATTCGTAGAATTATAGCTTAGAATAGCTTCTTCATTTTACATTTTCATCCCCCGGTGTAATAAGGAGTAGGTCAGCAGAGTCTCAACAGTGTCAATGCAATAGTAAGTCTGGCACTTTTTAACTGCCAGACCTTCCCGAAATACACTGACCTGATTCCTGTTTAGCCCAGGATATGTAGGCAACCTCTAAAGCAGGGTGCGGTCAAAAGGTTTTCAAAAATGCTCCTTACGGAATATGCCAATGTGCAAAAATCTCTCATTATTGCTCACTTGTCTTTGCACTGAAACACTTCGTGTTCTCGAGCAAAGAGGGACAGCTGTGAGCACGTGATTTTTGCACTAAGCAAAACAAATTCCAAAATTAAAATAAATAATATTTTTGAGTGTAATTGCATGATTTGTTTGAAATTAGATATATTGTGAGTGTTTGAATAAATTAGAAAATTAAAAAAATATAGGAGGAATAGTTGCATTTTTAATTAATTAATTTTAGATAAAGAAAATCAACAAAAATAGCATTTAATAGCGGAAAATATAGTAAAAACATTACCAAAAAAATGTTAGAAAATTAGGGAAACTAGGAAATTAAGTATTTTAAATAGTACAATAAATAAAATACAAAAATACAAAAAGAATTTGTTTTAAAATAATTAAAATACAAAAAATACATGTGCAATAAGACTGGGCCAACTAAAATTTGAAATATTGGCCCAATGATTTCAGCCCAAAAGGATCCGGTCCAGGTGTTTAAATTGACAGAATCTCAGCCGTTCACTTCCTCAGATCTAACGGCTGAGAATACTAGTGGATTTATAAGTAATTAATTAATATGTGAGATTCAATCTCAACCGTCCAAGCCAGTTGATCCAACGGATTGAAGACCTGGGCTCATTTTAGATGATGCGGCGTCGTTTAGTGGTGACAAATCTTGACCGTTGATCGTCATTGATCTAACGGCCAAGACCACCTTAGTTGGTCTGAGTATATAAGGCTTTGGTCTCGTTAGAGATAAGCCATTACACATCAACCTCTAACCCTAGCCACCCTAATCCTTTCTCCTTCTTCATCACCTTCATCTCTGCCGGCCATGGAGGCCACCGCCTCTCATGGTGGTCTCCGGCCACTCCCTTCACCCTCCTCTCTTCTTTCCTTCTTCTTCTCCATAAACCACACCCCAAAACCTAAAGAAAACCCAAAAAACCCCCTGTTCTTGAAACTCTGGTCATCGGAGTTCGTCTCCGGTGACCCCAAACAATGAGAACCCACCCCAAACTAACACCATAGGATCCCCTCACAATGATCTATCACCTCCTACTAGTGGCGTCCCTCGAATGTTACCCCTCCGTCTCGAATCTTCGAGAACAAGCTGACAGAACCCTAATTCCGACGACTCGAACAAAAATCCAACCAAAAATCCCACCTTTTCCCTCATCCGAATACCCTCTTCAAACCAAAAACCCTAAAAGACTTCATCTTGAAGTCTAACAAGAAAATCAGAAAAAAGAAAATAAAGAAAGAAAAGAGAAAAGAAATCTGGAAAAAGAAAAGTGAAAAAAAGAAGGGAAATAGGAAGCTTAGGGAACCGGCCCTGCTAAGCTAAGTTTCCCAACCCTTTGCCTGTTTTTCTTTCATTATTTCTTCTTGTTTTGTTTTTGTTATTGGTTTTTGTATGTTTGTTTTGATAGTCTTTCACATGAAATAGGACTTCTTCTTTAGTCTGCTTTAATCTTTTGTTTGTTTCTCCGGTTTAAAGATCTTTTCTTGATATCCCTGTTAAATTACATGATTCTGATTCTCGTTCTTCTTCATCTTTCGTTTATATTAGGAATTCTTCTTTGTTGGTTTTCAATATATATTTTCTTTTTCTTATCTGTTAACTTGCATGTTTAGACTAGGGTTTGATCTTTGGAAACCTAATCTAGCTGTTCTGATTCTCATTCTTGTTCATCTTATTATCATGTTAGATTATGGATCTTTTATTTGTTGGTTTTCGATGCCTCTCCTGTTCTTCTTATCTGTTAACTTGCACGTTTAAGATTGGGTTTGATCTTTGGAAATCTAGTTACAGTGGTTCTGATTATCATTCTTGTCATTTCGTGTGATAGATTAGGGATTTTTCTTCATTTTTCCATGTCATTTTTTCCGTTTATCTTCACCTTCTTATCTATTTACCCACATGTTTTAGATTAGGATTAGTCTTTGGAAAGTTCAATTTAGTTGTTTTGATTATTATCATTTTTGTCTACTCTGTTAAAGCCATGTCATGTTAGTTTGTTTGTTCTTTTGTCTGGGTAGACCATGTCTCAATTCTCTTTACTGCTTTGTGGGATTTAGTCCTTATGTGTTTATATCAATGAACTTTAAGTGTGTTTTGGATTTTTCAATGATTCATTCAACACAAAATGATTGTAACTAAGCTTGCTTAATGTTTAATTGACACTTTGCTATTGAAGCTAAGTTTGTGAGTCTAATTGATTGAGATTCAACATTATCCAACATTTTCTCTGAGTTTTGATTAGTTGATGAACAAGTTTGGTTTCATTTGGCTAAGTGTGCAATTATCTGTTAAAATGGCTATGTTTGTAATGTTTTTGTGATAGTATGGACACTGTCAATGCCCATCAGGCCTAGGTGATTTGGTTATAGCTGCAGTAGAACTAAGATTCACAAGTGGTTAATTATGAAAACATATAGTAAGATAGGGCTAAAATTGAAAAAAATAATAGGTTATAAGTTTAATAAGTGACCAAGAATGGTCAATTTTGTAATTGACCTACTCTGCTAGGTCTTTCACACTGGCCAACCAGTTAAGTAGGATAGTTGTGTAATAATGGGGTTAAGTCTGAAAACTCAGACTTATCAAGGCTTTAATTAAGCCATGATCACAGGTGGCTAGGCCTGCAAAGACCTTAGCCCATCCTGTATTTAATAGTGAGCCTTGAAATGACAAAGCCAAGCCCAGCTTTGGGATTGGCTAAGTTTTAAATAGCCTAAATAGAACAATAAAATAGGCTAGTCCTGCAATTTAGTTTAATTAACAAGAAATTGAAACAAAGTGGTTAAAATTGAAATAATTCCTTAAGTCAAAAGTGGCCAGTCCTTAAATACTAATACAAGGACTGGCCCTTAGTTAAATAAGAGTACAAATTCTGAAAAATCTGACCTAGGTAGGTCGGGTAATTCAGCTATGTCCTTAAGGGCATATAAAGAACTTAAAATGGCAATTTGGTAGATTAAATAGAGCATATAGGGATATATGAGACATTTGTGCTCCTGATTTCCGCAATTTTGCAGAGATTTAAGGGTATAATGGTCTCACTAAAAAGGAAAATCAGTAAAAATCAATAACAAGTAGGGATACTTTAGTAAAACCTTAAAAATAGAATAAAACAGAACCTTCGAGCACATGCTGGAAGGAATCTTGTAACTGATTTGGGGTGCAAAGTACAGATTTAGTAAATTAAAAGGGGAGGGAAATGGGAATAATCCCTACTATTTCCCCTAGAAATTTACCTATATTCACCTATAAATACCCCCTAAAAAGACTGATTATGGGCTGGTTTTTCACATAGAAAAATTCAGAGTGAAATACATTAACTTAGCAAATAGTCTCCTTCAATCTCGAGTAGGAATTACTGTCGAAGCTGGTTGTTTGTGGGAATTTCTGCTCGTTGTTTTCTGCCGTGTTTCATATTTACTGATTGCTGTGGTGTTTGCTCTTTTAGAATTCTGTCACGACCCAAACCCCGGTCGTGATGGCGCCCAACACAATGCTAGGCAAGACCGACCATATTACCTCTTAAACCAGCCAATTATTAATTCCAATTAATCCAGTTAAACATAAATAACAAGTGATCATATAAAAATGGTAACGTAATAGTAAAAAGCATACAAATGCGGTCCCAACCATATCGTGGTGTCACGAGTCTGAGCCTCTATAGAATAAGCATCCTAGTACAAACAAGTCTAAGCAAGATGAAATAACAAAACGATAAAGATGGAGAAAACAGGTTCTGCGGATGCCGACAGCCACCTCGTAGACTCCGCAAAAGTAGATAATGATCAGTAGCTACAATAACTCAACTGCTCTCGGGCACCTATGAATCTGCACAAAAAAGTGCAGGGGAGTGGGGTGAGTATATTTCAACTCAACGAGTAATAATAATAAGCAATAACTGAAAGTAAGAACTCATGTGCTATCACTAAACAGTTCTAAGGCAACCCCTACAAGTTAGTCATCACTATAATGGGTACTCTGATCTCCAGTCCACATCTATCTCAACAAGGTCCCACACTGATCAAATCCTCACCCGTACCGCTACGGTGTACAACCAGCTCAATGTATGTAAATATATACATATGTCTTTAACGTATAAGTATTTAAGGATATATATATGGGTATGTATAAGTATAATGCTGCGGCGTGCAGCCCGCTCCAATACATATACCGTTGCGGCGCGCAGCCCGCTCCATTTAACGTCGACGACGCTCACTGGGGGTGTATACAGACTTCGGAAGGGCTCCCTAGGCCCAAGCGCTATGATGCTGCGGCGTGCAGCCCGATCCATACATATATTACTGCGGCGTGCAGTCCGATCCAATATATATATATATATATATACAAATATAACTATACTACTGCGGCGTGCAGCCCGATCCAATAATATACACCAGCGCTCACTGAGAATGTGTGCAGACTCAGACTCCGAAGGGGCTCCTACAGCCCAAGCGCAATAATATTGCGGCGTGCAGTCCGATCCACTTGTATATTACTGCGGCGTGCAGTCCGATCCAATATATATATATATATTGCTGCGGCGTGCAGCCCGATCCAATATATATACTGCTGCGGCGTGCAGCGCGATCCAATATATATAATGCTGCGGTGTGCAGCCCGATCCAATATAGGTATATATATAAATGATACCTCATAATGGGTCCTCGACCCTGTCATAATTAGTTTAGGATTGGCCTTTCAGGCCCACTCAGCTAAATCAGGGAACTCCCACCCTAGGTAGTCTATCACTCATAGTACACATCTAGTACTAGCTCTTAATAGGATATTCAACTCGTTTTACGGCTGAGTATAAGTTTCCATCACGATATAAGGGTCACCTAGCTCTACATGTCCCCTAATGCTCTACAGATCGGCACAAGGCCCCAAACATGACTCTTAGCTCAATTACACAGTTATAATCTCATTAACAGTCATAACACACAGTCTACTATAAGCCGGGATAGACCAAGTCCAAGTCCCCAATCACAACGTCACCACGCCCTTCATAGAATGCGTGTCTCATCTCAACATAGCAAAGTGAAGTGCTAGTATGGGGTTTCAAACCCTCAGTATATTATTTACTACTACCACTCACCTCGAACCGGTAAAAGCCTCAGTCCGCCTTGCGCTTGCCTCACGAATCGATCTCCTCGGATGCCAAATCTGCTCAAAATCAATGATAATACATCAATATATGCCCAATTCACGCAACCCATATGAAATAACCCAAATTGCATCAAAACCCACAAAATTGTCAAAACCCGACTTTTGGTGCGCTTCTCGAAAAATTATAAAAGTTATATATTCGAAACCCTCGTCTCTATACGAGTCTATGCATATAAAGTTTTTCAAAATCGGACTCCGTTTGCCCATTCAAATCGACATTTTACCAAAACCCTGGCTTAGGCTAAATTCCCCCATTAATTCATTCAATTTCAGTAAAATATAGGAGGATTCTAAGATAAAAACACGTATTTGAACCATGAAACTTACCCCCGATGCTTTCCCGATGAAATCCCTGCAAATTCCCATTTTTAAGCTCTCAAGGTTCACTCAAATTTGATGAAATATGAAAACCCTCGCGGGTGGAAATGTTACTTAACAGATCTGTCCGCCCAGACAATTACACTATGCGATCGCATCCATCATTGCGATCGCGTAGTACAAATGATAGCTCGAATTAATTAAGGCTATGCAATCGCACTTCCTCTCTGCGATCGCGTAGAACATCTCACCCAGGCTCCAAATTACTACTATGCGATCGCAAACTGACCCCGCGATCGCATAGAACAATAAGCTTCTTAGGGACCCGGGTCATTTTACTCTATGCATTCGCACAAGTGACCCTGCGATCGCAGAGTGCCAGGTTCCATACCTATGCGATCGCATCCCCTTATACGCGATCGCATAGAACAACTCGGGGGCTCACTTCCATCCTTCTATGCGATCGCATCTACTCTATGCGATCGCATAGAGCATCCGTCTGCAACAAAAACCAGCAGCCAACAACAGTTCAAAAATGCAAGAAATGGTCCGTTTGGACCCCCGAAATCAACCCGAAGCCCCCGGGACCCCAACGAAAACCACAAACATACTCCATAACATGATACAAATTTGTTCCAATCATAAAAATACGCCCTCAAGCACGGAAAATACCGAATCCAAGCAAATTCAAGCCTAAGTTTCATTCAAACTTCCGAAACCGACATTCGACCAAAAACTTGACTAAACGACCTCTGAATGACCTGAAATTTTGCAGGCTCATCCAAAATCACCTAACGGAGCTAGTGCAACTGTCGGAATTCCATTCCGACTCCCGGATCAAAATCTCACCTATCGATCGGATATCTCCAAAATTCAACTTTAGCCAATTCAAGCCTAAAACTACACCGGACCTCCAAATTCACTTCTGATCGCTCTCCTAGCTCACAAATGACCTCCCAGAGCTGACCGAATCATCAGAATTCGATTCCGAGCTCTCTAACTCACGGGTCAACATCCAACTGACTTTTCTTAACTATTTCTTCTTCTAAGAGACTATTTGTCTCAATTTCGACCAAACTCAATCCGAATTGACTCAAACTCGCCAAACATGCATATTGAATCATTAACAAGCATTTAAAGGGGATAACGAGACAATAACTCACATCATGACGGGCCGGGTCATCACAAATTCGATTCTACACTGTTGCACCTGCCTGTTGAGTCTGTTGCTGTGCTTACTTCTATTTCCCTTAGAACTCATTGATGTACTTTGCTGAATCAGGTACATACTCTGTTCGCAGCAATGTAATACTGAAGTGTTTGATGAAATGAAGTTCAAGCTTAACTCCATTACTGTTTTTCTGTATTTTGTATCATTTTAATTAGCAATCTAATATTAGTTTAGATCTGTAATTTGTTAGTGTAGTATTGTATGTATAAATAAGAAGTCAAACATAAACGATGTAATAGCTAGTATAATAGCAGTAGTGTAGTAGTAAATAGTATATCACCTAGTTAAGTAGGTAAAACTCTTAAAACCAGTTAATTAACCATAGCCTAAATCATTAATAATAACTCTCACAGTAGCTATATAAATTGCACTCACATAGTTACTCAAATCTGTGGATCGGCACCTAGATATAAACAAGTTCAAAAGAGAAAACAGTTAGAAGAAATAATAATTCATTTGAGATTGGGTTTGTGACACTGAATGAGCTTAAATCGTAGTAAACCAGTAATGTAATTGTGCATATGTAATTAAATCACTTAGCCTTAGATAATCCGGATATCGTAGTAAATAATTGAACTGATTAGTTAGATAATGCTTTACATACTTAAACCGTTTTCTCTTAATTTCTTAGTTAAGTAATTTCAATATTGGTGTAAATCAGTTATCAGAAAATAGAAGAATAAAAGTAGTTGATTCTCATATACATCAGATAGTCGTAATCTAGAATTAGCATTGACAATTTTGTACAATGATTTTCCCTTTTGATAAATAAAAAGAGTAATTTAATTTCATTTCTTAATTCTGCATGTTTTCTTTACTATGAGTTCTTCATTTTTACTTTTATTATTGTTACTTCAATTTGGTTTGGGTCTAATATGCGACATGGGCCTGAACTATATTCTAAAGCTGAATGGACTGCTGAATGAAAGCCCAAAAATAGTCTGGGTCACTAAGACCCGGACATGTCCAATATCTTATTAAGTAGGGGTATGGAGGCCGAGGCCCAATAATAGAAATAACTGGGGCCTGGATTCATTCTGAAAGTACAATTGACTGTAAATAACTAAGGGAAAAACCATAATAGAAAAACATAGTGATACTATAGGTTAGACCATAAAATTAACCAGGATGAGCCTCACATGACACCAAATAATGGGGCCCCCTTTAGTGATGAAGTAAGATATATAAATAGACTCGGGAAAGCTAATAACGAATTCCATAACTTCTCCCAAAAGACTTAAAAGCCGCTAGACGTTACTAGGCACGATTTAACATATTTTCCTTAAATACGAGTGTGCACTTTGTGCGACTCAAATCTCAAATCCCGGCGAAGCCGAAATGTACTAAAAGTCACAGGCGTACTGGTTGCGGTGTGACTCGAAGTACATTTTCGGAACGTCATAATTCTTAAAAAAAAATATTAAAAGTGAAAACACATACGTATTGTTAAAATTTATAACAAGTCAAATGAGGTTGAGAACGACGGTTGAGCGACCGTGCTAAAACCACGGAATCCGGGAGTGCCTAACACCTTCTCCCGGGTTAACAGAGTTCCTTATCCAGGTTTCTTTTTCGCGGACTGTAATAACAGAGTCAATTTCCTCGGATTCGGGATTAACCGGTGACTTGGGACACCATTATCTTCCCAAGTGGTGACTCTGAAAATTAAATAAAAATTCCAAACCGATTGTCCTTTATGTGGAAAAACTCCTTCCTTTTTGTTATTATATCCTTCTCGGGTATTTGAACACTGAGGTATACCCTACGTATCTTTCCAAATGGATCGGTACAAAGCCCCGGGGTAGTAAAAAGGGAGGTGTGACACCAACCAACAAGATTCCATCAAATAATTAACTTTCAATCTCTACAATGTGTATTCATTTAAATTGAGATTTATGGCTTTCAATCACTATACTATAGGTTGTAATACATAATTCATACTCATAATTCTATAATAACACCATATATGCAAGTCTAACTTTGGGGTGTTCTTGAGGTTTTGAAGAAATACTATGAAATCCAACCAAAATTATGTTGTAACTAGTAATTGAGAAGTGAAATCTCTATGAAAACACACTTAAAAACTTACCTTAGGAGTGTAATTGGGTGCCTTGGTCGAATTGGGTGGTGTTGGGGAAGGCTCTAGGCTTGAGAAATGACTCAAAGTCCGTCATTTCCGGGTTTTAGGGTTTTGGGGTTTTGGGGGCCGGGGGTTTGGGGTTTGGGGGATTGGGTTTGGGGGTTTGGGGGTTTGGGGGTTTGGAATTTGGGTTTGGGGTTTGGGGTTTTCGGTTTGGGGTTTGGGTTTGGGGTTTGGGGTTGGGGTTTGGGGTTTGGGGTTTGGGGTTTGGGGTAAGGTCGCGCTACTGACACATGTCCAGTAAAATGATCATAACTTTCTGTATAGACTTCCAAATGACGAACGGTTTGTTGCGTCGGAAACTAGACTCAAATGGCTTTAATTTGATAGATTGATCCTCACACAACTTCTAATATAACGGTAGATATGATCGTTTAAAGTGAGGTCTTGTACACACTCATTTACAATTTCATCTATTATGAAATTTTTCCAACTTGGCTTAGACATAGGACTTTACACCTCGTACACTTGCTATCATATTCGTCGAAAAGCATCAACATTCTTACTTCGTCGAAAAAGCGTTGAATTGTCTTATGGACTTCCAAATCCAATTTCGAACACACGTCTAAGTCTGAAATTACCAAATGAAGCTATTGACATTATTAAAATCCCAATTTGGGATCGCTTGCTCAAAAGTCAACTCTCCGATCAACTATTTCCATTTGAGCTTCACAAATAAGATTTTGATTTTTCTTTGAATTTAACTCCGAATCTTACAATGACCAAACTTGACCACACATGATAGTCATAATGTGTATTATGAAGCTTCTAAAGGTCTTATGCCTTTGAACGGAAATGCAAAATTCTTAAACGAAAATTTGGGTCATTACATTCTCTACCTCTTAAACAAATGTTCGTCCTCGAACGTACTAAGAATTATTCGAAAGACCGCATTCGAAATATGTATGACAATGCCATCTCAATTGACATTATTCCTTTCCTCCATATTTTTTTTTCTTTTAAACTTTAAGACCAAATTTCTTACACTCAGATCCTTTTTCAAAAGGTCTAATTTTCACATCACCACACAGTATTATTCTCATGTCAACACAAATCAATTTTTAATGGCGCTTACCTTTTCCTCCACTTAGGGTTATTCGTCCTCAAATACACAATGTATATATTTCCTCAAATACACAATATATATATTTCCTCGCTTGTGATACCAAGACTTTGAGTAATCTTGGCTAACATTACTAAATCAACACTCATGTAGCTTGTGAATTTCAGAAATGAACTACTGTTATTACACATTAAGCCTTAAGACTTCGAAATTGTTTCCGACTTCATTTAGCTTTTCAATTTCAATAACCATACTACACATAAACAAATTTAAACGAGCTAAAACCACTGAATAGTTTCCAGCTCTAATTGTTATTCAACGTGCAATTTCTAATTAACACACATACTAAGTTAATTACAATTATTCTAAATCTGACAGTCTAATGAATTTACTAAAACATAAGGATCCTTAGGTTAACAAACACACTAATACAAATTGATTATCATAACAGTCCAAATTTACTGGAAAACGGTCCAAGCCTACAATCAAATAGTAGATCATAATATACAATGAACTAAATCAGAGTCCGGAACCGAAATAATAATAAAAAAAACAAAAAATACCAAAATAAACCAAAAAAAAAAAAAAATACACAATTACACATTTTGCAGTATAAAACTGCGAAATGTACAAACGGACGTTACAGTAAATGTACAAATTTTACTGGATTAAAATTTTTTTTTTTTTAGAAAAATAGGCGTTACAGTTAATGAATAAAAAAAAAATTTTTTTTAAAAAAATAAGGCATTTCGCAGTACAATACTGCGAAATGCCCACCATTGTTATATCCGCTCCTTCCTCTCCACTCTCACTCTCACTTAACAATTCCTCAAATCCCCCCCCCCCCCCCCCCCTCAAATTCTCTTCAAATTTTTGCCAAAATTTTGATTTCGAAGTCCCACCCGTCCCCTTCAAGTGCAATACAAGTGGGGCCCACCCGAAGATACTGTTGGACACGAATTCGGTAACAAAATTTCAGTTTTACAGTTTTAATTTGAGGTATTTGAATTAATTTTATTTTATAATTTATTAGAAAATATGTTAATGTTGGTATATTTATTGTTTTAGTATTACATTAATATGTTATTGTATATCATGTTAGCGTAGAGCCTGTTAGCGTAAAGCCTGTTCCTGTTAGCGTAGAGCCTATTAGCGTAGAGCCTTGTAGCGTAGAGCCTTATTTCATTTTAGCGTAGTCTTTTAGTATGAAAATATTAAAATTGAGATTTAGAATAATTAATCATTATTATGTGGTCCCGGGCCTCAAAAATCAAGTCTGGAACCTTTAAAAAACCGTTATATTAAATTATACGTAATTTAATTAATTAAGTTAACAAAATTATGAAAATATTAAAATTGAGATTTAGAATAATTAATCATTATTATGTGGTCCCGGCCTCAAAAATCAAGCCTGGAACCTTTAAACAACCGTTATATTAAATTATACGTAATTTAATTAATTAAGTTAACAAAATTATGAAAATATTAAAATTGAGATTTAGAATAATTAATCATTATTATGTGGTCCCGGGCCTCAAAAATCAAGCCTGGAACCTTTAAAAAACCGTTATATTAAATTATACGTAATTTAATTAATTAAGTTAACAAAATTATGAAAATATTAAAATTGAGATTTAGAATAATTAATCATTATTATGTGGTCCCGGGCCTCAAAAATCAAGCCTGGAACCTTTAAACAACCGTTATATTAAATTATACGTAATTTAATTAATTAAGTTAACAAAATTATGAAAATATTAAAATTGAGATTTAGAATAATTAATCATTATTATGTGGTCCCGGGCCTCAAAAATCAAGCCTGGAACCTTTAAACAACTGTTATATTAAATTATACGTAATTTAATTAATTAAGTTAACAAAATTATGAAAATATTAAAATTGAGATTTAGAATAATTAATCATTATTATGTGGTCCCGAGCCTCAAAAATCAAGCATGGAACCTTTAAACAACCGTTATATTAAATTATAGGTAATTTAATTAATTAAGTTAACAAAATTATAAAAATATTAAAATTGAGATTTAGAATAATTAATCATTATTATGTGGTCCCGGGCCTCAATAATCAAGCCTTGAACCTTTAAACAACCGCTATATTAAATTATACGTAATTTAATTAATTAAGTTAACAAAATTATGAAAATATTAAAATTGAGATTTAGAATAATTAATCATTATTATGTGGTCCCGGCCTCAAAAATCAAGCCTGGAACCTTTAAACAACCGTTATATTAAATTATACGTAATTTAATTAATTAAGTTAACAAAATTATGAAAATATTAAAATTGAGATTTAGAATAATTAATCATTATTATGTGGTCCCGGGCCTCAATAATCAAGCCTTGAACCTTTAAACAACCGCTATATTAAATTATACGTAATTTAATTAATTAAGTTAACAAAATTATGAAAATATGAAAATTGAGATTTAGAATAATTAATCATTATTATGTGGTCCCGGACCTCAATAATCAAGCCTTGAACCTTTAAACAACCGCTATATTAAATTATATGTAATTTAATTAATTAAGTTAACAAAATTATGAAAATATGAAAATTGAGATTTAGAATAATTAATCATTATTATGTGGTCCCGGGCCTCAAAAATCAAGCATGGAACCTTTAAAAACCGTTATATTAAATTATACGTAATTTAATTAATTAAGTTAACAAAATTATGAAAATATTAAAATTGAGATTTAGAATAATTAATCATTATTATGTGGTCCCGGGCCTCAAAAATCAAGCTTGGAACCTTTAAACAACCGTTATATTAAATTATACATAATTTAATTAATTAAGTTAACAAAATTATGAAAATATTAAAATTGAGATTTAGAATAATTAATCATTATTATGTGGTCCCGGGCCTCAATAATCAAGCTTTGAACCTTTAAACAACCGCTATATTAAATTATATGTAATTTAATTAATTAAGTTAACAAAATTATGAAAATATAAAAATTTTCTATGTAATAATTAATTTTTCTTATTTATAGTACACGACATGGCATCTCGTCAACTTGCACACCCTGGACCTTTGGCAGCAGGATTATTAGTACTGCAGGGTGACCATAGATCTGAGTCTATTTGGCACGGCCATCTAGCTCTTCAGACTATACGCCCCAGGAGGCCGGACGATCTGTGGGAGTTTTTGGCGCAGCATCCATTTCATCAACGAGTTGTAGACCTTCTACAGCAGACCGGCTTATACAGCATATTTGAGCTGGGACGGATGCAGCTTGACTGGTCGCTCATCACAGCATTGATAGAGCGGTGGCGACCAGAGACGCATACATTTCACCTGCCTACTGGAGAGGCTACGATCACTCTCCAGGATGTGCAGGTGTTGTATGGATTGCGCATTGAGGGCCGCGCATTGACACTGCCCCAGGAGTGGAGACGGATGACCCGCGCACAGCTGGCGGATGCGATGGGACGGATGACGGGTTTGCACCCGGAGGGCAACGTTGGTGGTTGTGGTCTCCAGATATCCGTCATTAGAGATTTCACGGCGGAGTTGCATCCACAGTTCACGCAGGAGACAGAGGAGCTGTGGATTATCCGTTTCACTCGGATGGCATTACTCATGCTATTTGGGTGTATCTTGTTTCCCAACACGTCGGGGAACAAGATATCGATGCGGTTTCTCCAGCCTCTGGAGGATATGGAGCAGGTGCATCAATACAGCTGGGTAGCTGCTGTTCTGGCGTATCTCTACAGGAGCATGTGCCGGGCTAGCATCGGTGCAGCTACTGATATTGGTAGTTTTTTGCCACTCCTGCAGGTGAAAAATATTTTCAAAATTAATTAAGCACAAATTATATATTTTAAAATGACTCATAATTTACATCAATATTTTTTGTTAGGTTTGGGCGTGGCAGCGTATCATGCCACTACAGCCACCTCTGCCGGCACATGACTATCTGCCCCTCCCGCTAGCTGTGAGATGGATTCTCCGGCGGGGAATTACCGAGGAGTGGATGTGCACCACAATCTCCCCCTTATTAGGGACCAGTTGGATATGTTGCATACTGGACAGGTAAACATCTACATAAAGTTAGTTGTTTTAAATGTAGTTGTACCTTGCATACTAATTTATTGTTATTCGTTGTAGTTCATCTGGATGCCGTACACTGATGAGCTACTTACGCACCTACCTGCTATTTGCTCGGCAGACCGGCTCATATGGAGCAGCTCCGTCCCATTGATATTCTGGGAATTTGTTGAGTATCATGCGACGGAGCGTGTGCTTCGTCAGTTTGGTCGTCATCAGCCGGTACCGAGTGATCCCTCCTGGGACCCTACTCATTATCAGCGTGACGACCGTCACAACATGAGCCGGGATTATGTAGCGTGGCTGCGTGACCAGGTAGTTCATTGGGAGGAGCGAGCTCAGCGCATCCCGCCACCGCCGACACCGTACCAGGAGGCTAGTATTGCGATTTATGAGGCCTGGTACAGACGTCACACCCGGAAGTATGTCGGGAACCCCATCCACATGGTTGACGGCCGGTACAGACCGTATGCCGGACGACACGAGTCACTGGTATGTTTTTTTGACGTATTAATATCATATAATTATGGCATAGAGTAATTTATTTACTAATTGACTTATTTCACAGGTTAGTTGGTTTCACCGGGTCTACCAGTCTAGTGTAGATATCCAGCAGTGTGAAGACAACCCTGGACTGGTTGAGTATGCACAGATGGTTGCCCAGATGTGTCGTTTGGGACTGGAGGAGGCGAGGGAGGGCAATAGGTTAGATGATGAGCCCGATTATATGGATGCAGACGCGTACCAGAGGGGTAGGCCAGTCCCCCGTGCAGGGGCTAGGGCTCGCAGGGGACGACGACGACGTGCACGGCGAGGGGGTGTTGAGGAGCCGGTCGACCCACCTGCAGGGTTTGGAGCTGGGGGGTTTGGAGATGAGCAGGAGGGTTATGTGCCTCATCCAGCTGACCCTTCCAGCAGCATGCAGCGGGGTTTTATGACCTATCCAGCTGACCCTTCCAGCAGCATGCCAGGCGGATTTTATGACGCATCCAGCTGACCCTTCCAAGCAGCATGCCCTCATACGACCCCGGCAGCAGTATGCCCTCATACGACCTTCTCGCTGTCATCGCAACTGATACGATGACCCCATCCCGACCATTGCAGATTATGGGTACCTTTGACGGGATGTACACGAGTACTTCGCTGGCACATCTCTACTGCAGCCGAGCATCGGCCGACCCGTGACGCGGATGGCGGTCGTAGGTTGAGTTATACATCGTCCCCGACATTTGATGCCGTATGTTTGTATTACTTTTGTTTTTCAATTCTACATTATTTTACTTTCAATGCAATAAATTCATTACATCTGTTTTTATGCAGTCTTCATCTCAGACCATGTTTGACCATACTACATGCGATGATGAGCCTGACCATCGATGAATATACGCAGGACCTCGACGAGACCATTGTGAGAGAAATAATTTGTTAACCATAATAATTTAAATACCTCTCTTATTTTATCTAACATTACTTATTTTTTATAGGTTGGTGCCGGCCCAACGGCCTATTCCTCCGACCCTGCAAGTTGTGCTGTAGATGCCGCTGCACATCCTCCCATAAAAAGGCGGCTTGACGAAGATGATCCAGATAGTGTGCCAGACCGACAGGGGATGCGGCTTAGGCCAGCAGCAAATTTGAGGCACAAAGCATGCGGCACTCATTGATTTCATTATGTATATACACTTGTGTAAATAATATTTATTCTGAATAAATAAATATTTTTTGATTTCATTAATGTATAAATACAAACATAGCATTAATAGTAGAAACAACACTTCCAATTCAAATATAACTAAAGCAATAAATAGAACAATGAGCCAAATATCTATAAACAACACTTCCAATTCAAATATAACTAAAGCAATAAATAGAACAATGAGCCAAATATCTATATATAAAATAGAACACAAACATAACATTCCAATAAAACTTACAACATAATATTCCCATAAAACTTAAAATTGTTCAATACAAACACAAACATACTATTACAGTTAAAATGAAATGACACTTAAACGAGAGTAAAATCAAGTAGACGTTCTAGCCACTTAAATTGTTTCGTCTATGAGCTTCCATTTATTCTGCGTTCTAGCCACTTAAATTGTTCTAGCAATTCGTTCTTGTTCGTCTTCTAACTCTTTTACTCTCGCCTTAAGCTCCGCAATTTCCTGTTTATTTTTTTGGTTTTCTCCCATAGTTGATGCCAATTTCCATTCTGCTCTTAGTTTTTTGTTTTTTTCTTCCCTCACCTCGTCCCTGAGTTGTATCCTTCTTATATTGCTATTGTAGCTGCTTTCTGCTTGCGCTAACCACATATTATGCAGATTAAGCATTCGTTCTCTGTAGTTTGCTTGGAGACACTGTTCCTCAGCCCATTCATTGAACTCACACATTGGCTCATTCGGATTTTTGTAGCAATCCATCCGGTTCATGCACATCCAGTAGTGGCGTCCAACATCATCACCTTCCCAACATGTTTGTTGCACACATTTTTTTCCACAATAACACACTGGTGTTCCATATTGAGCCATTTAAAATATTGCACAGTAACACACTTTGAAAATATCAAACGTTCGCAAGAAATATTTGCGCTTTGTAAGATTTTAAGCACATGTAATGATGGTAATGAGCCCCGTATTTATAGGCAACATAAACATAAATCGTTATATAATACTACGAATTGCATTTCGTAGTATTAAACTACGAATTACAAAAAATGCAGCTTTTTCGTAAGAAGTGACAACTTTTTGTAAACTACGAATTATAAAAAAATGCAGATTTTTCGTAAGAAGTGACAACTTTACATTTCGTAGTATTGAACTACGAATTACATTTCGTAGTATTGAACTACGAATTACTAGGACACTAAAAATCACATAATTTTAAGGTTTTTTCAAATAAAAGGACAAATTTATATTTGTAGTATTGATCTACGAATTACATGGACGAAATGACATAGATATGACAATTCACATGCTTTTCATAACTTCACTTTTCGTATTATTATACACTATTTAAAAGTGCACAACATCACATTAAGAAAATTACAACAACATACGTAATTTGAAGAATAATTTTATTTCAAATGCACAAAAGGTACTACATACATATATTACAACTAATAATACAAAAATAAGGAACTAATGTTATGGTTGATAGTTGGGTACATTGAACGAACTTGCACCTGAAGGACATTTACGGCGGTCATGTCCAGTTTGGGAGCATATGCTACATTTACGTGCATAAACAGACTCACCAATATCCATTTGGTTTGGTATACGTGTTCTCTTTTGTACTCTCAACTTGCGCAAGTACTCCTTGTTACATACCAACTTAAAAGGTTCCGTCGACCAATAATGCTCAGCACCTAAAGGATGCAACTTCCCACTATACGTGTCTACGTATGCTGCAACACCGTAGTGCCTATCAATGTAGTTTGTTGCCCCATAGCCAACTTGTTGAAAGCACTTCAATGCATGTGGGCACGGCATGTGGTAGATGGTCCATTTCCCACACGAACATAACCTTCTACTTTCATTCACCGTGTGTACATTATTCTCACGGTGTGCACGATTACCTGTCTTAACTTCGAAAACACCTTGTTCATTGTCGTACTGAAGATAAGAATGCCACTGTGCTCGCTTCTTGTACTTTTCGAATCTTTCCATGGGTTTTGGCATAAATTCAACACCTCTATCCAACAATGACGATGCAGCTGCATGCCTTTCAACAAATCTCTCTGCACTCTGTTTGAAAGTCATGCGGACCATGGCAGTGACAGGCAGTCCACGGGCAGATTTCAACAAGCCATTAAATGACTCCGACACATTCGTGGTGAGGGCTCCCCATCGTATGCCACCATCAAGCATGCAATGTCCACATTTGAGTGTCATGTTGCATCAACCAACTATAGGCTCGTGGTTCTAACTGTAGGCTCGTGGCATAAATTCAACACCTCTATCCAACAATGACGATGCAGTTGCATGCCTTTCAACAAATCTCTCTGCACTCTGTTTGAAAGTCATGCGGACCATGGTAGTGACAGGCAGTCCACGGGCAGATTTCAACAAGCCATTAAATGACTCCGACACATTCGTGGTGAGGGCTCCCCATCGTATGCCACCATCAGCATGCAATGTCCACATTTGAGTGTCATGTTGCATCAACCAACTATAGGCTCGTGGTTCTAACTGCCGGATTGCTTCCATGCACCTATTGAATTTACATAGCTGGTGCTCAGTTGCAGCCATCCACATTAAGTCATGCAACGCCTTGTCAGGAAATCTCTTTTGAAAATTGGCCTTTAGGTGCCTCACACAGTAACGGTGGTATGCATGCGGTGCCTGCCATTCAGGCAAGTGACGTACATAACTTAAAATACCACCATGCCGATCAGAAATTAGACAAATACCTGAACGCTGTTTCACAACGTGTTGCTTCAAGTGGTTCAAGAATTGCGTCCACGTCTCTTCACTTTCGTTCGCACAAATGGCAAAAGCAAGTGGAAATATTTGGCCATTGGCATCTATAGCAACTGCAATCAAAAGCTTAATATCATACTTTCCATAGACATGAGTACCGTCTATGGAAATTACAGGACGACAATGCACAAAACCATCTATTGCCGGTTTAAATGACCAAAATAGATAGTTGAATATAAATTCCGGACCGCCAGGACTTCGCTCGCGCCTCCATTCAACAATAGTACCGGGGTTAAATTGTTGCAGTGCAGCCATGTACCTGGGAAGATTTGAAAAGGACTTATCCCAGTCGCCATAAATTAGTTCAAAGGCACGTTTGCGACCGAGGTATGTCTTTCTTTTACTTATAGTACAACCATACTCCTTGTGGACAACTGTAATACACTCTTTAATCTTAAATCTAATAGACACTTCCAAAAATGGAACCAAGACAAGCGAAATCAAGTCAACATCCAGGTTGAAGTGGTTCTCATTGAATGTGTCCATTTCACATCTATGATCGCTAATAAATTTACCAATTTTCCACAAACCAAATTTTTTCTTTGTAGCACGAAGCATCCAATGACAGCCCAAGAACCACCTGCGACATACAACCTTGTATTTATCCCTAGTTGACTCAGTTATCGTCATCTCACGAGACTCCCTTATGGTATAGATTTTTACAGCCCTAACTAGGCGCGCTTTGTCAGGGAAATACATGCCCTTTGTAACAACACCTGGTCTACATTCATCCCACATCTTCGATCGTAATTCATCATAATCCCTTATCAATGCATCAACATTAGGCATGGCAGGCAAATTATCCAGGTATGGAATATTTCTCTCATGAAAAGGCACGTGGGATTCATACACTCTTCGACAGACCGGGGGGGGAGGAGGAACATGCTCCCTAGTCAAATCAGGCTCCACATTCACTTCCTCCTCCTCATCGTCATCCTCCACATCATCACCCTCCTCACGGAAGGGTGTCTCATCACCAGACTCATCCGCATTGTTATCGTAATCACTATCATCCTCCTGACTCTGCGCATCTGCTAAGTCACGAGTAAAAACATCGTGTACGGGCAACTTTGTTAGTCCAGGAGCTTCTAGAAGTCTCATGCTGGCTTTCTTGAGGTTGCTGATAACTACCAGAGGGACCACCGTGCTCCAATACTGCAGATTTTTGCAAATTCCAACTAGGGACGTGGTCATAATTTGTCAAATTCAATTTCGGACGATACACCCTATGAAAATTAGAACTATAAATACAAATCCAAATAAAACATAAAGAAAAAGATTTCACTAAATTTAAGTTTACCGGTTGTCTTCTTCATTATACGAAGTAGTAACATTATTTTCTGGCTCCTCATTCGCCTGTGGTGACAAATTCAAATCAAGAGAACCTCTTCCATCTCCCAACCTGTCCGCCTAATGCTCCTCCAAAATAACCATCCGATGAATGTGGGTTATCACTTATACGCACTCCCTCATTACTACTAAGGTCTTCAACCTTGACATACATTTCTAATAATTTTATTACAATGTATTCTCTATATTCGTCCGGAACCCGCAAAAATCTCTAAGACTTTCATCATCGTCAATGTTAAACTCCGAATAATAAGCAAACCCATGCGGAGTCACTGAATAAGGAAATCTTCCGGTTACTTTAATGCTAACCGAACGCCTCCGCTCACTCATTTTTTTACGTAACAACGATACCAAAGTATTGTATTGCATATTAAGCGGCAATTTAACATGACACTGTGGAGGAGAGCTATACCTCACCGAGTTATTATCCACAATAACCTCACCCCCCCAATACAATGAAACCCTCATTTTGGCAACTTGAGACATTATAAAAAATGGATTGATAAGGAGAAGAGAGAAAAATCGAAATAATTTGCGTTGATAGAGTTTTGATGAAGTTCAGCCGTCTATAAATAAGAAAATTTTGAGAATCAAATTCGCACTACAAAACTACGAATTATGATTTTTAATTAAAAAGTGGGCCCATTTGCAGCTTATTTCGCAGTATTGTACTGCGAAATAGCCTATTTCGCAGTACAATACTGCGAAATAGGCTACTTTTGAAAACACGGCCATTTTTTAAAAAAAAATAAAAAATGACAGATGACTGCCTACAACATAATGAAATTAACAGAGATTTAGAGCTATAGCAAAACTTTGATTTCATTCATTTGCTGGAATGAAGATCTACACTTAGGCAGCCCAAATGTGTACCTGGAATTACGAAGGGGAAGAGGAAAGTCATCTACAGCAGGTGAGAAGCAGTAGCAGTTCAACTCTCAGAAAAGTAGCCCTGAAAAGTTGAACCCAAGTAAAACCCAAAAAATCAAACTACGAATCACTTGAAATGCACTTTTACCAACTCTAAATACACCAGAACACTTAAGAAACACCAAAACTTATTCAGAACCAGTCAAACAAACTCAAAATTTCTCGTAAAATCAAACTAATGACCTCTGAAATTCCAGTAAATAGAATAATGGGAATCAACAACTAGAAATCAAAATTAACTTGAATTATCTAATGGAACAGTGATATATTTTTTTATTTTTCAACTGATTTTTTCTATTATTTTTGGACTTTTGAAGGTTTGAATTTCAAAATAAGATCTCAAATTGGAAAGGAATTTTTTAAGGGGGAAATTTTGTGGCTGAAAACTTCTTAATCAAGTCATTTGCATGCCCTTTTATAGGCAGCAATGGGGACTGATCAGATTTTTAATTTTTTACATATTAGTCCCTGTTTATTTTCAGCTTTTAGTCCTTTATTTTTAACTTGCTATCTACTCTAATGCCTTACACTTCTTGAAATGTGAACTTAAGTCCTATTTTGGAATGTCGTAGAAGGTTCGATCATGTTCCTATTCCCTTTAAATCCCTAAACTACCCTTGCCTTAGTTTTGCAATTACTATTATTAATTAAACTACCCTTTTCCCTGCCTAAACTACCCTTAAAACCCCCTAAAAATCACCAACCAGACCCAACCCTGTAAATTAAACCCTAATTCTTTTTCCTAGTTAAGACTAGCTATAGTTAAAAATCTTAATTCTTTTATATCCAAACAAATTGAAACTAATAGAAATTAACTATCGGCAAAGTAAGAAATTATTGAAATACTAAAAATTAAAATCAGTGAAACAAAAACATATATCTAAACAGGTTCAAAACTAACACTAATTATCACAAAACAGGATTAGGAAAAATAAAATTAATTTGAAAACCAATTTACTCTAAAATCTAGACTAAACTCAAGATTAAACACAATAAAACAGAATTAAAATACTAAACCATTATTAAAATGCATGGAATCTTAAACTAAGAATAAATTAAGTGAAACTAATCAATAAGCATTCAAACTATCAACTAAACCAATTAGCAACAAATTAACAAAACCAAATGTCCAAATCAAAAACCATAAAGAACAAAATAAAAATTAAAAATTGAAACCCTGGAATCCTAATTGAAACTAAAACAAGCAGATTTTAAAAAAGGAAAATTACTTAGTGATTTTGACTTTTATTAATATGAACTCTGATCAGTCGACATTTCCGCAAATCCTGGCCAATTCTGATGACGTTTGGCTATTAACGACACTAAAATCCTCACGAGGAAAACCCAGGGATCTTTTGATGCCAATTGCATGCACTGTGGTCGTTTTATGGTTTTGTCCGGAGAAGTAAAAATTGATATTCGAGCCCAGCCAGCTACCTTCGAGACAAAAGACCATGGGGTTGGATAGAGGAAGAAGAAAAGATACTGAGGTGTCAATTTAGGGCTGTTTGGCGTAACCGGCGATATGGCCGGAAAATCTTCCAGGACATATTCGACTAGATGGGGACGGATTTGAAGGAAATAGGCTTTAGATTAGAGATGAGGGCGTTGAGGCGGTGTAGGGGTGTGAACTTGGGCCTGATTAGGAAGGTGGCATTTGCTGACGGTAGGGTTCCGCCGATACAATGGAGATGGAGGCGGAAGTGTACACGGAAAGGGATATATGTTTTAGGGTTTGGGATTTATTTTAGGAAATCTTGTTTTAAAATGTAATGCCCTCAGGTAGCCGTTGAATTCATTTTAACGGTCCTTTAAAACAGCCCCCCCCCCCCCCCCCCCCATTTTTAATTATTTTCTTTTCATTTCTTTTACTTATTTTGCTTTTGTATTTTGCATTTATTTATTTTTTCTGATTTTAAAAAATTCTAAAATAAAAACAAAAAACAAATTGACTCTAACAATTATATTTCCTAATTTCCAATTATAGTAATTCCTAATATAACTGCAACGTAACACAAATTTAAATAAAAAATGCCAAAAGTGTTATTTTTGTTATGTTCCTCTTATTTTACTCTAAAACAAATTAATACTAAAGTGTGAAATTAAATCCCTAAATACAAATTCATATATTTTTGTATTTTCATATGAATTATCACGCACAAATAAAAATGCAACAAATTAACACAGAATTCAACAAAATTCACAAAAATGTAAAATAAAGATCTCGGAGACATTCTTTCAAGGATGTCTTTGCAGGGGGCATCGATTTGTCTGCCCACATCGAGAGGATGAAGACAGTAACGGAAGAATCAGCAACTTTGCTTTCTTTCGATGATTGTTCAACGAGTGAATCGACCAGCGGCTTGGAGAATGATGAAGATAATGGTGAAGTCCCAGAAGAGGAGGGGGCCGTTGATATTCTGGCGGTCGAGGACAAGGCCATTGAAGGCACTACTTGTGTGGGAGTTCTGTCTGCTCAAGTAACTCTCAGTGTTAGATTATGCTTTCATTTATTATATTTTTGTTTAAGGGCTCCAGGCGTGAGCCTTGTAAATACTTCTTTGTGAAACTTTATCATATACAGTATATATCTATGGAATTTTACTTTTCGCCATTTTTTATTTTCTATTTGTATTTTTGGAATAAATTTTGATGCTTGTCAATAGTTCGGTGTGTCGAACTTATGATATAATCCCCTAAAGTTTTCATGCTTGATGAGCGATTGATAATAGTTGATCATTCAGTGTTCCATCCCCGAGTCAAACTTTTACTCTGGCTCATTAACACTTAAGTTTTAGACATATTGGCCCTTAGAGTCTTTAGGTTGACACTTAGGATCTAACACATCGGCCCTTCAGGCTCTTATGCGTTGGCCCATAGGATTTTTTATAATGGATCGATGCGACCTATAACATGGCTATAGTTTGCCCTTATTTTAGCTAAAGATTTTTGAATATTATGCCTTGGCAACAAGGAAATGTCACAGGACATCGTATGCGTTGTGGTTACGTCTGACTAGAAAACATCATCATCTAGTTATTTGCTGAGCTTAGCCTTGGTCAAAGCATCGATCTTCTTGTGGGAACCCAAAAGAAGTCTCAATGAAGTGGACAACTCCCCTGTTGAATTCTTATTACACTCCCT
Source organism: Nicotiana noctiflora (assembly GCA_032618575.1). Classification (NCBI taxonomy): domain Eukaryota; kingdom Viridiplantae; phylum Streptophyta; class Magnoliopsida; order Solanales; family Solanaceae; genus Nicotiana; species Nicotiana noctiflora. Next base: position 193,166 of record JASVEL010002114.1, read on the forward strand.
TAGTTTGGAAACCTCCGTTTCTAACTCGATGATCCTAGAGTTTCTCTGGTCAACCTTCATCACAAAGTAGGGCGATAAGTATGTAAGCACAAAACACTCATGTGGATGTTGAGCGAAGGCACAAATATGAAAAGAAAAAGAAAATTACATGTGCAGTAAGAGCACCCTTCTCCCGCAGCACCGCCTCTATAGGAGCTTCAAGCTCCTTCACCTCCTCACATCCCCGAATGCATCGAGACTGAGAATCTTGAAATCTAGAAGCAATGGCATCACGCTCTTTGTCTTAATGCATGACTTCCTCAAGAAGATGTGATACGACACGATCGTGTATCTCTTTGCACTACAACATGATAAGTAAATATAGAGATGCGACAAAGAAATGCCCTAGGGCGAAGGGAAACAATAAAAAAAAAGTGTTCACCTGCTGCAGGAATTTCTCTGCTGCATCAAAGACGTTAGTTACATCAAGATCGACCCCGTCGGGTACGTTATACATTATGTTGGAAAAAGTGCCTTCCTCTTTGAAGGAAGCTTTGGCCATGGCAACTACCATCCTCCCGCGTCTCTTAATTCTCCAGACGAACCTGAACAGTTTCGGATGGAGTCGTTCAGGTTATCGACCTCGTCGAATAAAAGCCCACGCCCTAGGTGCTCCAAAACCGCTCCATCTAAGTCCATACCTCTACTGGAAGAAGCCCTTACAAGTCTAGTTGAGCAGTTCGAAACCACACTAGCATCGTTGCCACAACATCCGGCTCCTTAGCATTGCTGGCCCTAGTCCTTACGGACTCAGCAGCCTACGACCATGGCACTTGCAAACCTCTCTCGCTATTCCTCAATCTCTTTTTTAGCAGACTACCGTCATCACTTCTTCCTCGCCTGAGCGAGGATTCAGGTTAGATCTCGCAACACCGGCCTTGTCAGATCAAGCAACATCTATTCTTGTCTTCCTTTTCCTACCAGTGTCGGCTCCTAAAGCCTCCTTTACGCTACCTGGGGTGCCTTTCTCGATATCATTTCCCTAAGGCCTGCATCAATGTGATTAGTTAGGCACAAAGGGAATATAAATTACAAGATACATGCCGAAATGAAACCCATCGATGGTTCTTGGCCACCCAGAGCCTATCGGGCACAAGGGCCCAAGATCAAAGATGATACAAGAACCGTCTATCCAATCGCTCTATCCACCTCACCAAATCTGGAACATCCTCAGGATGCCAAGGAGAAGCTGGAAGAAAGTTGCCAATAGGTTATTACAGCTTTCAAAAGGGGTTGATAAACGCTAAAAGAAAAGATACACTTACGTTGAAAGTTCCACATTTTGGCAAAAGGCATCCATTAAACTAGGATAATATTCGAAGTGCGTACCCATACGAACTAGCTCATCCACACCCAGTCATCCCTCTTGTTGACGGTTGAAAAGAAATGTTTTGCAGAACGTTGTCGAAGCTTGATCAAGACTCAGAATTGATGAGGGCGGTATAGTCTATTGAAACGATTGAGAGTGAGGACTTCACCCGTAATCTCCTTAGTAAAATGCCTTAGCATCATCACAATCCTCCTAAAGGATGGCGAGATCTGCCCAAGGGTCATTCGATATCGAGTGTAAAAGTCAAGGATCAACGGGTCGATGTCCAAGGGAGAAAAGTTCACGGTGTCACCGGGACCTAGGGAAAATGGGTAGGTATATATGCAAAGAAAGCCCTCCCTGAAGATAGTAATATCTTCGTTTAAGGCAAGAATTCCCACGATCAATGCTTCATCCCATCGGAAGTCACTCTTCACTTTTTTAACATTGGCTATGAGACTAATGTATCGAGATACATGCTTGCATCGGCTCGACATAGACACGAGAGCATCGAAATTGAATTCCATTGACGTATCAAGCTCAGAAGGAATCCACTTCTCTAGGGGAGGAGCCTGCCAATCAACCCCCTAGCCAACTGAGATGATGATGCAGTATCGTTCCATCGGGGAACCATCCTGGAAGTCCAGGCCATAAATAGTGAGGGAATTCTTCTGAAAAGTAAAAGAAAATAAGGATTAAAATGTATTGAATAAGATAGGATTACGATTGACAAGCATAGAGAAAGGGCAACGATTAACTGCATCTAATGATCGGGTAGTTTTATAGGGTCCAACTGGTGAAGCAAAGGGATGAGCCTGCAATAGTTTGTAGACTTCTCAATCGTCGCATATAATGGAAGCCCTACACTATTTCTGGGGATATGGCATTTAATGCTCTTATAGGAATTACATCATGGCAAATATTACTTCGGGACAATGAGGCTACAGTTCGATATCGTTTCCCATCACTTTGTCATAAGAAACGTGGAGACTATCTATGAGCAGTAAAAATCAAAAGGCTTGATTTTCACTATCACGGCAGTTTGGGAAGCTTCCCTCGAGGCCCCGAGGGTGTAAGGCTACAATCGAGTTCTAGAATTCCGGGATCAACAAGATTCGATTAAAAAGAATCGGGGCTCGAGGCTAGGGTAAGAGAAGATTACTATGGAGCGCATGGCTACACCTGACAAGACCAGTCTATCCGTGACCTACTCACATGAAGTGCGACATGCCGTCCTATCTTCGTACTTTTGTAAGTGATATATACATATTTTATTGAGTCCACTCTCCTATATAAAGGGGACTCACCCCACTTTGTAATGGATTGATGTTGCTCTCACTTCTCCACTAAGAAATAATAACTCTATCTCTTTCTCCTAAGCTATCTGTGTTCTCCGACCTCGAGATCGCCTTAGAATTTTTATTGTTCTTCATCATTTAGCTCAAGATTGATGCTATAAAACTTTGTATATTCATACTTATATGTTATCCATCTCCCTTTTACCCTGGATAAGGCTATCCTTGATAAGCCCATCGCAGAGTTGAAGCTTGGCCCCGAGGTATCTATTTGGTTGCTTCGAGCCTAGCAACGTCCCCTACTGGTTTGGTTATCACCCCTCTAGCTCGACCTTGACTGTTGTACCCCACGCTTAATGTGAAACACCATTCAAAACTAGCTCGGGAATAGATCCTGTATTTATAGAGACCCGTTTACAAATGTAATTGTTGTTATAATTTTTACGACAAACAAGGCAATAGATGCTAAGTGTAAGTAAATAAAATAAGAAATGGAAACCAATAGGGTCACAATGCTGGGCCTGGATCTGGTTGGAGCAAGCCCTCGAGATCTTGATGGGGCTAATAGCAATGAACAATTAATAAAGAATCAATGATAATGAGGGCCTTAAAGATGGCCTTTGTTGCTTAACAATAAGCAATAATAGGTGTTCCTTTCTTGATATCTTTTCCCCAAGGCATGCATCAACGTGATTAGTGAAACACAAAGGGAATATAAATTACAAGATTCATGCCGAAAAGAAACCCCTCTATGGTTCCTGGTCACCCAGCGCCTATCGACCACAAGTCCAAAGATCGAAGATGATATGGGAACCGTCCGTCCAAGCGCTCTATCCACCTCGCCAAAATCTAGAACTTCCTACGGATGCAAAGGAGAAGCTGGATGAAAGGTTCCAAGAGGTTATTACAACGTTCTAAAGGGGGGTTGAGAAACACTTAAAGATAATATACACTAACGCAGAAAGTTCCACCTTTCAAGAAAAGGCATCCATTAGACCAGGATAATGTCTGAAGTGCATACACATATGAACCTTCTCATCCACACCCAATCCTTCCCCTTGTCGACATTTGAAAAGAAAGGTTTCGCAGAACATTGTAGAAGCTTGATCAAGACTTAGAATAAAAAGTGCAGTATAGTCTGATCAGATGATTAAGAGTAAGGACGTCACCCTCAATCTCCTCAGTAAAATGCATGAGCATCAGCACAATCCTCCAAAAGGATGGTAAGATCTGGCCAAGGGTCATTTGGCACCTAGAGCAAAAGTTAAGGATCATCGGGTCGATGTCCAAGGGAGGAAAGTTTACGGTTTCACCGGGACCCAGGGCAAACGGGTAGGTATATATGCGAAGAAAGCCTTCCCTGAAGCTGAAAATATCATCGTCTGAGGAAGGGATTCCCACTGTCACTGCTTCATCCCATTGGCAGTCACTCTTCACTTTTTTGACATTGGCTATGACACTAATGTATCGAGATACATGCTTTCATCGGCCCGACATCGAAACGGGATGCATCTATGATGAAACTATCCCTGATTCTTCCATGGTGAAACTATAATCTGATAATCAGGGGGCTTCAGTAAGGTAAATACACTTATCCAACCGAGTTTTTATCATGAGCCCCCGAGAACCCGAGCCTTACTCTTTTCTTCGATCACTCTTAGAATGTCCTGACTTAGGCTGTTGTTTATTCAATCGTATGGTTGATACCTTTCCTTGTTCAATCCTTATCCTCGGTAAATGTCCCTCAGGGACATGGAAACGAACTTATTTGGGTGAGCCGAGCCCGAAGTGGCTCTTAGCTTGTCATCCTCGACCCTAAATTTTGACTGGTATCGATTGCACACATCTGACCAAGTTACATCTGGATATTCTATCATGTTTTGCTTCATCTATCGAGATACTATTTAACTTATCTCATTCAAACATTGCATGAAGGACTGGACTGCCCAGTCATTTGAGACTGAGGGTAATCAATCCTTCCTATCTAAAATCGAGATATGAACACCCTCAACATCTCATCTTCTCTTTGTTTTATTGTGAAGACGTCCGATTTTCTTGTGGACAACTTTATGTCCCCGACATATGCCTTTATAAAGGCATCTGCTAGGATGGCAAATGAAACAATGGAGTTAGGAGCTAAGTTGTTCTACCAGATCATAGATCCTTTTGATAGTGTTTCTCCGAACGTTTTTAATAATACAAACTCTATTTGGTCGTCGTTCAAGTCATTTTCTTTAATTTCACAACTGTAGGAGGTAATGTGTTCATTAGGGTCAGTTGTTCCATTGTACTTTGGTATATCGGGCAGGCGGAACTTCTTGACAATTAGCATCAAAGTCGTACTCGAGGGGAAATGTTTTTGTATGAATTTTTTTGCATCAAGGCTCTTCGGAACTGGAGATGATCCGGGTATCTAGTCTACCCAGGAGTTTTAAGTTTCCACCTTTTTATCATTGTCTTCTATCTTCTTTTCTCCTCACTCAATTCTTTTAGTTAGTTCCTCGAGCATTTTCATGATCGTGGGGCAACTCCTAGAGCCACTTTCATTAGGCATTTCAAGCACTGGCTTGTGCAGCATGTTACTGGTTTGGTAGTGTTAGGAGTCCTGTTCTGACATTGGAGTTAAGTAATGACCACCGGCTGAGCTTGCAACATCTCGAATATTACTTGGAGGTTGACCCCTCCTTTATCCAATCCTTGTAATTCTTGCCCTCCGGCCTAGTCTTCCTTGTGTGCAGTTGCACCTATGTTTGTGTTTAAAGCGTTGTGGGAGCTGATATCAATTAGCTCCATATTTGGAACTCCGCCAGGGTTTACGGGTGGTACACTAAGCCCTATGCTACTGTTTTCTCCAATTCCTTCACTGTCGTGAGATGGTGCATTTTGCGTGCTAGAAACAATTAAGCTTGAAATCAAAGAAACTTTGTTAAGAAAAAGTGTGAAGAATAACGTGTGTTATCAGAAAGATAGCACTAAAATAATTACTATTATCTTTAGCTCCACGGTGGGCGCCAAACTATTTACCTCAAAAAATGAGTTTAACAATTAAAGATATTTTGACGTTTTAAAGATACGTGATTTATTCTATTTTTAGTGATTATAGAAGTAATACTGAGCTTAAGTAAGAAGAAATAAAGAACCAAATAAGTTTGGTTGAGGCAATAAGGTGCTTCGGGTTTGATTTACCCAATGACCTCGAGGTCAGCTAAGAGTAATAAAGTATGAATAATAAAGTAAAGGCAATAAAACTGAAAAACAATTAGAGAGTACGTTAAAAAGGAATAAGAATATTCTATTTCAATGAATGATCTAATATGCTTACAAAGTTATTGGGGTCCCCTTTATACAGGAGGATTTATACAGGAGGAGATGGCCCTAACATATTACATTGCTCATAAAGATAAATAATTCCATTGGTACTGGTGTACAATGGCCTAGTACGGATCTGTTCCATCTCGTACGACCCTTATCATTTATTTAATGCCTAGGTCCACATGTACTTAAGAAATTTCCGCTATTTCTAGATTGACCTCAAGATAATGCTACCCTCGATGCGATCTATACCATACACTCGATCTACTTCGCAGAGATATAGTAGTTCGACTACTACTTGGAGTCTCCTCGGACTCGGTCCTATAGCCCATTTTAACTCTTCAAAATCATACACTTCGATTTTGACCATATACAAATGTCATACTTTGGACAAGGGACAAATAACTAGACAATTTGTGACGCAAAATATAATGTTGAATAAAGACTAACGTTGAATAAATGTCAACATAAAGCTTGGCCGAAAAGGCCGTCATAACTACTACAACTGACAAGCCAATAAATTATATGTATAGGGCCAACAAGCCCAACATATTACACTAACTGACATGATATATCAACAAGCCTCTACTGATAGATATACTAGAATCGGAAAAGGGCCTCGACCTACCCAAAACCTATCTACATGTAAACACAAGATATAAAAAAAAATTATAGACCTGACAACTCTAAAGGATGAGTAGCTTACGGATCAAGAGGAACTCGAGCAACACCTAATGAGGAGGTCTACTTGTCTGTCTGTACGAACCTGCACCCATGAAATTCAATGCCCCCAAAAAGGGACGTCTGTACGAAATAATGTACCGAGTATGTCAGGCAATATACTAACTCAACTCTCTTAATATGGTAAGTAAAATAATTGTCCGACCTTATATGGCTCGGTATGTGTGTGTGTGTGTGTGTGTGTGTGTGTGTGTGTGTATGTGTGTGTGTATATTATGCTCGCTCTTAGGTGCTCGGCCGTGCTAGACTCTGTATCTCGTCTAAATGGGCTCAATCATAGGCGCTCAGCCACACTAGGCTCGGTATATAACTTACTATATAATAACAGTTTGTTCAATAGGAGAATGCCCATCGATTATAGCTCGATAATAATAAAAATAACTTATTACTATATATATATATATATATATATATATATATATATATATATATATATATATATATATATATTCTTCTCTCTTAACTAGATAAAGAAAATACTCAATCAAATATGAAGCTCCGATAAGGAGAATATTGTATCTTACAAAATCAGAAAAATATATGTAACTTTCGAGACTAGCAAATATACGTAAATTCTGGGATATAAATTTTTTTATGACTCGTTATCAAACTTATGTAATTACGAAATTATATTAAAATGTATGAAAAACTTAGCCTTAATATATCTGAATTAGAGAAAAATTCGTATGATATTATTGAAAAAGAGATACATCGTATTCTTTTAGAACCTCAACATCTTACGTTGCAAAATCTAGTTGGAACAGTTGAAACTAGTAGGATGTGATCTCAACGCCTTTGAGAATGAAGTTTGAAAGAGATTTTAGAGCATAACGTTTTCCTCCTTCTGTAATTCCTTAGAAATGAAATGTTTTATAGTGGGTTACCTTTAACACATTTAATACACATCTTGTAGTGTTTTACATTTAATTAACTACGTTTGCCAACTTCTATGTCTTTTTACACGTAGGATAATGTAATGCTTGTAGTTAATACATTAGTTTGCCACATACCCTATAATGATTCAGAGTCCTACGTATAGGTATGTGGTTTGTTGCCACGTGGTGGTCATTAGTTTGCCACATACCCTATAATGATTCAGAGTCCTACGTATAGGTATGTGGTTTGCTGCCACGTGGTGGTTTAATTTTATCCAACAAATAATTAATTAATTAACTGGGTAATATCCCACTATCCAGTAATCCTTGCATGATTAAAAATTATCTCAAATTACTTAAAATTTTACTTATTTTTTATACACTTTATACATCGTACTACCGTGGTCATATGTTACCTTGTATATTACTATTCCATAAGTATTGGGTATTATAGTTCGGACCGTACTCTATCTGAATTCGACATTCTTTAATGAAACTCATTTTTTTTAATTCGTGTACCCTTTATCCTTCACTACTCTTACTTATTACTTGTTATAAATAGCATAAAAATATTAATCTCAAGATAATATCATCCCCGAGTCTACGTCAATTAACTAAAGACGAAACTTTACCATACGAAAAACGCGAGATATAACATCCTTCCCCCCTTAGAAACATTTGTCCTTGAATGTTTACTCTTAGATACCTTGAAAATTTTTTTGGCCAGAGCCTGCTCCGTATACTTGACTAAAACCGACTTGTATGTAGCCAGAAAACATACTATACATGACACACATGGCAACTGTATATACATAGCAACAATTGGGTTCACAGAACCGTTTATTAAAAATTATTAGAGTCAGAATGGGAGCTTACCTGATGACCTACTGACCTAAGTAGAGTTGTGTTGAGGTACCCATAAAGCTCGAGCCATATATCTAGTTTGAAATAGGTGGGGTTACTTAGACTTCATTTCTTTATTCGCTTGCCACATCATATGTTCCATATTCTTGCTTCTCCATAAGACTTTCACAGAGGATACCTCCTTATTCTGTAACTTGCGGATTTGTCGCTATAGGATGGCAACCGGAATTTCCTCGTATGACAAGTCCTCTGTAGTTTGTACACTGTCTGTGGGCACCACTTGTGTAGGATCTCCAATACACTTTCGTAACATAGATACGTGAAAACTGGATGGACATACTCCAATTCCGAGCGCAATTCTAACTCAAAAGCAACTTGGCTCACTCTTCGAATGATCCTATAAGGCCCTATATACCGTGGGCTAAGTTTTTTTTATTTTCAAAACTCATCACACCCTTCATAGGGTGCCACCTTAAAAAATACCCAGTCATCAACTCTGAACTTTAAATCTCGTCGCTGCATGTCAAAATTTGAATTTTGACGACTCTGAGTTGTCAACAGTCGCCCCTGAATAAGATTTAATTTTTTATAGCCTGTTGAACCAGGTATGACCCATGTAACCGAGAATCCCCAACATCAAACAAACCTAGAATAGATCTGCACTTACGCATATACAAAGCCTCATATGGAGCCATCTGGATACTAGAGTAGTAACTGTTATTATATGCAAACATGATAAGAGGTAGATGTTCATCCCAACTTCTTTTAATATCAAGTAAACATGCTCGTAACATATCCTCGAGCGAATGAATTCTACACTCGGCTTTTCCATTAGTTTGTGGATGAAAAGCTATGATGAGATTCACCTGAGTCCTTAGACCTTGCTAAGATAAACTCAAAAAATATGCTATAAATTAGGCCCCTCAGTCAAATATAATATATACTGGTACTCCGTGTAGTCGCACTATCTCCTTAATACATAATTTTGCATAATCTTCCGTTGTGTATATATATATATATATATATATATATATATATATATGATCGGTAATAAATGAGTTGAATTTGTGAGCATATGGACTATCACCCATATGAAATAAAACTTACGATGAGAACGAGGTAAACTCGTGATAAAGTCCATGTTTATCGCCTCTCATTTCTATGTCGGGAACTCTATAGTCTGTATTAGCCCCCTGGGCTTATAGTGCTTTATCTTCAATTGCCGGAAACTAGGGAATTGAGCGATGTACTCAACAATGCTCTTCTTCATATCGTTCCACCAATACACATCCGTAATGTCATGATACATCTTTGTTGACCCAGGTTGAATAAAGTACCACGAATAATGTGCCTATAACACAATCCTGTCTCGTAGCCCTGCTATATCTGGAACACACAAACGACCTCTTTATATGAGAACCCCATTTTTGAGTTCTAACAACGGCTTATTCTATTGTTGAACTAACTCTTGCAACTCGACCAATTCTGGGTCCTCGTACAACCTCTCCTTTACTTCAGCTATGAGAGATGATTTCGCCATATTTTAGAGTACGACTGTTACCATTGCCACAGTCTACTAACAGAGCCCCCAAACAAGCCAATTGATGAATTTCTTGTCTTTATGTGGGCTCTACATGTGCTAAGGTACCCATAGATCAGTGACTTAAGGCATCATCTACAATATTAACTTTCCCTAGTTGGTAGAGAATGTTAACCTTGTAATCTTTTAATAACTCCAGCCTTCGCGTATGTCGCAAATTCAACTCTTTTTGCTTGAAGATATATTGAAGGCTTTTATGATCTATGAATACATCAACATGAACTCTATATAAATAATATTTCCATATCATAAGTACATGAACAACCGCAACTAATTTGAGGTCGTGTGTTAGATAATTCCACTCATGCTTCCTTTACTGCCTTGAAGCATATGCAAATACTTTCTCATGTTGCATCAAGACACCTCGTAACTCGACACCTGAGGCATCACAATACATGGCATAAGCATATAGACCCTCTGGAAGTGCTTGAACAAGCGCTAAGGTCAACCTATTCTTAAGAATTTGGAAACTATGCTCATAGGCCTTTGTCCACTTAAACACAGTTTCTTTCTCCGTCAACTTCCTTAATGGTGCTGAATCAGAAGAAAAACCTCTACGAGCCTCTGGTTGTATCATAATAAGGCTAGAAACCTACGAACCTCTATCAGGGTGGTAGGTCTAGGCCATGATTTCATAGCCTCGATCTTCTTGTTGTCTACCTTTATATCTCCATCGGATACAATGTGCCTAAAAAATGCTACAGACTTCAACCAGAACTCACATTTAGAAAACTTAGCATACAACTTAATATCACGAATGGTTTGGAGTACAAAGGTGGTCTATATGCTCATCCTCTGAACATGAATAAACCAGAATGTCATCAATTAGCACTATCACAATTAGACCCAAATATGGTTGTAACAGGCTATTCATCATGTCCATAAATATGGCAGGTGCATTCGTCAACACGAAGGATATGACAATGAAATTGAAGTGGCCATATTAGATCCTAAAGTTTGTCTTACAAATATCTTTCCCTCGAACTCTAACATGGTAGTAATCCAACCTCAAATATATCTTGGAAAGTCATCTAGCAACCTGCTACTTATCACACAGGTCATTGATCCTTGGAATTCGATACTTATTGTTGATATTTACCTTGTTTAGCTTCCTACAATTAATACACATCCTCAGCAAGCCATCTTTCTTTTGCTCAAGCAGTACCAGTGCAACCCAAGGTGAAGTACTAGGCCTGATGAAACCATTCTCCAAAAAATCTTTTAGCTGCTCCTTCACTTCGGTAGGTGCCATTATATACGAAGGGATGGATATTGGTTGAGTTCCCGGAAGTAAATCAATGCCAAAATAAATCTCTTACTGGGGGAATACCTGGAAGTTCATTTGGAAATGCATATTCATACTCCTTTAATACTAGAATAGATTGAAGTGTAGGTATCTCAGCATCTGTATCTTCAACTCGCACAATATGATAAATTTAGCCATTTGCGATCATTTTTATCGCCTTTCGATAGGAATAAACCTACCATTGGGTATCGTTGTATTACCTACCCATTCAAGGACTGGCTTACCAGAAAAATAAAATATAGATATCTTTGCTCGACAATCAATTGTGGTATAACAAGCTGCCAACCAGTCCATGCCCATGATAACATTAAAATCCAATATCTCCAGCTCAACTAGGTCAACTAAGGTCTGATGACCACAAGCTGACACCGTACAACCTTGGTAAACCTGTCTACCAATAATATATTCTCCGCTCAGTGTAGATACAACAAAAGGATCACTTAGTATTTTAGGCATTATACCAAGTTTCCTTGCGACAAATGGGATAATACATGATAAACTATATCAGGGGTTTATCATGGCATAAACAGCGTGAGAACAAATGGTCAACATATATATCACTATATCTGGTGAGGACTCCTGGTCCTGTCGACCTGCTAGCACATAGATACGATTCTGGTTACCACCTAAATAGGACCCCCTACCTCTACCTCGACCTCTACCCGCCGAAGATTGAGACCCGCTCCCTGAAGGATGCATGGACATAGCTAATCATGTTGACGAATTTGCTGGTTGCGCCATACACTAAGAATCTCTATTGGGGCAATCTCACATCATATTTCATGGACGTCCACATGTATAGCAAGCATCAAAACCGGCATGACATTGGCCCATATGTACTCTACCACATATGGCATACCGTGTCAGGAATGGCCATCTCTACCCCGAACCTCGTTGTCACTACAACCCTAAGGAATAGGAGCTTTCACCAGGTCCGGGTTGAGTATAACGGTCATACTTGTAACCTTGTAGCTGAGGTGGCGAAGGTGTATGTGGCCGTTCGAAGTACTAGGGCCTGTAAGTACCCTGACACTACTCCTAAGACTTGGCAAATCTCGGCCTCTTCCGCTGCCCTAACTCAGTCCTCGTTGTACCCTGCTGCCGACGCCTACCCATTTCTATAATTTGGACAAATTCCTGAATTCGGGAGATATCCATACTATCATATAATGCCGTGGTGGCATATGCCTTGGTCAACTCTAGGGCCAACCCTAATATAAACTGGTGGATCCTGTCCCGCATAGTAGCTACGACAGATGGTGCATATCTAGCCAATAAGTCAAAACAAAGACTATACTCTCGAACACTCATATTGTCCTGGTTGAGGGATAGAAACAGATCGACTCGGGCCTGTCAGATCTCCTGCGCCAAGTATTAGTCAAGAAAAGCACCTGCAAAATTATCCCAAATAGCTGGAGGTGCATCACATCCCCTGGACCTTTCCTATCCCTCGTACCAAAGGATGGAAATATCTTGGAGTCTAAAAGATGCTAGCTCAACTACCTCTTTCATAGTGTCATGCATAACCCGAAAGATCCTGTGGAGCTAATCTCTTAAATCCTGTGGATCCTCCCTATGATTTGTCCCCATGAACTTTGGGGGACTCAGTAATAACCTTTCGGACCCTTGAACTTTCAGATCCCTCTGAAGGTCCTGCACTAGCAAATGCCCTAGCATGTTGTTGGGTAGCTACCAACTGTGCTAAAACTGCATCGCACTCCTCAATTCTTGACCTTGTGGAAGCGGAGGGGGAAGTGGATATGCAGTCTCCCAATGATTCTCCTCAATTAGTGAGGGGCCGGTAATGGCTTAGTAAGGGTCTCTCCCTAGGCCTCCAATTGGGCCCCATCTACTGGGGGTACCTTGCTAGTCCCCTCGTCTACTATTGTCTCTCTCCTTTAGCTAGCCGTAGTTTACCTAGTTACTGTCATCTATGCATGCAAATGGCAACAAGTAAGTTTAACTCAAATTTTCTGTAACTCAATTATACAACACGATTTAGATTTGAAAGAAGGATAACCAACTCCTAAATGCCTCGTAGTGCCCTATTTTTATAATATGTAGCACCACACATCTACAAATAAGACCGTACTAGTCGCAACTTGTAGACTCCCTAAGACAGAACTTCTCTAATACCACTTTTGTCAGGCTCCGAGCCTGGGGCAAGACCGGCACTTGGTGCCACACTGATGCTTGCATACCAACTTGAGACTCCAGAATTCTTGACAAATAATGTCATACTTTGGCCAGGAGCCAAATAACAAGACAATTTGTGATGCAGAATACAAAGTCCAATAGAGACTAACGGTGACAAAAGGTCAATATAAAGCTGGGCCGGTAAGGCCGTCATAACTACAACAACTGACAAGCCAACAAAAAAGACATACAGGGCATACAAGCCCAACATAATACACTAATTAACAGAATATGTATACAAGCCTCTACTGGTAGATATACTATGATCGGAACATGGGCTCGACCTACCCATAACGTATCTACATGTATACAAAACGTATACATAAAACTTCACACCCCGCAACTCTAAAGGATGGGGAGCTTACCGATAAAGTTGAACTTGAGCAACACCTACTGAGAAAGTCTACCCGTCTGTCTATCTAAACTTGCATGCGTGAAATGCACCGCTACCAGAAAGGGATATCAGTATGAAATAATGTACCGATTATGTATGACAATATACTGGAAGATGAAACTGAACTGATAACATAATAACTGAAAGCAACTAGGAGTCAAATAAAATCTGAAGATATTCTCATATGCTGATACTAACAGAAATCTCTTTAAATGGTAAGTAAAATAGTTGTCCACCCTTATAAAGTTCAGATATATATATATATATATATATATATATATATATATATATATATATATATATATATATATATATATATATATATATATATATATATATATATATATATATATATATATATATATATATATATATATATATATATATATATATATATATATCATATGGGCTCGTTCATATACGTTTTTGCCACAATAGACTCGATATATAACTTATGATCTGATTAGAGGTTACCCAATAGGGGCTTGCCAATCGATTATAGCTCGATGGTAATAAAAATATTGTAGTACTATATATATATATATATATATATATATATATATATATATTATCTCAACCAACTGGGCTCGTTCATATACGTTTTTGCCACAGTAGACTCGATATATAACTTATGATCTGATCAGAGGTTACCCAATAGGGGCTTGCCAATCGATTATAGCTCGATGGTAATAAAAATACTGTAGTACTATATATATATATATATATATATATATATATATACTTTTTGATATGTTGACTTGAAAAGGAAAAATACTCAATGGAATATGAAGTCCCAATAAGGAGAATATTGTAACTTACAAAATTAGAAAAAATACGTAATTTGTGTGACTAGTAAAATATATGTAAATTTCAGAATATGAATTTTTCTTTATGATTCGTTATCAAACTTGTGTAATTACGAGATCGTGTTAAAGTTAAGGAAAAGCTTAACCTTAATATACCTGAAGTAACAACAACAACAACAACAACAACTACCCAGTATATTCCCACAAAGTGGGGTCTGGGGTTAATATACCTGAAGTAGGAAAAAAAAATGTATGATGTTCATTAAAACGAGATAACTTGTTCTCTCATAGAACCGCAAAATTTTATGTTGTCAAATTTCGTTGGAACCGTTGAAACTCGTAGGGTCTGACCTCCATGTCTTCGAGAATGAGGTTTGAAAGAGATTTAAGAGTGCATAACGTTTTCCTCCTGTAATGCCTTAGAAATGAAATGTTTTGTAGTGTTTTACCTTTAATACATTTAACAAATCTTGTAGTGTTTTACATTTAACCACGTTTGCCAACTTCTATGTCTTTTTACACGTAGGATCAGGTAGCGCTGGTAGCTAATACATTAGTTTGCCACATACCATATAGTGACTAAGGGTGTATTTGGTATGAGAGAAAATATTTTCTGGATAATATTTTTCAATTTTCTCATATTTGGTTGGCTTAAATGTTTTGGAAAATATTTTCCTTATCAATTCATTTTCCTCCAATTGGAGGAAAATGTTTTCCTTATCAAAAGAAGGGAAAACATTTTCCAAATCCCCTTCTCAAGCTTTATCACCCTCACCAATCCATCACACACCCTCTCCATTTTTTTTTTTTTTGCAATATCAAATTTCTGTTTTTTTTTCTGCACCACGCAGCCCCCACCCCCACCCCTACCCCCTTCCCCCGAAAAATAATATATTTTTTTTACCTTAAATTTTTTTTTTTGCAATTTCAAATTTCTGTTTTTTATTTTTCTACACCACCCAGCCCCCACCCTATCCCCTACCCGCTCCCCCAAAAATTATTTTTTTACCTCAATTTTTTTTTGCAATTATTGCTTCTTTTTATTTATCTGCACCACCCAGCCCCCTTCCCTCCCCCCCCCCCCACAAAAAAAGTATTTTTTCACCTCAATTTTATTTTTTGAAATTTCAAATTTCTATTTTTTTTCGTTTTACTGCCCCCCAGCCCCGCTCCCACCCTCTGCCCTCCCCCCCCCCAAATTAAAATATATTTTTCAATTTTTTATTTTATTATTTATCGATTTAAAGACTCAAAATTTTACAAGTTCCAAAATTATGAGTTTGGTGGTTTTTGTGTTTGGAAGTTTACGGGTCTAAAAATTATAAAGTTTACGGGTTCGAAAATATGCGATTATTGCTTTAAAAAGTAAAACATCACCACTAGTTCCTTTAGATTGTGTCAAATTCTAGAGACTTAGGGAAGGGGTGAGGGAGGGGTGGGGGAGGTGGGAGGGGAGGGTGAGGAGAGTTGCATAAAAAATATTTTTCTAAAAAAAAACTATTTTCTACTCTCTAACCAAACAATAGAAAATATTTTCCGGAAAATGTTTTCCACTTACCAACCAAACAAGAGAAAATAAGTAATAAAATCACTCATTTTCCATGAAAACATTTTCTAGAAAAACATTTTCCATGGAAAACATTTTCCTTCATACCAAACACACCCTAAGAGTCATATGTATAATTATGTGGCTTGCTGACACATGCTGGTTTAAAATTACTCAATAATTAATTAATTAATTAATTAATTAGATGATGTCCCACTATCCAATAGTTAATCAGTTACTCGCATAATTAATTATTGTACTAATTTACTTAGAATTTTTCTTATTTTTATACTTTATGCATCATACTATCGTGGTTATATGGTATCTTCCATGGTACTAGTCCACAAGTGTTGGGTATTATAGCTAGGACCAAATTTTATCCAAATTCGACAACATTTAACGAATTTTTTTCGTTAATTCGCGTACATTTTATCATTCACTGCCCTTGCTTATTGCTTGCTATAAATAGCATAAATATGCTTATCTCAAGATAACATCATCTCCGAGTCTACGTCAACTAATTGTAGATGAAATTTTAACGTACGAAAAATGCGACATGTAACAATGTCTTTTTCGGTAAAAGTGTCCTTTTCACAAAGGTGAAAGTATAATTATTTGGGCCCGACGCTACGTGGCATATATGCATGGAAAAATAACATTTGGAAGACTTTTGACACACTTTTAACATAGTTTAGACCTAAGATGTCTAGGGAGACGAGAGATTTGCCTTAAGGAGGCAAGAACATACTAGAAGCAAGGTGGAAAATTTTTATACGATTTTTTCGCTTCCTTCTTTTTATTTCTATTATTGGTTATGGATTATTATATTTTAGCTATGCATACTATTATGAATAGCTAAGTTGTTATCTAGGATTTGATGGAACCTATTGGGGGATGATTTTCCTATTACATTAACATAGATTTGATGTAGTATTTTCTCTATTTGTTAAACAACATTTATATTGTGGTTGATTGAGGGGATCTCAATTAAATTGGCATATTTAGTGTGTATTACTTGGGCATAATAATTTGGAATCATGTGTCTAGTAAATAGTCGTAGTTACTCAAGAGGGAATAACGACACTCAGAACGCTCATGATAGGGAGAGAAGGCTTAGGCAAATTTATAGAAAACATAGTGGAATGGATTCTAATAATGGGGAATACCATAACTCTAGACCTCCTTAATCATATCTCTAACTCTTAGTATCTTTAGTTGTCAATTTTCTATTTTAATTTATTAGTTAATTGGTTAAACTCAAGAATATTAATATCTATAAGTTAGAAATTGTTCAAGCTTGTCTTCTTGATGATAGTAAATAGCTTTAGCTAAGCCTTAGTTCTCCGTGGGATTCGACTCCGGACTTGTAAACCAGATTATATTTTCAGTGACCACTTAGTCCTTTTTATAAGGCATAGTTGGGCGTGATCAATTCATAAATGTTATTCCATCATGTCTCGATTAATCTATATGGACACGGTTCATTCCACCGGTTGGCCCATTACAAAAGTTTTCATATCGAGATCTTTCTACATAAAGTATTTTTCTTGAAATATAATATTTGTGGGTGATGCCCCTCAGTATTCGAGGTTGAATTCAATGAAACCTTAGATACTGTTGAATTCTACTCATGTAGCACATAATTGACTCCTCATTAAAAACCTCGGCGGAAAAACTCATTCGGGCTAAAAACCAATCTAAAGCAAAATGAGTGCAATGCTTGTTTTAAAATCTAAGGTCCTTGTGTTTAAGAGTTTCTCAACTATATTGATCGAACACCTACAATAACTTAGTATTAAATACAAATGGGAAGGGGAAAAGTCACCTTAGCAATAATACCGTTTGAGGAGTGATACATTCATATTGTTTGGAAACTGTTCATCCTCCATTCGGGCATAGTTTGGCTTTATTCGGGTCTCGAGTATTGAGGATGACTTTCCTCATAACCAAGTCATGGATTCCACAATGGCAAAGGTTGGTTATTCTATTATAATATATCTTGATTCTTTGGTTATGTGCAGCCATCCGAAAAAGTGCATCTTCCTGTTTTTCATCCAATAGTTCGAAGTTAGTATTCGTAGCCTCATGATTTTATTCTTCCATTGCATATCAAAATCTGGCGCTTGGTTCTCCGAATTCGACTAGGATCAAGTTCTGGGATCCATATACTAAGGATAACGGGGCTTCCACATACCGGACTTTGATGTTGTTTAATATGCCCAAAGGACTTACCATAAAATTTCTCTCCACTTCCCCTTAGAATCGTTCAACCTCTTCTTTAAGTTTTGAATGATAATTTTTTTCGTCGATTCGTCCTGTCTGTTCACACTAGGATATATGGTGTTGACAATATCCTTTTTATTTTGTGATATTCGAGTAATTTGTTACCTTGATACCGATAAATTATTTTCAATTGCCGCACACTATTTCAGCGTGTATCCCAAATGGACATACGATGTGTTCCCTGATGAAGTCTATAACCTCTTTATCTCTCACTTTCTAGAGCACATGTGCTTCAACCTATTTAGAGAAATAGTCAGCCTCAAATAAAATAAACTTAGCGTAATTTGGGGTCGCTGGTAGAGGGACACCGATATCCATCACCCATTTCACGAACGACCATGAGGATAGGACTGAATCAAGTTGTTCTATAGGCTGATGGATCATCGGTGCAAATTTTGACATTTATCATATTTTCGAACAAACTCCTTAGTGTTTTTTTCTATGCTATCCCAATAATATCCTCCTTTAATGAATTTGTGAATCAACGATTCGGTGATGGAGTGGTTTGCACAAGTAATTTCATGGACCTCCTGTTAAACATAATCGGTGTCTCCTGGTCCTAAACATACTGCCAATGGTCCATCGAATATCCTTCGTTACACCATTCCATCTTCATCCAATAAGAATAGAGCAGCTTTAGTTAGTAGGGTCCTCAACTCTTTAGGGTCCGATGGGAGCTTTTCGTTCTTTAAGTATTCAATATATTTATTCCTCCAACCATACGTCAAGCTTTTAGAGTTTATTTTTGCATGACGTTCCTTGACCACAGATCTTGAGAGTTGAACGACATTCCCCGAACTAATCTCATCTTCCTGGATCGATGACCCCAAATTCGCAAGTGCATCGACCTCACTATTTTCCTCTTCAGGTACATGCTGTAAAGTCCATTCCTTAAAATGGTGCAAAGTCATCGGTAGCTTGTCCAAATATCCTTTCATTCTATCTTGTAGAACATCGAAGGTTTTTTTACTTTGTTCACCAACAGCAAAGAGTCACACTTGGCTTCGATGACTTCTGCTCCCACTCTTTTAGCTAGCTCGAGATCTAGAATCATGGCCTCACACTCGGCTTCGTTGTTAGTTAACCTAGAAGCTTTGATAGACTACCTAATAGTGCTACCCGTCGGTAGCTTCAAAATGGTGCCTAGCCTGGACCCCTTCACATTCAAAGAACCATCAGTGAAAAGGGTCCATACCCCCGATGATGTGCTTGATTTTATTAAAAACTATTTTTCAACTTCAGGTAATGGGTTGGTGTGCAATTAGCCACGAAGTCTGCCAACATTTGAAACTTGATGGTCATCCGGGGTTGATATTTGATAATGTACCCACTATGTTCGGTGACCCATTTGGCCACTTGACCCGATAGTTGGGGCTTGTAAAAAATATTACGAAGTGGTTAAGTGGTTAACAAACATATGGGGTAACATTGAAAGTATGGTTTTAACTTTCTAGAGGCACTTATCAATGCAAGTGCCAATTTCTCTAAGTGCGGATATCTAGTTTTTGCTTCTCCTAAGGTTTGACTTACATAATAAATGGGAATTGGGTAACTTGCTCTTATCGAACTAGGACACCACTTAAGGTAATTTCTGATACCGCCAAGTATATGTAAAGTTTCTCATCTACCTTTAGAGTGTGAAGCAGTGGTGGGCTCGATAGGTATCGCTTTAGTTCCTCTAATGACTGTCGGTATTCCGTGGTCCAGGTGAAATCATTTTTACTTTTGAGTAGAGAGAAAAATCTATGGATTTCAATCCGCGTCGTCAGGATTAATCGGCCTGAAGTAGCTATCTGTCTAGTTAGACTCTGCCTTATTTTTACACTTCCCACAATGGTGATGCCTTCGATGGCCTTTATTTTATCAGGGTTGATCTCGACTCCCCGATTCGACACCATGAAACCCAGTAATTTGCCGAACGGACCCCCGAAAGCACATTTCTTGGGGTTGAGCTTCATGTTATATTTCCTCAAAATCTTAAACATTTCATGAAAATGAGCTAAATGGTCCTCTACGCATAGGGACTTCACTAGCATGTCATCGATATATGCTTCCTTTAACTTACCTATTTGTTATTTGAACATTTTATTTACTAGGCATTGGCAAGTAGATTTAGCATTGTTGACCCGAAAGGCATGACGTTACAAGAATACGTTCCATAGTTGGTGATAAAAGAAGTCTTTTCGTTGTCTTCCGGGTTCATTTGGATTTGATTATACCCGGAGTAAGCATCAAGAAAGGTAAGGATCTCATGGCCAGCCATGGGATCGATCACTCAATCGATGTTAGGCAGTGGGGAAGAATCTTTTGGGCATGCCTTATTTAAATCTTTATAATGTACACATATTCAAAGTTTGTTCCCGTTTTTAGGGACTACGACTACATTGGCTAACCATTTAGGATATTTCATCTCCCGTTTAGATCCTATATTGAGAAGTTTAGTTACGTCGTCCTTTATGAATGCGTATTTTACCTCGGACTGGGGCCTTCTTTTTTGTTTCACCAATTTGAACCTGGGGTCAAGGCTTAGCTTATGCGTCGTAATATCTGGTGGGATCCCTATCATCTCCAAATGGGACCAAGCAAAGAAATCTATGTTATCAATAATAAATGGAATTAGATTTTTCCTGAGTTTTGGGGTTAATCTCGTTCCCAGGTGTACCTTTCTCTCGGGCAGGTACTTGATCAATATAACTTGTTCAGCTCTTTGACCGTTGAGTTAGTGGCATTCGTACCTTCGGGAACACTAAAAGTTTGAGAAGTTAGAAAATCCTCATCTTCTTTTTCCATCCCTTGCTTTCCTTATTCGGTCGAGGCTGATAATTGTGATTGCTATTTTGCTTCTTGTTTACCTTAGATGCTTAACCTTTCCAAGGTTGATAGCATTGATATTGGTTTTACCTCATCGACTGAGAGCATTTCCTTTGCAGCATGCTGCTTACTGTATATTGTTTTTACACCGTCCGCCAACAAGAATTTCATCATTTGGTAGGGAGTTGATGGCACGACCCTCATGTTATGGATCCAAGGTCTTCGGAATAGGGTATTGTACCTTATGTCACCGTCGATCACGCGAAAGTTGGCATCTTGAATGGTTCAACAATATTCACCGGTAGGATAATCTTCCATTTAGTTGTTTCAATGGCCATATTGAAGATGTTTAAGGCTGAAACTGCGGGCACAATCTGATCTTGTAAGTTGAGCTGCTCCAAGAACCTCGATCGGATGATATTCACCGAGCTACCTTGATTCACTAAAATATGCTTAACTTGAACTTTTATTTATAGAAATTACTAGAGCATCGTTGAGTGGCTGAGAAATGGACTTTGCTTTTTCACCATAGAATGATAAGGAGCCTTTGGGCACATAATCTCAGGTTTGTTTTTCCCTTGAGATTGAAACTTTTGTGCGTTTGAATATGTATCCCTGTGGAATGTCAACCCTACCGACGATCATATAATTGATAAGTTGCAGTTCCTCATGTTCATTTTCCTATTGGCGACTATTTATCTTAAATGATTCTTAGCTCGATCGCTGAGGAACTCTCGACAGTGGCCCTCATTGAATATACATGCTACCTCCTCCCTTAGTTTCCTGCAATCCTCAGTCTTGTGACCAAGCGTGCCATGATACTTGCACATTAAATTTGAGTTTCTTTAGTAAGGATCAGTCTATATAGGTTTGGGCCACCTTGTTTCTATGGGAACAACATGCTTATCAAAACCACTTTTGCTCATAAGTCCCCGGGAGTTTTGTCTTTGATCATTTCTTCATTCATTCTGGGCAATATTGGATCCCGAACCATTGTTCCTTCGTATGCGCTATATGGTTGATATCGTTCTCTGTTCGACCTTGGATCCTTGTCGACGTCCCCCAAGGTTTTAATTGCCGAGCTGTTTGGATGTACTAAATCGGAAGTGGATCCTAACTGGTCGTCCTTTACCGTGATCTTCGATTGATATCGACTGTCACATCTGCCCAAGTCACAGTTGGATGCTCGATCAAATTTTGCTTCAATTGACGTGACACTATATAAATCTATTTGTTCAACCCTTGAGTGAAAGCTTAAATAGCCCAATCATCTGTGACCAGTGGCAGCTCCATGCTTTTCATTTGCACTGGGGATACAAACTCCCTCAGAATTTCATTATCCCTTGTCTTATCTTGAATGGTCAATTTTATTGTTGCAATCTTTATGGACCTAGCGTGTGCCTTCGAATTTGCTAACATGGAAAATGAGTTGACGAAATTTGGTGGCAAGTTCAGATACTAAAGCATTGCTCCATTCGATAATGTTTTTCCAATATTTTTAACAAAACTGACTCAATTGCATATTCTTCTAAGTGATTTCCCTTTATTCTGCACGTGTACAAAGTGATGTGTTTATTCGGTGGTCCAGTTGTATATAGGTATATCCGGCATACGGAACATCTTTGGAATAGGCATCAGAGCCGCACTCTAAGGATAAGATTTCTACACGAATTTTTTTTAATCCGAATACTTTAGGATCGGAGGTCCTCCGGTATCTGATCAATTCGGGAGTTGTATGTTTTAATTATTTTTCACCATCTTCGATTTTATTCTGTCCTCACTAAATAATTTTGGTGTTCTCCTCGAGCATTTTAATTATTATAGGGTCAATCCTTGAATGGTTATCATTCGACCTTTCTTGCACTGGATCGGTACGATAAGTGATTTCTGGCTCTACCTCACTTGGAGTCCTATGTTGATTTTGTAACTAAGGGATAGCGGCCTGATGAGCCTGTGGCATCTTAAATATCACTTGCACACTTACTATTTCGTCTCCTCTGCCCCGTGTACCTTGATCCCCAAATTGGCCTTCCTTGTGTTTACTCCCTTTTGGTCCGCACCTAGATCCACATTTAGAGAAACGTATGAAATGACATCGACTAGATCGGCAACCGGTGCTCCCCAAAGGTTAGCCAGTGGTACCCCGACTCCTGGAGCAATTACATTGTAATTTTCCCTATGAAATCCGAGACCATCATAAGCATGTATTGGTGCATTTTCTGAGTTTGACATGTTTTAACCTGATATCAAAAATACCTAACAAGAACAAGTCTGACAAAATGTGTGTTATCAGAATCTGCACTGAAACTATCACTATTATCCTTAGACCCACGGTAGGCGCCAAACTGTTTACCCTAAAATTTGTGTAACAACTAAACTTATATTGTGGTTTTAAGGATACATGATTGAACCCCATACCAATTGATAAATACGAAATTAAATAGATAAATTAAAGGATAAAATAGATCTAACTAGTATGTAAGCGAAATCTCAACCTCGACTGATAGTAGTCTCGAGGTGTGATAATAGAAATAACAAATGATAAAGCGTGTCTGATAAACAGTAAGTAAAATAGCAAGAAAGTAATGGGCGTATATTTTCTTATTAGTGAACAATGATGCCGACATATGAACGGGATCCCTCTTTATATAATAGGGGAGTATTAATTAAGGTACACTTCTAATTATAGTAGGGAATCATATTTGACATTGATTAACGGTAAAGGATCAATCCATTCAGAAATTTACGTCATGATCCTCTGTCCGTTGCAGGTATCTCACTCTTTCTGTTATTGAACTATACTGGTATCATCTCGAAGTGTACCCTCTTCTGAGCTCGATAAGTGATATCGGCATCTATCTTAGAAAGGAACATCGACCCCAAACTCGGCATCCTAGCCTTCCGACGTGGTAATACTTTTTTCACCAAAGCACGAAATCGGATAGCCCCGATTTACACGGTATACAACTTAACAACTAGTTAACCTTGGAAAAAATTAGTTTTGGTTTTGAAACGATCAAGTCCAACAAACAAAACAAGTTAACGAAAGAACACAATGTACTCAATTACCTTGCAAAAATGGATTGGTTTCCCTTAACCAATTCCCAGAAAAACTCGGTCACCAAAACTCTAATTAACAAAGCAAAGAAAAAAGGAAAAAAGAAAACTAGTGGTAAATAAGTCAAGTATATTGCAGACCAGTCATATGGGTGGCGATATATGACACAGCACATTCTTTCGAGGGTCCACGCGGATGCATTGTGGAATAATTCAAATTTCAAGAAAGAATCGACAAATAGAAAGCTGAAAATATGTAAATCGATTGCTGTGTCTCGACATTTCGGTGGAGCAGCTCGTACGAGATTTGTTTTTAAAAAAAAGTTTATTTATTAATTGAGAGAAACATATAGGTCCTTTAGTCAAAGGTGTCTATTGCCAGAAGAACTAAATACTTCCCAATAACAGAGAAAGGAAATATGAAGAAAAAGTGCATAGACAGACGCTACTGTGGCAATTCTTAATTAATTAATGTGGTATGGGTCCTTAGATTTATTTCATTGGTTGATAACTTGATTTAATGTGTGGGGCCCTGCGGCCTGCCCAATTCGTCAAAGTTCCTATGCTCATATTGTTGTTCTTTCTTCTTTTGGCTCGACTCTATATATATACACATATATATATATATATGGCTATTTTTTTTTTTTTTGGTTAAAAAGATAGATATATTATAAAGTTAAAAAGTTACATAAGGGTTTGTTGGATGCATAAAATGCATCAGATTACTTCCTACTACATTATACACACTAGTTAAAGTAGAAGTAGAAAAACTATTACAACTTATCCGATTATCATCTAACATAGTCGAAGGTTTACAAAATCTTCTTTTCAGCATTCCCACTTGATCTTGCTGAAGAGAAGTTAACACAAAATTTGGAGGTCTTGAAAACATTTCCACATTTGCCTCCATTTGTGATGCTCCATACTTGGCTAAGCAGTCCGCAACTCCATTTTGCTCCCTATAGATTATATGTAATTCTGGATCATGCAACTGATGGAGTAAGTACCTACAATCAGCAATAATATTAGTATATTTGGGTGTTGGAAATTTTAGCAAGTCCAAGATTGTAGTTGCATCTATTTCAATGATTAAAGGAAAGATCTTGAATTGCACAGCAATTTGAAGGCCCATGGTTAGTGATAATAACTCAGTTTGTAAGCTAGAACCATTTTGAACATAGCCTGAAAAACCTACGACCCAACTACTTGTAGAGTCCCTAAAGACACCCCAAATTCCACAAGCAGTTTGATTCATCTTAGTAGAGCCATCAATGTTTAGTTTTAGAAATTTTCCTATGGGTGGATGCCATTTGATATAAATAGGTATAGGAGTAGTTATACTGTTCTTAGAGTGTGTAAGATAAAAGAATTCAGCTGCTTGGTTATACACTAAAAGAGCATTAGAAACAGTATTAGATTTATCAAACAAATTCTTATTCCTAATCGTCCAAAGATGCCATATTGCAAAAGGAAGTAGATGCTCAAAAGGAATTCCTTTATAATGACCTAATTTTGTTTTCGTAAAGAAAGTATGCCACCATAGCAGAGAATTCACATTAATAGGACCAAAAATTTGATTTATGTTAATGTTAAGGGTCTGCCAAAGTGAAATAGCATTGCTACATTAAAAAAAATGTGATTAATAGTTTCACTTTGTAACCCACAATTAGCACATAGATCAGTATTCAAAATATTTAATTTATGTAAATAGGCAGCAGTAGGAATTAGACCATGACAAATTAACCAAATAAAGAAAGAGATTTTGGTAAGAGTACGAAGTTTCCAAATCCATTTGAAACTTAAGAGTTGGGAATTATTAATAAAGGAAGAAGTAGAGAGTTCATGGTAAATAGATTTTACTGAGAATAACCCGGAAGGAGTAATAGCCCAAATAAGATGGTCATAATTTGTTGGTATTATAGGCATGTAAATACTAGTAATAGATGCTTCCAATAAAGGGGGAAGTACAAAAGGTAAGTTTTGTAAATGCCATTTATGATTGTAAAAATAGTCAGATACATACTTATTTAATTCACCTTCGGGAAAAGGACCATGAATGTAATTACGCAAAATAGTGCGATGATTAATCCAAGGTTCAGTCCAAAAATGGACATGAATACCGTTTGTTAAAATCCATTGGAATCCAAGTTGGCAATAGGACCAACCTTTAATAATGATTTGCCAAATTCTAGATTGAGAAGAAATAATAGTCTTATAATTTCGTAAATGACTATGAATTAATACATTAGCCCAAAGCTGAGAAGGGTTTTGAAAAAGTCTCCATGCCAAACTAGCATGTAAAGCTTTATTTTTAGTACGAAGATTTTGGATACCTAAACCTCCAATAGCCAAAGGCCGGGTTACAATGGACCATTTTAAGAGATGAATTTTTTTCTTATGTGGACATGAACCCCATAGAAAATTCTTTTGGTAAGTATTAAGTAAGGTAATAATAGAACTAGGAATAGTAATAAATCGCATTACATGATTAGGAAGGCTATTCAAAGTAGAACGAATAAGAGTTTGTCTTCCTGCTTTAGTTAAAAAATGAGTTTTCCTCCCAACTAATTTTGATTTAAACTTATCAACTAAGAATTGGAAATCTCGTTTTAAAGGTTTCGAAGTAAAATGGGAAAACCCAAATATTGGCCAAACTTAGTACACTCTTTTATGTTAAACAAATGCTGTAAATCAAGCTTTATTAGGGCAATTGTTTGAGAAGAAAATTTTTGACTTGTCTAAATTGATAGATTGGCCCGAATAAGCACTAAAAGAAGTAATAGTAACAATAATAGAATGACAAGATTTTGAAGTTATTTTAGAGAATAAAATTATATCATCCGCAAAAAACAGATGAGATAATTGAGGCCCTTTTTTTCCAATCGAAATAGGGTGCCAAATATTATAGTCAACTTCTAAATTTATTTGTCTAGAAAGCATTTCGAGACATAGAATAAATTTATAAGGTGAAAGAGGGTCACCTTGTCTTATTCCCCTTGAAGGGTAAAAAAAAATCAGTAGACTTTCCATTTATAAGGATTGCAGTAGAAGTGGTTGTAATACAAGACATTGTTAATTTGCTAATACTAATAGGAAAATTAAGATTATGTAAAGTATTGTAAATAAAATACCATTCTAATTTATCAAAAGCCTTTTCAAGATCAAGTTTAAGAAGCATATTATAATTCTTACCCTTCATTTTTGCAAAACGATTTAACAGCTCTTGAACAATAATAGCATTATCAGATGCTCGTCTATTTTTTTGAAAACTAGATTGGGTTTGATTAATAAGACGATCAAGAAAAGGCTTAAGTTTATTAACAATTATTTTAGTAATAATTTTGTAAATAGTATTACAAAGACTAATTGGACGATATTGAGCTATAGTAGCAGCATGTTCCTTTTTAGGAATTAGACAAATATACGTAGTATTAATAGTAGGATCTATTTTAGATTCTCTAAAAGCTTGATGACAAACAGCTTTTACAGAACTTCCTACAATATGCCAATATTTTTTATAAAAAAACTGGATGTAGTCCATCAAGGCCCGGTGCCTTAAAAGGTTGGAACGAATGTAAGGCATTAGTAATTTAAATATCATTAAGAGGCCTATCTAGCATAGATTGCTCAATTTGTGTAACAATATTGGTCGGAAAAATGGTTGAACTAGGTTTGGAAAAAGACTGTTGAGAAGTAAAAAAGTTAGTATAATAAGAGGTAATATCATTTTGTATTTGAATAGGATTTGTAATCCAATTCCCTCCCAAGTCTTGAATAGCAATTATACGATTATTACGTCGTCTATTTAAAGTAGTTAAATGAAAAAACTTGGTATTTGCATCACCATCATTTAACCAATTAATACGTGATTTTAATTTCCAAAAATCTTCTTCTAACTTAAGAATATGATTAAAATCTTGAATAAGATCAATTTCTAAATTATGAAGAAAAGAGCTAGTAGGATAATGAATTGAAGCTTGTATACTAGAAAGTCTAGCTAAAATTTTCCTTTTACGTTTAAAAATATTTCCAAAAATATTTTTATTCCAAATTTGGACAGAATCTCGAAAATGATTAATGGCAGATAGTAGGAGATTATTTTCTTTCCAAGCTTGTTTTATCAGGGATTCTAACAAAGGGTGAGTAATCCAAATGGATTCAAACCGAAAAATATTTGTCCTAGGTAGTACACTGTGTTGAAGGTCTATTTTGATAGGATAATGATCCGAGTGTGTTCGAGGAAGATGAGTCACAAGAGCATCACAATAGTGTGAGAGCCAAGCATAGTTTGATAGCACACGATCAATTCGTTCTAATATATTGGCAGTATTATGACGACCATTAGTCCATGTATAACGACTTCCTTTGTACCCTAAATCATTAAGCATGCAATAATTAAAATAGTCTAACAACGTATTGGCTCGTTTATTATTGATAGGAAGTCCACCAAATTTATCCGAAGCATGAAGAATTTCATTAAAATCACCCCTATCAACCAAGGCCCTTTATAATGATCAAAAATATACTTAAGATTATTCCAAAGTGTAAGTCTGTTAACTAAATCATTACTAGCATAAATCGCACTAAATAAAAAAGTAAAAGGTAATGGACTAACCTGGATATGGCAATGAACTTTTTGAGTGTTTGTAGCAACCTGTGTAACATTTAGAAATGATGCATTCCACAAAATAACTATCCCCCCTATATGACCTATAGCCGGACCTCAATCATACCAGAAAAATCAAAATCATCCTTAATCACTTGGTGGGACTGGGAATGGGTTTCTAACAGTACAACTAGGGCTGGTCGGTTATAATCCAAAAAAGACCAAAAATTTCTTCTAAACTCCACTAATTGACTACCCCTACAATTCCATATGATGAAATTTATGTGATTATCATTTGAAGCAAACAATTCAGTACTAGACTGTCCGGGACGAAGTGACAGTGTTGGAAGAAATAACATGGCATATTTGCCAACTGTTGGATTTGTTGTTGGTCTTAGACGGAATGAGGTTGATATGAGATTTTGAGGACACCTTATGAATATTTTTCTTTCGAATTCTTCCTTATGCACAAAGACCTTGATTCCATTCATGCATGCATAAATAGGCATGGTTTCTCTATTGTATGCGATTGCTGCATCTAGCTCTACCTATAAATTCCTCTCCTGTTCTTCTTGTTCTGGTGGATTGTGAGGGGTTGGTGAAGGAGGAGGTGGTGGTGGTGTTGGGACATGGGGTGTTCCTGGCCTCATCAGTAGAGTGAAAGGTTGTCTCCTAATATGGTTGAATCCATGGAACATTGGGTGTTGGAGGAGGACAAAAAGGCATTCGAATTATGTTTGGGTGAAGAGTTTCTTGTTGTTCCCATACTGGAGATGGTGGTATCATTTCTTGAAATGGTGCTATTTTTGAGGCTTGTGTCATCGCCCAATGGTAACGGGCAAATATCTCCGTTCCCAACCTCATTCCCTCGGCTACTATTTGTGCTAAATCCCTCGGGTGATTTATAAGAATCGTGACATCTTGTTGGTTCACTTGCATGGTGAATGTTAGTTCATGATTGTGTAATCCCGCCTCCAACCATCACTCTAGATACATCGGTGCATGGGGAGTGTGACCCGTGTATACTATTGAATTTTGATCCATGGAGAGATGATGGGGTGGATGAGAGTAAGGAGTGGGATTGTTGTGTAGTTGATGAGAGGTTTGGCGTGGTATAGGTCGATTGCCCCTTAGATGACTTAGAAAGTTGAAGGGAAACATTGCTTGAAGTAGTAGAAGTGTGGGTAGTGGACAAAATAGAAGTATTTTTTATAAGAGATGTATTAGTGGTGTTTGGTAATGTTGGAAATGGTATAGTGGCCGGTATAGGACAAGATTGATATGAAGGTGACTTGTTTGAATTGTAACAATTAATGAAGTCTTCATTATTCCCTAGTTGCATGTCATCATTTGCTAGATTGGAGGAGGTGGATATGAAATTAATGAGAGGAGCAGAAGGTGTAAGAAGATTTGTAGTATGTTGGTCGTGTATATCTGTTTTGGCAGATTGCTTTTGTGAGTTATTGTGCATGTGTGATTTAATACCAAGGCTAGTAGTATGGTTATTACAAGTAATAGGGGGTGGTCATTATCAAGCCCTAGTTGCATGTCATTAATAACAATGTTTGAAGAGGTGGAGATGGAGTTAATGAGGGGAGTGGGAGGTGTAGTGAAAATGGGAGTGGGTTGGCCGTGTAGATCTTGTAGGGTAGGCAATGTTTGGGAATTGGTTTACATGTGAGCATTAATGTCGTGTCCTCTTGCATGTGTAATATTGGTATTAGAGGTGTTGTGAAGAGTTGGATTTAATTGGACCCCACAAAAAGGTACTTGAGTATAGTTTGAATTTTTACCCACAATATTAGTAGCCAAAGTAGTATTAGTTAAACTCTGATTTTTAGCAACTAAATCATCCGATAATACCACAAATTTGTTAGTATTTAACAAATTATTAGACACTTGCTTAGTGACTTTATTAGCAATAGAGTCATTATTTTTTAAAGATAAATGATTAAAAGGAAGATTATTAGGATGAATTAAAGTGTGCTTACAAACAAAGCCTTTCCTTACCTCATCAGGATTTGTTTGCAAGGGACGAGTAGGCATTGTATTTGCATGTCTCTCAGGAAATTTGACTAGTTTCCAAGGCTCATGATCAACTTTAGAAAGTCTTGTATAATTGAATTATCAGGAACATTACTAGAGGAAGTAGTATCCTTTTCAAGGGATGGACATGTTTTTTGATTGTGACACATACAACCACATGTAATACAAAGTAAATTCAAACCCTCATACATAATAGTTTGTTTATGCTCACGAATGTATAAATGTGTTTTTAATGGCTGGTTTAGCAATACTTCAACACATAGTCTAGCATATTGTCCTCGATTAGTATTGAAAGTGCAAATATCCATAGATAAAAACTTATCTATTTTCTGTCCCAATTTCTTCAAAATATGATAATCGTAGAATTCCGTAGGTAATTCTGGCAAACGTAACCATATAGCAGAAGA
This sequence comes from Nicotiana noctiflora, assembly GCA_032618575.1. Lineage (NCBI taxonomy): Eukaryota > Viridiplantae > Streptophyta > Magnoliopsida > Solanales > Solanaceae > Nicotiana > Nicotiana noctiflora. The sequence continues at coordinate 224,659 of JASVEL010002114.1, forward strand.
AGATAATTGAGTTGTTGATGCTTTAAATTTTGGTTCCCATTGCCGGACAGATAAGAAATGATTTAGAACAAACCAAGGGCCTTCCTGTAAAGCATGAATTTTGGTTTCCTCCTTTTCAAATTTTAGAAGAAAAAAATCAGACCCTAAGTTTATTAATGGAAGATTTTCAGTAGGTTTCCACAGTGCATACACTTTTTGTCTAAGGAGCTGATGCTCCGCTTTACGACCAAAAACTTTGATAATTACAGCATGTTCCCAAGGCTTATAAATCCTATGTTTTTTCTCCATAGACAGAGGTATGAAGTTAGAAGAATCATTAGGTGCTTCTAACTCATCAGTGTATTCTGAAGTATCAGTGGTTGAAGTTGTATGATTATTGAGAGATATTTGGCAGGTGTGAGTATTCAAAGTTTGGAGATAGGATTTCAGTTGAGTATTAGAATCAACCAATTGTTGTGGTTGATCAATATTCATAGCAGATATCATAAGAATAGAAGTATTTTGTACTGAAATTGTTTGAGAATTAATGATGTTAGGTGGTTTTGGAGGAATGATAGGTGAATGAAAGTGTGGAGATGTTGGGAGAGTTTTTTCTTCCATGCAGGGCTTCGTAGCATTCTTGGCTATTATTGTTTGTGACGGCTAAATACATATATTTCTCTTATAAACTTTCACATTGTTAAATCATTTAAGCGTATTACAAATAATTATATTTATACTAAGCGAGAGTTGGTAAAATTAAAAGGATAAGTGATCCATCGCAAGCAATTAAACTATACCGATATACCAAAAATATCTGCAGCATCAACTATAAATAATATACTCCCTCCATTTCAGTTTATGTGAATCCATTTTACTGGGGTATGGAGTTTTTAAAAAAAAAAGAAAAAACTTTTAAACTTGTGGTATAAAATGATGCACATATATTTTGTATGGTTATAAATCATTGCATAAACATAAACTGTTTCCAAATAAGAAATGAGTCTTTTTTTTACACGAACCAAAAAAGAAACAAATTCATAAAAACAGAAACGGAGGGAGTATAATATAATATATTTTTCTTTAGTTGGGTCTGTGACTCGTGTAGGATAAGATAAAATAAGCTAGTGGTTATTTCTGTAGACTTCGTCACTTTTAAATTATTGAACCGACTAGATGTGTTCTATATATAGTTATGTATACGCGTGAAATCGGAGGGTCCTATTTTCCATTGTTACGATGGCCCGTGAGCACATTTCGAGAGTCGGGGCTATGGTCGAGGCTGACCTCCGGAGAGCTATCGACGCTCAACCTCGAGGCAATAAAAACTAGCGGTTATGATGGAAAATGAGGAGTTTCCAAGGCGCGTAAATAGGTATGACAAAGCTTAGTTGACTAGTCCCAGAATTAAGACATTAAAAGGAGGTACCAGCCTCATACCTTTGCAATTTAATGCACTTGTACTATGTTGAGATTCCCCCTCGTATATAAAGAGGATCTTTCTCACTTTGTAAACATATGATGCTCAATACTAAAGACTCTAACATATTCTCTTTATTTTGTTACTTCACTTATTGCTTGTATTCATCGTAATTTATCTATTGTTCTTCATTTATTTCTTATCTTTGATCATAAAGATACATCATCGTAGCTCTCACAACTATTATCTCCCTCTCGACTGCTCTAAATCGGGAATCTAGCTCGACCCCGAGGCCTTATAAATGTCAGCTCGAGACCCCTAATCTCCTACAGTTTCATTCGATTATCGTAGCATCTCTAAGCTATAATCTTGATTGCTAACCTTTTACTTAGTATCCATTGCTTAACAACTAGCATAAAATATATTACGTATTTTTAGAACCTCATAATCAAATATAATTGTTATGACCATTTTTGCGGTAAACAATTTTGCGCCCACCGTGGGGCTAAATATGATAATGATTACTTTCTTGCTGGTTTTACTATATAACACAAGTTATCTTTCACGCTTTGTCTTGTCCAAGATAATCGTTTTCTTGTCAAAATGTCTAACTTAGTAAATGGAGGTGAAACAACAATCTTGAGGACCACGAAGAGAATGGTGTGAATGTTCTAGGTGTTGGCGTACCACCACGAAACACGAGAAAAATGCCAGAACCAATTCTCGCGGATGCGGTCGCGCGCGATGAACAACATATCTATATAAGCTCCTACACCAACAGGTACGTACACCAAGGAGAGCAACAAGAAATCCGAAAAACTCCGACAAGGGAAGAATGAGAGGTTATCCTTCACATTATTTTTGAGATGTTACCGGCACAACAATTGGCGATTTCTTAACTGCAAAGTCACCAAAAAAAATCCCATCACTATAGCACTGGGAATCGCTTCCCTAGCCGAGGAAGTACGGAAATATAAACCGATAACAAGTCCTCAATCGACCCCACCCTCACAAAGATGCTCGAGGACCTCGCAAAGAGATCTCGTTAGGCGAGAAAAAGATAGAAGCCAACGATAAGAAGGTATAAACCTACAATTCTAGGGTCGACCAAATCCTGGGTGCACCCTCGAAGATGTTTATACAACATTCAATCCCACAGGAAGTTGCTCCAAATCCTATTCAAAAGAAGATCATAATGCCCGACCTTCCGAAGTATAATGAAACCTTGGACCCCAATGAGCATGTTGCTGCCTACACTTGTGCAGTAAAAGGAAATTACCTAAGGAACAAAGAGATCGAATCTATCCAGCAAAGGAAGTTCGGGAAAATACTCTATAAAGGGGCCATGATGTGGTATCACAACCTAGATTCTAACTCTATAGACTCATTTGCCATGATGGCAGATTCTTTCATAAAAGCACACATCGAGGACATCAAGGGGGTCATAAGAAAATTCGACGTCTTCAAAATCAAGCAATAGGAGAATGAGATACTATAAGAGTTTGTGTCTCGCTTTCAAAAGGAATGAATAGAACTACCGCCGGTCTCAGACAACTGGGCAGTATAGGCCTTCACCCAAGGTTTGAATGAACGAAGCTTGGTAGCTTCAAAACAACTAAAGTAGAACCTAGTCGAGTATTTTGATGTAACTTGGTCGGATGTCGACAACTGATACCAGTCAAACATCAGGGTTGAAGACGACCACCTTGGAGCCCTCTCGGGCACAATATATCCCAATAGGCTTTTGACAAAGAAGCCAAATCCAAACAAGGAAAGATACCAACCATACAATAAAGACAAAAGAAATGCCCTAAGGTGAAACATACCTCGCAATCATCGAAGGACGGACCGAGGCTAGAACCCTCGAGAACTTGTCAGCAGATCCAAGTTCGATAGGTACACAGGAACATGGAAGCACCTCACTTGTCAGAATACAAATTCAACGTTGACGTATCAGACATCGTGTTCGCCATGAGTAAAATCAGAGATACCGGGTGTCTAAGGCCTGTATAATCAGATCCTTCATAAAGGACCCATAACTTAGTATGTGAATTTCAAAACACGCACTGGCACAAGACTAAAGATTTCTGACAACTCCAAGAAAAAGTAGCTTGATTACTTGGCAAAGGTCACCTCCGAGAATTCCTCAGTGACTGAGCCAACAATCAGTTTCGGGAAAGAGAGGCGACCAAAAGGAATGAAGTAGATTAGCCTCAACATGTCATCGATACGATCTTTTGAGGTGTTGTCACCCTACAGGAATCCACTTCCAGGAGAACAAAAACATCCCTCGATAGGGAAAAGTGAAATCAAGGCTCTGTCTCAGCCACATAATGGCACACTGGCAACTTCTTTTCTTGTAAACACATTTCAAATCAAATATGTGCTTTTGGATCTAGGAAGCTCAGCCAATATTAAAAGGTTGAAGGTAATAGAGTAGCTCACGGCTTAATAAAATTATGCCCGCCTTTCGAAGTCCTGAACGAACTCAACAAGGCGAACAAAAAATGAATGGGGAAACCGCCATACCAGTCAATATGGCCGGCACAATCGAAAACACCCGTATCTCCACCATCAAAGTGGGTGAGGATAAACAAGTAGTGAAATAGCGACCACGAGGCATGTTCTCGACTATATCCGAACAAACAAACAAAGGGTTATACAACGTCCTACGAGCAAATACTAAATGCGCACCGAGACCCAAAGCGCCATTTTCACTAAGGTATAACTATCTTCCTTTCCATTTACACTTCATACTAACCTTTATGCAGGCATCCGACCGAGATGGCCAAGGTACTTTCCAACTTGAGGGCCTTGGGTTCCAAAAATCATACGTTGCACTCTTTTCCTTCGATCGAGTTTTGTCCTAAAATGGCTGAAAAGCCAAAAATGTCTCGAACACTTAGGGACTACCATCAAAATCTCAAAAACAACACGACCTATGGGTTAGAAACTTCACAAGTTTAGGCCCTTAATGAGGCAATACCAGGTTTACAAGTAACGGCTCCTGATCCTAGAAACACTCGATGTCTCGGGGACTATCGTCAATCACCACTTATCAAAAACTTGAGGCTATAAGACCCCAAGTAGGTAGACTCGGTCTCACAAGTCTTGCATAAGGAAAAAATAATATCTGTAAGACCTCAATCAAGGCATGAACCAGACTTCTACCAATTGAAAATATATGTAAAACCTCAAAGGCATGTAAAATTCATAAGACCTTACTAAAGGAATAATCCCAATATTATAGTTAAGACTATATATTGAACTTGTATGACCCCTAAAATGGCATACCCTCGATAGAGACGCCGAAACTAATTCACCCGACAACTCAAATGCTCTGGCTAAACACAAAGAACTATGGTCACAAGGTTGTACTAGCCAAACCAACGCAACATGAGGATGCCCGATCATTGCTAAAAAATTGGAGTACCTAAATTACTTTTAATATACTTCGAAAAGAACCAGTTAAATAGGCTACCCTCGACATAGGCAAAAGAGCTTCAACTATGTTAGCTCCAAAATACAGGCTGAATGACCTCCGGGTTGGAGTTCCAAACTCATAAGCCATCAATGATGCAACCTCAAAGTCACAAAATTGATCCAAAGCCTAAAGTGTCCCGAACACTCGGGGACTGGCACCAAAATCTCAAAAACCGAACAACCTCTGGGTCGGAAACTCCAAAATTGTAAGCCCTCAATGAGGCAATAACAAGTTTACATGTAATGGATCCCGATCCTAGGAACCCTTAATGAGTCGGGGACTACCACCATTCACCACTTATAAAAAACACGAGGCCATAAGACCCCAAGTGTGAAGACTCGGTCTCACAAGACCTGCATAAGGCAACAACAATATCTGTAAGACCTCAAGATAGGCATGAACCGCACTTCTACCAAGTGACAATATCTATAAGACCTCGAAGGCATTTAAAACTTGTAAGATATTACTTAAGGTATAATCCAGATCTAAACGTTAAGGCTATATATCGAACTTGTAAGACCTGTAAAATGGCATACCCTCAATATAGACACTAAAACTACTTTACCCGGGAATTGAAAGGCTCTGGTCAAACACAAAGGACTATGGCCACAAGGTTGTACCGTCCTAACTAACGTGACTCAGAGACACCCGACCATTGCTAAAAAATCATAGAACTTTAATTAGTTTGAATATACTTAAAAAAGAACCAGTCAAACAGGCAACCCTTGACATAGGCAAAAGAGTTTCGACTATGTTAACTCCAAATTACATGCTTCAGGATAATTAGCCTCCGAGCTAAACCTCCTGAGGTGCTCGATCATCACCATATAAAGACTCATAATTGAGATTTTTATTTAGCCATCAAGGAGTCAAGCAAACACAATCTCAAAAAATCCTTAACGAGGGGAAAATACAACATATATAAAATGTCGTATCAACCCAAAACGTATAAGCCATTGTCGTCAGTCCAAATAAAATGTCGCATTGACCCAAAGCACAAGGGCCACCTAAAGTGTAAGAGCAACTATCGCTAACCCACACAAAAAGTCGTATCGACCCAAAGCGTAAGAGTCGTTATCGCCAACCCACAAAAAAGTTTGTACTGACCTAATATGTAAGAGCCCAAGGGCCTGCATGAAATTCAAATACTTAAGGTCGAATAAGCTCGAGTCGATACTCGAATTAGAGACTGAACCAAAAATAGTTGACCAAACATGCATAAAAGCATATGAATAAGAGCTCGAACGCCGTCTTATACTAAAAGTTCATATCGACTGAGCGTGTAAGAGCCTACAGCCTAATGTGCCCCAGTCCCATACTATGAATCTAGGGATTCCTTTCAACTCAATGACTAATTCATTCTACTATAATCAAGGCAAAAGGAAATGTAGGAGGAATAAAACCGCGAGGTTTCCTTTTATATATATATATATATATATATATACATATACGAGAAATTACAAGCTTCGTGTACAATATACTTTGAACGTACTATATACAGAATCAGAAAGGCAAATCTATGTCCCCATGGGGACTATAGCTTGTCGGCCTCATCCTCGCTATCCTCGGCATCGGATAGAAGTGACTTAGCACAACGTTCATCCACCTTCGCCCGTTACACCTCTTCCGAGAAGCCAAAGCCCCTAGCATGGACCTTCTCGAGGGTTTCCCTTCGAGACTTACACCGAGCATATACGTTGCTCTTACCCTCGCGGTCGAGAGTCTTTCTCAGCTCAGCCTGAGCATTGGTAGCGTCCATTAAATAGACTGCCACTTTATGGTCAGCATTGATTCGGCTTATTATGGCTTCAGCCCGTGCATCCACAACATCTGCCTTCATATTCAAGATCTCAGACTCGATCTTTATAATCATATATGTTCAAACCAAGCTATTGTCACCCTTCCCTGTTGAAGCCTGAACCTCCGCCTGAGCCTTTAACTTATCATACTCATGCTTGGCTCGGATAGCTTCATTCCGAAGGCACCCATGTCCTATGTCTTTTTTTTTAAATTGAAATAAATGTAACATTATCCTTGGGAGCTAGAAGAAGGAACACATACCTTAAGCGTGCCAACTAGACTTCCCTTTCGTCGTAAAGGAGCCTAAGGTTTTTGTCCTCTTCCAAAACTTTCCACAGCCAGGCCTCACAATGAAGCAACCCAGGCATAAGCTTGTCAAAGGCCTACAGAAGAAAACTCAATAAGAAAGGGAAGGCGCAAAACTCAAAAGGCCCGTGCCAAAAATCACTGCAGATTGAATCTACTAAGCTTCCTCAAAGTCGAGCGCGCATCTACTAATGTTGATCCCTTAGCCCTGGAAGATCCGAGCCCATTTGGTACATGGTAACTCAATATATATTACTCGAGTGTCGAGTATCCCTCGAAGTACCTTCGATGGGAGAAATAATTGGGGGCAGATAACCCTCATGCCTCGAAGTACCTGTGACGACCCAAAGGGTCATCACCTATTTTCCTCACTTGTTCCGCACTTTCGAGGCCTTGAAAATCTCATTTTATGTTGCCTCGATTTATGTGCATAATCCGGGCATGTAACCAGAAAGATTTTGTGATAGAATATGTGAATTCTATGAAATATTTGAAGAAAAGTGATATTAATATTGATATAGTTGACTTCGGTCAACATTTTTGGTAAACGGACCCGGACCCGAGATCGGACGGTCCCGAAATGTGCGTAGGAAAATATTGGACTCGAGCATATGTCCGGAGTCGAATTCTGAGGCCTAGAGCCCAAGATATGAATTTTTCTATTAAATTGTTTTTACTGAAATTATTAAATGAAAATGGATTAAACGACCATGGTATCGGGCTCGTATTTTGGTTCCGACGCCCGGTACAAGTCTTAAATATTATATAAGTGCTTTCTGCAAAGTTTGGTGACATTTGGATGTCGTTTGATGTGTTTTGAACCTTGAGTTCCAAATTTGAAAGTTATGAAATTAAAACAAAGATAATCATGAACTTGAGGCTTGATTTGATGAAAATGATGTTATATTGGCAATTTGATTGCACGAGCAAGTTTGTAATATATTTTTGAAGTTGTGTGCATGTTTGATTTGGAGCCCAGGGGCTCGGGTAAAGATTTGATAGGCCGTTGGAGCAAATTCTAAAAAATAACACAGCTGGGTTTTTCACCTAGCTGGTATCTTCGTAATTACGAAGATTTTCTCGCAATTGTGAGAAGAGCCAGGTTAGCCTTGGTTCGCAAATGCGAACCAATCTTTGCAAATGCGAAGATGGCAGGGGAACGCATGGGTTCGCAAATGCGAACTATACCTCGCAAATGCGAGGCCTTCAGTAAGCAACTCATGTTTGCAAATGCGACTACAATGTCGCAAATGCGACTACAATGTCGCAAATGCGAAGGTCCCAGTATTTCAGCCTAGTTCACAAATGCGAACTTATTATCGCAAATGCGATGCTGACAGTCCCCAAGCCTGCTATGTTCGCAATTGCGAACAAACGTTCGCATTTGCGATAACCGCAGCTGTGCAATCTGATACTTAAACAAATTTTTGACCTCTTTTCTTCATTCTTTCAAAACCCAACACACCACACACGATTCTCCAAGAGCAAAATCACTCCAAAGCACTTGTAAGTCACTTTTTACTTAATTCTTTCAATTCCTAACATCATTAAACATGTTTTTCAAGAGAAATCAAAGGTTTTCATGGTAGAAATTCTTGTTTTTGGGTAGAACCTAGGTTTTTCATGAATTGGGGAATTGGACCTCGAATTGAGGTCCGATTTTGGAACAAATCATATATTTGAACTCGTGAGGGAATGGGGAACCGAATTTTGGTCCGAACCCCGAGTTCCGACCACGTGGGGCCAGGGGTGTTTTGGGAATTTTTGGGATAAACTTTAAGAAAACCGTTTTAAGCATCCAAACTAAGTTATATAGTATTTATTAATGTAATTGAATCAATTGTGATTAGATTCGAGCAAGTTGAAAGCTGAATTTCTAGGTAAAGCTATAGTTGAAAGATAAATTGGACTTCAAGACTAGAGGTAAGTGTTTGATCTATCCTAGCTTGAGGGAATAGGATTTATGTGCTATTTGCTAGGTGATCGAGTGCAGTGTATGGGCTATGGTGACGAGCATCCATACACTGGCGTCTAGCATGACCGTGAGTCGTTGTTGATGTCTATTGTGGGATGTTTTTAATATGAAATCTTGAACCCTTGCCGGGTTGTAAAATGATTATTGTTTTCCCTTGCCGGGGCCTTGTTGTGATGATTATTGTGTTCCTTGCCGGGATGGTTCATGATTATTATTTTCATTCTTTTGCCCTTAACTGTGATTGTTATTTGGGTGAGGAAGAGTAATAATGCACGAAGGGTGATGCCGTGCCTTGTTTACTAATTTTGCACGAAGGGTAATGTCGTGCCTTATATTGTTGATTATGCACGAAGGGTAATGCAGTGCCTTGTTATTGATTATGCATGAAGGATCATGCCGTGCCTTGTGATTATTGATTATGCACGAAGGAACATTCCGTGATGTTGTTATTGGACCATGCACGAAGGATCATGCCGTGCCATGGATGTGAGGATGAGAGTAAAAGCACGAAGGGTGATGCCGTGCAACTATTTGCTATTCCTTATTTTGATTTTAAATGTTTCCATTATACTCTAATTTTTATTACTGATTTAATAGATGTTGCTGACTGTTGTGTTTTCCCCTATTATGATACTTCTTGTTGAATTTGTTACATGGTTTTTCTTGTTATCTTGTGGTGTACATATATAGAACTGCACAGGTTTATGTGGGTGTCTGGCCCTAGGCTTGTCACTACTTTGCCGGGATAGGCCAGACACTTACCAGTACATGGGGTCGAATTGTGCTGATACTGCACTTCTATGCGTTTTTGCACAGGTCCAGGTTTTGAGCAGGAGCAGCAGCAACAGTAAAGTATTCGTGGTAGTTGAGCATTCCGAGACTGAGGTAGCTTGCAGGCGTCCGCAGGCCCGGTGTCTCTTATATTTACTTATACTATTTGTTGTGGTCTCATTGTTCCGAGACAGACAGATATTTGTTATTTTCTTTCAGACCATTATATGTAGTATTCATTAGTAGTTCGTGAGTTGGTGACTCCACGTCTTGGGTATAGGATTTCATCAGTGTTTTACCTTAGTATCATTTATCTCTTTTTAGAAAGTCTTCCGCATTTATTAAATTGAATAATTATTTCTTTTGCTATTAAGTATGAGTATAAGAATAATGATATGAACATGATAATGTTGAATGAATTGACTTGCCTAGCTACCACGAGTAGGCGCCATCACGATCCCGATGATGGGGGAAAATCCGGGTCGTGACAAGTTGGTATCAGAGCTCTAGGTTACATAGGTCTCGCCACTCACGAACAAGCTTAGTAGAGTTTGAGGGGTGGGTACGGAGACGTCTGTACTTGTCCACCAGAGTCTATTGAGTTAGGAAAGAGTCTCTCATTTGTTCCTTCTTGTCGTGAGATTTGTTCCTCAAATACTGATTGAATTTTTACTCTGTCCTTTTGCAGATGGTGAGGACACGCGCTTCTTCATCCGCTGATCAGCAGCCTGAGCCTCAGGCAGCTCCCGTGAGGGGCAGGGGCCGAGGTCGTATCGGAGGTAGTGGTAGGGGCAGAGCTCAGCCCCAGGTAGCTATTCTAGAGGTGGAGCCTCGTGTTGAGATTGGTGAGGAGGTTCCAGTCCCAGCAGCTCCAGTGGGCCCAGCTCAGGTCCCAGGGGAGGCCTTATTTACCCCGGATCTTTGGGAGGCTCTGGTCAGGATAGCGGGTTTTATGGACAATGTTGCCAGAGCAGGCTTATTACCAGTTGCACCAGCCACTTCTCAGGCTGGAGGAGGGGTCCAAACTCATGTTGCACGAACTCCGGAGCCAGTAGCTTCCCGGGCTAAGGCACCAGTAGTTCAGCGTGCAGTGGCAACTCAGACAGGCACTACGGCTCAGGCCAGAGATGGAGCGGCCATGACTTCTGATGCTCTATGGAGACTTGATCGGTTATCCAAGCTGTTTACCACTACTTTCAGCGGTGCCACATCAGAGGATCCTCATGATTTCTTATTCAGTTTCCACGAGATTCTCAAGACTATGGGAATAGTGGAATCCAATGGAGTTGACTTCTGCACATTCAGGCTTTCAGGATCCGCCAAGACATGGTGGAGAGATTACTGTTTGACTCGACCAGCAGGGTCCCCGGCTTTATCATGGGACAAGTTTGCAGAGTTATTTTTGGAGAAGTTTCTCCCTGTTACGCAACGGAAGGGACTTCGAAGGCAGTTTGAGTGTCTCCAGTAGGGTACAATGACTGTCACTCAATATAAGACGAGGTTTGTTGATCTCGCACGTCATGCGATTGTAATACTTCCCACAGATCGGGAGAGGGTTCGTAGATTTATAGATGGGCTAAATTAGCCGATTAGACATCATATGGATATGGGAGTTGGGAGTGATATATCTTTTCAGGAGGCAGCTAATGCAGCTCGTATAGTTGAGATGGCTCTTGCTCGGGGAGGTGGTTACTCTTCAGACAAGAGGCCTCGTCATTCCGGCAGATTTAGTGGGTCTTCTTCTGGAGGTAGGGAATCTGTTGATAGGGGCCAATCTTCTAGACCTTTTCATTCAGCCCTCCAGGATTCATAGGGTGGACCGGGTGATCGTGGGTTTCGTGAGCAGTATTCAGATTAGTCTCCCATTAGTGCTCAACCTCTTCAGAGTGTTCGTGGGGTCCATTCAGGTCGTCAAGGCCAGTAGCCCCATTAGCCTAAATGTTGTTACGGTTGTGGTGACCCAGGTCATCTTGTCATGTTTTGCCCTCGAGCGACGGGCAACACTCAGCAGTGGGGTCCTCGTCCCATGATTCAGGCCCCAGCTGACCCATAGCCTGCCCAGCCAGCCAGAGGCGGGGGTAGAGATCGTATAAGTGGAGGTCGAGATCGTAGAGGTGGAGACCGTTCAGCCAGAGGTAGAGGTAAGCCAGTGGATGACCGTCCCCGAGATGTAGCTCAGAGGGGAGGTGCTGATCCCCGATTTTATGCTTTACCAGCCAGGCCAGAGGCAGAGGCATGAAATGCTGTGATTATAGGTACCATTCTTGTTTGTGACAGAGGTGCTTCAGTATTATTTGAACCTGGGTCTACTTATTCATACGCGTTTTCCTACTTTGCACCTTACTTGGCCGTGCCTAGCTATGCCCTGGATACTCCAGTTTATATGTCCACATTAGTGGGTGACTCTATAGTAGTCGACCGGGTGCATCGTTCGTGCGTAGTTATATTCGGGGGTCTCGAGACCCGTGTTGATCTGTAACTATTAGACATGGTAGATTTCGATGTCATATTGGGGATGGACGGGTTGTCCCCATACCATGCTATCTTAGATTGTCATGCCAAGACAGTGACCTTGGCCTTTCCAGAATCACCCTGACTAGAGTGGAGAGGGACCTCAGGCCATTCCGTTCGCACTGTTATTTCATATGTTAAGGCTCGACGCATGGTCGAGAAGGGGTGTCTAGCTTATTTGGTGTATGTTCGTGATTCCAGCACGAAAATTCCTTCTACTGATTCAGTTCCTATTGTACGGGAGTTTTCCGAGGTTTTCCCTTCAAACCTACCGGGCATGCCACCAGACAGGGATATTGATTTCTGTATTGATCTGGCTTCGGGCACTCAGCCCATCTCTAATCCACCCTATCGTATGGCCCCGCCGGAGTTAAAGGAGTTAAAAGATCAGTTGCAAGACCTTCTAGAAAAGGGCTTTATCAGGCCCAGTGTTTCTCCCTGGGGAGCACCCGTGTTATTTGTGAAGAAGAAGGATGGCTCGATGTAAATGTGTATTCACTATCGGCAATTAAATAAAGTGACGATAAAGAACAAGTATCCACTGCCGAGGATTGATGATTTGTTTGACCAGCTCCAAGGAGCGAGGGTGTTCTCAAAAATAGACTTGAGGTCGGGATACCATCAGCTGAAGATCAGGGCGGCTGACATTCCTAAGACAGCCTTTCACACTAGATACGGGCATTATGAATTCTTGGTTATGTCCTTCGGGTTGACCAATGCTCCAGCAACATTCATGGAGTTGATGAATCGGGTGTTCAAGCCCTATTTAGATCTGTTCGTGATAGTCTTTATAGATGACATTCTGTTATACTCCCGCAGCCAGGAAGAGCACGAGCAATACCTCAGAGTGGTTCCTTAGACTCAGAAGGATAATCAGCTATATGCCAAATTTTTGAAATGTGAGTTCTGGTTGAGTTCGATGGCATTTCTGGGTCATATTGTATCAGTGGAAGGTATTCAGGTAGACCCAAAGAAGATTGAGGCGGTCTAGAATTGGCCTCGACCAGCTGCAGTGACTGAGATCCGGTGTTTCTTGGGGTTAGCAGGTTACTACCATCAATTTGTAGAGGGGTTTTCTTCTATTGCAGCCCCGATGACCAGGTGGACCCAGAAGGGTGCCCAGTTCCAGTGGTCATATGAGTGTGAGGCGAACTTCCAAAAGCTCAAGACAGCCTTGACTACAGCACCAGTGCTGATACTACCTACGGGTGTAGGGCCTTATAAAGTTTACTGCGATTCATCCCGTACTGGGCTTGGAGTGGTATTGATGCAGGATGGTAAGGTTATTGCTTACACTTCGAGAAAGTTGAAAATACATAAGAAGAACTATCCAGTTCATGATCTTGAGCTGGCAGCGGTGGTTCATGCTTTAAAATCTGGAGGCATTATCTATATGGTGTGGCGTGTGAGGTGTATACGGATCACAAAATCCTAAAGTACTTATTCAAGCAAAATAAGTTGAATTTACGAAAGTGGAGATGGTTAGAGTTGCTGAAGTACTATGATTTTACTATCCTATATCACCCAGGTAAGGCCAATGTGGTGGCCGATGCATTGAGTAGAAAGTCTGCCAGCATGGGTAGTTTCGCGTACATTCCGGTCAGTCAGAGACCATTTGCTCTAGATGTCCAGGCCTTAGCCAACCAGTTCGTGAGACTAGACATTTCTAAGCCTAGCCGAGTGTTAGCCTACACGGTAGCTCGTTCATCTCTATTAGAGCATTTCCGTGAGAGACAATTTGATGATCCTCATTTGCGTGACTTGAGAGATACTGTACAGCGGGGAGGTGCCATGAAGGTAACTCTAGATGATGACGGAGTATTGAGATTGCAGGGGCTAGTTTGTGTGCCTAATGTTGAGGGAAATCCAGAGTTGATCTTAGCAGAGGCCCACAGTTCGCGGTATTCTATTCACCCGGGAGCCGCGAAGATGTATCAGGACTTACGGGAGCACTATTGGTGGTGTAGGATGAAGAAGGACATCGTTGCATATGTCACTTGGTGTCTAAACTGACAACAGGTGAAAAATGAGCACCAGAGGCCTGGTGGTGTATTCCAGAGAATCGAAATTCCCGAGTCGAAATGGGAGTGGATCACAATGGACTTAATTACTGGACTTCCTTTGACTCGGAGAAAATTTGATGCTATTTGGGTCATTGTTGATGTCACACCTCCCTTTTTACTACCCCACACTTTAATGCATATAAATACACTTATAGGGTATACCCCGACGCTCAATTACCCACGACGGATAAAATAACGTAAGGGAAGGAGTTTTTCCAATTAAAGGACAATCGGTTCGGGATTTTATTAGAGATTAATCAGAGTCGCCACTTGGGAATGACAATGGTGTCCCAAGTCACCGGTTAATCCCGAATCCGAGGAATTTTGACTCTTAAAATGTCTGCGAAGCAGAGGTCCGGATAAGGAACTCTGTTAACCCGGGAGAAGGTGTTAGGCACTCCCGGATTCCGTGGTTTTAGCACGGTCGCTCCATTGTCGTTCTTGACTTTTGTTTGACTCAATTATAAGTTTTAACAACATAATATGCTTTTACGTAAATATTATTATTTTTAGGAATTTGCGGTATCGCGAAAACACACCTCGAGTCATACCGCAACCAGTACGCCTATGACTTTTGGTGTATTCCAGCTTTACCGAGATTTGGATTTGAGTCGCACCAAGTGCACACTCGTTCATAGGAAAATATATTAAATCGTGCCCTAAATGATGTCTATCGGCTTTTAATTGTTTTGGGTAAGACCATGGAATTAACTAGTAGTCTTCCCGAATCTAATTATGTTATCTTATTACTAGATGGGGGCCCCGTTGTTATTCGAGCGAGGCTCGTCCCAATTTAATTTATTAAAGTCCAATCCTATTTTGTGTATACTACGTTTTGCTATATTGTTTTTGCCTTAACCGATTTTGTAATATTAAACCTTCCAGGCCCGTCGAAATTTATTATTGGGCCTGGTCTTCTTCTTCAGTCATTTATCCTGCCAAGGGCCGATCCAGGCCTTAAAGCCCAAACGATCTTCTGGATATCAGTCAACGTATTGAACAAGTCCAAATGGAGATTCGAGCCCACGTTATACATACGGCCCAAACCAGAATGAAATAGCAGTAACTAAAATGGAGATGGAGAATTTATAATTGAAACAAACATGAGAACTAAATTGCACTTTATTTATTAGAAAGAGAAGGTCACTATACAGGAAAATCAATATTAATTCTATGATTACAACTAATTGAGAGGAGAACTAAATTAACCGGCTACTTTTATCCTTATTTTTTGCGCTCTAACATATATTAACAATGAAGCTTTTCTAAACTAGGGAATTAACAATAGACAATCTAGCTATGTGATGTATGATCCAGAGTCTAATTACTTGCTAAAAATTACCAGATTATCATGCTAAGTGACTAATGGAATTTGCACCAGATTTTAGTACAGAGTTTCTGTTAGTTGCTCTTATTCTTAATATCACGTTACCCAATTTCAGATGAACTATTATACTTCTCTAATCATTATTCTCTTTTTAAACTTGCTTGTTTTTACATACTGATTTACGGTTATGATCCACTACTAATACTGATATGAGCAGAGACTTTTGACACTCCTAAAAAAAACCAATTTTCATCTTAATGTTACTTCATGCAACTGTTTCTCCCTTTTGATTACTCACATCCGGACTTAGGCTCTTAGAGTTAACTAACTACTCGAGCAATTTTTAAACATTCAAAGTACTCAGTTGCATTAACCCAAACATCTACATCTAAGTGATTCAAAGGCCTTAACGCGTTTATACTACTGATTTTACTATGAAGTGGCGATTACTGGTCTTGTGGGTATTATTAACTGACTTATGTTTCAGGAGTTATTACCTAGTTAAGCTAAGTGATATTTCTACGATTATAGTACTACTACTACTACTAGCTATTACATCTCTTGTGTTTATTTTCTGTTTTTCATCTACTACATGCTACTACAATTAAACTACTAATTTAATAATACAAAAATGACAAAATGAACTAAAGCAGGAACTTCATTTCAACGTTTCAGCAATTACATCTTCAATAGAATAGAGAATGTACCTGGATCAAATAGAAAGAAAACCAATGAGTCTAAAGGATGAGGAGAAGTAATCAGCAGTGGACTCAAAGTAATGCAACAGAGAGGTGAAAGCAAAAGCAACACAGCAACACAGCAATGCAAGAGAAAACCCAAGCAGATTATCGAGCAGGAACCCAAAGAACCAGATTAAACCCACAAGCTCTCTCTATACTCGTAATTTCCAGAAATGATTATTGCTAGATTGCTATGTTTTTCCTGGTCTTTCTTCTCAATAGTTAGCCTAAAGATGAATTTCAGATTGCTTAAGTTGGAACCCAGATATATTTTCAGATTACTCAAAAATTGGAACCCCCTTTTCAGCCCTTTTCTAGAGGTATTTATAGTTGAGGTAAGGGCTGATGACTTGGGGGAAAAGTTTGGGATTTAATCCCACTTCTCCCCTCTTAAAATTACTAAACTTACACTTTAACCCCAATTTCAGTTACCAGATATCCTTCCAGCATGTGCTGGAAGGTTCTAAAGATTCTTTTTAGGAGTTCTTTACCAATATGACCTTAGGGGTTTGAGATTTTTACAGATTTCCCTTTTTAGGGAGACCATTATACCCTTTAATCTCTGCAAAATTACAGAAATCAGGGGTACAAAGGACTCCCCTACCCTCTTAGGTTCTAACTATTTACTATTTCACCTTTTTAATTCCCAATTGTGCCACTAAGGGCATCGTTTATTTACTAGCTTACCTAGGTTAAATTTCGAGCATCTTTTGCACCTATTTAACTAATAGCCGGCCCTTGCATTAGTATTTAAGGGCTGGCCGATTTATTTTAAGGAACTATTTCAAATTTAGCCAACTTTTTATTTCATTTTCGGTTAATTAAAACCTAAGTTATTTCAATTTTAAACTAATTGCAGGCATAGCATGCTTTATTATTAAAACAACTCTTTAAAATCTAGCCGGTCTCAAGTTGAGACTTAGCTTTGGCTATTAAAGCCAATCACTGAACATTTGGACCCAAAACCGTTTGCGGGTTTGGCCATTTTTTGTTCGGGGCTCTGAAAGAGCATCAGGCTAGTCTGCATTTGCGGACATAGCCCCTTTTGCACAACCAGCCACTTTTAAAAGTGGGATGTGTGTTAGGGCTTTATAGAATAGGTCAACCCTTTGCAAGGTTGACCATTCTTAAGCCAATTATTTAACTTATAGCCTAATTTTGTTCATTTTAAGTTCTATCCTATTTAAAAACTAACCATTTCTAGGAATCTAATTCTAGCAGCTATAACCAATCCACCTAAGGTTCCAACAGTGTTGATCAAACACTTACACTCAACCAAAACCAATAAAACTAAATCAAATTCAACATGATTTGCATATTAGGACACATAGAACCAGACAAGATGCATTAATCAACAAAAAACTCAGGAAAGACAATTTGATATGGTTGAATCTTAGCTAATCAATCCATATTATCCAACTTCATGTGACAACATATGAATCCATGTTAAATTAGACCTAATTACTACTAATTCCAGTCATATGACAATTGAAAACTCCAAAACCTTTAGGTTCAGGGCACAAACATGCTCAGAATGTTAAACTCTAAGAAACAGCCAGTAATAGATGAAACAGAATTCATTTAAGCCCAGAGTACACACAATAGCATAGGCATGTTAGCTAAAATATCTTTTCAAGTATTAATCCTAGCCTTATGTATACATGTGATGGATCAAGATGAAGATAAAGAAGAGAAGAGACATGAAGAAACAGTGAAGAGGAATCCTAAATCTATCATGCAGAAGAGATAATCAAGATTAACATGCTTATTTAGCAGATGAGAGCACATAAGAGGAGCTATAAACCAAAATTAAAGAAAAACCCTAGTATAAACATGAAATGAGGGAGAATGAGAATCAAACGGCTAAGCCTAAACCATGTAGTTAAAAGAAGAGAAAAATAGTAAAGATATTGAAAGCTAAATAGAAGAAACCCTAACGAGAGTCAAACAACTAAACTAAACATAAAGAGAAACAGAAGAGATATTCGAAAATCAAACAGATGAGATGTTGAAAACCAGCAAATAAGAAAACCCTAAATATAAACAAAGGGTGAAGAAGAACAGGGAGATCTCTAAGAACAGAGAAGCAGACCCAACGCAAGATAACCCTAATATAGGAAATGAAGAAAACGGCTAAACTATTACTAAAACTAAACATGAAACAGGAATGAAGAACAATCATGATATTGTAAACCAACAAATCAAGAACCAGTATACACAGAAGATGAAGAAGAAAAGGGTGAATCATAGATAGATATTTTAACTCGGAGGAACAGAACACAACGAATCAAGATGAGCATGAGAATAAACAAGATGGAGAACACTAACACTAACATGCTCGGAAGCACAAGTTAAAAAACAATAAGAAAAGATAGGCATATTGAAACAAAAAGGATAAACAAGCAACAGAAGATCAACAAGAATAAATCCTAAGCTAACACGTGAAAGCAAAAATCAGAGAAAAACATCTAAAATCATGCAAAAATAGAAAGCAAACAACAAATGAACAAAGTAAAGCATAAAGAAAGCACATAGGGGTCGAGGGACTTAGCTTGCAGGGCCTGTCCCCTGAGCTTCCCATCTCTTTTCTCTCTTATTCACTCACGGACTCTAATCTCCTCTTTTGATTTCTTTTTTTCTTTGTTCTTTCCGATCCCTTTTTTTTCTATTCTTTTTCTGGTTTTTTCTTTTAAGGCTTAAAGACGAAGCCTTTTTGAATTCTGAGTTACAGGGGGTGTTTGGGTGAGGAAAAAGATGTGGTCTTGATTGGGGTTGAATTTTGGGGTCGCCGGAGTTAGGTTTCCGGCGACACTCTTTTGGATATTCGAGACGATTGAAGATGATTCGAGGGGTGTGGCTAGTATGGTTGGACAGATCGTGGAACGGGGGTTCTTTTGGCATTGGTTTGAAGTAGTTCCTCGTTGTTTGGTGGTCACCGGCGATGAGTTCCGGTGACCGGAGTTCTGGAGAAGGGGAGTTCTTTGGAGTTTCTTGACGGAGAAGAAGAAGAAAAGAAGAGAGATATGAGAAGGGGGCTAAAAGAGGCCGGCGACCACCGTAGGAAGTGGTGGCCGCCATGGCCGTTCAAAGGCTGAAGACGAGGATGATGACGATGAAGAGAGGGGGAATAAGGGCGGCTGTCTCTAGGGTTTGGGCTTCTGAAGAATGGCTTGGTCTCTTCAGACCAAAGCTTTAAATACTCGGAGCAACTAATGAGATCTGAGCCGTTCGTTTGATGAAGATCGACGGCTCTAAAGCGCGTTACATAAACGACGCCGTTTCATCATCAGTGAGACCAAAGGTCTCGCCCATTGGATCAACTAGGACGGACGGCTCAGATTAAACTCATCTTATTTTAATTAACTAATAATTCAACCAATTTATTCCTACCGTTGGATCATGCAAATGAACGGCTGAGATCAGCTAGCTCAAAGGCTTACGGACCAGATCTTTTGGGCTTAAGTGCTTGGGCCTCCTAATTCAATTCAAATTGGCCCAAGCTTATTACACCACTAATTTTTTTTGATTTTCTGGTATTTTAATTATTTTTTATGTATTTTCTTTTATATATTTTTTTCTTTTTATTTTTATAAAAAATTATAAAACCTAATTTCCTATTTACTCTAATTTTCTAGTATTTTTTGCAATTTTGCTGCTATTTTTCATCTTATTTTCTCCTACTTAAACTATTTTGCTAATTTTCTTAAAATCTAACTAATTAAATTAACAAATTAATTACCCAGCCTATATATATTTTTTTGATTTTCTTCTAATTTCCACTTATTCAAACACAAAAGTATAGCCAATTTCCAATAAATCAAGTAATTGCACTCAAAAACATTTTTATTTTTTTAATTTTGGAATTAATTGCTCAATGCAAAAATCATGTGCTCACAGCTGCCCCTCTTTGCTCGGGAACACGAAGAGTTTCAGTGCAAAGACAAGTGAGCAGTAATGAGAGATTTTTGCACATTGGCACATTCCGTGAAAGCATTTTGAAAACCTTTTGACCGCACCCTGCTTTAGAGGTTGCCTACATATCCTGGGCTAAACAGGAATCAGGTCAGTGTAGTTCGGGAAGGTCTGGCAGTTTTAAAAACTACCAGACTCACTGTTGCATTGACACTGTTGAGACCTGCTGACTTACTCCTTATTACACCGGGGGGGGGAAATGTAAAATGAAGAAGCTATTCTAAGCTATGATCCTACAATTACAATTGTTCTTGATCTAGCTTTTGCTCTTCTTCCCTTTCCGGTGGTGCAGAATCTCTCTTTCTTTTTTGTTGATTTCCTTTGATGCTGACCCTCTTTTTGTTGATTTTCTTGTTTTTCCTTTTTTTGATTTTCACTGGTATTTCTTGATCTCGAGCTGAACCTGCTCAAAACAAAACAAAAAACTAACCTTTTTTTTCTTTTTCTGCCCGAGTGTGGGCTTTTAACTGTATAAACCATGATGTGCAAAATGTATTCCCGTATTTGAAGGTGGGCGCCTAACTGAAATTAAACGTGCGATGCGAATGGAGAAAAGTATTCCCGTATTAGAAGGTGGGCACCTAACGAAATTAAACGTGCAATGCGATGGGAGAAAAATATTCCCGTATTAGAAGGTGGGCACCTAACGAATTTAAACGTGCAATGCGATGCGAGAAAATATTCCCGTATTAGAAGGTGGGCACCTAACTGAAACTAAACGTGCAATGCGATGCCAGAAAATATTCCCGTATTAGAAGGTGGGCACCTAGCTGAAATTAAACGTGCAATGCGATGCGAGAAAATATTCCGTATTAGAAGGTGGGCACCTAACGAAATTTAAACGTGCAATGCGATGCGAGAAAATATTCCGTATTAGAAGGTGGGCACCTAGCGAAACTAAACGTGCAATGCGAATGCGAGAAAATATTCCCGTATTAGAAGGTGGGCACCTAACTGAAACTAAACGTGCAATGCAAATGCAGAAAAAATATTCCCGTATTAGAAGGTGGGCGCCTAACGAAATTTAAACGTGCAATGCGATGGAGAAAATATTCCCGTATTAGAAGGTGGGCACCTAACAGAAATTAAACGTGCAATGCGAATGCGAAAAAATATTCCCGTATTAGAAGGTGCACCTAACAGAATTTAAACGTGCAATGCGATGCAGAAAATATTCCCGTATTAGAAGGTGGGCACACCTAACAGAATTTAAACGTGCAATTCGATGCGAGAAAATATTCCCGTATTAGAAGGTGGGCACCTAACGGAAACTAAACGTGCAATGCGATTGGAGAAAAATATTCCCGTATTAGAAGGTGGGCACCTAACGAGAATTTAAACGTGCAATGCAAATGCGAGAAAATATTCCGTATTAGAAGGTGGGCACCTAACGAGAATTTAAACGTGCAATGCAAATGCGAGAAAATATTCCCGTATTAGAAGGTGGGCGCCTAACGAAATTTAAACGTGCAATGCGATGCAGAAAATATTCCCGTATTTGAAGGTGGGCGCCTAACGAAATTAAACGTGCAATGCGATGCAGAAAAGTATTCCCGCAGCCTGAGGACCGGGGAGTGGATTTTAAAAGATGTTACCTTCCTCTTTTTGGTATTTTCTTTTTACCAACTTATCTCTTGCCTGTGAATTTCTCCACTTATTCGGCGGACTTTCTCTTTTTGGTATTTTAAATTTTCCACATTGGTCACATTCACTTTAAAGTGATTAGTGACAATTTGTTCCTGCATGAAACAAAATTTATTAGATATAAACTGCTGGCAACTGGCATCTGCCGTCCCCACTTCTTATTGCTTCCTTTGTTTTTGCTTTCTCATGTTGCATGACTTTCGACTTCTTGTCCCTTGCAGACTCTTTTTGTATTTTTCTCATTTCTCCATTTTTGTTTTGTTTTCTTTTTCTTTGGCCATGTTTGCCAAGCTTCTTTATTCCCTTCCCAAATCTTCTTTCCTTTATGATCCAGTGTCGTTTCAACTTCCGTTATCAGGAGCTGGTAGTTAGCTCTCAAAAGGTAAACAATGAAATGCAGAAAAATGAAAGAAAGGTAAGGGTGTTTTGGAGAGATGATAGAACTTATCTGGGTATTTGCTGGCTGATTCCGCTGACCATGCCATGTATTTAAACTCTGACCCAGTTCGTTCCAATCATTATTCTGACTCTGAATTGCCTTTGACCCAAAACCGATACTCTTTTTGTTGCCTTTTCTCTTTTTGATAGTCCTCGCGATCGCCTTACGGTGCCTCGAAAGGTTTTCACCAATAAGACTCTCTCATTTTATTTCTCTCAACCTCACAATCGCCTTATAGTGCCGGTAAAGGTTTTCACTGATAAGACTCTCTCATTTTATTTCTCTCGACCTCACAATCGCCTCACGGTGCCGGTTAAGGTTTTCACCGATGAGACTCTCTCATTTTTATATATTATTTTTTTTCTTTTGTCTTTTTGTTTTTCTGAACCACCGGGTATTATCCGATGCTTCGCTCCTCTTTTGTTGTATTTGTTATCATTTCAAAATTGATCGGAAGGTCTTTCTTTGGACTGTAACGTGGCTTTTGGGTGGGTTAAGAAAGAAAGATATAAAGGCTCAAAATTTCACGAGGGTTAAAAATATTTACAACTCTCGGAATTATTAAACATAACTTCTGCCCAGTTTCAATATGTGGGGAATTTTGGATTTTTCTTTATTGTGACTGAACCTCAGAGAGGCTGCCTACGTACCCTTTCGGGATCAAGTCGGACGTAGTTCATCCAACTTCATTAGTTAGATGGATTTCTTTTTGACTTTTTCCCGATTTCTTTGTCTTTTTCTCTTTTTCTTCATTTTTTTTTCATTCATTTTTTTTTTCATTTCATTTTTCCATCATTTCGTTTTTCATTCTGGCGATTTCGATCTTATTGCGCTAGAGCGATTTCGAGAGAGGGATATGAAAGAATTCATTCATTAAGGCTCAAAGGGGTTATCAATGGATAAAGTGTTTGGATAGAGAATAAAACGCCTTCGTCATTTCAATTCCAAAATCACAACAAAATACAAAACATACAATTGAAAAGGAATCATACATAGTATCTTTTGACCGCATATGAATTGATAGCAGTCTCTACGCACTTTCCTTCAACATCTGTTAAATATAATGCTCCATTGGACAACACCCGTGATACCACGAACGGTCCCTGCCAATTTGGCGCAAATTTGCCCTTTGCCTCGGCCCAATGTGGTAAGATACGCCTCAATACCAGTTGTCCGACTTCAAACTTTCGAGGTCGTACCTTCTTATTATATGCTCTGGCCATTCTTCGTTGATACAACTGTCCATGGCAAACTGCGGCCAACCTTTTCTCATCAATCAAACTCAGCTGTTCCAAACGGGCCTTTACCCATTCATCGTCATCTATCTCAGATTCGGCTATAATTCGCAATGACGGTATTTCTATTTCTGCGGGTATAACAGCCTCCGTTCCGTACACCAGTGTATAAGGTGTGGTTCCGATAAAAGTACGTACCGTCGTGCGGTAACCCATGAGAGCAAAGGGTAACTTTTCATGCCATTGCCTGGATCCCTCCACCATTTTTCGGAGAATCTTCTTGATATTCTTGTTAGCCGCTTCTACTGCTCCATTCGCCTTTGGCCTGTAAGGTGTGGAATTGCGGTGCGTGATCTTAAACCTTTCACAAACTTCCGCCATGAGATGACTGTTTAAATTGGCTCCATTGTCTGTGATAATCACCTTGGGGATTCCAAATCGGCATATAATATTCTCGTGCACAAAATCCACCACCGCTTTCTTCGTCACTGCCTTGAATGTCTTAGCTTCAACCCACTTGGTGAAATAATCAATTGCAACCAGAATGAAACTGTGCCCATTAGAAGCGGCTGGATCTATAGGGCCGATGACATCCATGCCCCAAGCAACAAAGGGCCAAGGTGCTGACATTGTATGCAACTCATAAGGCGGGGAGTGGATCAGATCCCCATGTACCTGGTATTGGTGGCATTTCTTTACATACCTGATACAATCACGCTCCATGGTGAGCCAATAATACCCAGCTCTCAAAATCTTCTTTGCTAAAACATATCCGCTCATATGGGGCCCGCATACTCCGGCATGTACTTCAATCATGATTTCATCTGCTTGTTGTGCGTCCACACACCGCAATAAACCCAGATCTGGTGTTCTTTTGTATACCACTCCTCCACTGAGGAAAAATCCATTGGCTAGACACCTGATGGCTCTCTTCTGGTCTCCAGTGGCTTGCTCCGGGTATTTGCCAGCTTTCAGGTATTCTCTGATATCATGATACCACGGCTCTCCATCTGACTCTTCTTCCACAGCGAAGCAATAAGCATTTTGATCACGGACTTGGATCTGGAGCGGATCTATATATGTCTTGTCAGGATGATGCAACATAGAGGACAATGTGGCCAAAGCGTCTGCGATCTCATTGTGCATTCTCGGGATGTGCTTGAACTCTATAGACTGGAATCTTTGAGACAACTCGTGCAAACAATACCGATATGGTATCAATTTCAAATCTCGTGTCTCCCATTCCCCTTGAATTTGGTGTACCAAGAGATCCGAGTCACCCATGACCAAAATCTCTTGAATACCCATGTCAATTGCCATCCTTAATCCCAAGATGCACGCCTCGTATTCGGCCATATTGTTGGTACAGAAAAAATCGAAGCTGAGCTGTGACGGGATAGTGTTGACCCGTACTTGAAATGAGTACCGCTCCGATACCAACGCCCCTGCTGTTGACGGCTCCGTCAAAGTACATTTTCCATCCTGGTCTCTCATCTTGCTCCATCTCCTCGACAAGCATTGCCTCTTCATCCGGAAAGTATGTTTTCAATGGTTCATATTCATCATCCACCGGATTCTCGGCTAAGTGGTCTGCAATAGCTTGTGCCTTCATTGCCGTACGAGTTACATAAACAATGTCAAATTCTGTGAGCAGAAGAATCTGCCATTTGGCCAGTCTTCCCGTAGGCATAGGCTTCTGAAATATATACTTGAGAGGATCCAGTCGTGATATCAAGTAGGTGGTATATGCTGACAAATAATGCTTTAGCTTCTGAGCTACCCAAATCAATGCACAACAAGTTCTTTCCAGTTGGGTATACTTCACCTCGTAGGATGTAAACTTTTTGCTGAGGTAATAGATGGCTTGTTCTTTCTTGCCTGTCTCATCATGTTGACCCAGTACACAACGAAAGAGTTATCTAGCACTGTCAAATACAAAATCAAAGGTCGCCCTGGTTCTGGAGGTACTAACATCGGAGGATTGGCCAAATATTCCTTGATCTTGTCAAAGGCTTCCTGACACTCGTCGGTCCATTTCACTGCTGCAT
Source organism: Nicotiana noctiflora (assembly GCA_032618575.1). Taxonomy (NCBI): domain Eukaryota; kingdom Viridiplantae; phylum Streptophyta; class Magnoliopsida; order Solanales; family Solanaceae; genus Nicotiana; species Nicotiana noctiflora. The sequence goes on from JASVEL010002114.1 coordinate 250,373, forward strand.
CTTTCTTCAACAACTTGAAGATCGGCTCGCATGTTGATGTCAATTGAGCAATGAACCGACTAATGTAATTCAACCTTCCTAATAAGCTCATGACCTCCTTTTTGTTCTTCGGCGGAGGTAGACTTTGAATAGCCTTGATCTTTGATGGATCCAGTTCAATACCTCGCCGACTCACAATAAACCCTAGTAGTTTCCCTGAAGGTACTCCAAAAGCACACTTCGCCGGATTGAGCTTTAGATTGTACCTCGGGAGTCTTTGGAAAAACTTCCTCAAATCTCTCACATGATCAGGTTGTTTTCTGGACTTTATGATGACATCGTCCACATATACTTCAATTTCTCGATGCATCATATCGTGAAACATTGTGGTCATTGCCCTCATGTAAGTTGCCCGGCATTCTTCAATCCAAACGGCATTACTCTGTAACAGTATGTTCCCCAAGGTGTAATGAAGGCAGTTTTCTCAGCATCTTCTTCGTCCATAAGGATCTGGTGATATCCAGCATAACAGTCCACAAACGAACCGATCTCATGCTTGGCGCAATTGTCGATCAATATGTGAATGTTTGGCAATGGGAAGTCATCCTTCGGACTGGCTTTGTTGAGGTCTCTATAGTCTACACACACTCTGGTTTTGCCATCTTTCTTCGGGACCGGCACAACATTTGCCAACCAGGTGGGGTATTTGGTAACTCTTATGACCTTTGCCTCAAGCTGCTTATTCACCTCTTCTTTTATCTTCACACTAATGTCCGTTTTGAATTTCCTTAGCTTTTGTTTCACCGGCCGGCATTCAGAATAAATAGGCAACTTGTGTACCACCAGATCTGTGCTAAGCCCGGGCATGTCATCATAGGACCAGGCAAAGATGTCCTTAAATTCATGTAACAACCTTATCAATTCATCCATGAGGGGTGCCTCCAAATGTACACTAATCTTTGTTTCTCGGACATCATCTTCGCTCCCCAAATTTACAGATTCCGTATCACTTAGATTCGGTTTGGGTTTTTCCTCGTATTGTTTCATGTCCTTACTTATTTCCTCCAGGGCTTCCTCATCCTCACATTCTATTTCACTATCTTCCTCGATTTCTTGTATAGTAACGTGATTGTCGGAGCTGGGTCTAGAATCCTTCACGCATGACATGGCATTGGAATCAACACATGCAAAACTATACAAAAGGAAAAATAAAGAAAAATAAGGCAAAAGTGAAGAAAAGGAAAACTGCATTTCATTGATAAAAGAACGAACAATGTTCGGGATACATGGTGATTTTCTTTTCATGAGGGGAATGGGAAAACTCTAAAAATAACAACTTTTGGGAAAGCAATGATGAAATTTTGGAGCTAACTACCAAGACTCCTTCCTGATAGGGAAAGGAGTAGCTTCCCAATTGTTCAACATGATTCCAGGGCCCCACAAATTGCACGTCCATTTTGCTCGTGCCTTCCCCTGCTTCAATCGTATTCACCTCCCAAAACATCTTCTCAAATCCCAGCATTTCTTCATCAAGTTGGGTCTCAATGCACTTTGTTGCAGCAGATGGTTGATATTTTGTACCAGGCCTGATGAAGGTGTCGGATAATTTGGGTATGGGTTTGGGCAAGGTCCAATTCTTTTTGGCTTTAGAGGCTCTTTGGATGTCGGCAAAGGTGGGTTTGAACCCTAAGCCGAATGTACCTTTATTCTCCGGAAGCTGAACTGGTTGAATGACCCCCTGCAGTGTTTTGCCTAATCCCCTCCCGGTGCAAATCCGTTTCTCAGCATTTCTCTGGCCACCATCACAGCAGTTGGTGCCATCATAGGGGTTGGCAACTTTTCCCCTTCAGCAATTCTGTTCACTACTATAGCATCCGTCACTTGGTAGACCCAAGGACCTCTATCCCCATCAGTATCATCAAAAGGTGCTACCACATTACAAGCATTTTCCTCCCCGTGTACGACAATCTCTTGCTTTTCCCACTCAAACTTGACCATCTGGTGTAGAGAAGATGGTACTGCCTTGGCCGCGTGAATCCAGGGTCGGCCTAACAACAAGTTATACGACACGGCAATGTCGAGCACCTGGAACTCCATAGTAAAATCAACGGGACCGATGGTCACTTCCAAAATAATATCTCCCAATGTGTTTTTACCTCCGCCGTCAAACCCTCTCACGTTGATACTGTTCTTCCGGATTCTGTCCGGGCTGATGTTCAGCTTCCCTAAAGTTGACAGCGGGCAAATGTTAGCGCTCGATCCGTTGTCAATCAATACCCTGGTCACTACCGACTCTTCACTTTTTACTGTAAGGTACAATGCCTTATTGTGTTCAGTTCCCTCCACCGGCAGCTCCCTATCAGAGAAGGTGATCCTATTAGACTCGAAAATTTTGCTGGTAATCTTCTCCAAGTGACACACTGAAATTTTTTTCGGAACATGAGCCTCATTTAGAATCTTCATAAGAGCCTTCCGGTGTTCTTCTGAATGTATCAGCAAGGATAGCAAGGAAATCTAGGCAGGGGTCTTTCTCAACTGCTCAACCACTGAGTACTCTTGCGACTTCATCTTCTTAAGGAATTCTTCCGCTTCCTCTTCAGATATTGGTTTCTTCAATTGACTTTCTTTTACCGTTTTCATCTTTCTCAGTTCCTCTGGAGCAAAACACCTTCCAGACCGGGTGAGTCCATGCGTTTTATTAATTTCACCAGAAATCTCTTTTCCTTTATAAACTACTGCTACCTTGTTATAGTTCCAAGGTACAATCTTTGTACTCACCACTGGCATTTGCACTACTGGTTTTATGATTACTGGCTCTGCACTTGCGCCTTTCACAGTCACGATCGTCTTTGCGCCTGGCACTACCACTTTTAAACCTCCCACCACTACTGGCTTTGGTTTCTCAACAATCGCTTTCTCTTTCACAACTTCCTTTTCTAACTTGCCACTCGACTTTATCATCATCACGGCTTGAGATGGTTTTTGACTGCCATCACCCTGCACCAATTCTATCATATGTGTTTCGTGGTGATTTGGCAGCGGATTCTGGGTAATGTTTGGGGCTTCGGGAGCCTGTACTTCAATTCTCCTCTCATCGATAAGATCCTGAATGGCATTCTTCAATTGCCAACACTTTTCAGTATCGTGGCCCAATGTTCCCGAACAGTATTCACATCTAACAGAAGAATCAAGATTTTTCGGGGGTGGGTTTGGAACTTTTGGTGCAACTGGTCTTAACATCCCCAACTCTTTCAACCTATGATAAAGGCTGGTATATGATTCCCCGAGAGGGGTGAATGTTTTTCTTGCCTTGTTTCTCCAATCAGAGTCCGGCCTGGGTCTATTTTGGTTTCGGTAAGGTTTAGAGGTTGGGTATGTGTTCTGGGTGTGGTACACATTGTGTGGAGCTTGAGCTCTCCACACGTGTGGTGGTGGTGGTGGGTAGGCTTGGGCTTGTGGGTGGTGGTAATGTGGGACAGTTGGTGGGTACGATGGTGGTGGTGGGTTATATGGGCCTGGTGTGTTGTATGGGTTTGGCGGATAAGAGGGTGGTGGTGGATTATATGGAGTTGCTGGGCTTGGTGGGTGTTGGCGGTAGGGTCTTGGTGGGTTATAATGTGGGTTGCGACTCCATGGCCTACTTTCTACGGTTGCTACTTCTTCCTTCTTCTTTTTTCCCATCACTCCCCCGTTTCCACTTTGTATAGCTTGATTGGTGGCCTTGATAGCCGAAAAACTCATAATTTTGTTTGTCTTCAAACCTTCCTCTACAAAACTTCCCATTTTCATAACTTCATTAAAACTCTTTCCAATTGCTGACACTAGATGGCCGTAGTATGTTGGCTCCAGAGCCTGTAGAAAACAATCCACCATCTCCCCTTCTTTCATGGGTGGATCCACTCTAGCGGCATGTTCCCTCCATCTAAAACCGTATTCCCTAAAGCTTTCTCCTGGCTTCTTCTCCATCTTGGTAAGGGATAACCTGTCGGGTATGATCTCCAAATTGTACTGAAAGTGACTAGCGAAAGCTTGTGCTAAGTCATCCCAGACGAACCACCTTGTATGGTCTTGTCGAGTATACCATTCTAAAGCTGAACCACTCAGACTCTGGCTGAAGTACGCCATCAATAACTCATCTCTACCTCCCGCACCTCTCATCTTGCTACAGTATCCTCTGAGATGAGCTACCGGATCCCCGTGTCCGCTATACATGTCGAACTTTGGCAACTTGAATCCCGCGGGAAGCTGCACCTCGGGGAACAGACACAGGTCTTTGTAGGCTACACTCACCTGCCCTCCCAGTCCTTGCATAGTGCGGAAAGCATTCTCAAGACTTTTCACTTTCCGAGCCATCTCTTCCTGCCCGGCACTTGCTTCCATCATCGGAGCGTGAGACTCGTGTTGTCTGAAAGTAGGCTCCGGAGGGTAGTAGTGAGGATCCTGGATATGAAACATCGGTTCGCTAGAGGATTTGTGGATAACAGCGGGCGGAGGTGCCACATATATAGGAGCGACTTGCGGTATCTGAGGTGGTGCTTGCTTGGCTGGAGGTGGTGGTATTTGGGAGGTGGAAGCATAGTAGTGAGGGTAGTCGGGGTAGGTGGAGGACGAGTTCATTGTTGGTGGCTCGGGGTTAGGATTGGGTGGAGGGACATATGTAGGGTTAGCAGGGTGGACTGGTAGTGGTTGACCTCTTGACCAAGCCTGGTACATTTCGGCCATCTGCTGTCTCAGCTTGTACATTTCTTCCTTCATCCCTGCCACATCCACGATCTCTTCTTCGTGAGCGGGGTCCACAATAGTTGCCTCGATTTCCTGGGACACAGCCTTTGTCATCTTTTTGTATCTGGTGTTGTATGGGTGGGTAGCCAGAATGCCAGTTGCCTAGAGAATCTGGACTCACAAACATCAACACCCGTTAGTTGTTAGCGCATGAATGCAATGACTTAAAAAAACACACACATTTGCTCGAGTCGTTATGCATCATCCCGGCCGCTGCTCACTTGGACCAATCACCTTTCTCTTTTTCCGCTCTCTTGTTTTCTTTCTTTTTCTTTCTTTCTTTTCTTTTTTTCTTTTCTTTTCTCTTTTTCTTTTCTTTTCTTTGTTTTTCTTTCTTTGCTTTTCTTTTTCCCCTTTTTTTTCTTGCTTTTCTATTCTCTCTTTTTCCTTGTCGTTTTCATAATTACGTTCCTATTTATTTGCCTAGCGGATTTAAAGGAAATGACATAAAGCAAAAGAATTGGTAACAACACTTGTTTTCTCATTGATAATTCAAAACATTGATTACAAAGTGATGTTTTTAAAAAGAAAAATAAAAGATGATGCATGACCTAAGAGTACATTAATGCACCTAGTGCCCGCGAGGCATCGTTCGGCCTTGCCGCGGGCCTATATGCTAATCCCCTTTGAAGCCTATCTAGGTCGGCCATGACTTGTTGTACAAAAAACTTCACTGCAGATACAAAAGTCCTCCGAGACATATCTTCACAAAGCTGAGTCTTCCGGGTGATGTATTGGGCGATGCGAACAATCTTTTCTATGATGACCCCTTTTTCTTGCAATAACCGGCTTATTTGTTGAGTGCGAGCATCCAAGGTATGTTGGTTGTCCTTTTGCACTTGTTGCAGCTCCAATTCTAATCTAGCCATAGTCGTGTAGCAGTGTTCTCTCTCCTCCTCAAGATCTTTGATAATCTTGTTACTCTTGACCGTGGCTGAAATTATTTTCTTTCTAAGCTGAGCTACTTCAACATCGTGCTTGTCTTGTAGCTGCCGAACCAACTTGGCTCTTTCATCGGCGTCTCTGTCCATTTGCTTCCGAGCCTTGACTAACTCTCTTTCAGCTGTGTTCAAATCAAAACTATAGTCATTTACTTTCCGCCGGAGAATCTCAATTAACTTTTCATCTCGGGCTGAACGAACTGGGGTCTCGGATGCAATTTTCATTTGAGCTATTTGAGCCTTCAACATATCATTTTCTTTCTTCAGTTGTTTCTTTTCCACTTCATCGGATGCTGCTTGTAAGCCACTCTCGAAATGAAGATTTCTCAATTTATCCTCCAACAGACTGATTTTGGCCTTGTATTCCTTTTCCTTGGCCACCCATTTCTGATTCTCCTCGGATTGCTCTATCAAGTCTTGCAAGTGAGGTCTCTTTGAAAGACGTTCGTGTTCAACCCCTCGTCGGTACCATGTGGAGTATCCAGGTGATATCTCCCCCTTTGCCCTATTCGGCACACAAGTATCAATCTTCAAATTTTGGCACTCATTCCAGATTTGCCGGATTTTTGCTTCCGGGAATTGCCCGTCCGGACCAATCTCCACAGCTTGCACACTGAGATCCCCATCTCTCGGAATAATCTGGCACCGACCCAACTGTCGCAAGGCTTTATATGGAGCATAAGGTTGTATACTCTTCAAACCCATGATCAAAAATGGCGATCCCTCCGTTGGCATGTATATCACCTCGTCAAGAGGTAACCGGTCATACGTCCAATCGATTTGACCGTCAGTTAGTGATCGAAGATACACAATCCAACCTTGGACTCCCTCCGGGCAACTTTACTTCTTTTGTCCTCGCATTGAACTCTTCCAAACATGTCCGATCGGCCGAACCATAGCTCGAGAATGAAGGGTGGTGGCATAGATGCTCGATTAGCCAGATTTGCAAGATCAAGTTACACCCTTCGAAGAAGTTGGCCCCTGCTTTGCACGCAGTCAGAGCACGATAGATATCCGCAACAATCATCGGGGCCAGAGTACAGTTATCTTGTACTATCAGTGTGGTAGCTACTCCGGCAACTTTTATATTGATATGTCCATCTTTCCTCGGGAATACAACAACTCCAAGAAATGCCACCAAAAATGCGAACCTCCGGTGTTCCTCCCATTTCGCTCGGTTGGACTTACAACATAACTTGTTGGTAAGATCATTGAAACCCCCAACGTGTCCAAACCTATTGTAGATGAAGCTTAAAGAACAAAACCCGTTGGCCAGATCTTCATTATGAACATTCCGGGCAATTTTCAAAGAGTCGAGGAAGCGATGTACTGTCACCGTCCTCGGAGATACCGGGTATTTTCCTTTCAGCGGGACCTCAGTCTTCCCGATGTAGAAGGCAATCTCCTCCAAAGTTGGGGTAAGTTCAAAATCTGGGAAATGAAATACGTTGTGTGCCGAATCCCAAAACGTGACCAACGCTCTAACCACATCACCTCGAGGAACCATGTCTAGTAACCCCGTAAGGCCTTTTAAGTACTTTTTGACCCAGTCTTGACCATCGGATCCCATGTCATGCCACCATAATCTCAGCTCCAAAGGGATTTTATTTAGGGAAAAGTGTTCATTCATCATCGTGCTCGTCCTGCACATTTATTAAGGTGATTTTATTTAGAAAAAGGAAAAATCTTTTTCAATGCAAGTTTTCAATTTTTGAAGGAAAGAAAAGAAAATGACTTTCGAAGTGGCCATTTTTGCAAAAACAGCCTTCCGTCGTCCTTTCGGAACATTCGGCAATTTTCAAAAATAGCAATCACCTCGATTATTTGAAAAGAAAATCTTTTTTGGTCTTTTTCTAAAAGTGTGGTTGGACCCGTTTAAGGGTTGCCTACGTATCCCACCTAATGGCGAGAATCAAACCTGCGTAGTTCGGTCAGATTATTTGACCAATTATTTCAAAAAATGTTCCACCTATTTTTTTCAAATTTTCAAATTTTCCATGTACCTATTTTCTACAAATCATTATTTTCCTCTCTCTCTTTTTTCCTTTTTCAACAATTTTTCTCTCCTCGGGATTTCCGCCGGTCCGCATAACGATCAAGGACAATAAAATGCAACACATAGCATGCTCGGTCTTTTCAATACCGGGTCACTTGTCCTAGACGGACCCAACCCCTGTGTTGAGTTCCCTAAGTCAAATATGATGCAAATAATCGTCCTAGACCTATGTTCAAAATCTTACGGTTTCATTGGATTGCTAGACCGTGTACCCGAGCGGACAACTCGAATCGAGGAGGGGCTACGTACCGGTGACCCGCGGAGTCAATCGGCTTTGTAACTTATCCGGCCTCTGTTTTCTTAATTTAAGGTGACTTTAACGGAAAGGGGAGTCTCAACCAGTAAGCACATCCCCGGGGGAGAAGAGAGAAGGGTTTTCGGCACAGTTTTATATATACGGTTCACATAATATCAAAAGCGATAAAGCACATAGCATGTTATTCAAATCACATAATGAAGTCAAACAAAAAACGCGAACGGCAGTTCTAAGGAGCTCGAGTTCTTAAACCCTGAAACCGAAGTTCAGGGTTGGGTCCCCAGCAGAGTCGCCGGAGCTGTCACACCTCCCTTTTTTACTACCCCAACATGCATAAGGTGTATAAATACACTTGTAGGGTATACCCCGACGCTCAATTACCCGAAACGGATAAAATAACGTAAGGGAAGGAGTTTTTCCAATTAAAGGACAATCGGTTCGGGATTTTATTAGAGATTAATCAGAGTCGCCACTTGGGAATGACAATGGTGTCCCAAGTCACCGGTTAATCCCGAATCCGAGGAATTTTGACTCTTATAAATGTATGCGAAGCAGAGATCCGGATAAGGAACTCTGTTAACCCGGGAGAAGGTGTTAGGCACTCCCGGATTCCGTGGTTTTAGCACGGTCGCTCCACTGTCGTTCTTGACTTTTGTTTGACTCAATTATAAGTTTTAACAACATAATATGCTTTTACGTAAATATTATTATTTTTTAGGAATTTGCGGTATCGCGAAAACACACCTCGAGTCATACCGCAACCAGTACGCCTATGACTTTTGGTGTATTCCAGCTTTACCGAGATTTGGATTTGAGTCGCACCAAGTGCACACTCGTTCATAGGAAAATATATTAAATCGTGCCCTAAATGATGTCTATCGGCTTTTAATTGTTTTGGGTAAGACCATGGAATTAACTAGTAGTCTTCCCGAATCTAATTATGTTATCTTATTACTAGATGGGGGCCCGTTGTTATTCGAGCGAGGCTCGTCCCAATTTAATTTATTAAAGTCCAATCCTATTTTGTGTATACTACGTTTTGCTATATTGTTTTTGCCTTAACCGATTTTGTAATATTAAACCTTCCAGGCCCGTCGAAATTTGTTATTGGGCCTGGTCTTCTTCTTCAGTCATTTATCCTGCCAAGGGCCGATCCAGGCCTTAAAGCCCAAACGATCTTCTGGATATCAGTCAACGTATTGAACAAGTCCAAATGGAGATTCGAGCCCACGTTATACATACGGCCCAAACCAGAATGAAATAGCAGTAACTAAAATGGAGATGGAGAATTTATAATTGAAACAAACATGAGAACTAAATTGCACTTTATTTATTAGAAAGAGAAGGTCACTATACAGGAAAATCAATATTAATTCTATGATTACAACTAATTGAGAGGAGAACTAAATTAACCGGCTACTTTTATCCTTATTTTTTGCGCTCTAACATATATTAACAATGAAGCTTTTCTAAACTAGGGAATTAACAATAGACAGTCTAGCTATGTGATGTATGATCCAGAGTCTAATTACTTGCTAAAAATTAACAGATTATCATGCTAAGTGACTAATGGAATTTGCACCAGATTTTAGTACAGAGTTTCTGTTAGTTGCTCTTTTTCTTAATATCACGTTACCCAATTTCAGATGAACTATTATACTTCTCTAATCATTATTCTCTTTTTAAACTTGCTTGTTTTTACATATTGATTTACGGTTATGATCCACTACTAATACTGATATGAGCAGAGACTTTTGACACTCCTAAAAAAAACCAATTTTCATCTTAATGTTACTTCATGCAACTGTTTCTCCCTTTTGATTACTCACATCCGGACTTAGGCTCTTAGAGTTAACTAACTACTCGAGCAATTTTTAAACATTCAAAGTACTCAGTTGCATTAACCCAAACATCTACATCTAAGTGATTCAAAGGCCTTAACGCGTTTATACTACTGATTTTACTATGAAGTGGCGATTACTGGTCTTGTGGGTATTATTAACTGACTTATGTTTCAAGAGTTATTACCTAGTTAAGCTAAGTGATATTTCTACGATTATAGTACTACTACTACTACTAGCTATTACATCTCTTGTGTTTATTTTTTGTTTTTCATCTACTACATGCTACTACAATTAAACTACTAATTTAATAATACAAAAATGACAAAATGAACTAAAGCAGGAACTTCATTTCAACGTTTCAGCAATTACATCTTCAATAGAATAGAGAATGTACCTGGATCAAATAGAAATAAAACCAATGAGTCTAAAGGATGAGGAGAAGTAATCAGCAGTGGACTCAAAGTAATGCAACAGAGAGGTGAAAGCAAAAGCAACACAGCAACACGGCAACACAGCAATGCAAGAGAAAACCCAAGCAGATTTATCGAGCAGGAACCCAAAGAAAACCAGATCAAACCCACAAGCTCTCTCTATACTCGTAATTTCCAGAAATGATTATTGCTAGATTGCTATGTTTTTCCTGGTCTTTCTTCTCAATAGTTAGCCTAAAGATGAATTTCAGATTGCTTAAGTTGGAACCCAGATATATTTTCAGATTACTCAAAAATTGGAACCCTCTTTTCAGCCCTTTCTTAGAGGTATATATAGTTGTGGTAAAGGGCTGATGACTTGGGGAGAAAGTATGGGATTAATCCCACTTCCCCCTCCTAAAATTATGAACTTACACTTTAACCCCAATTTCAGTTACCAGATATCCTTCCAGCATGTGCTGGAAGGTTCTAAAGATTCTTTTTAGGAGTTCTTTACCAATGTATCCTTATGGGTTTGAGATTTTTACAGATTTCCCTTTTTAAGGAGACCATTATACCCTTTAATCTCTGCAAAATTACAGAAATCAGGGGTACAAAGGACTCCCCTACCCTCTTAGGTTCTAACTATTTACTATTTCACCTTTTTAATTCCCAATTGTGTCCCTAAGGGCACTGTTTATTTACTAGCTTACCTAGGTTAAATTTCAGCATCTTTTGCACCTATTTAACTAATAGCCAGCCTTTGCATTGGTATTTAAGGGCTGACCAATTCTACTTTAAAGAACTATTTCAAACTTAGCCAATTTTGTTTCATTTTCAGTTTATTAAAACCTCTTATTTCATTTTTAAAGCTAATTGCAGGCATAGCCTGCTTTATTATTAAAGCAACTCTTTAGAATCTAGCCAGTCTCGAGTTGAGACTTAGCTTTGGCTATTAAAGCCAATCACTGAACATTTGGGCCCAAAACCATTTGCAGGTTTGGCCATTTTATGCTCAGGGCTCTGAAAAGAGCCTGGGCTAGTCTGCATTTGCAGACATAGCCCCTTTTGCACAACCAGCCACTTTAAAAGTGGACTGTGTGTTAGAGCTTTATAGAATAGGTCAACCCTTTGCAGGGTTGACCATTCTTAAGCCAATTATTTAACTTATAGCCTAATTTTGTGATTTTCAGTTTTAGTCCTATTTCACAACTAACCATTTCTAGGAATCTAATTCTAGCAGCTATAACCAATCCACCTAGGGTTCCAACAGTGTTGATCAAACACTTACACTCAACCAAAACCAACAAAACTAAATCAAATTCAATATGATTTGCATATTAGGACACATAGAACCAAACAAGATGCATTAATCAACAAAAAACTCAGGAAAGACAATTTGATATGGTTGAATCTTAGCTAATCAATCCATATTATCCAACTTCATGTGACAACATATGAATCCATGTTAAATTAGACCTAGTTACTACTAATTCCAGTCATATGACAATTGAAAACTCCAAAACCTTTAGGTTCAGGGCACAAACATGCTCAGAATGTTAAACTCTAAGAAACAGCCAGTAATAGATGAAACAGAATTCATTTAAGCCCAGAGTACACACAATAGCATAGGCATGTTAGCTAAAATATCTTTTCAAGTATTAATCCTAGCCTTATGTATACATGTGATGGATCAAGATGAAGATAAAGAAGAGAAGAGACATGAAGAAACAGTGAAGAGGAATCCTAAATCTATCATGCAGAAGAGATAATCAAAATTAACATGCTTATTTAGCAGATGAGAGCACATAAGAGGAGCTATAAACCAAAATTAAAGAAAAACCCTAGTATAAACATGAAATGAGGGAGAATGAGAATCAAACGGCTAAGCCTAAACCATGTAGTTAAAAGAAGAGAAAAATAGTAAAGATATTGAAAGCTAAATAGAAGAAACCCTAACGAGAGTCAAACAACTAAACTAAACATAAAGAGAAACAGAAGAGATATTCGAAAATCAAACAGATGAGATGTTGAGAACCAGCAACTAAGAAAACCCTAAATATAAACAAAGGGTGAAGAAGAACAGGGAGATCTCTAAGAACAGAGAAGCAGACCCAACGCAAGATAACCCTAATATAGGAAATGAAGAAAACGGCTACACTATTACTAAACTAAACATGAAACAGGAATGAAGAACAATCATGATATTGTAAACCAACCAAATCAAGAACCAGTATACACAGAAGATGAAGAAGAAAAGGGTGAATCATAGATAGATATTTTAACTCGGAGGAACAGAACACAACGAATCAAGATGAGCATGAGAATGAACAAGATGGAGAACACTAACACTAATATGCTCGGAAGCACAAGTTAAAAAACAATAAGAAAAGATAGGCATATTGAAACAAAAAGGATAAACAAGCAACAGAAGATCAACAAGAATAAATCCTAAGCTAACACGTGAAAGCAAAAATCAGAGAAAAACATCTAAAAGCATGCAAAAATAGAAAGCAAACAACAGATGAACAAAGTAAAGCATAAAGAAAGCACATAGGGGTCGAGGGACTTAGCTTGCGGGGCCTGTCCCCTGAGCTTCCCATCTCTTTTCTCTCTTATTCACTCACGGACTCTACTCTCCTCTTTTGATTTCTTTTTTCTTTGTTCTTTCAGATCCCTTTTTTTTTTTCTATTTTTCTCTGGTTTACTTTTCAGACTTCAAGGTGAAGTATTTTGAGATTTTGGTTTGAAGGAGAGTGTCCAGAAGGGGTAAAGGTGAGATCTTGGGAAAGTTTGATTTTTGGGTCGCCGGAGTTAGGATTCCGACGACCCTTTTTCGGATATTCGAAGCGATTGAAGATGATTCGAGGGGTGCGGCTAGTATGGTTGGATAGATCATGGAACGGGGGTTCGAATGGCATTGGTTTGAGGCGGTGGTTCATACTTTAGTGGTCACCGGCGATGCGTTCCGGTGACCGGAGTTCTGGAGAAGGGGAGTTCTTTGGAGTTTCTTAACGGAGAAGAAGAAGAAAAGAAGAGAGATATGAGAAGGGGGCTAAAAGAGGCCGGCGACCACCGTAGGAAGTGGTGGCCGCCATGGCCGTTCAAAGGCTGAAGACGAGGATGATGACGATGAAGAGAGGGGGAATAAGGGCGGCTGTCTCTAGGGTTTGGGCTTCTGAAGAATGGCTTGGTCTCTTCAGACCAAAGCTTTAAATACTCGGAGAAACTAATGAGATTTGAGCCGTTCGTTTGATGAAGATCGACGGCTCTAAAGCGCGTTACATAAACGACGCCGTTTCATCATCAGTGAGACCAAAGGTCTCGCCCATTGGATCAACTAGGACGGACGGCTCAGATTAAACTCATCTTATTTTAATTAACTAATAATTCAACCAATTTATTCCTACCGTTGGATCATGCAAATGAACGGCTGAGATCAGCTAGCTCAAAGGCTTACGGACCAGATCTTTTGGGCTTAAGTGCTTGGGCCTCCTAATTCAATTCAAATTGGCCCAAGCTTATTACACCACTAATTTTTGATTTTCTGGTAATTTAATTATTTTATATATTTTTTCTTTTTCTTTTATGGAAAATTATAAAACCTAATTTCCTATTTACTCTAATTTTCTAGTATTTTTTGCAATTTTTCCTCTTATTTTCTCCTACTTAAACTATTTTGCTAATTTTCTTAAAATCTAACTAATTATATTAACAAATTAATTACCCAGCCTATATATATATTTTTTTGATTTTCTTCTAATTTCCACTTATTCAAACACAAAAGTATAGCCAATTTCCAATAAATCAAGTAATTGCACTCAAAAACATTTTTATTTTAATTTTGGAATTAATTGCTCAATGCAAAAATCATGTGCTCACAGTTGATAGACTGACCAAGTCAGCACACTTCATTCCAGTATCTGTCATCCACTTATTCATCAGAGAGGTTAGCTGAGATCTACATCCAAGAGATTGTTCGCCTCCATGGGGTGCCGACATCAATCGTTTTAGACTAGGGTATGCAGTTTACGTTGCACTTCTTGAGAGCAGTTCATCAGAAGTTAGGCACCCAGGTTCAGTTGAGCACAGCGTTCCATCCTCGGACGGACGGCCAGTCCGAAAGGACTATTCAGATATTGGAGGACATGCTCTAAGCCTGTGTCATTAATTTTGGAGGCTTGTGGGATCATTTTTTTACTTTAACGGAGTTCGCCTACAACAACAACTACTGGACATTTAGATGGCCCCGTATGAGGCGTTGTATGGTAGGCGATGTCGGTCCCCAGTCGGATGGTTTGAGCCGGAAGAGGCTCGGTTGTTAGGTACAGACTTAGTTCAGGAGGCCTTAGACAAGGTGAAAACTATCCAGGAGAGATTGCGTTCAGCCCAGTCCAGACAGAAGGCTTATGCGGATCGTAAGGTTCGAGATGTGGATTTCATGGTTGGCGAGCAGGTATTGCTCCGAGTATCACCTGTGAAGGGCGTGATGAGGTTCAGAAAGAAGGGCAAACTCAGCCCTAGGTATATTGGCCCATTTGAGATTCTGGACTGAGTGGGAGGGGTGTCTTACAGACTAGCTCTGCCACCTAGCTTATCGGCCATGCATCCAGTTCTTCATATATCTATGCTTCGGAGGTACCACGGCGATCCCACACATTTGTTAGACTTTAGTACTGTTCAATTGGACAATGATTTATCCTACGAGGAGGAGCGGTGGCCATTCTAGACCGGCAAGTTCGACAGTTGATGTCGAAGAGTTATCCTTCTGTACGTGTTCAGTAGAGAGGTCAGCCTCCTGAGGCATCGACCTGGGAGTCCGAGTCCTGATATGCGGAGCCGCTACCCACATTTGTTCCCCGACTCAGGTACTTCCTTCTCTTGTCCGTTCGAGGATGAACGGTTTTTTTAGAGGTGGAGGATGTGACGACCCAAAGGGTCATCACCTATTTTCCTCACTTGTTCCGCACTTTCGAGGCATTGAAAACTTCATTTTATGTTTCCTCGATTTATGTTCATAATCCGGGCATGTAGCCGGAAAGATTTCGTGATAGAATATGTGAATTCTATGAAACATTTGAAGAAAACTGATATTAATATTGATATAGTTGACTTCGGTCAACATTTTTGGTAAATGAACCCGGACCCGAGATCGAACGGTCCCGAAAGGTCCGTAGGAAAATATGGGACTCCGGCATGTGTTCGGAGTCGAATTCTGAGGCCTAGAGCCCAAGATATGAATTTTTCTGTTAAATTGGTTTTGCTGAAATTAGTAAATGAAAATGGATTAAACGACCATGGTATTGGGATTGTATTTTGGTTCCGACGCCCGGTACAAGTCTTAAATATTATATAAGTGATTTCTGTAAAGTTTGGTGACATTTGGATGTCGTTTAATGTGTTTTGAACCTTGAGTTCCAAATTTGAAAGTTATGAAATTAAAAGAAAGATAATCATGAACTTGAGGCTTGATTTGATGAAAACGATATTATATTGGCGATTTGATCGCACGAGCAAGTTTGTTATATGTTACAGAACTGTCTTTAAACTACAATACACTATCATTTTATTACTTTTCAGCATATGTGAGTAGATTACTTAGAATTCTCTTTTTAACGTCTTTTCTTTTCATTATGACAGCTCAATACCTGGTACAACCTCAGACAGTGCAAGTCTGCACTCAAATCAGCCCCTTGGGCTCAGCACTCTTTAACAGTTTCCACCAGGGGATCTGGTCAATAAGGCAAATAATGCATGTATGCTAATAATGTATGAGTGCTAAATGTTATGCTACGTACAGTAAACCAATGTATGTATGCCATGTAATGCATATGACGTTGTGGCGTACAGCCCGATCCATGTAAGGTGCTCGCGCTCACTGTGGGGGTTCAGACTCCAGAGGGGCTCCTACAGCCCAAGCGCAATATCAATATCACTCCTACTGCGGCGGGCATCCCGATCCATATACTACTGCGGCGTGCGGCCCGATCCATGCAACATGCTACTGCAGCGTGCAGTCCAATCCATGCATGTATATACATATGCTCACTTATCACTCGAGGCCTGAAAGCCTCCTCACATAAATTGTCATGCCCTCACATATGGCCCTCTGCCCCATTCAATCTAAAGAATAATCAAGAAGCCCCTCAGGTAACAATATCATATTAGCTCACAGCTAAAAATGTCATCAAGACCTTGTTCAAGCTTTTCAATCCTTATAAAAATGCTGAGTAGCAAAATACCATTTTAAAACCTTAGATTGAATAAAAATATGCACAGTATTATCAAGACAGTGATACCAATCCCTGAAGGATTCAAATAATCGGCACAAAGCCCAAAACATGATAATCAGTCCAAAAAGCCCAAAACATGATAATCAGTCCAATTAATGATAATTAATATCTTTATCAGGGTGTCAATTCAATTTCAAGCAATTAGGTATTATTATTTATTAAGCGGGATGGACCAAGTCACAATCCCCAATGGTGCTCTACCCCACGCTCGTTATCCGACGTGTAAGTCACCTCAATATAGCACTCGGATGTGCAAATCCAGGGTTTACTAACCCTCAGAACATCATTTACAAGTATTACCCACCTTGATCCGGCGAAAACGCAAGCCCGCGATGCCTTAGCCCCTCGAACCGGCCTCCACGCACATCGAAACTAGCCAAAATCAGTACAAATATATCAAAATAGGCTAATGGAACAACACCCAATCGAAAACAATCGAAATACATGAAAAATCTCGAAACTAGTAAAACCCGAGCCCCGGGCCCACTTCTCGAAAAATTACAAAAGTTACATTTTTGGAATCCTCATCTCAACACGAGTCCATACATATAAAGTTTATCAAAATCAGACTCTGTTTGCCCATTGAAATCTATGATTTACCATAACGCATGCTTAGGGCAAAGATCCCCCATTAATCCTCCCATTTACAGTGAAATAATTGAATATTCTACGATAAAATCGTGTATTTAGATCATAAAACTTACCTCCAATGGTTTCCCGATGAAATCCCTTTCGAATCCTATCAATTAGCTCTCAATGTGGTGCAAAAACATAGGAAATAATGAAACCCTCGCGACTGATTTGGGTTATATCTGATTCTGTCCGACAATTAAATTGTCTTACGCGATCGCGACCTCTAGCACACGATCGCGATGCACAACTTACAGGTCTCACGCGATCGCGACTTCCATCACGCGATCGCGTATCACAAAATCTCAGGCCACCACTTTTCCTTCTACGCGATCGCATCAGACTCTTCGCGATCGCGTAGGCTAAACTTTCCAGGTCCAATTCTTCTTCTATGCGATCGCGCTCACCACCTACGCGATCGCGATGGGTTAATTTCCTGAAATTTTATAGCAGAAATTCAGCTGTGCTATTTAGCACAAAATGGTCCGTTTGGACCCCCGGATTCATCCCGAGGCCCCCAGGACCCCATTAAAAATCACCAACCTACTCCAAAACACGATACGAACTTGTTCCAATCATAAAAACACACCCTTAAACACGGAAATCATCAAATCAAAGTGAATCCAAGCCTAAGTTTCATCTAAAACTTCTGAAACCAACATCCCATCAAAAACCCGACCAAACGATGTCCGAATGACCTTAAAATTTGCAGGCATATCCAAAATCACCTAACTAAGCTATTGCAACTGTCGGAATTCCATTCCGACTCCTGGATCAAAATCTCACTTATCGTTCGGATTCACCAAAATTCAACCTTAGCCAATTCAAGCCTAAAATTACCCCGGACCTCCAAATTCAATTCCGATCGCTCTTCTAACCCACAAATGACCTCCCGGAGTTGACCGAATCATCAAAATTAGATTTTGAGATCTCTAACTCATAAGTCAACATCCGGTTGACTTTTCCCAACTATGCCTTTTCGTAAGAGAGTATTTGTCTCATTTTCAACCAAACTCGATCCGAATTGACTCAACTCACCAAACACACATATGGATATATGAACAAGCATATAACGGGAAAAATGGGGTGATAACCCACATGATGACGGGCCGGGTCATCACAACTCGTGACAGGATTGCCCTAGTCTGTATTGTGGAAATTGTATGAAGAACTATATGAATTATTTCTTTAAATTGCCTGTATTAATTGCTTGTATCTATTTGATAGTTCTTTCTAGTAAAATGATGTTTAGTTATACATATCAGTACAATTCAAATGTACTAACGCCCTTTTTGCCGGGGGCGCAACATTCGTGTTATGATTATAGGTGGCTCCATAGCGGACAGTGCCGACCGTGTGTAGCGAAGCGTCCTTCTTCTCGAAGTCTCGGTGAGCCCCTTATCTTCCATGGGGCCATATGGTGTATCTTTTTGTTATTACAGATTTTCACTTTTGAGGTATAGCCGGAACCTTGTCACCGGCATAGTCATGCTTATTTGTTGTATCCTTAAAGGCTCCAAAGACACTAGTATGGGTCATGTACGAGTGTTCGGGGATTCCACTATATGTATATGTTGTAATCTTAAAACTTGAGAACTCCGTGAGCTGTAACTTTATTGGAATCCTTGAAGCTAGCTTATGTACGGTAAGTTTTTATGATATGCAATGAACTCGTGAAGTGGTATACACCGTGTATTGTTGTCTAAATTAATGAAAGGCATGGGTTCCATATTCATATTGGGTTGGGGTTGGTAGTGTTCGATAAGGCTTGCTCCATCGGGTTCACTCAATTGAGCGCCGGTCGCGCCTCCCGAGGTTGGGGCGTGACACGGGTACTAGCATGCAATAAGTAACGAGATATTTCACGCTTTAATATCTTACAGTGTGGGAAGGGAAAAATATGGATATGACGACCACACGATAACACAACGTATATAAATGGTTACTAGGTGTTGTGTGAAGTGATCCATATTATTTTTAAACATAGAACCCATCTCCTTTTACCTATTTATTTTACTTCAAAATATACTTTTCTCAAATTTCAGCTTCTTTAACTGCTACTTCCAGCAGTTATGTAAAATTTCTCCCTCTTCACTCGTTTATTCTGAATTTTAAAACTACCTTCTTCATAAAATTTCAGCTTCTTTAACATCGTTTTAGTTTTAATTATTTGCAACTATTATATGAAAACCCCCCTTGTATTTGTAGTTCTTGCTTGTTTACTTATGTTTTCTTGCTTAATGTCACAATTATAACATGGCCGGGAACCACACCAGTGGATCTTGAGGGGTGCCTAACACCTTCCCCTCGAGATAATTTCTAGCCGTTATCCAAAATATGGTTCTTCATCTCAATTCTTTCCCTTAATGTCCTAATGCACTTAATCATTAGGTGGCGACTCTTCAAATCTAAAAACTCAGTTCCCAAACGGGAATAGAGTTGTCTTCCCAACGGTCGTAAACCCCATTTCGCTTCGGAATAAGGGGCGTTGTCGATAACCCCATGGCAAGGATAAGGTCTGCATAAACATTACCTTCCTCAGACCCCACTAAGTTGGATTATACTGGGTTGTTGTTGTTGTAGGCTAAATTTGCGCATGGCTAAAAAGAATATGAACGAATGAATAAAATGGGTCATATCTCACTATTTGCTTTGTCATAACCTTATTCGCTCAATTCTAACACATTTGTTATTTTGTTTGTTCATATTTGTTTCATTAGCAAACCAAACTAATTAGACTTTTTTCCTTCTCATGGTAAAACACACACAAAAATAAAAAAGAACATATGTTGTGCAATTTTTAGAAAGTTTTCTTACATCCAAATTAACCATATATTTTCAACAGACTTACCTAGATGTTTTCCACATTTACCCGCCAATTAATATTATATGTATGTGGAAATGAGACTTTTATTTTAATCGAATTTTCTATTTTATATCTTTACTTTTACAAACATTTGACAAAAAATTATTTTTGTTTTTTTGTTGCTTGAATATTGACTATTCAATTAAAATGAATATTACGTCCAGCTCGGTCCGTCCAAGTAGGTAGGTTGGACGAGTTGTTTTTTCAAGGATTGAATCTTACTCACTTATCTATATTATTATAAAAGTACGAATATAATGTCGGTTTACAAAAATAACCTTAAAAATAAATTTTATATTAGATAAAATAGTCAGTGGTCTATTACGCACTCGGGCCAATCTACTACACGCTAAAAATGGTCTTTTGGATTTTACTATTCTCCTAATATTTAGGATTTTGAAATCAATTAAACTTATTTTAATAAGTCTTTCCTTATTTGATTAATATTCCTTTTGGGTTAGGTCAGTTACATTCTAAGTTGGACAAAACTATACTATAAACTTAATATCATAAACTTTTGCTTTTTCTCGAAACTATATTGAGACAATAAATATTTATTGTCTAAATCCAACGAAACTCCACTAAAACTATCCTAATTATAGTTAACAAATGCGTGAGTCAACAAACGATAAAATATAATTCAATAGCTGTATTTTTTCTTCAAAGATATTTTAGTATTGGAAAAAGTAATTATATTTTGCTATAATATATGCTAGATAAAATTATAATCACCATTAATAATTTAAAATTTAGATGAATCGATAGTTATTCTAACATCTATTATAAATTTCAAAAAAAAGACCTATTTCCTTCTAATACGAAGTTTCTTTTGAAGTTAAAGACTGCCAGGTAAATCGACTTCTTCGAAAAGGAAAAAAATCCTTAACCCTAATTTGAAATAATTTTTTTAATTGTTAACAATCAAAAATATTAATAAAGTATTCTTAATACAATAACAGTAATAACTGTATTTTTGTCCAAAATAAAAATGAAGTAAACAACTTTAAATTATATATTAGTTATATACAACCAAACAATTTTAAGTTATATATTGATTTATACAAATAGCTAAATAAATAGTTTCAACCAAAGAAGTAATAGTTTTCATAATATATATGCAAGTTATACCAAATTAAATTATTCCTTTAATCTTGGTAATAATACTTGCAAATTAAAAGTTCTTGACCGAGAAATAGAGAAAAATGAGAACATGTGTCAAAATTTGTTGCATTAATAAGAGGTGAAAGAGAACACATTAATAATATTAACAAGTAATAATTGATATGCAAAAAGAAATTTAGGTCTTCGGGGATTT
This sequence comes from Nicotiana noctiflora, assembly GCA_032618575.1. Classification (NCBI taxonomy): domain Eukaryota; kingdom Viridiplantae; phylum Streptophyta; class Magnoliopsida; order Solanales; family Solanaceae; genus Nicotiana; species Nicotiana noctiflora. Next base: position 271,745 of record JASVEL010002114.1, read on the forward strand.
CTCGGAAACTTAGGCCTCACAACTACTTCCAAGCTAAGGCCTATTGTTTTAAAACTACTATTCGTATTGAATAAAAATGTATTACTCCTTTTGTCTCATATTATCTATCATGTTTTACTTTTACACACATCTTAAAAAATAATATTAATTAGAAAAGGGATTGGACTATTTCACCCTTATTTATATCATAATATTAGACTATTTTTGAATATTTATTCTATTAATGTGTTATCCCAATCTTTAAGAAAAATTATTAATGGTAATGAAAAAGAAGAAAAAATAATTTTTATTCTTGAACTTCTACAGTGACATATAATTTGAAATAAAAATTTTTAGTAACCATGACTGTTAATATGAGACGAAGTGAGTAATATTTAAGATTTTGCTTAATTTTTAGAACTTTAAATCCAACCAAAAATATCGTACTTTCCCCTAAGCCGCGTGATAATTCCACAACATGTCATCGTTGTGTTAGAATTGGGGAGAAAATAGAGCTAAACCTCAATCGTCTTAGACTAATTCTTTTTATTTTTTTCTCTGTCAATATTACAAAAAACCAACTATAATATTACTAGATTGTTCTTTGTAGATAGATAGGATGAATCGAAAGAATATTCTTATATTGAACATAATTTGAAACACCAAGAGACATGATAATGTTATCTATGATAACATGTGGTATATATAGCAATAACAAATTTATCAAGAGGTCATACGGTTCACTCAAATTTGACATATCTCTTTAAATAATCGACACAACCATCATAAAAATATCAAAGTATTGTGAAGATATGTTATATCGATAGAAAAAAAATTAATCTGGGATGAATCACTTATATGGAAAAGCGTCATACCATCGACATCGACATCATTAACTTTAATATATAATGGACAACGAGAAATTATTGGACGAAAAGATAATTTTTGAATGTAATTTATGTCAAATATTATCAATATTCTAAAGTAATAAACACATAAATTGTAAATGCAACATGATAACTTCATGTTTACGACATCAAATTGACAAGATTAGGCTAACAAAAAATATATGAGTGAATAAATCTGATATCTAGTAATATTTTATTTCTTGTCAAAATAAAGAAGAGCATACAATTAAAGTTAATTGGTCTTTCTCCCAAACCAATTGAATGTCAAGCCAATATGAAAAATATTTTTATCATTAAATAAAAAATATAAATTATGAAAAATAATTATCTTAGCTTAGAAGAAATAAGAACTAGACGTTGATGGTCAAGTTTTCTGGTGAGAGCAGCGCATTTATTTACTTTAATTTCATATAAAATGATACTAATAACTACTACCAAGAAAAATATTTAAAATACTTAGCACCAAATGATATTTACCATACAGGTTCATTACTAATTTAATTATCTATCCATCTTTCTCAAATTATCTCTCTTTCACTTGGTAACTATCTCTCAAATTTTTTAATTTTGAATTCAAGTATCTATCTTCTATCTATATAGAATAACACAAGCAAAACTATAATAGAATGCCAAGTGGAATAACCACAATTTGACATATGTCAAACTTTAAGACAAATCTCCAACATAGTTGGAATTCAAATTTAAATTAAACTACAAATCAGGGAAATAAACTTGCAACGTAGGAATTTCAGAAGAATTGTATACTTCCTCCAATATTTTGAAATTATACTTGGAAATTACAAAAAGAAAAAAACAACTCCCACTTTTTTTGTTGGCCGTTAATAAAAACTACCCACTCGAACTTGCCAATTATTTTTATAAAGAAAAAAGAAAACAATGTCCTAAACCTCACGATTGATCGTGTCCTAAACGTGGGCTTCCCACAAAAATCTCTATTTCATCTACATCTCCCGTAATTGTTGATTTGTGTGCTTTATTGTTTCAAATCCTTTTCAAACCCTTATTTTATCTACTCATCTAATTACTACAACAGCTTTACAAATATGGCTACACAAGTTCATAAAATCAGACAAATTTCAAGCAACTCGATGCAATTGAATCAAGTTAGAGTCGTTCGAATTTGGGAAATTCTGGATCGATTCAAGCCTGAAATATCATATTCCGTGTAATTGGTTATACATGATTCAAAGGTAACATATTCAACTTACATATAGTTTTAAAGTTCCGCTTCTCTAAAATATTTTTGTTTCTGAAAATAGGATTAACAATTCTATATAAATTACCGGAAAATCAATGTTTTTTTCCGTATTCTAAAGTATTTGCTAAGACTTCTATAAACTTTCTTTTTCCCCGTAGAATCAATTGTCTAAGAAGTTGCTCCAGTAATTCTAATTCTATATAAATTATTTTTTAAGTGATATGGAATGAACTATAACAACTATTATCATTCAAGCACAATTGTCCCAGTAGTTTTTAAAAATTTTGAGTTTATTGAGAAGGATTTTTTTACGCTTATAACGATTATAACTTGGGACATACAATTAAGGTGGAAACAAAAGTAAATCCATCGTCACTCAGATTGCAAAAATTGGTGTATTGTAATAAAATTTAGAGTCCATTATATTTGACCTGTATAGTGCAAATAATATTTTACTTTAACCACATTAAGAAAAATATTATTTGACTAAAATTATAGTCCTGAGAATATAAACTGATGTCCAAACTTGTACACATTAAAGTATTACTAATTGTGGTTTTTTAGTTGAAAAAAATAAATGCATGACATATAACTTGGTCATTTGATAGGCAATGATGAGCGTGCAAACATACAAATTACCAAAGCTTACTTTGTCATTCACACGATGGGGAAACCTTTAATCAGTTATGTCCTGATTATGTCGGACTTAAAACTTATCTATATTGAATCTTTGTACTTAATAAGATTTATTATGTTTAAAATAAATATCTTACAAATATTAGATATGGTCCCCTTGCTTAGACTATTGGCTAAAGTATGTTATTAAGTTCTTCAGATGAATATACAAAAATCTGCCTTATATATGAAGTTTGTGTAGTACGACTATTTCTCTTTCTGTGAAGACATGTGTATTTTCTTGTAATTCTTTCATTTTTTTTAGATGTTTTAAGGATTGATACAAGTTTGGGTAGTGGTTTGAGACTTTTATTATTAAAAGGAGAGGACAAAGCCCTCTCCTTAAGCCAAGGGGCAGCCCGAAAAAAAGGCACATGGCATAATGAGTTGCTAATTAGTTATTTAGTTAATAATTAGTTATTATTTTTTAATTTAAACATATATAAAAAACAATAATAATTAAAATAAAAAACTACCATATATATATAGTAATTGGTTACTTTATTTGAATTAATAAATATAGATATCTTATAATTAGTTATATAAAAAAATAAAAATATAAAGATATATAAAAATAACCACCCATTTAATTCTATCTATATATTATTAAAAGGAGAGGACAAAACCTTCTCCTTAAGCCGAGTGGCAGCCTGAAAAAAAAAGTACATGGCATAATTAGTTATTATTTTTTAATATATATATGTAAAAATAATAATAATAATAATAATAACAATAATAATAATTTAAAAAAAAATTGATGACTACATAAGTCCTTTTAATTTAATCGAAAATTTGTTCGTTATAATTTAGACAATATTATTGTAAACAATAGACTAAAATTTAAAATAAAAATTATTTCAACGGTATATATATATATATATATATATATATATATATATATATATATATATATATATATATATATATATATATATATATATATATATATATATATATATATATATTGGTTACTTTATTTGAATTTATAAATATAGATATCTTATAATTAGTTATATAAAAAAACAAAAAATATAAAATAACCACCCATTTAATTATATCTATATATTATTAATAGGAGAGGACAAAGCCTTCTCCTTAAGCCGAGTGGCAGCCTGAAAACAAAGTACATGGCATCATTAGTTATTATTTTTAATAATAATAATAATAATAATAATAATAATAATAATAATTTGAAAAAAATTGATGACTACATAAGTCCTTTTAATTTAATCGAAAATTTGTTCGTTATAATTTAGACAATATTATTGTAAACAATAGACTAAAATTTAAAATAAAAATTATTTCAACAGTGTGTGTATATATATATATATATATATATATATATATATATATATATATATATATATATATATATATATATATATATATATATATATATATATATATATATATATATATATATATATATATGTATATATATATATATATATATATATATATATATATATATATATATATATATATATATATATATATAGATGATTACATAAATCCTTTTAAGTTAATCAAAAATTTGTTCATTATAATTTAGACAATATTATTGTGAACAATAGACTAAAATTTAAAATAAAAATTATTTCAACAGTAATAAATTATATATCTTCTCTTATATTAGAAAAAGAAAGCGAGCAGACAAAAATAATAAACAAAGCAATATACTACTAAAAATTGGTATTAACAACGTAATAATACGAAACAATGGATAAGTATCTTTAATTTAATATCTTTAATTTAATAGAGTTTTTATTATTGGGTATATCGTATTGACAAATAAGATAACAATTTAAATTTATTAAAGCAACACTATTTAATAGGATCAAACAAGGTCGATCATAATTTATAATTTAATTAATATTTTTAATATTTACCGTGCATCGCGCGGGTACGATCACTAGTTTATATAGAATAACAAAAGCAAAACTATAAGAGAATGCCAAGTGGATTGCCCACAATTCAACACATATCAAATTTTAGGACATATTTCCAAAATAGTTAGAGTTTAAAAATAATTTAAAATACAAATCATGGAAATAAACTTGCAAACCAATAAATTCCTAAAAAAGTATATATTTCCTCCCACGTTTGCGGTTATCCCCACTTTTGTTGTTGGTAGTTTTTAATGAACAACTGCACACTTAAATTTATAAATTATTTTTATAAAGAAAAAGGAAAAAATAATTGGAGGATGATTGATAGTACTCCAAACCATCAAAAAATTCAACAATCATTTCGTTTTTGATTGGAAAGGTACAAAAAAAATTAAAGCTATTCTTGTGTTTTATTTGTACAATTATATATATATATATATATATGTGTGTGTGTGTGTGTGTGTGTGTGTGTGTGTATAAATATGTCATTTACCGGGAGGTCTAATTATCATTGACTCATTATAAGATATTTGCATCCGCTAGCCTCAAAGTGAATATCAACTCCATGAAATCAAGTAATTTTGTGAAAACCAACATTTTCCGATTGTTGCGATGAAAGAATCATCGATAACAGTTACGATGTTCATATCAATTGAGTAATTTTGATTTACTTCAATTGAACTATTTTTTTTTTACTTAGTTTCTAAAGCGTACACCTTATGAAATAATATTTTGGTCTTTTGCGTGATTCTAGCAAGTGTAAGAAATGTGTGATGACCCGGCCCGTCGTCACGGGAATTACTACCCCGTTACCTTGCATTTATGTGTTTTATGCTTTTATATTAGTGTTAGAGTCTATCGGGTGAGTTAAGAGTGATTTGGATTGAAAATGAGGCATATAGCCTTTTCGAAGGAAGCTTGAATGTGAAAAGTCAACCTGGAGTTGACTATTTAGTTAGAGGGCTCGGAATCGGATTCTGATGATTCGGTTAGTTCCGGGAGGTGATTTGTGACTTAGGGGAGCAATCGGAATTGAATTCGGAAGTCCGGTGTAGAAATATGCTTGAATTGGCTAAGGTTGAATTTTGGCGAAATCCGAAAGGTAGGTGAGATTTTGATCCGAGGGTCGGAATGGAATTCCGATAATTTCTGTAGCTTAGTCATGTGATTTTGGATATGTCCGTAAATTTTCAGGTTATTCGGACATCGTTTGGTCTTGTTTTTGATCGAAAGTGTATTTTCGGAAGTTTTTGGAAACTTAGGCCTTGATTTGATGAAAATTGATGATTTTGATGTTATTTCGGCGATTTGATCACTCGAGCGAATTAAGACGAAGGCGATTTCTCATTAATGTACCGGAGTATATTTGTAAATTAAATGGATCAGTTGAGTACAAGTTTCCTGGTGGGGCTGTGAAATAGATGAACCTTGGCGGCGGCGGTGACGATGGCTTACTCTGTGAAATTGCTGGTGGTGCTGTGAAATAGATGAACCTTGGCAACGGTGGATTCTGTTGAATAACTGGTGGACAATATGTATTACTGGCCTTGGGAGGTGGTGGTTGAGGAGAAGAAATGGGAGGAGTTAATTGTTGGTTTCCCACACGGGCATTCTCCACACTTTATACTTGGATCAGGCATGAGAGGACAATCAACATTACTGTCATGATCAAAGGTAATAGCAGTTGCATTGGAAGAAATTATAAGTACCATGAGAACTAGACAAGACATGATCTTGATCATGATCAGAATTACAAAATTCTTACTATGAAGGGCCGGCTTAGCTCAACGGTAAGCTTGCTTGCCGTGGTGTGTCAGGTCGCGGGTTCGAATCAGCCTCTCTGCAAAGCAGGGAGAAGGCTGCCTAAAGTATTCCCTTCCCCAGACACTTACGAAGTGGATATTGAACTGGATCTGCCCTTTTTTTACTACGTGTATGCATTGACATGCAATTGTATATAGAAGCTAAGGTTTCTCGGTAATTCTATTTCTCAAAGGCTTAACTTATGATAAGGCTACAATGATGGAATGAGTAATATAAGTTTGTATATGAAGTGAATTTTTGGGGGCCTATATATGTGGCGTATTACTTAAAGTAGGGTGAGATGCATTTTGCATAACCTAGCAATCATTGATAGAAAGGTAAAGTAAAGGCTTAACTTATAGTAGTATATAGTAACATAAAGAATTCTTACATACTTCGAGTATTTTAATCAATTAAACCAAGTTACTAATCAGTACAACTAAATTTTTTAGGTTAGTGAAATAGAAATTAATTATAGACAATTTCTAATAAATTTATAATTAACTTGCTTGCTGCTAAAAATAATTAGAAAATATTTAGTTACTTCTAATTTTATCATATCATTATGCAATATTAAACTACATCTTTTTGATAAAATTACTGTTGCACAATCACGTAGATTCAACAAAGACTTAATAACTTAAAAATACTTAGAAATATAATTAAAATAATTTTTTAAGATAAGTTCAACACTGAACTACAGTCAGACATCTGTTTAAAAACATATCTATATAACAACTTCACTATATAGCAGTACTTCGCTATAATATCCAAAAATATTCGGACCAAATGAGGCCGTTATAGAGAGCTTTGACTGTATAATGAAGAAAATTGTATTATACTCTATCAAATACAATTAAAAATTTGAAAAGGATAATTTATTAATTTCAAATATTTGATTTATATATTTGATTTTAAGGTCATTCGACTAATTTCTAAAGCAAACAGAAAATCTATCCATTTTTAATTCTTTTTTTTTTCAAATTTCATCTAATAAAGCAACATACAAAACTTAATACTTTAGAAGCAACAAAACATATTTATTCAAAAGCTAGACTTTTTTACTCAACAATTGGTTAATAGAAAATAAAATAAATTAAACTTACGAGTAATATGAAAAACTGAAATGATAAGCAACATTTCAATTTTTGGATGAAGTATTATGAAGCTATTTGATTAGTTGAGCAGATTAATATAATAATTATTACCGATTTGACTTTTTTGATAATAATAGATTACATCATTGTATTAGGATTTTTTTTAATTTGTGATGCACCAATTCTCCAACAGTATTGAAGATGAGAGACAATTAAAAATAAATAAACATTTAAATTATGGGAATAAGCTAATAAAGAGGAAAAGAAAACTCATGGAAATGTACGAAAAAATTAAGAAAATTAGGATTGGACACAAAAATAACTAATGCAGATAAATTAATTTTAAACACTCACACTTTACAAAATATATTGAGGACCAACAATAAGAATACAAATGGGTACTTGGAAAAGAATTGGGAATTTAGAGCAAGAAAGAACATTTTTAGAATCAACTGTGAAAAGGAAAAGAGTTTTTTTATTTATTTATTAATATACTTTAAAAAAATATAAAGTTTTTGCCCCTTGAGAATCGAGGCGTGTAATAGCCTTATTTTACTAAATCTCAATCTTATATTAACTAGGTAAATATATACAAAGATAAATGCACTAAATTGTTAATTTACTCAAACTAATTGCAATAGAGTTAGACATCTCTTTAACAACATCCTTATATAACAATACTTATTATAAAATTATGCTTTTTCGGAACAAATTTTTATTTTATGCTATAATATATATTTTATAACAGCACTTTGCTATAACACTCAAAATTTTGGAATAAATGAGATTGTTATAAAGATATTTGACTTTATATATTTTCGAACAATCATTAAATGTGCATATTGGAACGATCAATTTGTTGGGCCCTAGTGTAGTGTTTAAGCCACAGTTACAAAAGGAAGACTTAACACTGCTACTTACTGTCACACCCCTTTTTTACGCACCCGCGAGGATGCAAAGAGTTTTTCCAATTAAAGGACAATCGAGATGGGATTTATTTTAATTACTTCAGAGTCGCCACTTGGGAGATTTTATGGTGTCCCAAGTCACCGGTTAAATCCCGAATCGAGGAAAAGAATGACTCTATTTAACGGTCCGCGAACCAGAAATCCGGATAAGGAATTCTATTAACCCGGGAGAAGGTATTAGGCATTCCCGAATTCCGTGGTTCTAGCACGGTCGCTCAACTGTCGTGTTTGGCTTATCTACCTGCTTTTTACAATTATGTACTTAGTGCAAGTTAATACCCCTTTTACCACTTTTATTATTGGTTGTGATTTACGAAAGAGAAAGTTGCTCAAAAATATGCTTTCGAATCACGTCACATGAAATGCACCCGGATCCTCAACATATTTTCATTCAACATTTCGGGGTTTGGATTTGGGTCACATGAAATGCACACCCGTATTTAAAAAGGTAAAACTAAAATATGTGCCCGGATCGACTACTTATTTACACTGTTGAGAAAGGCGTGATATTCGTTAAGAAACGACGCATCTCGAAACCTAAGTATTTATATGTACATTTATGACGGCTATGTGATTAGTGTAACTATTGGGCGAGGCGTACCTTTGATTCAAATCTAAAGCGAATTTCATCTCACTGTATCTTACTGAAGAGTTGATTCCAAATTACTTAAAACTTGCTACGAACCACATCGCATGAAATGCGCCTGTGGTTCATGACATGCTTTATTTACTTTTGCCCGAAATTGGGGTCGGGTCACATGAAATGCACCCCCGACTCTTTTAATCTAATTACGTCATTCCGTTGAGTAACAACTCCCTAGCTAATCTTGCTTTTAGCGTAAGGTCTAACGTTAACAGATTTGGAGATTACACACACGAGCAGAGAAGATTAATTAGAGACACAACAGACTAATTCAAGTTTACATGCTTATCTAACGATAGTGTATTTTTGGCCTAGCTACACTTTTCCATAACCAAAACTAACAGTACAAGCTTAATTGGAGAATAACAGAATGTACTTAAACATAAGAACTTTTAGGCGACTACATGTTTCAATAGACTTTATGCATAAGCTTCAAACTTCATTCTTGTCGAACCAAGGAACTACAATAAAAGAGGTGTGTACCTGGAATGCGGAAGAACAAGGAAGAGTGAGCAATGGCAATGCAGCAACAGCAACAAGAAACAGTAACAGGTGCAGCAACAATCAAAGACCAATAACAACCAACAGTAAACCAATAGCAACAACCACCAGTGAACCAGCTACAACCCCAACAACCAACAGTAATCGAACTTTATCAATCACTGAATCAATGACTAAGACTTGAACCAAGCAACAATAACAACCAGGCAGCACTCAACTAACTACACCAGTAGCAAACTACAAACCAGCCTCAACCATACTGAACCAGCAGCAACAATGACCAAACAGTAACAACCAAAGCAAATCAAGAGCTACCCAAGTCAGATGTAACAGCAACGACCAAGACAGTGGCAACAACTACACACCAGTGGCAGCAATACTCAGACAATAGAAGAGCCAGCACTGTGTTGGACCAAGCAGCAACACAGACACAACAACAACACACAAATGACCACCAAGTAACAACCTCAACACAGCAACAACCAAATCAGTGCAGCAACCAAACGACCAAGGCAACAAACCACTGACCAACAGCAACACAACAGTGTGACAACAACAACAACCAAACCAGTGCAGCAACCAAACGACCAAGGCAACAAACCACTGACCAACAGCAAGAACAACAACCAAACCAGCGACCAAGTCTCAGACACTGGATCAAAACTCACAAAACAGTGACCCCGGAACTAATGAAACAGTTTCTCTGTATCTTTATATCTATTTTTCTCTCCAGGTTTACTGTTTTTGCTTCTCTAGGTACTGTTTTTGCTCTCCCAGGTGCTCTCAAATGTATGTATGCCTCTTTAGTTACTCTCAGTCTGCTCCTCTCAAGTGTATATATGTATATCTATCAATGTATATATGAATATGCCCTATTTATAGCCAATAGTCCCTCCAGAACACCTGCCCCTAAGGTTACTATCACCCTGCCCACTCCCAACTCTGCCAGACCCATCAAATTCCCTGCATTCCCCACTACCTACTGTCCAAAATATGGACTTAAGCATTAAACAATGCTGGTGGCAGTGTTCAGTGGGATGCCCTGCTGTGACAGTGGATTCCACTGACTAGCCTCATGTGCAGGGCACCCAATACTCTAAGTGTGAACCCTGATTCCCTAGTTGGCTTAATTTGAATCACAACTTTAGTTTCAAACCAATCAAACAGTAACAAGCTCTATACCAGTGAATTGCATCAGGCAGATTCATGGGATTAATATTACGAACTATTTGACGACTTTAATCACATTGGACTCATGATTCATTTTAACTACTAAAAACAGAGGAATTGGCCAAATAAAAGGCCTCAAAGGAGGATAGCAGGTCGACTGTTATGAGAAATTAGAAGCATGCTAGAATAGAATTGAAACAATGAATAACAAACACACATATTCACAAAAATCGCATTGAATCGACCAAAAGAAGGAATGAATACCTTGCAAGAAATCTGCCGACCAAACTTCGAACTAAAACTCGGACTTATTGAAGCCAAACGGGCTTTAATCAAGATGTTCTCGATTGAGAACACCTGGACTAAAGTCCCTTGGACTTCAATTGTGGCTAACCCGGCTTGAATTGAATTTCTTCAAAAATTAGGGTTCTTGGGCTCGGATTTGGGGCTTTTGTATTTTTGGTTAGATTCGAAGCAAACCAATGTCATTGGGAGTGTGGGGGAGGTGTGAGGAGACCGTGGTGTGAATTTGGGGTGATTTGGCATAGGTTCGAGTTTGACTCGAATCTTCAAATGAAGATTCGAGGAGCTCCGGCATGATTCGAGGTTAATGGAGGTTGGGATCGTGATGGGGGAGGTGAGGGGAAGGGTTTGGCATTGGTTTGGTGGCGATTGGCCTACCGGAACCGCCGTGAGGCGATTTCCGGCAGGCGGAGGAGGGCGGCGTTACACCGGGTGTTTGAGAGCTCTGAGGGAGATGAAGGGAGAGGGGGGGTCTGGCTTGGGGGGCGGGGTATGGAATGAGGAATATATACCGGAGATGAGATTGAATCCTGATCGTTGGATCATTTACGATCAACGATCAGGATCCCCTCACTTAAACCAAACGACGTCGTTTGGTTAAATCATAGGCCGGATGTATATTAGAATTAAAGGATTAATCTGGGCCGTTGGATAATAAAATCCAACGGTCCAGATCAGGCGTTACATAGGCTGAAGCTGGACGGATATTTGGGCCGGATCAGAAGCAATTCATTTGGGCCTGGCTTTTAGACTAAATTTGGCCCAGCTCGGATCTTCATGCTATATTATATGCATATGTGTATATATATATATATATATATGTATGTATACATATATATATATATATACACACATATGTATATACCAACCTATAACACCGCTGTTTTTACTACAATTAACGCACACAATTACATATTACCCAAAAAATGTAAATCACATGACTTCGATATCAAACACTGAAAATGCAAAGCCTAGCATATATTTTTGTATTTTTAATTTAAATAAATAAACGTGCACACAAAAGATAAAATTAATACAAAATCACACAAATCATGCCCAACACGAAACTATTTTTATTTTGAATTTTCTGGGAGTACTTCTCGAGTAAGGCAAAAATCACGTGCTCACAACTTTCATATGACCTGAATTAGTAATAATTAGGTATGAATTGACATGAATTCACACTGCATCCGAACACTCCGTATGAAGCATTTTGGAAAAGTTTTGACCGAACCTTGCTTCAAAGGTCTCCTACATATCCCTGGCTAAAAGGGAATCAGGTCAATGTAGTTCGGGAAGTTCTGGTAGCTGGGACTACCATGCCTGTTGCGATCTCGCTGTTACTGCTGTTGCCGCTGTTACTGCTGTTACCACTGCTTAGTTGATTTCCTTGTTACACCGCGCTAAGCAATGAAAAACAAGAAGTTAGACTAAGTTACAGTACTACAAGTTCTTATCTATCCTTTTTTAACTTGATCTTGTCGCGCTCCTTGCCATCCCGTCTGACTTGGCGTTCCTTCTGATGCTTCGTCTCTTCTTACGAACTTGGATTCATGCTGGAGATTCCTGTTACATTCTACCGCTTTCCTCCAACGAATTAACACCGGTCGCCACTCCATTCTCCAGGCGGGCTCCCTGACTTCAACTACTACTTCAAAATTAAATCGCCACTCCATTCTCCAGGCGGGCTCCCTGACTTCAACTACTACTTCAAAGTTAAATCGCCACTCCATTCTCCGGGCGGGCTCCCCGACTTCAACTACTACTACAAAATTAAATCGCCACTCCATTCTCCGGGCGGGCTCCCCGACTTCAACTACAACTTCCAAAATTAACTCGCCACTCCATTCTCCAGGCGGGCTCCCGACTTCAACTACAACTTCAAAGTTAAATCGCCACTCCATTCTCCGGGCGGGCTTCCCGACTTCAACTACAACTTCAACATTAAATCGCCACTCCATTCTCCGGGCGGGCTTCCCCTGACTTCAACTACTACTTCCAAAATTAAATCGCCACTCCATTCTCCAGGCGGGCTTCCTGACTTCAATTACAACTTCGAAATAAAATCGCCACTCCATTCTCCAGGCGGGCTTCCTGACTTCAATTACAACTTCGAAATAAAATCGCCACTCCATTCTCCAGGCGGGCTTCCTGACTTCAACTACTACTTCAACATTAAATCGCCACTCCATTCTCCAGGCGGGCTCCCCGACTTCAACTACTACTTCAAAATTAAATCGCCACTCCATTCTCCAGGCGGGCTTCCTGACTTCAACTACTACTTCAAAATTAAATCGCCACTCCATTCTCCGGGCGGGCTCCCTGACTTCATCTACAACTTCAAAATTAAATCGCCACTCCATTCTCCAGTCGGGCTCCCTGACTTCAACTACTACTTCAAAATAAAATCGCCACTCCATTCTCCAGGCGGGCTCCCTGACTTCAACTACTACTTCAAAATAAAATCGCCACTCCATTCTCCGGGCGGGCTCCCTGACTTCAACTACTACTTCAAAATAAAATCGCCACTCCATTCTCCAGGCGGGCTCCCTGACTTCAACTACTACTTCAAAATAAAATCGCCACTCCATTCTCCAGGCGGGCTCCCTGACTTCAACTACTACTTCAAAATTAAATCGCCACTCCATTCTCCAGGCGGGCTCCCTGACTTCAACTACTACTTCAAAATTAAATCGCCACTCCATTCTCCAGTCGGGCTCCCTGACTTCAACTATTACTCACTGATTTCATAACTATCTTGATTACCTTCCTTCGCCTCTTGTACCATTTTCTTCTTCCTGCGTTACCTCTCGGACCACCTTCACTTCTGAATTATCCTGTCTTGGAATTGCTTTCCCCTAGGTCGTGCTACTCTTCTTCTGGCAGCTGGGGATATTTTCGGAACTGTTTACTCGCCTGCTGGGGGTGATGCTGCTGAGGAAGCATATCGCCACTCCATTCTCCAGGCGGGCTCCCTGACTTCAACTACTACTCACTGATTTCATCCTATCTTGATTACCTTCCTTTGCCTCTTGTACCCTATCCTTGTTCCTGCATTACCTCTCGGACCACCTTCTCTTCTGAATTATCCTGTCTTGGAATTGCTTTCCCCCGGTCGTATTACTTTTCTTCTGGCTGCTGGGGATATTTTTGGAACTGTTTACTCGCCTGCTGGGGGTGATGCCGCTGAGGAAGTATTCTTTGTTTCCTTCACCCCTCATTCTCTTCCTTCTTCCCCTACCTCTTCTGGGACTCACGCTTTTGTTTCCTTGATCAAATTATAGGATGTAATACCGCTGGGGGAATCTCGAAGCCATTTTTCTTTTTCCAATAGCTGCTGGAGATGATACCCGGCTCAAAGATCACCCCATCTTGTGTTGCTTTCTACACTTATCCTCTGAGTCTTGCTTTCCAGAAAATTTTCGCAACAGGAGAAAATTTTCTGCCCCAGTGTGATAAACTTCTGGACGGTATGCTTTTCTGCCGTCGGACCCTCTTTTCCTGCTTTAAATCAAAGAAAAATTGTTAGTTTCAAAACGCCGCGAGTGGTCGTGCCACTCTTGTTGAGGCCATTCTCTTTCAGCTGCTTGGCCTCTCTCGAACTTTGAGGACGACGTTGACGCTTGCTTGGGAAGATGCTTTTTCCATGAACGACCTCTCATCTTTTCCTTTTATTCCACTCTTTGGTTTGGTCCGACTCTTTTTAGCCGGTGATCTGTTGCGTGAAATCATCTTTCGGACATGCCACATGTGTCCATCATACTCCATAATTCTTGCGAACCTTCCACTCAGCTCATCCCAATCTTACTATCGTAACGACTTCTGTCTTATTGCCTTGTTCCATGCCTATTCACTTTCAATATACTGCTTTGGGAGACTTGGTAGTAAGCTTTGAAAAATCAATTTTCGAAAATGAAAGAAAAGAAAAGAATACCGACCGCAAATGACAAAAGAAGAGAAAAACTTTTCTGAACTCAAAAATAGGAAAACTTATCTGAATGTGTGCCTGATCCAATGTTATGCCGCGCCTTTGAGATTAAATCTACCCAGTCTATTTATGTCAATCACTTTCTGACGGCTGTGTTTTGCTAGAAGTATACGAATGTCCCAACCTTGTCTCATGCAGACACCTTGTAACCATCTCGCCTTGTCACCTCATATTGCCCTTCAAAGGGTTTTCACTAATGAGATTCTCTCATTTCTCTCTATCTCCCGTCGCCTTAAGGTGCCCGCGAAGGTTTTCACCGTAAGACTCTCTCATTTTACTTCTCTCAACTTCCTTCGCCTTAAGGTGCCCGCGAGGGTTTTCACCGTTAAGACTCTCTCATTTATGCTTTCTTTCCTTGCGGCGGGGTATCATCCCTGAGATTCCCTCTAGAGCGTTATCCCCTTTCGGCTTGTGCATCCTGAATTCAATCGAGGGTCGGGATGTCACTCTTGGCTTTCATTCACATGACTTGGCACTTCTCAAATACTGATCGAGAGGTCTTTCTGGTTCTTGATATGGTTTCTGCGCGTGAGGCCGAAGAAAGGGGTTTAGCCTCAACGGTTAGCTTATTACAACTTTCGGAATCCACACTATCTTTCAAACGAAACAATGACTTCTGCCCCAGTTTTATTGCTTGGGGGATTTTTTGATTTTTATTTTATTATGACCGAGCCGTGTGGCGCCTACGTATCCTTCTTGAGGAATCAGGTCGAACGTAGTTCACTTTTTCTTTATTACTTTTTGTTTCTTTTCTATTCTGTTACACATCTTCCCTGATGATTCCGAAAGAGGGTATATGAAAGAACAATTAAGGCTCAAATGGGGAAACAAAGGTTAAAGTGTTTGGGTAGTAGAAAAATTGCCTCTGTCATTTCATTCTCCGAAAAATGCCAAATACACACAAACGAAACCAAGCGTTGACAAATGCATTAAAGAATTACACATAATATCTCTTAACTGCATCCGAATTGATAGCCATATCGGTGCATCTTCCCTCGACATCAGTCAGACATAGAGCGCCGTTGGATAATACTCTAGTCACCACAAAAGGTCCCTGCCAATTTGGAGCGAACTTGCCTTTCGCCTCGGCCTGATGCGGGTAGAACTCTCTTCAGCACATGCTGTCCCACTTCAAATTTCCTGGGACGTACCTTCTTGTTATATGCTCTCGCCATTCTCTTTTGATACAATTGGCCGTGACATACCGCTGTCAATCTCTTTTCATCGATCAAGCTCAATTGCTCTAATCGGGTTTTGACCCACTCGTCGTCATCAATCTCAGCTTCAGCGACGATTCGGAGGGATGGAATCTCAACTTCTGCGGGTATTACCGCTTCAGTCCCGTATACCAACAAGTAAGGAGTTGCACCTACCGAAGTCCGGACGGTAGTGCGATAACCCAACAGCGCAAATGGTAACTTTTCATGCCATCTGCCTAGACCCTTCTATCATCTTCCTCAATATCTTCTTTATGTTCTTGTTTGCCGCCTCGACCGCACCGTTTGCTTTTGGGCGATACGGTGTGGAATTTCGGTGTGTAATCTTGAACTGTTGACATACCTCTTTCATCAATCCACTGTTAAGATTTGCACCGTTATCCGTAATGATCATCTTTGGAATTCCAAACCTGCAGATGATGTGGGAGTGTACGAAGTCCACTACCGCCTTCTTGGTCACTGATTTGAATGTTTTGGCCTCTACCCACTTGGTAAAATAATCAATCGTTACCAGAATGAACCCTGTGACCATTGGAAGCCGCAGGCTCAATAGGTCCAATAACATCCATACCCCATGCGACAAACGGCCATGGTGCCGACATTGTATGCAATTCAGTCGGCGGAGAATGAATCAAATCTCCGTGTATCTGACACTGATGGCATCTTCGCACGAAACTTATACAATCCCGCTCCATAGTGAGCCAATAGTATCCTGCTCGAAGAATCTTCTTTGCCAATACGTATCCGCTCATGTGTGGTCCACACACTCCCGAGTGTATATCTGTCATCACTGTTGTGGCTTGACTTGCATCTATACATCTCAACAATCCCAAATCCGGAGTTCTTTTGTACAGCACCCCTCCACTAAGGAAAAATCCGTTCGCCAACCGCCGAATAGCTCGCTTTTGGTCTCCAGTTGCTTGCTCTGGGTATACTCCTAACCTGAGGTATTCCTTGACATCATGAAACCACGGCTCACCATCCACCTCTTCCTCTATCACATTACAATAAGCATGTTGATTCCGGATCTGGATATGTAATGGATCGACACGAACCTTGTCCGGGTGATGTAGCATTGACGCTAAAGTAGCTAGAGCGTCGGCAACCTCATTATGCATCCTTGGGATGTGTCTGAATTCTACTGATCGAAAGCGCTTGGTCAGATCATGCAAGCACCGACGATACGGGATAAGCTTTAAATCTCTGGTTTCCCATTCTCCCTGAATCTGATGTACCAGAAGGTCCGAGTCCCCCAAGACCAAGACGTCCTGTACATCCATGTCCACCGCTAATCGCAGCCCCAAGATACATGCCTCGTACTCAGCCATATTATTGGTACAGTGAAAACGCAGTTGAGCAGTAACAGGATAATGATGTCCTGTTTCAGATATAAGCACAGCCCCTACTCCGACTCCTTTTGCGTTTGCCGCTCCATCGAAGAAGAGCTTCCATCCCGGATCCTTGGTTAGTTCCAACCCCTCAATCTGCAATACTTCCTCATCTGGAAAATACGTCCTCAAAGGTTCGTATTCGTCATCAACGGGATTTTCAGCTAAGTGATCGGCCAGGGTTTGAGCTTTCATAGCCGTCCTTGTCACGTATATGATGTCGAACTCCGTAAGTAATATTTGCCATTTTGCTAACCTCCCCGTAGGCATAGGTTTCTGGAAAATATACTTCAACGGATCCAGACGCGAAATGAGGTAAGTGGTGTAAGAAGACAAGTAGTGTTTCAGCTTTTGGGCTACCCAAGTCAGGGCGCAACATGTCTTTTCTAGATGAGTGTACTTGACCTCGTGGACTGTGAACTTCTTACTGAGGTAGTAAATGGCCCGTTCCTTCCTGCCAGTAAGATCATGCTGCCCCAGTACGCAGCCAAACGAATTCTCCAAGACCGTCAGATAAAGAATCAGGGGTCTACCTGGCTCAGGCGGAACTAGTACGGGTGGATTTGACAGATACTCTTTGATCCGGTCAAACGCTTCCTGACATTCTGCCGTCCATTCTATCGCAGCGTCTTTCTTCAATAGGCGGAATATGGGTTCACAAGTTGCCGTAAGTTGGGCAATAAACCTACTGATGTAATTCAACCTTCCCAACAGACTCATTACCTCTGTTTTATTCTTCGGCGGGGCTAACTCCCGAATGGACTTGATTTTGGAGGGGTCCAACTCAATGCCCCGTCGGCTGACGATGAATCCTAACAGCTTTCCCGATGGAACTCCGAATGCGCATTTGGCCGGATTAAGCTTGATGTCGTACCTTCGAAGTCTTTGAAAGAACTTCCTGAGGTCGGCAACATGGTCTTCTTGGTGCCTAGACTTTATGATCACATCATCCACGTACACCTCAATTTCCTTGTGTATCATGTCATGGAATACCGTAGTCATCGCCCTCATATATGTTGCTCCTGCATTCTTCAAACCAAACGGCATCACTCGGTAGCAATAAGTCCCCCACGGCGTGATAAAAGCCGTCTTTTCTGCGTCCTCTTCATCCATCAAAATCTGATGATATCCCGCATAACAGTCCACAAAGGATCCAATTTCGCGTCCGGCGCAATTATCAATCAGGATATGGATATTGGGAAGTGGGAAATTATCCTTAGGACTTGCCTTGTTGAGATTGCGATAATCCACGCATACCCTGATCTTTCCGTCTTTCTTTGGCACCGGTACTACGTTAGCCAACCATTCAGGGTATCGAGTGACACGAATGACTTTCGCCTGCAACTGCTTGGTTACCTCCTCCTTGATCTTCACACTCATCTCCGTCTTGAATTTCCGCAGTTTTTGCTTGACGGGAGGATATGCCGGATCAGTGGGTAATCTATGAACCACTAGATCAGTGCTGAGTCCCGGCATGTCGTCGTACGACCATGCGAAAATATCTTTAAACTCCATGAGTGTTTTGATCAGTTCTTCTCTCAGATTGGGTTCAATATGGACACTTATCCGGGTTTCTTTGACGTCATTCGCATTCCCTAGATTAACGGCCTCAGTATCATTTAAATTCGGTTTGGGTTTTTCCTCGAAGTGACTTAATTCTTCACCGATTTCTTCTACGGCTTCATCATCGCCGTACTCGGACTCACTCTCGTCACTTCTTATTTCATGCGTTATTATTTCCAAACCCGATTGACTTTCTAGACTGGGTTGATTAATCTTTAAGCACGCCATATCATTAAGATCAGTTGCAAGAAGGCTGTTCAGAAAAGTAAAAAGAAGGAAAAAAGATAAACAAAATTAGACGCGAAGGAACCACATTTTCATTAAGGAGAATGGTACAAGGGAAAACAAACTGCAAACTCAAATCAAAAACGAACTAAAAACAAACTGGATTTTACTCTGGGGACAAACCCCCAACACAAAATTTCGAAAGAAAAACAATCCAAGACAAACTACCAAGACTCCTTCCGGACGGGGAGAGGAGTAGCCTTCCAGTTATTCAGTTTTGCCTTTGGTCCCACAAATTGTATCTCGGCATGACTAGATCCTTCACCGTCCTTCGAGCATACATACATCTGTGAATAGGTTTTCGAACTTCCTGAAGAACTCTTCGTCTGGCCTGACCGTAGGACCGGGAATCTTTGGCGCCGGATGTCCTCTTGCTCCGGACCTGACAAAAGATTGGGAAAGGCGTGGAACAGGCTTTGGGAGCACCCATGTTTTCTGCTTACTCCTCTTTGCTCGCCGGATGTCCTCTGAGGTTGGCCGGAATCCCAAGCCGAAGGTTCCCAAGTTTTCGACCACTGATACCGGTTGTATAATTCCTTGCAGAGATGCACCTAGCCCTTTACCGGGTACGAAACCATGTCGCAACATTTCATGCGCCACCATAACATCCGCAGTAATTGTTCTATCGCCGGGAATGCATTCCCCTTCCGGAACTCGGTGGGCGGACACCACATCGCAGACCTGATATACCCACGGCCCAACATCTTCTTCTGTTTCAACAAAGGGAATGATGGTGCCTGATTGTGGATCGTTCTCTCCATGGACGACGATCTCCTGCTGGTCCCATTCAAACTTGACGAGCTGGTGTAAGCTGGATGGAACCTGCTCTTGCGGCATGAATCCATGGTCGCCCTATTAGGAGGTTATATGACACCACCATGTCCAGCACCTGGAATTCCATGGTGAACTCCACTGGCCCAATTGTCAAGACTAGCACTATGTCACCAACCGACGCTTTGCCTCCTCCGTCGAACCCTCGAACACATACCCTGTTCTCGCGTACCCTGCCGATGTCTACTTTTAATTTGCCCAGTGTAGAGAGAGGACAAATGTTAGCACCGGACCCATTATCGACCAAGACTTTGGTAACCACCGCCTCTTCACACTTCACCGTAAGATATAAAGCCCTGTTGTGCTCAGTGCCTTCCTCATGCAACTCGTCATCGGTGAAGGTGATCCGATTTGCTTCGAAGATCCGATTGGTGATCTTCTCCAAATGGCTCACCGAGATTTTATCCGGTACATGTGCCTCATTCAGGACTTTCATCAATGCTTGCCGATGTTCTTCAGAATGTATCAGCAAGGATAGCAATGATATTTGCGCCGGAGTCTTCTTCAACCTGCTCTAAGACGGAGTAGTCGTGCAGCTTCATCTTTTTCAAGAATTCTTCTGCTTCTTCATCAGTGACCGGCTTTTTCAATACTGCCGGAGTGGTCTTCCTCAATTCCGCAGGGGCAAAACATCTCCCCGAGCGGGTCAACCCTCGGGCTTCACAAACTTCCTCTTTCACCTCCTTTCCTCTGTAGGTCGTTGTAATCCGAGCATAATTCCATGGTACAGCCTGGCTATCAGTTACTGGCAGCTGTGTTGCCGGTTGGATGATGAAAGGATCCATTCGAACGCCTGCTACTGTAAAAATGGGCTTGATTGCTGCCCCTGGTACAACTATCTTGGCCGGCTTCACCGGTACTTCGTTCACACTTTCCTTTCCTGCTTCCGACTCTCCTGGTATGTCTTTCTTGCAACCGGGCGACTCATCACAGCTTGGCCCTTTTCTCGTTCCTGCCCCGCTAGACTTAATCATCATTACAGTCTGAGAGGCTTTCTCTTTTCCTTCCTCCGCCCGTACCAACTCGATCATATTGGTCTCACGATGAGTTGGAAGCGGGTTTTGGTTGATGTTGGGCTCTGTTGGAGTCTGGACCTCGATCCTGCGGGTGTCAATGAGCTCCTGGATGGCCGTCTTTAGCCTCCAACACTTTTCTGTATCATGTCCCGGACATCCCGAGCAGTAGGCACAATTTACCGAATGGTCCAGGTTTTTCGGAAGAGGGTTTGGCAGCTTAGCTTCAACCGGGTTCAGCAACCCTACCTGCTTTAACCGGTGGAACAGACTAGTGTAAGACTCTCCTAAGGGAGTGAAAGTCTTTGGCCTCGGCGCCCTGTCGCCCCTGAATGCCTGGTTCGGACGGAAACTCGCGCCCGAGGGGTTTCTGTAAGCTCTTGGGGGTGGATGATTGTTCTGGGGGTTTGGTGCCCGCCACGGTGCATGAGCGGGAGGTGCAGAATATGACTGTGCATGGTGGACAGTAAAATGAGGATCAGGTGCGGGATAGTAATGTTGCGGGTGGCTATATGGGTTGTGGGAGTAATTTTGGTGGTGAGGTTGGGGTGGGCTATATTGTGGTGCGGGGCCTCTATTTTTGAACCATGCCCCGGACTCGACGGCCGCCACTTCCTCTCTCCTCTTCTTCCCCAGTACTCCTCCAGTACCGCTTTGGATAGCCTGAGTGGTGGCTTTCAGTGCTGAGTAACTCATGATCTTGTTGGCCTTCAAACCCTCCTCGATCATACCCCCCATTTTTATCACCTCGGTGAATGATTTGCCTACGGACGTTACCAGATGTCCGAAGTAGGTGGGCTCTAATGTCTGCAAGAAGTAGTCCACCATCTCGCTCTCTCTCATCGGCGGATCTACCCTGGCCGCCTGTTCCCTCCATCGGAAACCAAATTCCCTGAAGCTTTCAGCAAGCTTCTTCTCTAATTTTAGCAATGATAGGCGGTCGGGGATTATCTCAAGATTGTACTGGAACTGGCCGATAAAAGCTTGAGCCAAATCATCCCACGTAAACCATCTACTGGGATCCTGTCTAGTGTACCACTCCAACGCCGATCCTCCCAGACTCTGGCCGAAGTAGGCTATCAGAAGCTCGTCCCGTCCTCCGGCCCCTCTCATTTTACTGCAAAACCCCCGCAAGTGGGCCACCGGGTCACCATGCCCCTCGTATAGGTCGAATTTAGGCATTTTAAATCCTGCTGGCAACTGGACGTCCAGAAATGGACACAGATCCTTATAGGCGACGCTGACCTGGTTGCCTAAACCGTGCATGTTCCTGAAGGACTGCTCCAGGCTTTTAACCTTTCTGACAACTTCCTCGTGTTCCGAACTTTGGAAGTGTTTTTCCGGTTCCGCCGGATTATCCCAGTGAGGTGTATGTGATTGTGGTTCAGGAGCCCTGAAAGTAGGCTCTAGAGGATAGTAAGAGTTGTCATGGATCTGAACATATGGCTCGCTGGCCGGCCTTTGCAGAGGAGCAGGTGGAGGGGCCACAAAAACAGGGGTGACTGGAGGAGGATTTGGTTTGGCTGGTGGAATGTGGGTGGCATATGGATTTTCCCCCTGAAAGTATGGATAGCTCGGGGCGCTTGTTGAAGGATCGATGGGCGGATGTTCCGGAGCTGAGGCGAGAGTAGGGCGGTTTGGTGAAGATTGTTCCCTGGCCCAGGCCAAGTGCATCTCTGTTATCTGTTGTTTTAACCGGTCTACTTCTTCCTTCATGATTTGTAGCTCGGACTTTTCTTCCTCAAGACTCTTGCCAGAACTCGACATGCTTACTGTAACTGGTCCTTTGGATCTAGTACGGTAGTGATGGCTGGCCAGGATATTCTGTCAAACCAACCGCTAAACTTTCTGGAACACGCAACAAACTTGTTAGTTCACCGAGTTTGACAGATATGTTATAGCACGTTGGATGCAATGCACCTAACCAAATAACCCTTTCTACGTGTACTCTTTAACATGCGTCATTCCGGCCCTTTTTTTCTTTTTCTTTTTCCTTTTCTTTTTCTTTTTTTTTTTCTTTTTCGACTATCTTTGCAAGCCTTATTGTTATTTAGCCTTTGGATTCTTTTTCTTTCTTTTTTAGTGGTGGTCGAATCTTATGTGGATTGCCTACGTATCACGACCCCGCGTGAATCAGACCGAGCGTAGTTCTGGTAACAAGATTGTGGCAAAATTCAGTAACTTTTATATCAAATAAAACCGTGTAGTTACAAAACACGTCTTACAAAATCAGCAAAACAAAAGAAAAATGCTTGACTTGAGAAAGTAAAGATAAAAATGCCAACTAGCTTGACTCAACATTTCAGAATACATTTTCAATCAAAAATCTAATGCCCTAAAACTCCTGGGGGCCTGCGAGGCATCGTTCGGCCTTGCCGCAGGCCTCGGTGTGAGGTCCTTGTGCAGTTCCCTCAACTCTTCCATGATCCGATGAACATAACCCATAATTGAAGCGAAAAGGTCGGCGCGGGGCATTCGTTCACAAGCTAGGCACTTCATGGTGACATAGTGCCCGATTTCTCCAATTCTATCCTCTTGATCATGTCCCTTTCTCCGAGTAGCCGCTCTATTTGCTGGTTTTTCGCCCCCAATCTTCGAGCATTGTTGGTGACTTGATCTAGGAGCCTATCCACTTGTCCTTGCAGTCGGGCCATCAAATTGTGGCAGCGGTCGAGGTCCGCTCTGGCATCTTGGGCTTGCTTGAAAACCCGCTCCCTAAGGACAACATTTGCTTCTCTCAAGCTAGTGATGATATCAGTGTAATCTTCTTCCACCCGCTTTAGGTGAAGTGCATGTTGATGTGCCTCCTTTTTCCAGCTAGCACGGATCCTCGTTATTTGGGCTTTTGACTCGTCCAATTCTCTTTGGATGTCGGTGACTTGGCTTCTCAAACCCCTTATCAATTTTTCGTCGGCCCGACTCCTCGACCGTCTGTCAAGCATCTCTTTTCATTTGTTGGATTTGAGCTCTCAAGAAGTCATTTTCTTGTGCCAACTTCTTTTTGTCTCCTTCGTCGGTGGCGGCTTGCATGTTCTTTTCGAACTGAAGGTCCCGGACCTGCTGTTCTATCCTGCCAATCTTCGTCCTGTACCCCTCCTCCTTTGCTAACCAATCCCATTGTTCCCGTGAATCTTCCGTGAACTGTTGGACATGGGCTCTTTTAGAACATTTTCGACGAATCTGAAATCTTTTCCCGAACCACACGTTGTACTTTGGGTCCACCTCTCCCTTAGATAGTTCTCGGACCATGGTTTTAGGCTCAAGGAACCGACATTCGTGCCACAGCCTTCTAACCTTCTCTTCGGGGAAGACAACTCCCGGGCTCAACTCAATGGCGTACTTCCTTAGGTCTTGATCGGTAGGAATAACCCGAAACCTCCCTAGTTGACGTAATACACGGTGAGGGACATATGGTTGAACACTGCGGATCCCCATCAGAAGGATATAACACTCCTCGGCCGCCATATATATTACTTCAGTATCGGGTAACCACCCGAATGCCCATTCAATCTGATCGGCTTCTATTGAGCTCAGTCGTGCAAGCCATGCCTCGACGCCTTCGGGGAATACAGCACCCATCATCCGTTCTTCGAAACCCCTGATACAGTTTTTCCCGGTCAACCCATGGTTCATGTATTGTGTTCGGTGACGGAGGTGTTCTTGCATCCATAGTTGAAGTAACAGATTGCAACCTTGGAAGAAATTGCCCCCTTCTCGGCATACAGTCAAGGCTCGATAGATTTCGGACAAAACCAAAGGGACCACAGTGCTGGTAGCCTTTTTGATTGCAACATCGGCTATTCCTACCAGACTTATCTCTATCTTCTTATCTTCACGCGGACAAATCACAACCCCCAAGAATGTCGTTAGGAATGCTAGAATTCGTCTGGCCTCCCACTTGGTTCTATTCCCTGCGTGAGTCAGCCCAAGGTTTGACTCTTCAAAACCCCGAGGAGTGCCGTACCGTTGATATAAGAATTGAAGATCGCAATACCCTTTCAACAGATCATCATTTTTCACCTTTCGACTAATGCTCAGTAAATCCAGAAACCCATGTGGAGATACCGGTCTTGGTGAGAGCAGGTATTGCCCTCTTAATTTCCCATTAAGTCCTGCATAGCCCGCAATTTCCTCTAATGTGGGCGTCAACTCAAAGTCAACAAAACGGAACACATTGCGGGTCGGATCCCAGAAAGATACCAGTGCCTTGATGATGTCCTCCCTTGGCTCGATATTCAACAGATCAACCAAACCTCCCAAAATTCTCCCTACGACCTTTTTGCTACTGTCTTCCAAATCGTTCCACCATATACGGAGTTGCTGAGGGACCTCATTAAAGATTGAAAATGATTTATTCTGATTCGTGCTCATCCTGCACATTTATTAAGGTGATTTAAATAAGAAAACAACTTTGTTTTGCTAAAAAATAAATAAAAAAAATCAGTTTTCAATCACGGCCTTTCAACGTCTCGGGGACGAAGGCTTTTAAGGCTGTGGGGTAAATTGATCAAAATTGACCCAAAGGTGGCCGTTTATATGAAATTAGCCTTCCGGCGTCCCTTTCGGGAACATTCGGCTATTTTTAGTACAAAAGTTAGTTTTTGATTTTTCGGCCATTTTTTCAAAAGGTGAAGTTGGACCTGATGGAGGTTGCCTACGTATCTCACATCCAATGAGAATCAAACCCACGTAGTTCGGTTTTGACGAAGCAAACGACATCATTTATTTATTCATTTTACTAAAGGAAAACAAATAAGCTATTTCTATCTTAAGAACAAAACACATTTTTTTTTTTTTTTTTTTTTTTTTTTTTTTTTATTTTTAATCTCTAAAAGCCGGTCAGCATGCAAGTCTATAACGGATAAATGCGCAAGACAAACAGGATGCAGCAGGATAGTCTGTTCATTTCAGGTCACCTGTCCTAGACGGACCCAACCCCTGTGTTGAGTCCCCTAAGCCAAAATGCGACATGATGCAAATAAACGTTTCCTACTAGGGATCCGGCATGAAGCTTTGTTATTCTAGGCTCAAAACCTGGGTTTATCTGTTCTAGACTTGGCTTACCCGAGCGGACAGCTCGAGCCGAGGAGGAGGCAGCAACCCGGGAATACAGAAGCTTCACCGGTTTTGCAACTTATCCAAACCTCGTTCTAAAATGGGAATTAGACACTATACAGAAAAGAAGTCACACGAAGTGCACCCTTCTTCATGATTTAGAAGACTCAGAGAGGAGATTGGTTCCGGCACAATTTATATGTACAGTTCACAAAATATCAAAGCAGTAAAAACAACATTTTGCACATTGATGCCAACATGTAAAAAAATCAGATAATAAAATATGCCAAATACAACAGTTATTCCGAGCTCGAATTCTAAAGAAGTCCCCAGCAGAGTCGCCAGAGCTGTCACACCTCTTTTTACGCACCCGCGAGGATGCAAAGAGTTTTTCCAATTAAAGGACAATCGAGATGGGATTTATTTTAATTATTTCAGAGTCGCCACTTGGGAGATTTTATGGTGTCCCAAGTCACCGGTTAAATCCCGAATCGAGGAAAAGAATGACTCTATTTAACAGTCCGCGAACCGGAAATCCGGATAAGGAATTCTATTAACCCGGGAGAAGGTATTAGGCATTCCCGAATTCCGTGGTTCTAGCACGGTCGCTCAACTGTCGTGTTTGGCTTATCTATCTGCTTTTTACAATTATGTACTTAGTGCAAGTTAATACCCCTTTTACCACTTTTATTATTGGTTGTGATTTACGAAAGAGAAAGTTGCTCAAAAATATGCTTTCGAATCACGTCACATGAAATGCACCCGGATCCTCAACATATTCTTATTCAACATTTCGGGGTTTGGATTTGGGTCACATGAAATGCACACCCGTATTTAAAAAGGTAAAACTAAAATATGTGCCCGGATCGACTACTTATTTACACTGTTGAGAAAGGCGTGATATTCGTTAAGAAACGACGCATCTCGAAACCTAAGTATTTATATGTACATTTATGACGGCTATGTGATTAGTGTAACTATCGGGCGAGGCATACCTTTGATTCAAATCTAAAGCGAACTACATCTCACTGTATCTTACTTAAGAGTTGATTCCAAATTACTTAAAACTTGCTACGAACCACATCGCATGAAATGCGCCCGTGGTTCATGACATGCTTTATTTACTCTTGCCCGAAATTGGGGTCGGGTCACATGAAATGCACCCCCGACTCTTTTAATCTAATTACGTCATTCCGTTGAGTAACAACTCCCTAGCTAATCTTGCTTTTAGCGTAAGGTCTAACGTTAACAGATTTGGAGATTACACACACGAGCAGAGAAGATTGATTAGAGACACGACAGACTAATTCAAGTTTACATGCTTATCTAACGATAGTGTATTTTTGGCCTAGCTACACTTTTCCATAACCAAAACTAACAGTACAAGCTTAATTGGAGAATAACAGAATGTACTTAAACATAAGAACTTTTAGGCGACTACATGTTTCAATAGACTTTATGCATAAGCTTCAAACTTCATTCTTGTCGAACCAAGGAACTACAATAAAAGAGGTGTGTACCTGGAATGCGGAAGAACAAGGAAGAGTGAGCAATGGGAGGTCTATACAATTGTGAAACTTCTACAATTAATACTAAATAGCGAGATCAACCAAAGTATACCATGAAGCATCAACGAACCAACATAAACCAATAATGTAATATAATGAAACTACGAAACAATTAATTCCTAATATAGAGAAAACATTTAACAAGAAGCAATAAGACACTAAAGCATTTATAATCAAGTAGCAATTACGACAGTAAAAATAATATATTAGGAACGGGAAAGGGAACATGCTAAACAGATAATTTGGTGACGCATAGGTACTCGTCACCACGCATATACACCACACACATGGAAGCAATACTCAAACAATAGAAGAGCCAGCACTGTGTTGGACCAAGCAGCAACACAGACACAACAACAACACACAAATGACCACCAATAACAACCTCAACACAGCAACAACCAAATCAGTGCAGCAACCAAACGACCAAGGCAACAAACCACTGACCAACAGCAACACAACAGTGTGACAACAACAACAACCAAACCAGTGCAGCAACCAAACGACCAAGGCAACAAACCACTGACCAACAGCAAGAACAACAACCAAACCAGCGACCAAGTCTCAGACACTGGATCAAAACTCACAAAACAGTGACCCCGGAACTAATGAAACAGTTTCTCTGTATCTTTATATCTATTTTTCTCTCCAGGTTTACTGTTTTTGCTTCTCTAGGTACTGTTTTTGCTCTCCCAGGTGCTCTCAAATGTATGTATGCCTCTTTAGTTACTCTCAGTCTGCTCCTCTCAAGTGTATATATGTATATCTATCAATGTATATATGAATATGCCCTATTTATAGCCAATAGTCCCTCCAGAACACCTGCCCCTAAGGTTACTATCACCCTGCCCACTCCCAACTCTGCCAGACCCATCAAATTCCCTGCATTCCCCACTACCTACTGTCCAAAATATGGACTTAAGCATTAAACAATGCCGGTGGCAGTGTTCAGTGGGATGCCCTGCTGTGACAGTGGATTCCACTGACTAGCCTCATGTGCAGGGCACCCAATACTCTAAGTGTGAACCCTGATTCCCTAGTTGGCTTAATTTGAATCACAACTTTAGTTTCAAACCAATCAAACAGTAACAAGCTCTATACCAGTGAATTGCATCAGGCAGATTCATGGGATTAATATTACGAACTATTTGACGACTTTAATCACATTGGACTCATGATTCATTTTAACTACTAAAAACAGAGGAATTGGCCAAATAAAAGGCCTCAAAGGAGGATAGCAGGTCGACTGTTATGAGAAATTAGAAGCATGCTAGAATAGAATTGAAACAATGAATAACAAACACACATATTCACAAAAATCGCATTGAATCGACCAAAAGAAGGAATGAATACCTTGCAAGAAATCTGCCGACCAAACTTCGAACTAAAACTCGGACTTATTGAAGCCAAACGGGCTTTAATCAAGATGTTCTCGATTGAGAACACCTGGACTAAAGTCCCTTGGACTTCAATTGTGGCTAACCCGGCTTGAATTGAATTTCTTCAAAAATTAGGGTTCTTGGGCTCGGATTTGGGGCTTTTGTATTTTTGGTTAGATTCGAAGCAAACCAATGTCATTGGGAGTGGTGGGGGAGGTGTGAGGAGACCGTGGTGTGAATTTGGGGTGATTTGGCATAGGTTCGAGTTTGACTCGAATCTTCAAATGAAGATTCGAGGAGCTCCGGCATGATTCGAGGTTAATGGAGGCTGGGATCGTGATGGGGGAGGTGAGGGGAAGGGTTTGGCATTGGTTTGGTGGCGATTGGCCTACCGGAACCGCCGTGAGGCGATTTCCGGCAGGCGGAGGAGGGCGGCGTTACACCGGGTGTTTGAGAGCTCTGAGGGAGATGAAGGGAGAGGGGGGGGTCTGGCTTGGGGGGGCGGGGTATGGAATGAGGAATATATACCAGAGATGAGATTGAATCCTGATCGTTGGATCATTTACGATCAACGATCAGGATTCCCTCACTTAAACCAAACGACGTCGTTTGGTTAAATCATAAGCTGAATGCATTTTAGAATTAACGGATTAATCTGGGCCGTTGGATAATAAAATCCAACGGTCCAGATCAAGCGTTACATAGGCTGAAGCTGGACGGATATTTGGGCCGGATCAGAAGCAATTCATTTGGGCCTGGCTTTTAGACTAAATTTGGCCCAGCTCGGATCTTCATGCTATATTATATGCATATGTGTACATATATATATATATATGTATGTATACATATATATATATATATACACACATATGTATATACCAACCTATAACACCGCTGTTTTTACTACAATTAACGCACACAATTACATATTACCCAAAAAATGTAAATCACATGACTTCGATATCAAACACTGAAAATGCAAAGCCTAGCATATATTTTTGTATTTTTAATTTAAATAAATAAACGTGCACACAAAAGATAAAATTAATACAAAATCACACAAATCATGCCCAACACGAAACTATTTTTATTTTGAATTTTCTGGGAGTACTTCTCGAGTAAGGCAAAAATCACGTGCTCACACTTACTACCCTTCGCCAAGCCTTTAATCATGTCTCAATATATATCTTTAGCTCGACGGGTGAACGTGCCCTACAAAAGACGGGGTACTTGAGGTGGACTATTATATGTAAAGCGCGAATCAGGACCGCCGTAAATATAATTAACGGCGAATTCCAAAACCCTTCGCAAAAGTAAAGTAACAACACAATTAATCATCAAATCTACAACAACCATTAATTAATCATTTAATTGACACAAAACAGCCAAAAGTTAATCTTTACCCAATTCAGAATGTCTAGTGAAAGGAAAAAGGTAACTATATCAGGAATATCTTCTGCTACCAATCAATGATCAGTCGCAAATGAGTACCTAACTGTAATTTCCCAAACAATGTTCTATATTACATTGTTTATATCTGAAGAATGTAACAGAAAGCATAAATAGACATTTCCCAGTTATGATATCATGCACGGTGCGATAGCCATTATAACATCACAGTTAAAATATACATGTTTATTCACTGGAATTACAACCCTTCTCAATTTTATAATCAAAATGATTTGACAACTGAAGAGCAGCACAGATAATTATAATACAATATAAATTAATGCATATATCAAAGTGTTCATGCCGAGGCCGATCCCAATAGCTTCAACTACCTATCACGCGCATAAATAATAATTTAGGTTTGTATTAGACTTAATAACAGAAAGAACACGTTAATCTAAACACATTAGATAACATATAAATCGCTGGTGAAGCGGAAGTGAAAACAAATTGAATCGCGGCTGGAATCACTGATCGGTAGTAGTTGTCACGGTATGTTGGAGTAATCCTCAATTCCATTGTCTAAACCCTAATCGAAATTGAGAGAGAAGAGCGTAGAAAAATACTATAGAGTGTTTTTTCAATGTACACACTAAGTGTACTTATATAAAGAATATAAGGGTTAACTAATAACCCTATTGGGCCTTAAAGCACCCTTTACTGGTGGACCCAATTCTGCTACATCTCTCACTCACACATAATGGGAGAGCTCATCTAATCCGAGGAACATATTCTCATTTCCTCAATCATTCATACAGGGAAGTTGACCGAGCGCCAGCATACTGTGAGAGCTAAGTGCTATATATTTGTTAGGAGTATATAGCCTCTCGTCGAGACCAGCAAGTAGATCATAAAGTATGCGGTACCCAAGATCGTGTAAATCACATTTGATATAGTCTCAAAATCTCATATATCACCATTTCTTGTATTCACGATCATAACTCATAAGTTATAATTGGTGCGCCAGTGAATACAAATAAATGAAATTCCATCAATGATCTTCCTCTTCTCACGATTTCCTTAACATTAGCATGACTGCGTTTTTAGTGATGCTCCGCTAGACCGAATCTGTGTTCATGGTCTTTTGGAAACATATTAAGATATCTTACATCACACTAAATCTCAAGTATCTGATCAGAGTCTAAGGGTACAA
Organism: Nicotiana noctiflora; assembly: GCA_032618575.1. Taxonomy (NCBI): domain Eukaryota; kingdom Viridiplantae; phylum Streptophyta; class Magnoliopsida; order Solanales; family Solanaceae; genus Nicotiana; species Nicotiana noctiflora. The sequence continues at coordinate 303,789 of JASVEL010002114.1, forward strand.
AATTTTGAGTTATCATAAAAGATCAGCGTCTCACACAACAATAAGTTGAAAATGGGCTAATGTTAACCCAATTGGTTGATATAACATGGTATGAAATATTTGCTACAACATTTTCTCACTTTTTCCAAGTAGCGTATATTTTTATCCCATAAAGAATATTGTACAGATGATATTTAGACACCATAAGTATCTAAATTTGAGTTCTGTGATCTACAATAGTATTTTTAACTTGCATCTGGCACACAAAGTAGACTAGGTGACTCTCACCCTAATGACCTTATGTCATGGTTTAAGCGACATTCTGATTTTAAGCGAATAGCTCTCAAATTATCCTTATTAAGCGAATACCCATACAAAAATTACATATTACCACCATGTGTATATATATAAAATGGCATCCGATCACGGACCAATCAGCTAAGTCGTCTCCCCGAGACGTTACCATTTTTCGTTATTCATCCCACACCAATATTTGGTCATACATATATTAGTTTACCTGCACTTGGGCCATAGTTTCCACAATTCATAACTTACGTTTCACATTTTTCTCGTTTTCAACATTTACTTTGGCACTTAATGTTATACGCGTATACAGAAGCAATTTAAGTCATAAACATAGATGGAATTTCATCAAGTTTGGCATATTAGTCCCAAAGTAATCTTGGCATGACACATAGGCATTTAACACATAAATCACGTGCTCCACACATCTTCCATTCACAATACTAACATATTAAATACATAAAGAAGTACTTACCATATACATTTTAACAATATCAATTACGTTTCGAACTTACAACACTTACATGTGCACCATGGAAATTCAATTTCTATGAGGAGGGGTTTTAGCCATACATACCTCAATAAAGCCTTCCCCTAATTCTTATAAAATTTCAGGGACCCTTAGCACTTCAATCTATTGTATAAGAATTACATTTAAACTAAAAATTTATGACGAGATTAAGATTCTAGCTCGTTTGAGCTTATCATCAAACATCAAAGGTGAATTGTGATCTTAGGCCCCTTTTGAAAGGAATTTCTTTAATATTATACCCCAATTGCTGTCTCTTTAGTTCTCACCCTCCCCATACCCCATTATCCCTTTTGCATGCAAGATTACAAGCCTTATACTCATGTACCCACTTGTTAATTACTTATTTTAACAAAAAAATTGAAATTATTGATGAGGGTACAGTTCTTACCAATTAGGATGAAGACCTGGTAGTTTTAGTCGACAATCTTCAAAGATTTGGGCAAGGATTTAGAGAGAGCTTGATGAAGATTACTCCTTCTCACTCTATAACTCCCTCTCTCGTTCTCAATTTTGAGAAAGCTTGATGAAGATTACTCATTTTCACTCTAGAACTCCCTCCCTCCCCCCCCTCTCTCTCTCCTCCCTCCCTCCCTCCCTCTCTCTCTCTCTCTCTCTCTCTCTCTCTCTCTCTCTCTCTCTCTCTCTCTCTCTCTCTCTCTCTCTCTCTCTCTCTCTCTCTCTCTCTCTCTCTCTCTCTCTCTCTCTCTTTGTCGTGCAAAATAACAGAAAATGGTCTATTGGGGTGTTTTTAATGGGGTGGGGTCAGATTTTAAAAATTAGAAAATAGGATCCCGGAGTCAAATCTGTGGTCGTATTTGCGATCGCAAAGTCGACATGCAGTCTGTAAAATGCTCCCCATAAACTGAACACACTGACTGGGTCTGCACAGAAATGTAGTCCGCATACCTATTCTACGGTCACATAATGCACTACAGAACTGCCCTTTATAAAATCCCAAGGAAATTATGCAATGACTATGCAGTCTGCATTTTGGTTATGCGATCGCATAATTGATCGCATAGTTGACCTCAAATTTGGGCAACACACTGGCTCACTATGTGGCGACTATGCGCTCAACATACCTAATATGCGACAGCATTCTCGACCATAGAATTGCACTTTTCTGGAAAACATAATTTCTTGACTTTTTAATGTATAGCTTAGTCCAAAAAGGTCTGAACTGAGATGAGCTTAATTTTACACAACTCTAACACATATTCCTAATTTGGCACTACGAGCTTTCGGATTATAGTAAATATCTTTCACGGGCCTCATATTCTCCCCCTCTTAGGATCATTCATCCTCGAATGAGGGTCAAGGTTCACTCACTTACAGTTTCTCTTGAACTCATAGTTTCTCACAATCATGGGATACTTCAGTAGCTCCGAATTTGGCTAACTCCCTAAATTTCTAAAAATTTCGCCAGAGTTTCCTTTGTATCTAGGCCTATCCACCTGTCAGAAAGCCCCAGAAAATATGTCCTAACAGCATATACATAATCCATAGACACAATATAACCTTTACAATATTAACCATGGCCACATCGCCAATCATATAATCAAGATGAAACAGAAGAGTTTTCATATAGATCAAAATACGGATACAAATTTCATAGGGACCAAATAGGGGAAAGCTATTACATGGCTATATAAACAAATGTGCATACTTCTTTTTCATTTCTTCCTTGGCTTCCCAAGTGGATTCCTCAACCTGCTGGTTTCGCCATAACACTTATTTCTCAATTTTTGCACCTGTCTGTCAAGAATGGCAACTGAAACTTCTTCATATGACAACTCTTCATTGACCTCAATAGTTTCAACTGGCACGATAGTGGAGGGATCTCCCACTACTTTCTTCAACATAGACACATGAAAGACTGGGTGTACCAATGACATCTCGGATGGTAACTCAAGATTGTATGCCACCTACCAATCTGCTGGATGATCCATTACGGTCCGAAATATCTTAGGCTAAATTTCCCTTTCTTCCCGATCCACATGATACCCTTCATGGGGGAAACCTTCAAGAATACCCAATCATCTTCTTTGAATTCCAAATCCCTGTGACGAACGTCCGATTAAGACTTTTGGTGACTCTGAGCAGCCTTCAGTCTTTCCTTTATAATTCTGACCTTCTCCATGGCCTAGTGCACAAGGTCTGGCCCTATCAATTCAACTTTCCCAACTTCGAACAACCTAATAAGGTACCTACATCTTCTACCATATTGTGCCTCAAATGGTTCCATTAGGACACTAACGTGGAAGCTGTTATTATAAGCGAACTCTATGAGTGGAAGATGATCATCCTAGCTACCTTTGAAATCAAGAGTACAAGCGTGCAACATGTCCTCAAGCGTCTGAATAGTCCGCTCTGCTTGCCCGTCGGTCAAGGGGTGAAAAGTTGTGCTAAGATTTACCTGCGTGCCAAACCATCCTAAAATTTCATCCCAAAGTTGGCCGTGATCTGATCCCCTCGATCTGAAATGATTGAGACCAGAGTACCATGCAACCTGACTATCTCTTTGATGTACAGCTGAGCATACTATTCCGCTATGTCGGTAGGTTTGACTTGCAAGAAGTGCGCTGATTTTGTGAGTCGATCAAAAATCACCCAAAATTAGTCGAACTTGTGTGGAGTGCACGGAAACGCTACCACAAAATCCATATTGATCATCTCCCATATACCTATTGGAATTTCTATGTTTGAGCTAGTCCTCAAGGCCTTTGGTGTTCGACCTTCACTTGGTGACAGTTCAGACATCTAGCCACAAAGTCTGCCACATCCCTTTTTATGTTATTCTACCAATAGACTTCCTTGATATTATGATACATTTTTGTAGAACCGGGGTGCACGGAATAACTTGAAGTGTGAGCTTCTGCCATGATTATTTCCCGAAAACTGTCAACATATGGAACACATAGGTGGCCTTGGTACCGTAAGGTACCATCATCCCTGACAAGGGAAAAAGATGCGGTCTTGCGTTTATGAATCCCCTCTTTCAAATGCACTAACAATGGGTCGACGAATTGTTTTACTTTCACCTCTACCATAAGCGATGATTCAACCCTATTCTGCAAAACTACCCCTCCATTATTAGAGTCCGCAAGATGAACTCCCAAATAGGCCAATTGATGAACCTCACAGGCCAATGACCTCTGATCCACCCTCAAACGAGCCAAACTCCTCATAGATTTTTGGCTAATAGCATCAGCCACAATGTTAGCCTTTCCCGGGTGATAGAGAATATCAATGTCGTAGTCTTAGAGTAACTCTAGCCACCTTTTCTACCTTAGATTCAACTCTTTTTGCTTGAAAATTTATTGAAGGCTCTTGTGGTCCATGAATACATCTACATGGACCCCATATATATAATGACGCAAAATCATTAGTGCGACCACCATTGCCGCCATCATTGAGTCATGAGTGGGATAGTTCTTTTCATGATTCTTGAGTTACCTAGAAGCGTAGGCTATAACCTTGTCATGTTGAATTAACACGCACCCAAGCCCGAACCTTGAAGCATCACAATACACCAGAAATCACTCTGTACCCTATGGAAGGGTTAATACAGGTGTTGTAGTTAGTCTTGATTTAAATTCCTAGAAACTCCTTTCACAAGCATCAGACCACTGGAACATAGCTGTTTTGTGGGTCAATTTAGTCAAGGGAGAAGCATGAGTAGGAAATCCCTCCAAAAATCTTCTGTAGTACCCAGCCAAACCCAAGAAACTGCGAATCTCTGTCGAAGTGGTAGGCCTAGGCCAATTCTTCACTGCCGCAATCGTTTGAGGATCAACCATAATTCCTTCCCTAGAGATGACATGACCCAAGAACATGATGGATTCAGGCCAAAATTCACATTTTGAAAACTTTGCACATAGTCGATGTTGCTGAAGGGTCTCCATAACTACCCTGAGATGGTTATCATGATCTTCTTGATTTTGGGAATATACGAAAATATCGTCAATGAATAATATCACAAAGGAGTCTATAAAAGGCTTGAAGACTCGATTCATAAGATCTATGAAAGCTGCCGGGGCATTTGTTAGCCCAAAAGACATCGCCAATAATTCAAAGTGCCCATACTGAGTCCTGAAAGCTATCTTTGGAATATCCTGCTCCCTTATCTTCAATTGGTGATACCCGGACCACAAGTAAATCTTTGAAAACCACATAGCACCTTGCAGTTGATCAAATAAGTCATCTATTCTAGGAAGGGGATATTTATTTTTCATTGCGACTTATTTGATTTGCCGATAGTCAATACACATTCTCCACGACCCATCTTTCTTTTTCACAAACAAAAATGGTGTGCCCCATGGTGACACACTCGGCTAGATAAAATCCTTTTATAACAAATCCTTCAATTGTTATTTTAGCATTTTCAATTTAGCGGGCGCCATTATGTAAGGTGGAATTGATATAGGCTGCGTGCCTGGCATCATAACGATCCCAAAGTCAATCTCCCTGTCTGATGGAACTCCATGGAGCTCATCTGGAAAGACATCCGGAAACGCAACAGGTACAGACTCAAGGCTAGGTGCCTCGACATTGGTGTCCGTAACATGGACTAAATGATAGATACACCCATTCTTGATCATCTTTGCGGTCTTCAAGTAGGAAATAAACCAACCTTTAGGCGCTACATTATCCCCCTTCCACTTAACCACGTGCTCATTAGGTAAATCAAGCCTCATAGTTCTAGTTTGACAATCGAGCTTTGCAAAACATAAATAGAGCTAATCCATTCCCGTTATTTCATCAAAATCTACCATCCCTAGTTCAATAAGATCGGTCATGGTATTCTTACCATGCACCGTGACAAAACAACTTTTATAAACTCGAGTAGCCAAAATGGACTCACCAACCAAAGTAGATACCGAGAATGGTTCATGTAGATGTTCTAGTTCTATCCCGAATTCCATAGCAACGAAAGGGATAATATAGGACAGGGTGGGATCGGGGTCACTAAGTGCATACACATCATGGTATTGAACATTCAAAATAACTATAACAATATCTAAAGAAGCCTCTGCAGTCTGGCAACCACTCATAGCATAGAACTTGCTAGGCCCTCCAGAGCTCTACGCACCACCCCCTAGCTGCACCTCACCCTATAGGTGATGGGGTACCTCGAGCTAGAGGGGGCTGAAGATATAGCAACTGCTAGACCAGATGAATGTTCTCTGCCCCTACCTGCTCCCTGGTGGGGTGCATGACAATGCCTCTGAATGTGGCCCCTCATCCCCCATCCACAGCACACGGGTAACTCCAAATAGCATACTCTTGAGTGCATCTTCCCGCACTTGGGGCATAGGGACCTCTGCTGCTACTGGGATCTCTCTCCTGACCTACCCCGCTAACGGGATCCTCTGTTGCCCTGACTGGGTGTGAAACAAAACCACTGCTGCTGCTGGCTGGGCCCTGATGGCGGTGCACTAGCTGAAGACTGTGCAACAGATTAGGACACCTCTGATGTTCCTCCCTGAATGGCTGACCTTCCCCTACCTAGTGAGTCACCCATATTGCTGCTGACTCGGTCTTTCTGTTACCCTCTCTTTTTATTTTGTTGTTTAGTTTACGGTTCTCTGTGGCCTGAGCAAACGCCACCATCTTTCCATAGTTCATGTTAGAATTCAATGTAGCTGTAGAAGACTTGTTAATAGTTAAAGGATTGAGACCCTGCATAAACCGGAGCACCCTAGCCTCTATGGTGGGCAACATGTGAATGGCATATTTGGATAGACGGGCAAACTCCATGTGGTACTCCCACACACTCTTGTTACCCTGTTTCAGATTTTTGAACTCCGTTGCACGGGCTGCCCTTGTCTTAGCAGGCAGAATGTGATCTATAAAGGCATAAGCAAACTCACTCCAACTCGCCGGAGGGCTCCCCTCCTTGCGGGAGTCCTCCCATAACTCAAACCGCACATAGCCACCCCTTTCAGGCGGTAGGCAGCCAACTCTACTCCCTCTACCTCAGTTGCATGCATGACCCTGAGAGCCTTATGCATCTCATCAATAAAATCCTGAGGATCCTCTTCTAGATTGGCACCCGAAAACACAGGAGGGTCTAACTGTAGAAATCTATTTACATTGGAACTGGTGGAATCCCCTTGTTGGCTTGATGAACTAGGTGCAACACTTGACCTCTGGTCCTGGGAGGTGACTAGTTGTGTCAGCATATGAATAGCTTCCCTGAGATCCCTATCTGAAATACCAGAGCTAGGAGTCGGGCTGGAGGCGGAATAGAAGTATAAGTGAGAGGGATAGTAGTATCTTTCGCATGTGTAGGAACCGGGGTAGTCTGCTCTAGAACAGGAGAACCAGGTAAAGTGATAGCAGGGCGACTACCCTCACCCGCAACATCAAGCAATGATTCATTATCCACTTCTGAGGTGGAATTGGCTCCTTGGCCTATTTTTGCTTTCTTTTTAGGTGTCATTTGCTGAAAAATAGACGAATGCACCAGTTAGAGGGGGGGAAGATAGTTTCATAATTATCGGATCCAAAATTTCAAAGAATGGTGTTATTCCTAATGCCCAAGTCATCTCAAACTTATAGATGTTGTCGACTTCATAACGATAAGGACTATACTAGAAACGGCTCTGAGACATCCTAGGGAACTTTTAAATCTAAGGCTACGATACCAAGTTTGTCATGCCACAACCCCGGGAGGCGCGACCAGCACTAAATCGAGTGAAACCAACTGAGCAAGCCTTACCTAAACACTTCCTACCCAAATTAATGTGATTACGGGATCCGATTACGTTTAGTGTAATTAAACAATAAAGGGTGTTGTACATTCAATCATGGATGACTTATTTTATAACACAATATTAAATCGTAGTTAGGCTTTAAAGATTCCATACAGTTAAAGTTTAGAATAAACCAAGGGTACGAGGTTACAATATGGTTTGGTGACATATCCAATACCCGTACATAACCCACACAAATGTCCTTAGAGCCTCTTGGGATAAAATACAATGGTAACAACGCTAGCAACAAGGCCCCTGCTATACCGTTAAGTAGATATCTATCACAAAAGGGGTACAACATAACGCCTTAAAGGAGGAACGGGCTCACCAAGATTTTTGAGAAAATGATGCTCTGCTACACACGATCGGCAGTATCTACTACGGATCCACCTACATTCATTTAAAAATGTATCGCCCCGATGAAAGGGACGTTATTACCATGGATAGTATTATTATGTATAACTAAACACTATCATGTTAGAAAGAAGAACCATAGAAGAGTAAAGAGGAGATAGTAATGGCAACAAAGTTTCAAATAAACACCATGCCAACAATATAAGGAGGTTCACTTGATTTTCACACAGTTCTTAAGATATTAGATTGGAGTATCCCACACTATTGCTTCATTATACATATAACCACTATTTCCGTAAACAGAGTCTAATCACGGCCGATCGACTAAGCTGTCTCCCCGAGACATTACCATTATTTCATTATTCACTTTCCAAATACAATTATAAATAAATTACCACCATGTGTATATATATAACATGGCATTCGATCACGGCTCGATCGTCTAAGGCGTCTCCCCGAGACATTACCATTTTTCATTATTCATCCCACACCAATCTTCATGTATTAGTTTACTGGAACTTGGGGCCATAGTTTCCACATTTCTTAACTTATATTTCACATTGTTCCCATTTTTAATATTTACTTTGCCACTTAAAGTTATAGGCATATACAAAAGCAATTTAAGTCATAAGCATAGAGGGAATTTCATCAAGTTTGGCATATTAGTCCCAAAGTAACCTTGTCATGACAGTTAAAAAATTAGCACATAGATCACGTTCTCCACACATCTTCCATTCACAAGAAAAACATAGTATTAAATACATAATTAAGTACTTACCACATACATTTTAAAATATCAATTACATTTCAAACTTACAACACTTACATGGGCACCATAGAAGCTCAATTTCTTAAAGGAGATGGGGATTAGCCATACGTACCTCAATAAAGCCTTCCCCTAATTCTTAAAAAAAATCGGGACCCTTAGCACTTCAATCTATTGTATAATAATTACAATTAAACCAAAAATTAGTGACGATGTTAAGATTCTAGCTCGTTTGAGCTTATGATCAAATATCAAAGGTGCATTGTGATCTTCGGCTCATTTTGAAAGGAATTTCTTTAATATTATATCCCAATTGTTGTCTCTTTAGTTCTCACCCTTACCATACCCCATTATCCCTTGTGCATGCAAGATTACTAGTTTTATACCCATGTACCCACTTGTTAATTACTTATTTTAAAAGATTATTTGAAATTATTGATGATGGTACAGTTCTTACCAATTAGGATGAAGGCCTGGTAGTTTCAGTTGACAACCTTCAAGGATTTGTGCAAGGATTTAGAGAGTGCTTGATGAAGATTACTCATTCTCCCTCTCTCTCTCTCTCTCTCTCTCTCTCTCTCTCTCTCTCTCTCTCTCTCTCTCTCTCTCTCTCTCTCTCTCTCTCTCTCTCTCTCTCTCTCGTCTTGTGAAAATTGATTTTACTTCTTCCTCTCTCTCTCTCTCTCTCTCTCTGTGTGTCGTGCAAAATAACAGAAAATGGTCTATTGGTGTGTTTTTAATGGGGTGGGGTCAGATTTTAAAAATTAGTAAATAGGAGCCCTGATTCAGATCTACGGTCGCATTTGCGATCGCAATTTCAACATGCGTTCCGCAGAATGGAACATAAAATACTCCCCAAAAACTGAACACACGAACTGGGTCTGCGGCAAAAATACGGTTCGCATACACGTTCTCCCAAAATATTTGAGTTATAATCACTTACCCTGATGATTTCCTTGAATCCCTCAAAACATTTCCACAAACAGATTTCTTTAGGTGAGAATATGAAGAATGGAATTAAACCCTCGAACACACGTTTTTCTGCTAAGCAATTTCGCACCTACAAACCCTCATCCGCATATGCGGCCCCGAACCTGTAATTTCTATTGCAGGTACGGTCCTTATTTAGTTCAGCTCCCTCAACTTCTGCAGATATATGCTCGCTTCCGCGAACCTGTTTCTATAGAATTTTGACCGCACCTATCATCTGTTTCAAGCCTTGACAGTTCCGCTTGTACAGAAGAAAACTTGTGCCTGCAGATGCTTATTTGTACCAAGGTGTCTACACCTCCAATTAATCTCCAATTTTGCACTCAAGTCATAAATGACCTGAGGGACCTATTCCAACTTCCGAAATTAGAATCAGACCCCGATATCAATAAAGTCAATTCTTGGTCAAATTTCTCAACCTTTCAAACCTTCACCTTTCTAACTTTTGCCAATTCAAGCTGAAACAACTTACATACCTCAAAATCAACATCCAGACATGCTCCTAGGTTCAAAATCATTATATAGATCTTTTGGAATCGTCAAAACTCCATTCCGGAGTCATCTTGACAAAAATTAAACTACGGTAATCTCCTTCAACTTAAACATCCAACTTAGTGACTATGTATCACATTTCACTCCGAAACTCACTTGAATCCAAAACCTAACACCCTCATAACTCACATATCAATATAATATAGATGACGTAGTAAATAAGGAAACAAGGCTAAATCCACAAACGATAGGCCGGATCATTATAAATCTACATCTGAAAATCCTTCAAGCTTAAAATTATTAGAACTAGGATACTAGAGGCCATGTGTGGAAGTTCCAATGGGTTATCTTATATACGTTTGATTGCAGTCAATTGAGACTCTTTAGGGGATGATTAAAACTTAGCACATTTACACACACTAAATGTTGTCGAGTCGACTAGCAGTTTAGATAATGTAGTGATCCAATCATTCCACGATATTCTGATTCGTCCACCGACTTTACTCATTCGTCCTTGTCAAAGTCGTAGATGGGTTCATTGGAGTTCCAATAGACTTTGCATTGCTAATTCCAAAGTTTTGTATCAGATCTTCTGTGCAGTCGGTCTAACATATACATGTTCCCTTTTCTAATTGATGTATTTGATGTTCGACGAAGAATGTTAGTTCTCATATCATACTCATTTCAAACTTACTAATTTGCATAAGATTGGAGAATTCCTTGCATGTTGTCCGAGGCATGAGTTAAGGCCATATCGGTACCATAATTTTTTTTTACATAGTTGAGACGAGGGTCACCGATCACTTGATAAATGCGTCGAAAAATCAATCACGTACCAAATTACGGGGAACAAAGTTTAAAATAACAACTCTCGAACTACTGCTTAGATAAGGCACTCAACCCGACAAGAATTATACAATAAAATTAATGATTTTAAAGATAAGAAAAAGAAAACCTATTGTAAAAGTCAAAGTTTCTACCTAGACTACACATTAGACATTTAGTCCATTTTTTACTTTAGCAATTTCTTTAACAGTAACTAAACCAATAGAGTTAATCTGCTAGTCATCTAGAATATAATTATTAGTAACTAAGTTGCTACAACTTAAAATATATTAGTGTAAAAATTATTCGTATTATCCGTACATAAAAGTTAAATCCGTTAATAAAGTAAGAAAAATAAGCTCAACTAGACCTCTATGATATTTGCAGGAGACATTCAGGTATTGTTCCAAATTTCTGTCATTGCAATTGGCCAAATGGGAGGGCTGCCCACGGTTATTCTCAGTTTACTTTTAGCACAAAGACAAATAGATATGCATCTATGTAAATTATCCGTGGTTGAGTTGATTGGTTCTAGTGGCATCAGAGGAAAGGAAAAATATATAGTTAACATTGTATTGTAGCTTGTCGTTGCTTTCTAAAACGAGTACACCAACTTTGACACTGGGTTCCTCCACCCACCGCTTTTTTATTTGTTTACATTTTCTTGTCTAGTTTGACACTTTTCTCCTATATATGAACATCAAGAATGATACAATAAGGATAGTCGTATCATGTGACATTCTATCTGTGTCAACAGTAAATCAAGATTGGACCGTATCAATTATAAAATCGATGTAAATCAATTTCAACAGGAAAATCAAGATTGCGACCTATTATAAATTTACTATCACAAGGGCAAAAGTTCAGATAACACACAAAAGTTCCAAGTTTGTAGGTTCCAAATTTCCATAGTCAAATGAAACATAAAACACTTCTGATCTAGCCGTATTTCCGGATCAGAATCCGACCCCACGATAGTTAATAAAGTTAATTCCGTCTTAAGCTAATTCATGATTAATAAGTGGTACGACCACTCAGAATTAACGGTATTTAACTCTTATCTGATTCTATGAACAAGGCCACGGCCCATCCGCCACCATGAAGGCGAAATCCCAACGTGGTCACGATCACTTATTGCTAGCTCACGAAACTCACAGTTATAAATACCAAGAGAGGAAACCCTATAAAGGGGGCTTCTTCTTCGCCACTATTCACGAGAGAGAAGACACAACGATACCCATATTATGGGAAAGTAGAACACCACTTTGAACCTCTTCATGGAGAGGCAGACCAAAACAATACTATCAATAAAAGTTTTTAATGTTTCTTCTCCTAACTCTGGATACTTATTTTCGCATCCTTCATTTAGTCCAATGGAATATTACGGTTTGCTAAGATTTTTCCGTAATTTATTTGTATTGTTTTACACTCAGCAAACACCTTTCATTTGTAATTTGCATAACGCCCTCATTTGAAGAATTTTCATTTGTTACAATCCTATTACTAACATACAGGAAACATAAATTTCTTATTTCTTAGGCTTCATGTTGTGTGTCCTGAAGAATGCATATAGATAATTTGATCCAGATGATATTAGAGTGCGTGATAGACTTCAATAGAAAGAGAATAACTTCTCTAAACTGATACTGCAAATTAACTTTTGTACTCTCTGGTCATCCAAAAGAAAACCACTTTAATAAGAAGGATAAATAACCTGAAAAATTAGGAATGCAACCTGCTACAACTGTTTGTCCTTACCTTCTTATTCTCCCATTATTTTCCTCTTTATAAAGTATACACTGGTAGATTATAAAATACATCACATATTTACCATCAACATGTACAGAATTTTCTTTTTTAATTAACAGTTGAAAGTTCCAGGGAACAATGCAAGAGGGTTGTTCTCGTATGATACAAAGGGCAAGCTACCTGTTTCATTGGCAGTTTCTGGTGATGATTGAGCTCCACAGGACTACAGTGTGCAGACAAACACTACAAATTTATTGCATTTCTAATTCCATATGTCTGTTATGCTCCCAAAATCTACTAGTGGTGATGGCACTTAACCCAACTCGCTAGGTAAGCTAACTAACGGTCAACACAATTCAATTGAGAATAATGAGGGACCAACAAATGAAATAGCTAAAACTTTATACAATAACCCAAGGACTGTTAGTATAAGTCACGAAAAATAAAATTCAAATCTAAAACCAATGCAAGTTGTAGCTATAACTAGGACGCATATACATCTTCAATGCCACCTCTCGCCATACATAGCAGTTGCAGAAGTGTAGTCTGAGTACATCTAACCTCGTATACTCAATAAACATAATAACTAAGGCTAGATAATAAAAACAAGAATTATAAATGATGCTCACAATCACCTGTATAGTTCTTAACATCCAACTAGTACAGAATAAAAAAAGAACGTATCATGAAACTATAGATAGACCACCTTGGAACACAAAATATCCTTAACCTACTCTGTTCAGACAACAATATAGCACTTAGGGAAGATACACAAATAAATATGATAAACAGCCAAGGAATATTTCAAATAAAAAAAGAAATGCAATAGTCAAATATCATTTATTGCGGCGCACAACCCGATCTAAATAAAAATTACATCACGGCTCTCAGGCCAACATCAGAATCTTAGTTATCAAACATAACTAGTAACCAGCTCTCCCAAAGCTCACCTCAACGAGACGTGTATACCATAAGAAGGCACATGAGCGGCCAGTGACCCTAGGGGGATGGATCCATATCCACATGCAACACAGCCAATTCAACGTGCAATCCGCCCAGTATGGTCAATAGCTCAATATCACAATACGCCCGGCTTGGTAACAAGCTATATCACAATCCACCTAGCATAGTCACAGGCATAACAACATAATCCTCTCGGTGTAGTCACAGGCATAACAGCACAATTCGCGCAGCATAGTCACAAGCATAATAGCACAATACGCATCCAGTCCAAATCATATCGCACAGAAGCAATTATACAAGAATATATGTATATAATGAATGAATATCATATTTCATGCTCTTGGAGTAGTATAATGGCATGCAAAAGTGCAAGCATGTGTAACGTGTACTATCATAGCTCAAAACAGTAATTTATCACAGAAATAACGATTATCAAGTTCATTCAGCGAAATAGACTCTATGTAATCTCTGTAACGACCCGACCGGTCATTTTAGAAAATTACGCCACAATCCCCAATTTAACTGTTCCCCTAAGTTCATTTATGCTATTGTGGTTTGCCGGGAGAGTCGGTTCTGAAATTTGGAGTATTTTGGGACACTTAGTCCCTAAATGAGAGCTTTAAAGTTAGAAAATGGCCCGTAGCCGGAACAGTGTTAAGACGATCTCGGAACGGAAATCCGATGGTTCCATTAGCTCCGTTAGGTGATTTCGGGGTTGGGAGCACGTTCGGAATGTATTTTGGAGGTCCGTAGCTCAATTAGGCTTGAAATGCCGAAGGTTGAAATTTTGGCGAATCCGAACGATAGGTGAGATTTTGATCCGGGGGTCGGAATGGAATTCCGACAATTTCTGTAGCTTCGTTATGTGAATTTGGATACGTCCGCAAAGTTTCAGGTCATTCGGACGTCGTTTGGTCGGGTTTTAGATCGAATGTGCAATTCGGAAAGTTTTAAGAAATTTAGGCTTGAATTCGATGTGAATTATGGGTTTTGATGTTGTTAGACGTGTTTTTATGATTTGAACGAGTTCATATCGTGTTTTGGAGTATGTTGGCGGTTTTCGTTGGGGTCCCGGGAGCCTCGGGATGAATTCGGTGGTCCAAACGGACCAATTTGTGCCAAAAGGCACTGCTGTTCTGCTGCAATAACTGCAGAGAAATTTTGCTCTCCGCGATCGCGGAGATGGCCATGCGATCGCGTAAGGGAGAAATCCCGAGCTCTGCGATCGTGTAAGTCTGGGAGAGTAAGCATCGCGATCGCGTGAGGTAGTATGCGATCGCGTAGGGTCGCTGAGTTGTTCACTAGGGTATTGCTCGGAAGCAGTGCGATCGCGTGAGGGAGTATGCGATCGCGTAGGGTAGTTGGGGAGCCGGACGAGTTTGTTCTTCGCGATCGCGTTAGTACGTTTGCGATCGCGTAGGGTTGCTGAGATGTTCATTGCGATCGCGTCCAGGGTCACGCGATCGTGTAGAGTAAAATTAGGCTGCCCATATTTTGTGCATCGCCATCGCAAGCCCAGTGCTGCGATCGCGTAGAGTAAAATGGCCTGGCAGTGACTTTAAGTCCAAAACATTTCAATCGCGGCCTAACACACCAAAACCGCCATTGTTGAGCTCCAAGAGAGGATTTTGAAGTGGAAACGCTGGGATATCATCGGGAAATCATCGGGGGTAAGTTTCTTGACCTTAATTCGTTGGTTTATCATGAAATCCGTGATTATTTCACTGAAAATGGGGGATTAAAGGTGGGTTTGAGCCCTAGGCCTAAATGTTAGAAAATCTCTAATTTGAGTGGGCAAATGGAGTCCGATTTTGGTAAATTTTATATGCCTAGACTCGTATTGAGATAAGGAACCCGAATATATAATTTTTGTGATTTTTCGATAAGCGTACCGAAAGTCGAGTTTTGGCAACTTGTGGGTTTTTGGCGTATTTTGAGTTGTTTTGATCGGGTAATGCCCAATTGACCTATTTTGATGTGATTCTATTGATTTTTATCAAATTCTACACTTGTGGAGGCCGACATTCGCGGCAAGAGAGTTGTTTCATAGCGGTTTTGTACCGGAGTCGAGGTAAGTGGCTTGTCTAACCTCGTGTGGGGGAATTTTCACCCCTAGGATATTATGTGATAGTTTAAATGCCTTATACGCGAGGTGACGGGCGTGTACATGCGCTGGTTGTTGAACACGTACTTTATTTAAAATGTTCGATGAGCGATATTTCTGTCTTTGGCTGTTAATTTGATATTTTTACCCGGTAGTGGTTAGAAGAGCATGATTAGGTAGCACTTAATTGTTTAGTTGCCTAATTGCCTTATTTGAACTCCTTGTTAATTATTGGCACTATTTTTCGGTGAAGTTATAGTTAAGCATAATTATTCTCTCTGTGGATTCCTTTATTGGTTGTGCTTGTGGACTGCGGGTTCGATTCCCGGAGACCCAGGGCTGTGGGTTCGATTCCCAGAGACCCGGCGTGATATTGGTAGGGACTACGGGTTCGATTCCCGAGATCCCGAGTTATTGGTAGGGACTACGGGTTCGATTCCCGAGATCCTGAGTTATTGGTAGGGACTACAGGTTCGATTCCCGAGATCCCGAGTTATTGGTAGGGACTACGGGTTCGATTCCCGAGATCCTGAGTTATTGGTAGGGACTACGGGTTCGATTCCCGAGATCCTGAGTTATTGGTAGGGACTACGGGTTCGATTCCCGAGATCCTGAGTTATTGGTAGGGACTGCGGGTTCGATTCCCGGAGATCCTGAGTTATTGATTATTTATTGAGACATGGGCTGCAGGTTCGATTCCCGGAGACCCAGAGGTACTGTCAATGGGACTGTGGGTTCGATTCCCACAGGTCCTGGACTGGTTTTATCGAGTTGACTATTTGTTGTTAGCTTAATTGTAGACGATTGCAGTAATCATTTATTGTTGTTAATTTCGGAAATTATTACCATTTAAACTGCTTATTATTGTTATTATCATTATATTATTGTTTCTCAGTAGGGCCCTGACCTTCCTCGTCACTACTCCATCGAGGTTAGGCTTGGCACTTACTGAGTACCGCCGTGGTGTACTCATGCTACTCTTCTGCACACTTTTGTTGTGCAGATCCATGTACATCAGAGCAAGCCCGTGCTAGGTGATTCCGCAGCTTTCTGGGAGACCTCGAGGTATGATCTGCTACGTCCGCGGATCCAGAGGCTTTTCCTTCTACTCTAATAGTACTAGTTGGCATTTTTCCTTCATTTCGTTGTTAGACACTCCTTACACGTAGAGCCATAGTTGTATATTCTCTTTTAGTCTGTGTTACCGTGGGATTCCGGATCTTGGTAGTGTTTTATTCATGGTGTTGACGGATGTATGTGCCAAGTGGCACGGATTACATATATTTTACCCTATTTTTTCCGTTGTTTTCTTATTTAAGTGTTCATAGCTTGTATATTCCGCAACGTGTTAGGCTTACCTAGTCGTGGGGATTGGGTGCCATCACGACATGTTCACGATTGGTGAACTAGGGTCGTGACAAGTTGGTATCAGAGCTCTAGGTTCGTAGGAGTCACGGGACACAGACCGGTTACTTAGATTCTCGCTGATCGATACGGAGACGTCTGTATTTATCTACGAGGGGCTATGTAACTGTTTAGGAAACTCTTCAATTCTTTGAATTCCTTATCGTGCGCCATTTATTCAGTTAGAGCCTATGTCATATGTTCTTTTGCATCCACTCGTGTATTAAAATTGCGCACTCGGTATCAAGTATGCGCCGACGGTTCGTGATGCTGCAGAGGGATTTCAAGGGAGTCAAGAATTTACTCAACCATTGTTACCGCGTGTCATCCATATCGATAATGCAAGAGAATTGAGAGATCTTCAATTGTGCACATGGGGTGCACTAGATTCCGACATTCGATTGATAAGTACGGTCTTGAGAAGACTTACTTAACTACCAAATCGTCACAACAATGGTAAAAATCACAAAGTGGACGTAGATCTAAAGATAGTTGGTGGTAATAAAGACTATATGGTTCACATGAGATATCTATTTAGCGAAGGATTCAGACATCAGAGATACTGGTGGGAAATGAGTTTAACTGTCTTAAGAAGGACATGTACCAAACGAATGTCTTTGGCTTGTCTTATGATGAAAACGTACGAATGTTAAAGGCTAGTATCATGGATTAGCAAGATGTATCTTAAGGCTTCGTGTCAAGTGAAAGGATTTCACTATCAACGATCTAATTATAGGTCATGTGTCATATCGGATTTGGCCTGCGATATATTTATGTGTTATTCAAAAGTTCTTGAAAACTTGCGGATGGGCAAGAGTTAAGGCTCGTATGGTATAATGTTGGGACTTTATATGTTCCTGTGTCCCTAATAAAATTTGCATTTTATTATCAGCAGGGAAATATTTGACAAAGGCTACATGGTGCTTCGTGGGCGTGTGAGAATCATAGTATGTTTTAAGATGTTGTTGGTAGAGAATGCTCGGTGCATGGAGCGAGAAGATGTTTGGTTGTATTGGGATGAGGTCATACCCTATGATGTTAGGGTGCTAATAGAGCACATGTGGTTATATTCGTTGGATCAAGTCAATTGCAGTCTGAATAATAGTAAATGACTCGAGAGAATGGTTCTAATGTGTTCGAGAGTCGTGTAATAGTGGCTTTGGGCTAAGTGGGAGAGTCCCACCACTTAAGATTGGGTTGCATGGTTAATTACCTGTGTGAATTCTGGATACTAGCGTATTAATGGAGTATTGCAGCTACGGAAAAAGACCATGAGTGGTAATTTAAGTATATGAATTGTTGAATGCATGTTATGGTTAGCCTTACTGTCTCATGTTCAAACTTGAGGGAAAAATTCATGATTTATGCCTCGTATAGGTGCAGACTTTGCGGGAAGTGATTCCGCTGGGTGCTTTATCGAGAGGGTATTCATATGTTATAAAGAAATTCAGTAGAGTTGGTTGCGTATCGGGGCAAGTTAGAACCGGATGGTTCTCAATAGCGGTCCTAGTGAATTCAAGAGGTAAAGTGTGGTGCCTGATAATTCTGAGTCTATAAGTACAGTTGAGGCTCAAGCTTTTGAAGCAACTTATGAAGAAAGGCACAAAACGATCTATGATGTTTTGACTTGTGGTGTAGTATTTGAGAGACATGAAATGGTCGTCGTTCTTGAGATAGCATGGCCTCATGATTTAAGTTCACTCGGGGTAAGTGCGGTTGGAATAAGTTAGGTATTGAAGGAAGATATTAACATTTCTAAGGCAATCAAGGATAACCTCTGGAAGGAAGTAGATTGATCGGCCATAGTTGAGTTGGCGTATTGGTGTCAATGATCGATTCATGCAACGTGATCGAATTATGCATGTGATTTGTGGCGGTGCATTTGAGACTTGTCGGCCGCAGTGATTGATGTAATTCTGAAGTATTCTTCTGTTAAGGGCCTGTTATGAGTAGGCAGATCTCGGAAAGGGTTATGGTGGCTTGGACCACTACTTAGAGATTGGCATATTCAACGGTTATGAGAACTCACCGTGTGTTGCTATAGTTCTCCTAAAATGAGTTAAATGGAAGGTCTTATGTGATGAAGTATTAGCCTATCGTCAGTTCTAGAGCTATGATGGAAATTGTGTCTATCGTATATCGGCACGTGGGGTGCAGCGAGTAGTATGAAATTTGAAGTAAGGACCAAGGTCACAGTTTGGTCAATGAATGTGATATAAAGAGCTCGGATGAGCAGGGAAAGAGTGTCAGTGTTTTGAGTAAGATGGGTATTAACATCAGTATCATTTGAGATCGGTGTTCTATGAGAAAGGCTTTGCATCCCGGTTAGAGACTCCTGATCGCTTTTCAGTGTTAGTGCAGCCGGTGGGCTGAATGTGCAAGTCCGTTTAATTATTCGGAAGATGGTGGGAGCTTGACCCACAAGAAGATTGTATAGGTGTGACTTGTAGTCACTTGATTGGTTAGAAATTTAAACCAAGTATGAGGATTTTGGTGATATCATCCATTTGAGAACTTATGCCTGGAGGGCACTCTGCTTAGTGGGTTATAGACCCGTGAAATATTATTGACTTAGCTTGGCACGACCAGGATAGACTTAAGGTCGGTGGATAGATTTGAATGTGGAAGTGAGCCTTGCGTCAGGCCAGTTATGTTTCTTCCAGCAATGCGCCCTTTATGGAGGGATAGTCGCGGTCTTATTTCGCGGTTGGTTAATTCAAGTAAAGATATATTGCGCCGTATGAGTGTGCGACGGCTTGGTAAGTTCCTTATGTGTTGAGGTTCCGCTTAGCGGTGATGTTATATGAGCATGATGGCTCTTGAGGCTCATATCTTATGTCGTACCTCAGTTGTGCTTGAGTTCATAGCCTATAGCGCTATATGTTTTCATTGAGTCTGATATCATGCACCTTAGTGTGCTTATGATCGATATTCAGTATTTTGATGTGATGAGCTATTCAGCTCGACATATGACTCTTTGTGTGAGTCTATATTGTTGGGATCGGGTGGCACGCCGCCATGGATATATTGTTGGGATCGGGTGGCACGCCGCCCTGTGAGCACATGATTTTTGCACTAAGCCTTTAAATTCCAAAATTAAAATAAATATGTTTTTGAGTGCAATTACTTGCTTTGTTTGAAATTAGTTATATTTTTGTGTGTTTGAATAAGTAAGAAATTAGAAAAAATCAAAAAAATAGTAGTAAGTAATTTGTTAGTTTAGTTAATTAGGAAATTAGTAAAATAGCTTTAGTAGTAGAAATTAGGAAAAATAGCAGAAAATTACCAAAAAATACTAGGAAATTAGAGTAGGTAGTAAATTAGGATTTATAATTTTTCATAAAAGAAAAGAAAAAAAAAGTATAAAAAGAAAATACATAAAAATCATTTAAAACCAGAAAATAAAAAAAATAGATATATATATGTATGCTGTGTAATTGAAACTGGGCCAATTGTGGTCCAAATCGTTGGCCCAGTCCTTGAGCCCAGAGCAGACCCGGTCCAGGTTTTTAATTGATTTGATCCCAGCCGTCCAACTTCATTGATCTAACGGCTGGGATATTTAGTGGAATTATTGGTTTAATTAATTGTGGGAGATTTGATCTTGGCCGTCTGTGTGATTTAATCCAACGGCCAAACACTTTGGTCTCATAAGCGACGGAACGACGGCGTTTTAGTAACGCCTGTTGCGAGCCGTTGATCTACATCCGATAAACGGCCCAGATCTCTTCAGCCTGCCCGAGTATAAATGGCTTTTGTCTGAAAGAAGACAAACCATTACATACAACCCTAAAGACAGCCGCCTCCTTCTTCATCTTCTTCATCTCCGCAAACTCAACGGCCATGGCGGCCACCACTCCTACGGTGGTCGCCGGCTTCTCTCACCTTTCCCCTTGTCTTCTCCTTCCTCTTCTCCGTCTTCTTTACCTAAAACCCCCAAAAAACACCTTGCTTTTCAAAACCCCGGTCACCGGAGTTACACCGGTGACCACCAAAGTATGAGAACCCATCTCAAACCAATGCCGTTCTATTCTTCTCCATGAGATCTACCCAGCCATACTAGCCTCCACCCTCGAATCAAACCGGAACGTCTCGAATATCCCGAAGAAGGTCGTCGGAACCCTAACTCCGGCGACCCCAAATCCAACACCCAATCAAGACCTCGCCCTTACCACCCCCTGAACACCCTCTTGCAACTCAAATCAAAAAAGGCCTCGTCTTTAGGCCTGAAAGAAGAATCAGAAAAGATTGAAAAATCTGGAAAAGAATAAAGAGAAAAGAGAAACAAGAAGAAGGCCTAGGAGAGTCTTAGAGAATAAAAGGAGAAGAAAAAGGATAGGAAGCTCGGGGGACAGGCCCCGCGAGTTAAGTCCCTTTCCTTTTGTGCCTAGTTTCTTTTTCCTTTGCTTCTTCTGCATGTTTTGTGTTTTTACATGATTCCTATGCCTTCTTTGATTGTGTGTCTCACATGTTAGTCATAGGGTCTTTATTTGCTTCTCTTTTTGTTTCTGTTTAATACTTTTGTCCTCGATTTGGTTCTGTTTAGTTATGTTCTCTAGTTCGACTTGTCTGTGCTGTTTCTCTCCAATGATTGTTATCCCTCCTGTGTTTCGTAGTTGATTTGCATATTAGTTTTAGGTTCTCTATGTCTCTGCTTACCAGTTACTCTTTTCTTTTCAGTTCCTTCGCATGATAAGTATCAATTAGCCTTGCTGATATTCTGTTCTTTTTCTTTATTTCATTATTGTTTTAATATGCCCTGTATATCTTTGCCTTGCATGTTCCGATTGATTTGCGTTTCATATGTTAGTTGTAAGGCTATTCTTGGTTCTCTTTTGGTGATTCTGTTGTTATCTCGATCCTATACTTCTCATGCTAGTCTAGGACCCTTTTTGCTTATCTTCTCATGTTGTGAGTCCATGTTTAGTTCTCTGTGACCACACCGATTTCTTAACTTATTCATCTCATATGCGTCCCTGTTCTTTAGGGTCTATTAATGATAGGACTGGGCCTCTTTTAGCTTTCATGGTGTAGCTTTCTTCTCTTTTCACACTAAGTTGTTTTTGAAGCACCCTGATTGAACTTTCCTGTTTTCTTCACTATATCCTTCTCTTCTTCATCTTCATGATCATTAAGACTAGGCTTAGTACTTGAAAGGGGGTTTTGATTGCCATGCTTAGTCCATTGCTCTCCTGTTTAAAATAAGTCCTATTTTATTCCCTTGTTGACTATTTTCTGAGAGTTTTAGTGTCTATGTGTCTATACCCATGAATGCTAAGTGTTTTGGGGTTCTTTCCAGTATGTCACTTGACATGAATTGATTGTGGCTAAGCCAATTTGATCTTAATTGACACTTTGCCATGTGAGATTGAGTTTGTGAGTCTGACTGATTAAAACTCAACATTATCTATTCTCTCTTCTGAATTTTGATTAGTTGATAAACATTGTTTGGTTTCATATGGTTATGTGTATAATTATATGTTGAAATGGCTAAAACTGCAATAGTTCCTTGTCAATTGAACACTGTTAATGCTTTCATGCTTAGGTGAATTGGTTATAGCTGCTAGTGCTAAGTCTCATTAAGTGGTTAGTTTTGAAATAGGACATAAACTGAAAATGATCATAACTAGGCTATAAGTTTAATAATTGGCCTAAGAATGGTCAACCTTGCAAAAGGTTGACCAATTCTGTGAGCCCTAACACACAGTCCACCTTAAAACAGTGGCTGGTTGTGCAAAGGGCTATGTTTGCAAATGCAGACTAGCCCAGGCTCTATATTGAGCCCTGAACAGCAAAATGGCCAAACCTGTAAAGGTTTTGGGCCCAGTTGTTCAGTATATGGCTTTAATAGCTCAAGCTAAGTCTCAACTTGAGACTGGCTAAATTTTAAATAGGTTTAACATAATAACAAAGCAGGCTATGCCTGCAATTAGCTTTAATTAGGAATAAATTGGTCTTAATTGACTGGAATTAGTTTAAAAGTGGCTAAAATTGAAATAGTTCTTAGAAATAAATCCGGCCAGCCCTTAAATACTAATACCAGGGCTGGCTATTAGTTAAATAGGTTCAAAACAAGCTGAAATCTGCCCTAGGTAAGTTAGTAAATCAGCAGTGCTCTTAGGGGCACAATAGGGTATTGAAAAGGTAAAATAGTAACTAGTAAGAACTTAGGAGGGTAATAGGGACATTCATACTCCTGATTTCTGCAATTTTGCAGAGATTTAGGGGTATAATGGTCTCTTAAAAATGGGAAATCTGTAAAAATCTCAAACCCCTAAGGTTATACTAGTAAAAGGCCCTAAAAGGAATCTTTTGGAACCTTCCAGCACATGCTGGAAGGATTTCTGGTAACAGAATTGGGGGGTTAAGTGTACATTTCACAAATTTTAGAGGGGGAAAGTTGGGATTAATCCCATAACTTTCCCCCCAAGTTTTCAGCCTTTAGTTGGCTATAAATACACCCTTAAAAGAGCTGAAAAGGGGGGGATTCCACTGTATAACAAATCTGAGATAATATTTGGGGATTCCACTGATATAACAATCTGAGAAAATATTTTTGGGGTTCCATTGGAGAGTAATCTGAAAACTTAAGCTGAAATTCATACAAAAGCATTGAGAGATAAAAGAGCAATAGAACAGTAGGAACTTCTCAGTAGAATTCACTGGTTTTCATTGGTTTTCTGCCGTGTTCTTCTGCTCAAAATTGGATTGGGTTTCTTCTGTTACGTTGTTGATTCACACCTGTTGTTGCTGTGTTGTTGGGCTCGTTGATATTCAAATCCTCTACTATTGCATTGTCTTGTTTGATCCTTGCTGTACTTACTCGCTTCTGTCTCCCTTAGACTCATTGGTTCTTTCTATTTGATCCAGGTACACTTCTCTATTTCTGATGAAGATGTAGATGCTGAAATGCTGTAATGAATGAAGTGCCTGTTTAATCCATTTGTCATTTTGTATTCTTTAATTAATAGTTTAATTATAGTATTATGTAGTAGTTGAATAACAGAAAAACGATACTAATGCTGTAATAATGTAGTACTAGCAGTAGTATAAGTAGTAATATAGTGTAGGCAGCTTGTCACTTAGTTTAATTAGGAAAACTTAAAACATAAGTTAATCCATAATACTTGCAAAAACTGATAAGCACTAAGTTCACAAACACCCGACCGTATAGTTAATTACATTATCACTGATTTGCATTTAGGTAATAATAAGTGAAAAGCGTTAGGTCAAGCAGTGATTCGTTCATGTTTTGGGTAATAATCTGATAATAAAACGAGTTATAAGGGAATCAACAGTATAATTATGCACAAGCCTTAGAGTCATTCATCTGTAGATGTTTAAAGTCGAATCATGGAATAACCAGACTGTATAATCGTTGTTAATATAGTTAGTCTAAATTCGAAAATCAGGAATAAAATCTGTAGCAGGCTAAGAAAAGGGGTAACTGGATATTGAAGCTGTTTAATTCAAATCAAGTTTATAGTGTTAAAATGTTTAGCTAGAAATGCAACGATGAGTATAATCAGTCCAGATTCACAGTTAATTGGGTTAGTTTTCCTGTAAATCACCTTCTCAGATTCAGTATTGACTTCAAACATTAATATAATAAGAAGTAGCCTATTAGTCCAAATATATGAAAACCAGTAATTGATTTGTAATTGATATGTGATGAATTGGTGTATTGATCTTTTACTGAATAAATAAAATGCTTTGTTTCAAATGAGTGTCTCTGTTCTTTTACTTCACTGTAATTGTTATTTATATTAAGCTTAATGTATATTATGGGCCCAAATCGTTATATCAAGTTAATAAGGCCAGCAAGCTTAAGCCCAAAACAACCTGGAGATTGCCTGGGCCTTAAAGGCCTGGACCCATGCTGATCCATGCTAAGCGAAATGAAAAGAAGACCAGGCCCAATAAGTAATAAGAATTCGACGGGCCTGGATTACTATAGAATTAGTATTACGATTAAGGCAAAAACAAATATAGAAAACTTAGCCAAATATTAGTACCCTTTAATAAATAATTTGGGACGAGCCTCGCCCGAATAACACCGGGGCTCCCATTTAGTAATAATATAAACACGAATAGACCCGGGAAAGCTAATAGCTAATTCCATAGCTTCTCCCAAAAGATTTAAAAGCCGATAGACGTTACTTTAGGGCACGATTTTAATTTACCTTCCTATGAACGAGTGTGCACTTGGTGCGACTCAAATCCAAATCTCGGCAAAGCCGAAATACTCCAAAAGTCATAGGCGTACTGGTTGCGGTATGACTCGAGGCGTGTTTCCGCGATGTCGCAAAATTCCTAAAAAATAATATTTAACGCGAAAAGCACATTATGTTGTTAAAATCTATAACTGAGTCAAATAAAAGTCAAAACGACAGTGGAGCGACCGTGCTAAAACCACGGAATCCGGGAGTGCCTAACACCTTCTCCCGGGTTAACAGAGTTCCTTATCCGGACCTCTGCTTCGCAGACATTTTAAAAGAGTCAAAATTCCTCGGATTCGGGATCAACCGGTGACTTGGGACACCATTGTCATTCCCAAGTGGCGACTCTGATTAATCTCTAATGAAATCCCGAACCGATTGTCCTTATATTGGAAAAACTCCTTCCCTTGCGTTACTTTATCCGTCTCGGGTAATTGAGCGTCGGGGTATACCCTACAAGTGTATTTATACTCCTTGCGCATGTTTGGGGTAGTAAAAAGGGAGGTGTGACACCGCCATGGTCATATTGTTGGGATCGGGTTGCACGCCGCAACAGTGTGATGTTTATTTCAGTATCTATAATTGCTTGTATGTGTTCTGTTTCCTATTTTTCCGAGGAGGTCCATGATAGTGTGAGAGTTGAATAGTTCTCTCTAGTGTTCGCCTTCCTTTTGTACCACGTACGAATTAATAGCCTACTAGCACATTGTATCATCTTGTGGGACTTTTGATTATGTCCGATGTGGCTTATCGCCTGAGCAGTTCGTACTGGGTGAGATGAGATTATGTGATTTGGGGTCAGTGCAAACCGATTATATGAAGTATATTATAGAGGAAAGGATCATCCTCTAGTTTAGGACAAGGTAATGGATCCTGTCAGGAGTATATATCCAATGAATTGTTGATTGAATAGTTGGTTATGAATAGCGGCACATCTCTTCCATCGTGTCAGTATTGTAAAAGTTAGAACAAGACCTATGTAGACCATGAGGTGCAATGAGAGCATCCGATTCGTCGAATTTTTGGCTGATTTGGTCATAAAAATATTATCGTGGTCCTATGGATTTTGTGTTGCAAGGTAAGAATCAAGCAAAGTTATGCAGTCATGTTTGAGGACGGCGTGTGAGGAATAATTGTGTGATCTCTTGATAAAAACAAGCCTGACATAGAATTCCGGATGTTGGAATTAGGCTTTAAGACTTAATTGTTAAACAAGAGGGAATATCTTCAGATATATCAGGCTAATGTGCTCAGCTGAGTCCTAGATTTATTGGCCCTTTTGAGATTTTGAGGCATGTCGGGGAGGTTGCTTATGAGTTGGCCTTACCTCCCAGCCTAGCCGGAGTCCATTCCGTATTTCATGTCTTTATGCTTCGGAGATACCATGGTGACCCGTCACATAGGTTGGATTTCACTTCTGTTCAGCTAGACGAGGATTTGTCTTATGTTGAGGAGCCAATAGCCATTCTAGACAGGCATGTCAGAAAGCTAAGGTCAAAGAACATCGCTTTGGTAAAGGTTCAGTGGCGGGGTCAGCCGGTCGAGGGGGAAACTTGGGAGACCGAGCAGGATATGCGCAGCCAGTACCCTCATCTTTTCACTACTCCAGGTATGTTTTCTATGCTCGTTCGAGGACAAACGAATCTTTAAGTGTGGGAAGATGTAATGACCCGACCGGTCGTTTTAGAAAATTACGCCACAATCCCCAATTTAACTGTTCCCCTAAGTTCATTTATGCTATTGTGGTTTGCCGGGAGAGTCGGTTCATTTATGCTAAGCGAAATGAAAAGAAGACCAGGCCCAATAAGTAATAAGAATTCGACGGGCCTGGATTACTATAGAATTAGTATTACGATTAAGGCAAAAACAAATATAGAAAACTTAGCCAAATATTAGTACCCTTTAATAAATAATTTGGGACGAGCCTCGCCCGAATAACACCGGGGCTCCCATTTAGTAATAATATAAACACGAATAGACCCGGGAAAGCTAATAGCTAATTCCATAGCTTCTCCCAAAAGATTTAAAAGCCGATAGACGTTACTTTAGGGCACGATTTTAATTTACCTTCCTATGAACGAGTGTGCACTTGGTGCGACTCAAATCCAAATCTCGGCAAAGCCGAAATACTCCAAAAGTCATAGGCGTACTGGTTGCGGTATGACTCGAGGCGTGTTTCCGCGATGTCGCAAAATTCCTAAAAAATAATATTTAACGCGAAAAGCACATTATGTTGTTAAAATCTATAACTGAGTCAAATAAAAGTCAAAACGACAGTGGAGCGACCGTGCTAAACCACGGAATCCGGGAGTGCCTAACACCTTCTCCCGGGTTAACAGAGTTCCTTATTCGGACCTCTGTTTCGCAGACATTTTAAAAGAGTCAAAATTCCTCGGATTCCGGATCAACCGGTGACTTGAGACACCATTGTCATTCCCAAGTGGCGACTCTGATTAATCTCTAATGAAATCCCGAACCGATTGTCCTTAAATTGGAAAAACTCCTTCCCTTGCGTTACTTTATCCGTCTCGGGTAATTGAGCGTCGGGGTATACCCTACAAGTGTATTTATACACCTTACGCATGTGCGGGGTAGTAAAAAGGGAGGTGTGACAGCTCTGGCGACTCTGCTTGGGGATCCAACCCTGAACTTCGGTTTCAGGGTTTAAGAACTCGAGCTCCTTAGAAATGCCGTTTGTGTTTTTTGTTTGACTTCATTATATGATTTGAACAACATGCTATGTGTTTTATCGCTTTGATATTGTCTGGACTGTATATATAAAATTGTGCCGAAAACCCTTCTCTCTTCTCCCCCGGGGATGTGCTTACTGGTTGAGACTCCCCTTTCTGTTAAAAGTCACCTTAAATTAAGAAAACAGAGGCCGGATAAGTTACAAAGCCGATTGACTCCGCGGGTCACCGGTACGTAGCCCCCTCCTCGATTCGAGTTGTCCGCTCGGGTACACGGTCTAGCAATCCATGAAACCGTAAGATTTTGAACATAGGTCTAGGACGATTATTTGCATCATGTTTGACTTAGGGGACTCAACACAGGGGTTGGGTCCGTCTAGGACAGGTGACCCGGTATTGAAAAGACCGAGCATACTATGTGTTGCATTTTATTGTCCTTGATCGTTATGCGGACCGGCGGAAATCCCGAGATTGGAAAATTGTTGAAAAAGAAAAAGAGAGAGAGAAAAATAATGATTTGTAGAAAATAGGTATCCGGAAAATTTGAAAATTTGAAAAAATATAGGTGGAACATTTTTGTGGAAATAATTGGTCAAATAATCTGACCGAACTACGCAGGTTTGATTCTCGCCATTAGGTGGGATACGTAGGCAACCCTTAAACGGGTCCAACCACACTTTTAGAAAAAAAAAGACCAAAAAGATTTTCTTTTCAAATAATCGAGGTGATTGCTATTTTTGGAAATAGCCGAATGTTCCGAAAGGACGACGGAAGGCTGTTTTTGCAAAAATGGCCGCTTCGAAAATTATTTTCCTTTTCTTTCATTCAAAATTGAAAATTTGCATTGAAAAAGATTTTTCCTTTTCTAAAATAAAATCACCTTAATAAATGTGCAGGACGAGCACGATGATGAATGAACAATTTTTCCTAAATAAAATCCCTTTGGAGCTGAGATTATGGTGGCAGGACATGGGATCCGATGGTCAAGATTGGGTCAAGAAGTACTTGAAAGGCCTTACGGGGTTGCTTGAAATAGTTCCTCGGGTGATGTGATTAGAGCGTTGGTCTCGTTTTGGGATTCGGCACACAACGTATTTCATTTCCCAGATTTTGAGCTTACCCCTACTTTAGAGGAGGTTGCCTTCTACATTGGGAAGACCGAGGTTCCGCTGAAAGGAAAATACCCGGTATCTCCGAGGATGGTGACAGTACATCGTTTCCTCGACTCTTTGAAAATTGCCCGGAATGTTCATAATGAAGATCTGGCCAACGGGTTTTGTTCTTTAAGCTTCATCTACAATAGGTTTGGACACGTTGGGGGTTTCAATGATCTTACCAACAAATTATGTTGTAAGTCCAATCGGGCGAAATGGGAAGAACACCGGAGGTTCGCATTTTTGGTGGCATTTCTTGGAGTTGTTGTATTCCCGAGGAAAGATGGACATATCAATATAAAAGTCGCCGGGGTAGCTACCACACTGATAGTACAAGAAAACTGTACTCTGGCCCCGATGATTGTTGCGGATATCTATCGTGCTCTGACTGCGTGCAAAGCGGGGGCTACTTTCTTCGAAGGGTGTAACTTGATCTTGCAAATTTGGCTAATTGAGCATCTGTGCCACCACCCTTCATTCTCGAGCTATGGTTCGGCCGATCGGACATGTTTGGAAGAGTTCAATGCGAGGACAAAAGAAGTAAAGTTGCCCGAGGGAGTCCAAGGCTGGATTGTGTATTTTCGATCACTAACCGACGGTCAAATTGATTGGACGTATGACTGGTTACCTCTTGACGAGGTAATATACATGCCAACGGAGGGATCGCCGTTTTTGATCATGGGTTTGAAGAGTATACAACCTTATGCTCCATACAGAGCTTTGCGACAGTTAGGGCGGTGTCAGATTATTCCGAGGGACGGAGACCTCAGTGTGCAGGCTGTGGAGATTGGTCCAGACGGGCAATTCCCGGAAGCAAAAATCCGGCAAATCTGGAACGAATGCCAAAATCTGAAGATTGATACTTGTGTGCCGAATAGAGCAAGAGGGGAGATATCACCTGGATACTCCACCTGGTACCGACGAGGGGTCGAACACGAACGTCTTTCAAAGAGACCTCACTTGCAAGACCTGATAGAGCAATCCGAGGAAAATCTGAAATGGGCGGCCAAGGAAAAGGAATATAAGGCAAAGATCAGTCTGTTGGAAGATAAACTGAGAAATCTTCATTTCGAAAGCGGCTTACAAGCAGCATCCGATGAAGGGGAAAAGAAACAGCTGAAAAAAGAAAATGATATGTTGAAGGCTCAAATAGCTCAAATGAAAATTGTATCCGAGACTCCAGTTCGTTCAGCCCGCGATGAAAAGTTAATTGAGATTCTTCGCCGGAAAGTGAATGACTACAGCTTTGATTTGGACGTAGCTGAAAAAGAGTTAGCCAAGGCTCGGAAGCAAATGGACAAAGACGCCGAGGAAAGAGCCAAGTTAGTCCAGCAACTACAAGGCAAGCATGATGTTGAAATAGCTCAGCTTAGAAAGAAAATGATCTCAGCCACGGCCAAGAGCAACAAGATTATCAAAGATCTTGAGGAAGAAAGAGAATATTGCTACACGACCATGTCTAGATTAAAATTGGAGCTACAACAGGTGCAAAAGGACAACCAACATGTCTTGGACGCTCGCAATCAACAAATAAGTCGTCTATTGCAAGAAAAAGGGGTCATCAGAGAAAAGATTGTTCGTATCGCCCAGTACATCACTCGAAAGACTCAGCTTTGTGAAGATATGACTCGGAGGACTTTTGTATCTGCAGTGAAGTATTTTGTACAACAAGTCATGGCCGACCTGGATAGGCTTCAAATGGGTTTAGCATATAGGCCCGCGGCAAGGCCGAACGATGCCTCGCGGGCACTAGGTGCATTAATGTACTCTTAGGTCATGCATCATCTTTTATTTTATTTTTTTTCTTTCTTTTTCTTGAACATCACTTTGTAATCAAGGTTTTGAATTATCAATGAGAAAACAAAGTGTTGTTACCAATTCTTTTGCTTTATGTCATTTCCTTTATATCCGCTAGGCAAATAAATAGGAGCGTGATTATGAAAACGGCAAGAAAAACAAGAAAAAAAAGAGAGAGAAAAGCAAGAAAAGAAAAAGAAAAAAAAAGAGCAAGAAAAAAAAAAGCAAAAGGAAAAGAAAAGAAAAGAAGAAAAGAAAGAAAGAAAACAAAAGAGCGGGAAAAGAAAATGACGATTGAAGTGAGCAGCAGCCGGGATGATGCATAACGATTCGAGGAAATGTATTTGCTTTTAAAGTCGTTGCATCTTATTAAGCGCTAACAACTAACGAGTGTTGATGTTTGTGAGTCCAGATTTTCTAGGCAACCGGCATACTGGCTACCCACTCATACAACACCAGATCCAAAAAGATGACAAAGGCTGTATCCCAGGAGATCGAGGCAACCATTGTAGACCCTGCTCACGAAGAAGAGATCGTGGACGTGGCAGGGATGAAAGAAGAAATGTACAAGTTAAGACAACAGATGGCTGAAATGTACCAGGCTTGGTCGAGAGGTCAACCACTACCAGCCTATCCTGCTAACCCTGCATATGTCCCTCCAGCCAATCCTAACCCCGAGCCACCAACATTGAACTCATCCTCCACCTACCCCGATTACCCTCACTACTATGCTTCCACCTCCCAAATACCACCACCTCCAGCCAAGCAAACACCACCTCAGGTTCCACAAGTTGCTCCTGTATATGTGGCACCTCCGCCCGCTGTTATCCACAAATCCTCTAGCGAACCAATGTTTCACATCCAGGATTCCCACTACTACCCCCCGGAGCCTACTTTCAGACAACACGAGTCTCACGCTCCCATGATAGAAGCAAGTGCCGGGCAGGAGGAAATGGCTCGGAAGGTGAAGAGTCTTGAGAACGCTTTCCGCAATATGCAAGGGCTGGGAGGGCAAGTAAGTGTAGCCTACAAAGACCTGTGTTTGTTCCCTGAGGTGCAGCTTCCTGCAGGATTTAAGTTGCCTAAGTTCGACATGTACAACGGACACGGGGATCCAGTAGCTCATCTAAGAGGATATTGTAGCAAGATGAGAGGCGCGGGAGGTAGAGATGAATTGTTGATGGCGTACTTTAGCCAAAGTTTGAGTGGATCAGCTCTGGAATGGTATACCCGACAGGACCATACAAGATGGTTCGTTTGGGATGACTTAGCGCAAGCTTTCGCTAGTCACTTTCAGTACAATCTGGAGATCATACCCGACAGGTTATCCCTTACCAAGTTGGAGAAAAAGCCAGGAGAGAGCTTTAGAGAATACGGCTTTAGATGGAGGGAACAGGCCGCTAGAGTGGATCCACCGATGAAAGAAGGAGAGATGGTGGATTGTTTTCTGCAAGCTTTGGATCCAACGTACTACGGCCATCTAGTGTCTGCAATCGGGAAAAGTTTCAACGAAGTTGTGAAAATGGGAAGTTTTGTAGAAGAGGGTTTGAAGACAAACAAGATTATGAGTTTTTCGGCTATCAAAGCCACTAATCAAGCTATACAGAGTGGAAGTGGAGGAGTGATGGGAAAGAAGAAGAAAGAAGAAGTGGCAACCGTTGAAAGCAGGCCCTGGAGTCGCAACCCACATTATATACCACCCATACCTTACCGCCAACACCCACCAAGCCCGTCAACCCCATATAATCCACCACCACCATCTTACCCGCCAAATCCCTACAATGCACCGAGCCCATATAACCCACCACCACCACCATACCCACCGACCGTACCACATTACCATCACCCTCAAACCCAAGCTTATCCACCACCACCACCCCACGTGTGGAGAGCTCAAGCTCCACACAATGTGTACCATACCCAAAACACATACCCAACCCCTAAACCTTACCGAAACCAGAATAGACCTAGGCCGGACGCTGATTGGAGAAACAAAGCAAGAAAGACATTCACTCCTCTCGGAGAGTCATATACCAGTCTTTTCCACAGGTTGAAAGAATTAGGGATGTTGAGGCCAATCGCACCAAAAAATCCAAACCCACCCCCGAAAAATCTTGATTCTTCTGTCAGATGTGAATATTGTTCAGGAACGTTGGGCCACGATACCGAGAAGTGTTGGCAATTAAAGAATGCCATTCAAGATCTTATCGATGAGAGGAGAATTGAAGTGCAGGCTCCCGAGGCCCCAAACATTACCCAGAATCCATTGCCGAATCACCACGAAACGAATATGATAGAAACTGGTGCAGGGTGATGGCAATCAAAAACCATCTCAGGCCGTCATGATGATAAAGTCGAGTGACAAGTTAGAGAAAGAAATTGTGAAAGAGGAAGTAATTGTCGAGAAACCAAAGCCAGTAGTGATGGGAAGTTTAAAGGTGGTAGTTCCAGGTGCAAAGACGATCGTGACTGTGAAAGGAGCAAATGCAGAGCCAGTAATCATAAAACCAGTAGTGCAAATGCCAGTGGTGAATACAAAGACTGTGCCTTGGAACTATAACAAGGTAACAGTAGTTTACAAGGGAAAGGAGATTTCTGGAGAGATTAATGAAACGCATGGACTCACACGATCTGGAAGGTGTTTTGCTCCAGAGGAACTGAGAAAGATGAAAACGGTAAAAGAAAGTCAATTGAAAAAGCCAGTGTCGGAGGAGGAAGCAGAGGAATTTCTTAAGAAAATGAAGTCGCAAGAGTACTCAGTGGTTGAGCAGTTAAGAAAGACCCCGGCCCAGATTTCTTTGTTATCTCTGTTGATACATTCAGAGGAGCACCGGAAGGCTCTTATGAAGATTTCTAAATGAGGCTCATGTTCCGGAAAAAATTTCAGTGTGTCATTTGGAGAAGATTACCAACAAAATTTTCGAGTCTAATAGGATCACCTTCTCTGATAGGGAGCTGCCGGTGGAAGGAACTGAACACAATAAAGCATTGTACCTCACAGTAAAGAGTGAAGAATCAGTCGTGACCAGGGTACTGATTGACAATGGATCGAGTGCCAATATTTGCCCGCTGTCAACCTTAGGAAAGCTGAACATTAGCCCGGACAGGATCCGGAGGAACAATATCAATGTGAGAGGGTTTGACGGCGGAGGTAAGAACACACTGGGAGATATTATTTTGGAAGTGACCATCGGTCCCGTTGATTTTATGATGGAGTTCATGGTGCTTGATATTGCCGTATCATATAACCTGCTGTTAGGTCGACCCCGGATTCATGCGGCCAAAGCGGTACCATCTTCTCTACACCAGATGGTCAAGTTTGAATGGGAGCAGCAAGAGATTGTTGTACACGGAGAGGAAAATGCTTGTAACGTGGTAGCACCTTTTGACGGTATTGATGGGGATAGAGGTCCTTGGGTCTACCAAGTGACGGATGCTATAGAGGTGAACAGAGTTGCTGAAGGAGAAAAGTTATCAACCCCGATGTTGGCACCAACTGCTGTAATGGTGGCCAGAGAAATGCTGAAAAACGGATTTGCACCGGGGAGGGGATTA
The DNA here is from genome assembly GCA_032618575.1 of Nicotiana noctiflora. Lineage (NCBI taxonomy): Eukaryota > Viridiplantae > Streptophyta > Magnoliopsida > Solanales > Solanaceae > Nicotiana > Nicotiana noctiflora. Next base: position 338,423 of record JASVEL010002114.1, read on the forward strand.
GGTAAAACACTGCAAGGAATCACTCAACCAGTTCAGCTTCCGGAGAATAAAGGCACATTCGGCTTAGGGTTCAAACCCACCTTTGCCGATATCCAAAGAGCCTCTAAAGCCAAGAGAAACTGGACCTTGCCCAAACCCATACCCAAATTATCCGACATCTTTATCGGGCCTGGTACAAAACATCAACCATCTGCTGCAGCAAAGTGCATTGAGACCCAACTTGATGAAGAAAGGCTTGGTTTTAAGAAATTGTTCTGGGAGGTGAATACGATTGAAGCAGGGGAAGGCACGAGCAACATGGACGTGCAATTTGTGGGGCCCAGAGTCACATTGAACAATTGGGAAGCTACTCCTTTCCTTATCCGGAAGGAGTCTTGGTAGTTAGCTCAAAATTTCATCATTGTTTCCCCGAAAGTTGTTATTTCCCCATTCCCCTCATGAAAAAAAAAAGTCATCACCATGTATCCCGAACATTGTTCGTTTCTTTTATTAATGAAATGCAGTTTTTCCTTTTTTCTTCACTTTTGCCTTATTTTTCTTTATTTTTCCTTTTGTACAGTTTTGCATGTGTTGATTCCAATGCCATGTCATGCGTGAAGGATTCTAGACCCAGTTCCGACAATCACGTTACTATACAGGAAATCGAGGAAGATAGTGAAATAGAATGTGAGGATGAGGAAGCCCTGGAGGAAATAAGTAAGGACATGAAACAATACGAGGAAAAACCCAAACCGAATCTAAGTGATACTGAATCTGTAAATTTGGGGAGCAAAGATGATGTCCGAGAAACAAAGATTAGTGTACATTTGGAGGCACCCCTCAGGGATGAATTGATAAGGTTGTTACATGAATTTAAGGACATTTTTGCCTGGTCCTATGATGACATGCCCGGGCTTAGCACGGATCTAGTGGTACACAAGTTGCCGATTTACTCTGAATGCCGGCCGGTAAAACAAAAGCTGAGGAAATTCAAAACGGACATTAGCGTGAAGATAAAAGAAGAGGTGAATAAGCAGTTTGAGGCAAAGGTCATAAGAGTTACCAAATACCCCACCTGGTTGGCAAATGTTGTGCCGGTCCCAAAGAAAGATGGTAAAACCAGAGTGTGTGTAGACTATAGAGACCTCAACAAAGCTAGTCCGAAGGACGACTTCCCATTGCCAAACATTCACATATTGATCGACAACTGCGCCAAGCATGAGATCGGTTCGTTTATGCCGGTTATCACCAGATCCTGATGGACGAAGAAGACGTTGAGAAAACCGCCTTCATTACACCTCGGGGAACGTATTGTTACAGAGTAATGCTGTTTGGATTGAAGAATGCCGGGGCAACTTACATGAGGGCAATGACCACTATGTTTCATGATATGATGCATAGAGAAATTGAGGTATATGTGGACGATGTCATCATAAAGTCCAGAAAACAACCTGATCACGTGAAAGATTTGAGGAAGTTTTTCCAAAGACTCCGGAGGTACAATCTGAAGCTCAATCCGGCGAAGTGTGCTTTTGGAGTACCTTCAGGGAAACTACTGGGGTTTATTGTGAGCCGGCGAGGTATTGAACTGGATCCATCAAAGATCAAGGCTATTCAAAGTCTACCTCCGCCGAAGAACAAGAAGGAGGTCATGAGCTTATTGGGAAGGTTGAATTACATTAGTCGGTTCATTGCTCAGTTGACATCAACATGCGAGCCGATTTTCAAGTTGTTGAAGAAAGACGCAGCAGTGAGATGGACCGACGAATGTCAAGAAGCCTTTGACAAGATCAAAGAATATTTGGCCAATCCTCCGGTGTTAGTTCCTCCAGAACCAGGGCGACCTCTGATTTTGTATTTGACGGTGCTAGATCACTCTTTCGGTTGTGTACTGGGTCAACATGATGAGACAGGCAAGAAAGAACAGGCCATATACTACCTCAGCAAAAAGTTTACATCTTACGAGGTGAAGTATACCCAACTGGAGAGAACTTGTTGTGCATTGATTTGGGTGGCTCAGAAGCTAAAGCATTATTTGTTAGCATACACTACGTACTTGATATCACGATTGGATCCTCTCAAGTATATCTTTCAGAAGCCCATGCCTACGGGAAGACTGGCCAAATGGCAGATTCTGCTCACAGAATTTGACATTGTTTATGTAACTCGTACGACAATGAAGGCACAAGCTATTGCGGACCACTTAGCCGAGAATCCGGTGGATGATGAATATGAGCCATTGAAAACATACTTTCCGGATGAAGAGGCAATGCTTGTCGAGGAGACGGAGCAAGAGGAGAGGCCAGGATGGAAAATGTACTTTGACGGAGCCGTCAACAGCAGGGGCGTTGGTATCGGAGCGGTACTCATTTCAAGTACGGGTCAACACTATCCCGTCACAGCTCAGCTTCGATTTTTCTGTACCAACAATATGGCCGAATACGAGGCGTGCATCTTGGGATTAAGGATGGCGATTGACATGGGTATTCAAGAGATTTTGGTCATGGGTGACTCGGATCTCTTGGTACACCAAATTCAAGGGGAATGGGAGACACGAGATTTGAAATTGATACCATATCGGTATTGTTTGCACGAGTTGTCTCAAAGATTCCAGTCTATAGAATTCAAGCATATCCCGAGAATGCACAATGAGATTGCAGATGCTTTGGCCACATTGTCCTCTATGTTGCATCATCCGGACAAGACATACATAGATCCGCTCCAGATCCAAGTCCGAGATCAGAATGCTTATTGCTTCGTTGTGGAAGAAGAGTCGGATGGAGAGCCGTGGTATCATGATATTAGAGAATATTTGAAAGTTGGCAAATACCCAGAGCAAGCCACAGGAGACCAAAAGAGAGCCATCAGGCGTCTAGCCAATGGATTTTTCTTCAGTGGAGGAGTGGTATATAAAAGAACACCAGATCTGGGTTTATTGAGATGTGTGGACGCACAACAAGCAGAAGAAATTATGATTGAAGTACACGCTGGAGTATGCGGACCCCACATGAGCGGATATGTGCTAGCAAAGAAGATTTTGAAAGCAGGGTATTACTGGCTCACGATGGAGCGTGATTGTATCAGGTATGTAAAGAAATGCCATCAATGCCAGGTACATGGGGATCTGATCCACTCCCCGCCTTATGAGTTGCACACAATGTCGGCACCTTGGCCCTTTGTTGCTTGGGGCATGGATGTCATCGGCCCAATAGATCCAACCGCTTCTAATGGGCACAGGTTTATTCTAGTCGCAATTGATTATTTCACCAAGTGGGTCGAAGCTAAGACATTCAAGGCGGTGACGAAGAAAGCGGTGGTGGATTTTGTGCACGAGAACATCATATGCCGATTTGGAATCCCCAAAGTGATTATCACAGACAATGGAGCCAATTTAAACAGTCATTACATTAGTGAGTCAAATGGTTACTCAGACTTCACCATCCGCTCTCACCAGCCAAAGGCAAATGGTGCAGTAGAAGCAGCAAATAAGAACATCAAGAAGATTCTCCGGAAAATGGTGGAGGGATCCAGGCAGTGGCATGAAAAGTTACCCTTTGCTCTCATGGGTTACCGCACGACGGTACGTACTTCTATCGGAACCACACCTTATACCCTGGTGTATGGAACAGAGGCCGTTATACCCGCAGAAATAGAAATACCGTCATTGCGAATTATAGCCGAATCCGAGATAGATGACGATGAATGGGTAAAGGCCCGGTTAGAACAGTTGAATTTGATTGATGAGAAGAGATTGGCCGCAGTCTGTCATGGACAGTTGTATCAGCGGAGAATGGCCAGAGCATATAATAAGAAGGTACGACCTCGAACGTTTGAAGTCGGACAACTGGTATTGAGGCGTATCTTACCACATTGGGCAGAGGCAAAAGGCAAATTTGCGCCGAATTGGCAGGGACCGTTCGTGGTATCGCGGGTGTTGTCCAATGGAGCATTATACTTAACTGATGTTGAAGGAAAGTGCGTAGAGACTGCTATCAATTCAGATGCAGTCAAAAGATACTATGTATGATTCCTTTTCAATTGTATGTTTTGTATTTTGTTGTGATTTTGGAATTGAAATGACGAAGGCATTTTATTCTCTATCCAAACACTTTATCCATTGATAACCCCTTTGAGCCTTAATGAATGAATTCTTTCATATCCCTCTCTCGAAATCGCTCTAGTACAATAAGATCGAAAATGCCAGAATGAAAAATGAATTGATAGAAAAATGAAAAAAAAAATGAAAAAAATGAAATGAAAAAAATGAAAAAAAATGATGAAAAAAATGAAATGAAAAAAAAGAGAAAAAGACAAAGAAATCGGGAAAAAGTAAAAAAGAAATCCATCTAACTTATGAAGTTGGATGAACTACGTCTGACTTGATCCCGAAAGGGTACGTAGGCAGCCTCTCCGAGGTTCAGTCACAACAAAGGAAAAAATCCAAAAATTCCCCACATATTGAAACTGGGGCAGAAGTTATGTTTAATAATTCCGAGAGTTGTAAATATTTTTAACCCTCGTTGAAATTTTGAGCCTTTATATCTTTCTTTCTTAACCCACCCAAAAGCCACGTTATAGTCCAAAGAAAGACCTTCTGATCAATTTTGAAATGATAACAAATACAACGAAGGAGGAGCGAAGCATCGGATAATACCCGTGGTACAGAAAACAAAATACAAAAAGGAAAAATGGAAAAAATAAAAAAAAAATGAGAGAGTCTCATCAGTGAAAACCTTAGCCGGCACCGTGAGGCGATTGTAAGGTTGAGAGAAATAAAATGAGAGAGTCTCATCAGTGAAAACCTTAATCGGCACTGTGAGATGATTGTGAGGTTGAGAGAATAAATGAGAGAGTTCTATTGGTGAAAACCTTTCGAGGCACCTTAGGGCGATCGTGAGGACTATCAGAAAAGAGAAAAGGCAACAAAAAAGAGTATCGGTTTGGGTCAAAGGCAATTCGAAGTCTGAATAACGATTGGAACGAACTGGGTCAGAGTTTAAATACATGGCATGGTCAGCGGAATCAGCCAGCAAATACCCAGATAAGTTCTGTCATCTCTCCAAAATACCCTTACCCTTTCTTTCATTTTTTCTGCATTTCATTGTTTACCTTTTGAGAGCTAACTACCGGCTCCCGATAACGGAAGTTGAAACAACACTGGATCAGAAAGGATAGAAGATTGGGGAAGGGAATAGAGAAGCTTGGCAAACATGGCCAAAGAAAAAGAAAACAAAACAAAAATGGAGAAATGAGAAAAATACAAAAAAAGAGTCTGCAAGGGACAAGAAGTCGAAAGTCATGCAACATGAGAAAGCAAAAACAAAGGAAGCAACAAGAAGTGGGGACGGCAGATGCCAGTTGCCAGCAGTTTATATCTAATAAATTTTGTTTCATGCAGGAACAAATTGTCACTAATCACTTTAAAGTGAATGTGACCAATGTGGAAAATTTAAAATACCAAAAAGAGAAAGTCCGCCGAATAAGTGGAGAAATTCACAGGCAAGAGATAACTTGGTAAAAGAAAATACCAAAAAGAGGAGGTAACATATTTTAAATCCATTCCCCAATCCTCAGGCTGAGGGAATATTTTTCTGCATTTGCATTGCACGTTTAAATTTCTGTTAGGCGCCCACCTTCAAATTCGGGAATATTTTCTGCATTTGCATTGCACGTTTAAATTTCTGTTAGGCGCCCACCTTCAAATACGGGAATATTTTTTGCATCGCATTGCATGTTTCAATTCTGTTAGGCGCCCACCTTCAAATTCGGGAATATTTTCTGCATTCGCATTGCACGTTTAATTTCTGTTAGGCGCCCACCTTCAAATTCGGGAATATTTTCTGCATTCGTATTGCACGTTTAATTTCCGTTAGGCGCCCACCTTCAAATTCGGGAATATTTTCTGCATTCGCATTGCACGTTTAAATTCTGTTAGGCGCCCACCTTCAAATTCGGGAATATTTTCTGCATTCGCATTGCACGTTTAAATTTCTGTTAGGCGCCCACCTTCAAATTCGGGAATATTTTCTGCATTCGCATTGCACGTTTAAATTCTGTTAGGCGCCCACCTTCAAATTCGGGAATATTTTCTGCATTCGCATTGCACGTTTAAATTTCTGTTAGGCGCCCACCTTCAAATACGGGAATATTTTCTGCATTCGCATTGCACGTTTAAATTTCTGTTAGGCGCCCACCTTCAAATTCGGGAATATTTTCTGCATTCGCATTGCACGTTTAAATTTCCGTTAGGCGCCCACCTTCAAATTCGGGAATATTTTCTGCATTCGCATTGCACGTTTAAATTGCTGTTAGGCGCCCACCTTCAAATACGGGAATATTTTTCAGGAAGGTAGCATCCTTGAAAATCCACTCCCCAGTCCTCAGGCTGCGGGAATATTTTCTGTATCGCATTGCACGTTTAATTTCTGTTAGCCGCCCACCTTCAAATACGGGAATACTTTTCTGCATCGCATTGCACGTTTAATTTCGTTAGGCGCCCACCTTCAAATACGGGAATACTTTTCTGTATCGCAGGCAAGGGATAATTGGTAAAAGAAAATACCAAAAAGAGGAAGGTAGCATCCTTGAAAATCCACTCCCCAGTCCTCAGGCTGCGGGAATATTTTCTGTATCGCATTGCACGTTTAATTTCTGTTAGCCGCCCACCTTCAAATACGGGAATACTTTTCTGCATCGCATTGCACGTTTAATTTCGTTAGGCGCCCACCTTCAAATACGGGAATACTTTTCTGTATCGCATTGCATGGTTTATATATTTAAAAGCCCACACTGGGGCAGAAAAAGAAAAAAAAAAGAGGTACTTTGTTGTTTTGTTTTGAGCAGGTTCAGCTCGGGATCAAGAAAAACAAGAAAATCAGCAAAAAAGAGAGTCATCAAGAAAACAAGAAAATCAACAAAAAGAGAGTCATCAAGAAAAACAAGAAAATCAACAAAAAAGAGGAAGATTCTGCATCACCGGAAAGGGAAGAAGAACAAAAGCTAGATTAGGAACAATTGTAATTGTAGGATCATAGCTTAGAATAGCTTCTTCATTTTACATTTTCCCCCCGGTGTAATAAGGAGTAAGTCAGCAGGTCTCAACAGTGTCAATGCAACAGTGAGTCCGGTAGTTTTTTTTAAAACTGCCAGACCTTCCCGAACTACACTGACCTGATTCCTGTTTAGCCCAGGATATGTAGGCAACCTCTAAAGCAAGGTGCGGTCAAAAGGTTTTCAAAAATGCTTTCACGGAATATGCCGATGTGCAAAAATCTCTCATTACTGCTCACTTGTCTCTCACCCGAGCCTCGGGGCTCCAAACCAAATATGTCACTTGTGAGCACATGATTTTTGCACTAAGCCTTTAAATTCCAAAATTAAAATAAATATGTTTTTGAGTGCAATTACTTGCTTTGTTTGAAATTAGTTATATTTTTGTGTGTTTGAATAAGTAAGAAATTAGAAAAAATCAAAAAAATAGTAGTAAGTAATTTGTTAGTTTAGTTAATTAGGAAATTAGTAAAATAGCTTAAGTAGTAGAAATTAGGAAAAATAGCAGAAAATTACCAAAAAATACTAGGAAATTAGAGTAGGTAGTAAATTAGGATTTATAATTTTTCATAAAAGAAAAGAAAAAAAAAGTATAAAAAGAAAATACATAAAAATCATTTAAAACCAGAAAATAAAAAAAATAGATATATATATGTATGCTGTGTAATTGAAACTGGGCCAATTGTGGTCCAAATCGTTGGCCCAGTCCTTGAGCCCAGAGCAGACCCGGTCCAGGTTTTTAATTGATTTGATCCCAGCCGTCCAACTTCAGTGATCTAACGTCTGGGATATTTAGTGGAATTATTGGTTTAATTAATTGTGGGAGATTTGATCTTGGCCGTCTGTGTGATTTAATCCAACGGCCAAACACTTTGGTCTCATAAGCGACGGAACGACGGCGTTTTAGTAACGCCCGTCCTCAGCCGTTGATCTCCTTCAATAAACGGCCCAGATCTCTTCAGCCTGCCCGAGTATAAATGGCTTTTGTCTGAAAGAAGACAAACCATTACATACAACCCTAAAGACAGCCGCCTCCTTCTTCATCTTCTTCATCTCCGCAAACTCAACGGCCATGGCGGCCACCACTCCTACGGTGGTCGCCGGCTTCTCTCACCTTTCCCCTTGTCTTCTCCTTCCTCTTCTCCATCTTCTTTACCCAAAACCCCCAGAAAACACCCTGCTTTTCAAAACCCCGGTCACCGGAGTTACACCGGTGACCACCAAAGTATGAGAACCCATCTCAAACCAATGCCGTTCTATTCTTCTCCATGAGATCTACCCAGCCATACTAGCCTCCACCCTCGAATCAAACCGGAACGTCTCGAATATCCCGAAGAAGGTCGTCGGAACCCTAACTCCGGCGACCCCAAATCCAACACCCAATCAAGACCTCGCCTTTACCACCCCCTGAACACCCTCTTGCAACTCAAATCAAAAAAGGCCTCGTCTTTAGGCCTGAAAGAAGAATCAGAAAAGATTGAAAAATCTGGAAAAAGAATAAAGAAAAAAGAGAAACAAGAAGAAGGCCTAGGAGAGTCTTAGAGAATAAAAAGGAGAAGAAAAAGGATAGGAAGCTCGGGGGACAGGCCCCGCGAGTTAAGTCCCTTTCCTTTTGTGCCTAGTTTCTTTTTCCTTTGCTTCTTCTGCATGTTTTGTGTTTTTACATGATTCCTATGCCTTCTTTGATTGTGTGTCTCACATGTTAGTCATAGGGTCTTTATTTGCTTCTCTTTTTGTTTCTGTTTAATACTTTTGTCCTCGATTTGGTTCTGTTTAGTTATGTTCTCTAGTTCGACTTGTCTGTGTTGTTTCTCTCCAATGATTGTTATCCCTCCTGTGTTTCGTAGTTGATTTGCATATTAGTTTTAGGTTCTCTATGTCTCTGCTTACCAGTTACTCTTTTCTTTTCAGTTCCTTCGCATGATAAGTATCAATTAGCCTTGCTGATATTCTGTTCTTTTTCTTTATTTCATTATTGTTTTAATATGCCCTGTATATCTTTGCCTTGCATGTTCCGATTGATTTGCGTTTCATATGTTAGTTGTAAGGCTATTCTTGGTTCTCTTTTGGTGATTCTGTTGTTATCTCGATCCTATACTTCTCATGCTAGTCTAGGACCCTTTTTGCTTATCTTCTCATGCTGTGAGTCCATGTTTAGTTCTCTGTGACCACACTGATTCATCTCCTATGCGTCCCTGTGTTCTTTAGGGTCTGTTAATGATAGGACTGGGCCTCTTTTAGCTTTCATGGTGTAGCTTTCTTCTCTTTTCACACTAAGTTGTTTTTGAAGCACCCTGATTGAACTTTCCTGTTTTCTTCACTATATCCTTCTCTTCTTCATCTTCATGATCATTAAGACTAGGCTTAGTACTTGAAAGGGGATTTTGATTGCCATGCTTAGTCCATTGCTCTCCTGTTTAAAATAAGTCCTATTTTATTCCCTTGTTGACTGTTTTCTGAGAGTTTTAGTGTCTATGTGTCTATACCCATGAATGCTAAGTGTTTTGGGGTTCTTTCCAGTATGTCACTTGACATGAATTGATTGTGGCTAAGCCTATTTGATCTTAATTGACACTTTGCCATGTGAGATTGAGTTTGTGAGTCTGACTGATTAAAACTCAACATTATCTATTCTCTCTTCTGAATTTTGATTAGTTGATAAACATTGTTTGGTTTCATATGGTTATGTGTATAATTATATGTTGAAATGGCTAAAACTGCAATAGTTCCTTGTCAATTGAACACTGTTAATGCTTTCATGCTTAGGTGAATTGGTTATAGCTGCTAGTGCTAAGTCTCATTAAGTGGTTAGTTTTGAAATAGGACATAAACTGAAAATTATCATAACTAGGCTATAAGTTTAATAATTGGCCTAAGAATGGTCAACCTTGCAAAAGGTTGACCAATTCTGTGAGCCCTAACACACAGTCCACCTTAAAACAGTGGCTGGTTGTGCAAAAGGCTATGTTTGCAAATGCAGACTAGCCCAGGCTCTATATTGAGCCCTGAACAGCAAAGTGGCCAAACCTGTAAAGGTTTTGGGCCTAGCTGTTCAGTATATGGCTTTAATAGCCCAAGCTAAGTCTCAACTTGAGACTGGCTAACTTTTAAATAGGTTAAACATAATAACAAAGCAGGCTATGCCTGCAATTAGCTTTAATTAAGAATAAATTGGTCTTAATTGACTAGAATTAGTTTAAAAGTGGCTAAAATTGAAATAGTTCTTAGAAATAAATCTGGCCAGCCCTTAAATACTAATACCAGGGCTGGCTATTAGTTAAATAGGTTCAAATCAAGCTGAAATCTGCCCTAGGTAAGTTAGTAAATCAGCAGTGCTCTTAGGGGCACAATAGGGTATTGAAAAGGTAAAATAGTAACTAGTAAGAACTTAGGAGGGTAATAGGGACATTCATACTCCTGATTTCTGCAATTTTGCAGAGATTTAGGGGTATAATGGTCTCTTAAAAATGGGAAATCTGTAAAAATCTCAAACCCCTAAGGTTATACTAGTAAAAGGCCCTAAAAGGAATCTTTTGGAACCTTCCAGCACATGCTGGAAGGATTTCTGGTAACAGAATTGGGGGGTTAAGTGTACATTTCACAAATTTTAGAGGGGGAAAGTTGGGATTAATCCCATAACTTTCCCCCCAAGTTTTCAGCCTTTAGTTGGCTATAAATACACCCTTAAAAGAGCTGAAAAGGGGGGGATTCCACTGTATAACAAATCTGAGATAATATTTGGGGATTCCACTGATATAACAATCTGAGAAAATATTTTTGGGGTTCCATTAGAGAGTAATCTGAAAACTTAAGCTGAAATTCATACAAAAGCATTGAGAGATAAAAGAGCAATAGAACAGTAGGAACTTCTCAGTAGAATTCACTGGTTTTCATTGGTTTTCTGCCGTGTTCTTCTGCTCAAAATTGGATTGGGTTTCTTCTGTTACGTTGTTGATTCACACCTGTTGTTGCTGTGTTGTTGGGCTCGTTGATATTCAAATCCTCTATTGTTGCATTGTCTTGTTTGATCCTTGCTGTACTTACTCGCTTCTGTCTCCCTTAGACTCATTGGTTCTTTCTATTTGATCCAGGTACACTTCTCTATTTCTGATGAAGATGTAGATGCTGAAATGCTGTAATGAATGAAGTGCCTGTTTAATCCATTTGTCATTTTGTATTCTTTAATTAATAGTTTAATTATAGTATTATGTAGTAGTTGAATAACAGAAAAACGATACTAATGCTGTAATAATGTAGTACTAGCAGTAGTATAAGTAGTAATATAGTGTAGGCAGCTTGTCACTTAGTTTAATTAGGAAAACTTAAAACATAAGTTAATCCATAATACTTGCAAAAACTGATAAGCACTAAGTTCACAAACACCCGACCGTATAGTTAATTACATTATCACTGATTTGCATTTAGGTAATAATAAGTGAAAAGCGTTAGGTCAAGCAGTGATTCGTTCATGTTTTGGGTAATAATCTGATAATAAAACGAGTTATAAGGGAATCAACAGTATAATTATGCACAAGCCTTAGAGTCATTCATCTGTAGATGTTTAAAGTCGAATCATGGAATAATCAGACTGTATAATCGTTGTTAATATAGTTAGTCTAAATTCGAAAATCAGGAATAAAATCTGTAGCAGGCTAAGAAAAGGGGTAACTGGATATTGAAGCTGTTTAATTCAAATCAAGTTTATAGTGTTAAAATGTTTAGCTAGAAATGCAACGATGAGTATAATCAGTCCAGATTCACAGTTAATTGGGTTAGTTTTCCTGTAAATCACCTTCTCAGATTCAGTATTGACTTCAAACATTAATATAATAAGAAGTAGCCTATTAGTCCAAATATATGAAAACCAGTAATTGATTTGTAATTGATATGTGATGAATTGGTGTATTGATCTTTTACTGAATAAATAAAATGCTTTGTTTCAAATGAGTGTCTCTGTTCTTTTACTTCACTGTAATTGTTATTTATATTAAGCTTAATGTATATTATGGGCCCAAATCGTTATATCAAGTTAATAAGGCCAGCAAGCTTAAGCCCAAAACAACCTGGAGATTGCCTGGGCCTTAAAGGCCTGGACCCATGCTGATCCATGCTAAGCGAAATGAAAAGAAGACCAGGCCCAATAAGTAATAAGAATTCGACGGGCCTGGATTACTATAGAATTAGTATTACGATTAAGGCAAAAACAAATATAGAAAACTTAGCCAAATATTAGTACCCTTTAATAAATAATTTGGGACGAGCCTCGCCCGAATAACACCGGGGCTCCCATTTAGTAATAATATAAACACGAATAGACCCGGGAAAGCTAATAGCTAATTCCATAGCTTCTCCCAAAAGATTTAAAAGCCGATAGACGTTACTTTAGGGCACGATTTTAATTTACCTTCCTATGAACGAGTGTGCACTTGGTGCGACTCAAATCCAAATCTCGGCAAAGCCGAAATACTCCAAAAGTCATAGGCGTACTGGTTGCGGTATGACTCGAGGCGTGTTTCCGCGATGTCGCAAAATTCCTAAAAAATAATATTTAACGCGAAAAGCACATTATGTTGTTAAAATCTATAACTGAGTCAAATAAAAGTCAAAACAACAGTGGAGCGACCGTGCTAAAACCACGGAATCCGGGAGTGCCTAACACCTTCTCCCGGGTTAACAGAGTTCCTTATCCGGACCTCTGCTTCGCAGACATTTTAAAAGAGTCAAAATTCCTCGGATTCGGGATCAACCGGTGACTTGGGACACCATTGTCATTCCCAAGTGGCGACTCTGATTAATCTCTAATGAAATCCCGAACCGATTGTCCTTATATTGGAAAAACTCCTTCCCTTGCGTTACTTTATCCGTCTCGGGTAATTGAGCGTCGGGGTATACCCTACAAGTGTATTTATACTCCTTGCGCATGTTTGGGGTAGTAAAAAGGGAGGTGTGACACCGCCATGGTCATATTGTTGGGATCGGGTTGCACGCCGCAACAGTGTGATGTTTATTTCAGTATCTATAATTGCTTGTATGTGTTCTGTTTCCTATTTTTCCGAGGAGGTCCATGATAGTGTGAGAGTTGAATAGTTCTCTCTAGTGTTCGCCTTCCTTTTGTACCACGTACGAATTAATAGCCTACTAGCACATTGTATCATCTTGTGGGACTTTTGATTATGTCCGATGTGGCTTATCGCCTGAGCAGTTCGTACTGGGTGAGATGAGATTATGTGATTTGGGGTCAGTGCAAACCGATTATATGAAGTATATTATAGAGGAAAGGATCATCCTCTAGTTTAGGACAAGGTAATGGATCCTGTCAGGAGTATAGACCTAATGAATTGTTGATTCAGTAGTTGGTTATGAATATCGGCACATCTCTTCCGTCATGTCAGTATTGTGAAAGTTAGAACAAGACCTATGTAGACCATGAGGTGCAATGAGAGCATCTGATTCGTCGAATTTTTGGCTGATTTGGTCAAAAAAAATATATATATTTTCGTGGTCCTATGGATTTTGTGTTGCAAGGTAAGAATCCAGCAAGGTTATGCAGTCATGTTTGAGGACGGCGTTTGAGGAATATTGAGTGATCTCTTGATGAAAACAAGCTTGACATAGAATTTCGGATGTTGGAATTAGGCTCTAAGACTTAATTGTTGAACAAGAGGGAATATCTTCAAACTATATCAGGCTAATGTGCTCAGCTGAGTCCTAGATTTATTGGCCCTTTTGAGATTTTGAGGCATGTCGGGGAGGTTGCTTATGAGTTGGCCTTACCTCCCAGCCTAGCCGGAGTCCATTCCGTATTTCATGTCTCTATGCTTCGGAGATACCATGGTGACCCGTCACATAGGTTGGATTTCACTTCTGTTCAGCTAGACGAGGATTTGTCTTATGTTGAGGAGCCAATAGCCATTCTAGACAGGCATGTCAGAAAGCTAAGGTCAAAGAACATCGCTTCGGTAAAGGTTCAGTGGCGGGGTCAGCCGGTCGAGGAGGCAACTTGGGAGACCGAGCAGGATATGCGCAGCCAGTACCCTCATCTTTTCACTACTCCAGGTATGTTTTCTATGCTCGTTCGAGGACAAACGAATCTTTAAGTGTGGGAAGATGTAATGACCCGACCGGTCGTTTTAGAAAATTACGCCACAATCCCCAATTTAACTGTTCCCCTAAGTTCATTTATGCTATTGTGGTTTGCCGGGAGAGTCGGTTCTGAAATTTGGAGTATTTTGGGACACTTAGTCCCTAAATGAGAGCTTTAAAGTTAGAAAATGGCCCGTAGCCGGAACAGTGTTAAGACGATCTCGGAACGGAAATCCGATAGTTCCATTAGCTCCGTTAGGTGATTTCGGGGTTGGGAGCGCGTTCGGAATGTATTTTGGAGGTCCGTAGCTCAATTAGGCTTGAAATGCCGAAGGTTGAAATTTTGGCAAATCCGAACGATAGGTGAGATTTTGATCCGGGGGTCGGAATGGAATTCCGACAATTTCTGTAGCTTCGTTATGTGAATTTGGATATGTCCGCAAAGTTTCGGGTCATTCGGACGTCGTTTGGTCGGGTTTTAGATCGAATGTGCAATTCGGAAAGTTTTAAGAAATTTAGGCTTGAATTCGATGTGAATTATGGGTTTTGATGTTGTTAGACGTGTTTTTATGATTTGAACGAGTTCATATCGTGTTTTGGAGTATGTTGGTGGTTTTCGTTGGGGTCCCGGGAGCCTCGGGATGAATTCGGGGTCCGAAATGGACCATTTTGTGCCAAAAGGCACTGCTGTTCTGCTGCAATAATTGCAGAACAATTTTGCTCTCCGCGATCGCGGAGATGGCCATGCGATCGCGTAAGGGAGAAATCCTGAGCTCTGCGATCGTGAAGTAAAGCCTGCGATCGCGTAAGTCTGGAGGTTGAACCAGTGCGATCGCGTGAGGGAGTATGCGATCGCGTAGGGTATTGCTCGGAAGCAGTGCGATCGCGTGAGGGAGTATGCGATCGCGTAGGGTAGTTGGGGAGCCGGACGAGTTTGTTCTTCGCGATCGCGTTAGTACGTTTGCGATCGCGTAAGGTTGCTGAGTTGTTCACTGCGATCGCGTCCAGGGTCACGCGATCGCGTAGAGGAAAATTAGGCCGCCCATATTTTGTGCATCGCGATCGCAAGCCCAGTGCTGCGATCGCGTAGAGTAAAATGGCCTGGCAGTGACTTTAAGTCCAGAACATTTCAGTCGCGGCCTAACACACCAAAACCGCCATTGTTGAGCTCCAAGAGAGGATTTTGAAGGGGAAACGCTGGGATATCATCGGGAAATCATCGGGGGTAAGTTTCTTGACCTTAATTCGTTGGTTTATCATGAAATCCGTGATTATTTCACTGAAATTGGAAGATTAAAGGTGGGTTTGAGCCCTAGGCCTAAATGTTAGAAAATCTCCGATTTGAGTGGGCAAATGGAGTCCGATTTTGGTAAATTTTATATGCCTAGACTCGTATTGAGATAAGGAACCCGAATATATAATTTTCGTGATTTTTCGATAAGCGTACCGAAAGTCGAGTTTTGGCAACTTGTGGGTTTTTGGCGTATTTTGAGTTGTTTTGATCGGGTAATGCCCAATTGACCTATTTTGATGTGATTCTATTGATTTTTATCAGATTCTACACTTGTGGAGGCCGACATTCGCGGCAAGAGAGTTGTTTCATAGCGGTTTTCTACCGGAGTCGAGGTAAGTGGCTTGTCTAACCTCGTGTGGGGGAATTTTCACCCCTAGGATATTATGTGATAGTTTAAATGCCGTGTACGCGAGGTGACGCGCGTGTACATGCACTGGTTGTGGAACACGTACTTTATTTAAAATGTTCGATGAGCGATATTTCTGTCTTTGGCTGTTAATTTGATATTTTTACCCGGTAGTGGTTAGAAGAGCATGATTAGGTAGCACTTAACTGTTTAGTTGCCTAATTGCCTTATTTGAACTCCTTGTTAATTATTGGCACTATTTTTCGGTGAAGTTATAGTTAAGCATAATTATTCTCTCTGTGGATTCCTTTATTGGCTGTGCTTGTGGACTGCGGGTTCGATTCCCGGAGACCCATGGCTGTGGGTTCGATTCCCAAAGACCCGGCGTGATATTGGTAGGGACTAAGGGTTCGATTCCCGAGATCCTGAGTTATTGGTAGGGACTACAGGTTCGATTCCCGAGATCCCGAGTTATTGGTAGGGACTACAGGTTCGATTCCCGAGATCCCGAGTTATTGGTAGGGACTACGGGTTCGATTCCCGAGATCCTGAGTTATTGGTAGGGACTACGGGTTCGATTCCCGAGATCCTGAGTTATTGGTAGGGACTACGGGTTCGATTCCCGAGATCCTGAGTTATTGGTAGGGACTGCGGGTTCGATTCCCGGAGATCCTGAGTTATTGATTATTTATTGAGACATGGGCTGCAGGTTCGATTCCCGGAGACCCAGAGGTACTGTCAATGGGACTGTGGGTTCGATTCCCACAGGTCCTGGACTGGTTTTATCGAGTTGACTATTTGTTGTTAGCTTAATTGTAGACGATTGCAGTAATCATTTATTGTTGTTAATTTCGGAAATTATTACCATTTAAACTACTGTTAGGTGTTATTATCATTATTTTTATTATTTCTCGGTAGGGCCCCGACCTTCCTCGTCACTACTCCATCGAGGTTAGGCTTGGCACTTACTGAGTACCGCCGTGGTGTACTCATGCTACTCTTCTGCACACTTTTGTTGTGCAGATCCAGGTACATCACAGCAGGCCCGTGCTAGGTGATTCCGCAGCTTTCTGGGAGACCTCGAGGTATGATCTGCTACGTCCGCGGATCCAGAGGCTTTTCCTTCTACTCTAATAGTACTAGTTGGCATTTTTCCTTCATTTCGTTGTTAGACACTCCTTACACGTAGAGCCATAGTTGTATATTCTCTTTTAGTCTGTGTTACCGTGGGATTCCGGATCTTGGTAGTGTTTTATTCATGGTGTTGACGGATGTATGTGCCAAGTGGCACGGATTACATATATTTTACCCTATTTTTTCCGTTGTTTTCTTATTTAAGTGTTCATAGCTTGTATATTCCGCAACGTGTTAGGCTTACCTAGTCGTGGGGACTGGGTGCCATCACGACATGTTCACGATTGATGAACTAGGGTCGTGACAAGTTGGTATCAGAGCTCTAGGTTCGTAGGAGTCACGGGACACAGACCGGTTACTTAGATTCTCATTGATCTATATGGAGACGTCTGTATTTATCTACGAGGGGCTATGTAACCGTTTAGGAAACTCTTCAATTCTTTGAATTCCTTATCGTGCGCCATTTATTCAGTTAGAGCCTATGTCATATGTTCTTTTGCATCCACTCGTGTATTAAAATTGCGCACTCGGTATCAAGTATGCGCCGACGGTTCGTGATGCTGCAGAGGGATTTCAAGGGAGTCAAGAATTTACTCAACCATTGTTACCGCGTGTCATCCATATCGATAATGCAAGAGAATTGAGAGATCTTCAATTGTGCACATGGGGTGCACTAGATTCCGACATTCGATTGATAAGTACGGTCTTGAGAAGACTTACTTAACTACCAAATCGTCACAACAATGGTAAAAATCACAAAGTGGACGTAGATCTAAAGATAGTTGGTGGTAATAAAGACTATATGGTTCACATGAGATATCTATTTAGCGAAGGATTCAGACAGCAGAGATACTGTGGGAAATGAGTTTAACTGTCTTAAGAAGGACATGTACCAAACGAATGTCTTTGGCTTGTCTTATGATGAAAACGTACGAATGTTAAAGGCTAGTATCATGGATTAGCAAGATGTATCTTAAGGCTTCGTGTCAAGTGAAAGGATTTCACTATCAACGATCTAATTATAGGTCATGTGTCATATCAGATTTGGCCTGCGATATATTTATGTGTTATTCAAAAGTTCTTGAAAACTTGCGGATGGGCAAGAGTTAAGGCTCGTATGGTATAATGTTGGGACTTTATATGTTCCTGTGTCCCTAATAAACTCTGCATTTTATTATCAGCAGGGAAATATTTGACAAAGGCTACATGGTGCTTCATGGGCGTGTGAGAATCATAGTATGTTTTAAGATGTTGTTGGTAGAGAATGCTCGGTGCATGGAGCGAGAAGATGTTTGGTTGTATTGGGACGAGGTCATACCCTATGATGTTAGAGTGCTAATAGAGCACATGTGGTTATATTCGTTGGATCAAGTGAGTTGCAGCTGAATAATAGTAAATGACTCGAGAGAATGGTTCTAATGTGTTCGAGAGTCGTGTAATAGTGGCTTTGGGCTAAGTGGGAGAGTCCCACCACTTAAGATTGGGTTGCATGGTTAATTACCCGTGTGAATTCCGGATATTAGCGTATTAATGGAGTATTGCAGCTACGGAAAAAGACCATGAGTGGTAATTTAAGTATATGAATTGTTGAATGCATGTTATGGTTAGCCTTACTGTCTCATGTTCAAACTTGAGGGAAAAATTTATGATTTATGCCTCGTATAGGTGCAAGGCTTCGCGGGAAGTGATTCCGCTGGGTGCTTTATCGAGAGGGTATTCATATGTTATAAAGAAATTCAGTAGAGTTGGTTGCGTACTGGGCAAGTTAGAACCGGATGGTTCTCAATAGCGGTCCTAGTGAATTCAAGAGGTAAAGTGTGGTGCCTGATAATTCTGAGTCTATAAGTACAGTTGAGGCTCAAGCTTTTGAAGCAACTTATGAAGAAAGGCACAAAACGATCTATGATGTTTTGACTTGTGGTGTAGTATTTGAGAGACATGAAATGGTCGTTGTTCTTGAGATAGCATGGCCTCATGATTTAAGGTCACTCGGGGTAAGTGCGGTTGGAATAAGTTAGGTATTGAAGGAAGATATTAACATTTCTAAGGCAATCAAGGATAACCTGGAAGGAAGTAGATTGATCAGCCATAGTTGAGTTGGCGTATTGGTGTCAATGATCGATTCATGCAACGTGATCGAATTATGCATGTGATTTGTGGCGGTGCATTTGAGACTTGTCGGCCGCAGTGATTGATGTAATTCTGAAGTATTCTTCTGTTAAGGGCCTGTTATGAGTAGGCAGATCTCGGAAAGGGTTATGGTGGCTTGGACCACTACTTAGAGATTGGCATATTCAACGGTTATGAGAACTCACCGTGTGTTGCTATAGTTCTCCTAAAATGAGTTAAATGGAAGGTCTTATGTGATGAAGTATTAGCCTATCGTCAGTTCTAGAGCTATGATGGAAATTGTGTCTATCGTATATCGGCACGTGGGGTGCAGCGAGTAGTATGAAATTTGAAGTAAGGACCAAGGTCACAGTTTGGTCAATGAATGTGATATAAAGAGCTCGGATGAGCAGGGAAAGAGTGTCAGTGTTTTGAGTAAGATGGGTATTAACATCAGTATCATTTGAGATCGGTGTTCTATGAGAAAGGCTTTGCATCCCGGTTAGAGACTCCTGATCGCTTTTCAGTGTTAGTGCAGCCGGTGGGCTGAATGTGCAGGTCCGTTTAATTATTCGGAAGATGGTGGGAGCTTGACCCACAAGAAGATTGTATAGGTGTGACTTGTAGTCACTTGATTGGTTAGAAATTTAAACCAAGTATGAGGATTTTGGTGATATCATCCATTTGAGAACTTATGCCCGGAGGGCACTCTGCTTAGTGGGTTATAGACCTGTGAAATATTATTGACTTAGCTTGGCACGACCAGGATAGACTTAAGGTCGGTGGATAGATTTGAATGTGGAAGTGAGCCTTGCGTCAGGCCAGTTATGTTTCTTCCAGCAATGCGCCCTTTATGGAGGGATAGTCGCGGTCTTATTTCGCGGTTGGTTAATTCAAGTAAAGATATATTGCGCCGTATGAGTGTGCGACGGCTTGGTAAGTTCCTTATGTGTTGAGGTTCCGCTCAACGGTGATGTTATATGAGCATGATGGCTCTTGAGGCTCATATCATATGTCGCACCTCAGTTGTGCTTGAGTTCATAGCCTATAGCGCTATATGTTTTCATTGAGTCCGATATCATGCACCTTAGTGTGCTTATGATCGATATTCAGTATTTTGATGTGATGAGCTATTCAGCTCGACATATGACTCTTTGTGTGAGTCTATATTGTTGGGATCGGGTGGCACGCCGCCATGGATATATTGTTGGGATCGGGTGGCACGCCACCATGGTCATATTGTTGGGATCGGGTTGCACGCCGCAACAGTGTGATGTTTATTTCAGTATCTATAATTGCTTGTATGTGTTCTGTTTCCTATTTTTCCGAGGAGGTCCATGATAGTGTGAGAGTTGAATAGTTCTCTCTAGTGTTCGCCTTCCTTTTGTACCACGTACGAATTAATAGCCTACTAGCACATTGTATCATCTTGTGGGACTTTTGATTATGTCCGATGTGGCTTATCGCCTGAGCAGTTCGTACTGGGTGAGATGAGATTATGTGATTTGGGGTCAGTGCAAACTGATTATATGAAGTATATTATAGAGGAAAGGATCATCTTCTAGTTTAGGACAAGGTAATGGATCCTGTCAGGAGTATAGACCTAATGAATTGTTGATTCAGTAGTTGGTTATGAATATCGGCACATCTCTTCCGTCATGTCAGTATTGTGAAAGTTAGAACAAGACCTATGTAGACCATGAGGTGCAATGAGAGCATCTGATTCGTCGAATTTTTGGCTGATTTGGTCAAAAAAAAAATATATATTTTCGTGGTCCTATGGATTTTGTGTTGCAAGGTAAGAATCCAGCAAGGTTATGCAGTCATGTTTGAGGACGGCGTTTGAGGAATATTGAGTGATCTCTTGATGAAAACAAGCCTGACACAGAATTTCGGATGTTGGAATTAGGCTCTAAGACTTAATTGTTAAACAAGAGGGAATATCTTCAGATATATCAGGCTAATGTGCTCAGCTGAGTCCTAGATTTATTGGCCCTTTTGAGATTTTGAGGCATGTTGGGGAGGTTGCTTATGAGTTGGCCTTACCTCCCAGCCTAGCCGGAGTCCATTCCGTATTTCATGTCTCTATGCTTCGGAGATACCATGGTGACCCGTCACATAGGTTGGATTTCACTTCTGTTCAGCTAGACGAGGATTTGTCTTATGTTGAGAAGCCAATAGCCATTCTAGACAGGCATGTCAGAAAGCTAAGGTCAAAGAACATCGCTTTGGTAAAGGTTCAGTGGCGGGGTCAGCCGGTCGAGGGGGAAACTTGGGAGACCGAGCAGGATATGCGCAGCCAGTACCCTCATCTTTTCACTACTCCAGGTATGTTTTCAATGCTCGTTCGAGGACAAACGAATCTTTAAGCGTGGGAAGATGTAACGACCCGACCGGTCATTTTAGAAAATTACGCCCAATCCCTAATTTAACTGTTCCCCTAAGTTCATTTCTGCTATTGTGGTTTGCCGAGAGAGTCGGTTCTGAAATTTGGAGCATTTTGGGACACTTCGTCCCTAAATGAGAGCTTTAAAGCTAGAAAATGGTCCGTAGCCGGAACAGTGTTAAGACGATCTCGGAACGGAAATCCGATGGTTCCATTAGCTCCGTTAGGTGATTTCGGGGTTGGGAGCGCGTTCGGAATGTATTTTGGAGGTCCGTAGCTCAATTAGGCTTGAAATGCCGAAGGTTGAAATTTTGGCAAATCCGAACGATAGGTGAGATTTTGATCCGGGGGTCGGAATGGAATTCCGACAATTTCTGTAGCTTCGTTATGTGAATTTGGATATGTCCGCAAAGTTTCAGGTCATTCGGACGTCGTTTGGTCGGGTTTTAGATCGAATGTGCAATTCGGAAAGTTTTAAGAAATTTAGGCTTGAATTCGATGTGAATTATGGGTTTTGATGTTGTTAGACGTATTTTTATGATTTGAACGAGTTCATATCGTGTTTTGGAGTATGTTGGTGGTTTTCGTTGGGGTCCCGGGAGCCTCGGGATGAATTCGGGGGTCCAAACGGACCAATTTGTGCCAAAAGGCACTGTTGTTCTGCTGCAATAACTGCAGAGCAATTTTGCTCTCCGCGATCGCGGAGATGGCCATGCGATCGTGTAAGGGAGAAATCCTGAGCTCTGCGATCGCGAAGTAAAGCCTGTGATCGCGTAAGTCTGGAGGTTGAACCAGTGCGATCGCGTGAGGTTTCATGCGATCGCGTAGGGTATTGGTCGGAAGCAGTGCGATCGCGTGAGGGAGTATGCGACCGCGTAGGGTAGTTTGGGGAGCCGGACGAGTTGTTCTTCGCGATCGCGTTAGTACGTTTGCGATCGCGCAGGGTTGCTGAGTTGTTCACTGCGATCGCGTCCAGGGTCACGCGATCGCGTAGAGGAAAATTAGGCCGCCCATATTTTGTGCATCGCGATCGCAAGCCCAGTGCTGCGATCGCGTAGAGTAAAATGGCCTGGCAGTGACTTTAAGTCCAGAACATTTCAGCCGCGGCCTAACACACCAAAACCGCCATTGTTGAGCTCCAAGAGAGGATTTTGAAGGGGAAACGCTGGGATATCATCGGGAAATCATCGGGGGTAAGTTTCTTGACCTTAATTCGTTGGTTTATCATGAAATCCGTGATTATTTCACTGAAATTGGAAGATTAAAGGTGGGTTTGAGCCCTATGCCTAAATGTTAGAAAATCTCTGATTTGAGTGGGCAAATGGAGTCCGATTTTGGTAAATTTTATATGCCTAGACTCGTATTGAGATAAGGAACCCGAATATATAATTTTCGTGATTTTTCGATAAGCGTACCGAAAGTCGAGTTTTGGCAACTTGTGGGTTTTTGGCGTATTTTGAGTTGTTTTGATCGGGTAATGCCCAATTGACCTATTTTGATGTGATTCTATTGATTTTTATCAGATTCTACACTTATGGAGGCCGACATTCGCGGCAAGAGAGTTGTTTCATAGCGGTTTTGTACCGGAGTCGAGGTAAGTGGCTTGTCTAACCTCGTGTGGGGGAATTTTCACCCCTAGGATATTATGTGATAGTTTAAATGCCTTGTACGCGAGGTGACGGCGTGTACATGCGCTGGTTGTTGAACACAAATTTTATTTAAAAATGTTCGATGAGCGATATTCCTGTCTTTAGGCTGTTAATTTGATATTTTTACCCGGTAGTGGTTAGAAGAGCATGATTAGGTAGCACTTAACTGTTTAGTTGCCTAATTGCCTTATTTGAACTCCTTGTTAATTATTGGCACTATTTTTCGGTGAAGTTATAGTTAAGCATAATTATTCTCTCTGTGGATTCCTTTATTGGTTGTGCTTGTGGACTGCGGGTTCGATTCCCGGAGACCCAGGGCTGTGGGTTCGATTCCCAGAGACCCGGCGTGATATTGGTAGGGACTACGGGTTCGATTCCCGAGATCCTGAGTTATTGGTAGGGACTACGGGTTCGATTCCCGAGATCCTGAGTTATTGGTAGGGACTACAGGTTCGATTCCCGAGATCCCGAGTTATTGGTAGGGACTACGGGTTCGATTCCCGAGATCCTGAGTTATTGGTAGGGACTACGGGTTCGATTCCCGAGATCCTGAGTTATTAGTAGGGACTACGGGTTCGATTCCCGAGATCCCGAGTTATTGGTAGGGACTGCGGGTTCGATTCCCGGAGATCCTGAGTTATTGATTATTTATTGAGACATGGGCTGCGGGTTCGATTCCCGGAGACCCAGAGGTACTGTCAATGGGACCGTGGGTTCGATTCCCACAGGTCCTGGACTGGTTTTATTGAGTTGACTATTTGTTGTTAGCTTAATTGTAGACGATTGCAGTAATCATTTATTGTTGTTAATTTCAGAAATTATTATCATTTAAACTGCTTATTATTGTTATTATCATTATATTATTGTTTCTCAGTAGGGCCCTGACCTTCCTCGTCACTACTCCATCGAGGTTAGGCTTGGCACTTACTGAGTACCACCGTGGTGTACTCATGCTACTCTTCTGCACACTTTTGCTATGCAGATCCAGGTACATCAGAGGAGGCCCGTGCTAGGTGATTCCGCAGCTTTCTGGGAGACCTCGAGGTATGATCTGCTACGTCCGCGGATCCAGAGGCTTTTCCTTCTACTCTAATAGTACTAGTTAGCATTTTTCCTTCATTTCGTTGTTAGACACTCCTTACACGTAGAGCCACAGTTGTATATTCTCTTTTAGTCTGTGTTACCGTGGGATTCCGGATCTTGGTAGTGTTTTATTCATGGTGTTGACGGATGTATGTGCCAAGTGGCACGGATTACATATATTTTACCCTATTTTTTCCGTTGTTTTCTTATTTAAGTGTTCATAGCTTGTATATTCCGCAACGTGTTAGGCTTACCTAGTCGTGGGGACTGGGTGCCATCACGACATGTTCACGATTGGTGAACTAGGGTCGTGACAATCTCGAACATGGTTTAAATAATTCACAACCAAGTTGCAAATATGAAAAATATCACAACTTAAAGCTTAACAGTCAAAACTACGAATCGCACCTCAATTCAAGCTTAATCAACCATTTCGAATTTTCAAATTCCAAACTTACGCCGAACACGTATAAACAACTCGGAATCACCTCAAAGTTTGCACAAATAACATAGAGAACATATTCTAACTTCTGAAACAACAATCCGAATCTGATAACATAGAAGTCAACTCCCTATCAAACCTTAAACTTTCCAAAACTTCAAATTGCCAACTTGTCAAAACCTTCTAGATACATCCAAATGTAAATTTGGGCATATGCCCAAGTCTAAAATTACTATCCGAACCTAACAGAACCATCAAAAATTTAATTCATGGTCAAATACACAAAAGTCAAACTTAGTCAGCTCTTCCAAATTAAAGCTTTCTATTTAAGAATCATTCTTCCAAATCAATTCCGAACCACCCGAAGACCAAAACAAATCATACATGCAAGTCATAACACATCACGAGAAGCTACTGATGACTTCAAACGACCGACCTGAATGCAAATGCTCAAAATTACTAGTCAGGTCATTATAATAAAATAAAGAGTTTTACTTTTTTACACATGATAGTGTAAACTAGTTTTTATATTATCAAGTCACATAGAAAATTGTAACTACTACTGATTGTCCATAAAAAGTAGTATTAGTAACCTGAACTTGCAAATTACAACTAGTTAAAACAATGATTGTGAAAATAATAAAATACATTACAATGTTAGTGTAAAAAAAAAGTAGCTCGATACACTAAGCATATATTATGCGCTCGATCCAGTGAACAGTTGGACCATATTGGGTCTTATATGCACAATTTAACATTGTATTCTTGCTAGAGACTATTTCTACTGTGTGAAGCCTTGAATGCATGATTCAAGATTACATCGCGATAATTGTTAGCATCACAAGGCTCCTCTTCAACGGTTTGTGTATATAAATTAAATCCATAAAAGGACCATACTTTTGAAGTGTAGTCATTCATTTACAGTAGATGGTCTTAGAACCCCTTTGAGTTCTACAATCAACAATAACAACAACAATAACGACAACTTAATAGAATCTTATAATTGAGGTACGAGGAGGATAGTGTATGCAGACCTTAGTCTTATTTTATGCAGATAAAGAGCTTGATTCTGATAGATCCCGCTCAGCATGCTTGACAAATCTTTATGAGTAGTGATAAAATTAATATTGAATATACTAGTACTCCTGTGATCGTCGAATCCTAAGTCCGCTTTTTTGTGTGACATGTTAACATCTTAAATCCTTCAACTCTGAAATTCACTGCAAGACTGTGGATCTATCGGAGATGACCGCAAGAGAAAAATCTATCTGTTTCATTAGTCCTATTATATTATATTATATTATATTATATTATACTCCCTCCGGTTCAAAATAAGTGATTTTTTGGACGTTTTCACACATATTAAAAAAGTCACCTTTTAGCATTAATTAGTAATAGAATTGTCCATTTTAACCTTACTATCTTACGTAAACACACCTTAACACATATTTCAACACTATTTACTACAAGGACAATGTAGGAAAAACATCATTAAGTCATTCTTGAAATCCGAAAAAATCACTTATTTTGGACCACAAAAAAAGGGCCAAAAAATTACTTATTTTGGATCGGAGGGAGTATTATATTATATTATACTCCTTCAGTTCAATTTAGATGAACCTATTTCCTTTTTAGTCCGTGCCAAAAACAATGACCACTTTCCTTATTTGGAAACAATTTACCTTTATGCAATGATATATAGCCATACAAAATAAAGGTGCCTTATTTTACACCACAAAATCAAAAGTCTTCTCTCTTTTCTTAAACTTCGTGCCCAGTCAAATGAGTTCACATAAATTAAAACGGAGGGAGTATTAAATTATATTATATTATGTTATATTATATTATATTATATTATATTATATTATATTATATACAAACTAATCTCCTCTGATAAAATAAATAAATCACTAATAATATCTTCCACCTATCATATCATATCTTGAACTGCTAGCATCCAATTGGTATATTTTTATTATATTTTATAGTTTAAGGAGCCTAATCATTCAACATATGTGGGATGAGTTGAAATGATGACTTTATTAGGTAAAAAAGCTAATAATAATGCAGATAAATCCATGCATGGACATGTCAAGTCTGGTTGAACAATTGCATGCATACAAAGAGATGTGCCCGAGAAACATATTATCTCAGAACACTGGAAGTTTACAAGACGCCAAATCTTTCAATCTGCATTTAATTTGTCAAAACATTATGTAGGACAGAACAGATGATAGCTACCCATAATCAAACTTGCTCCAGTTAGAAATTAAAATATAAAACAGTTAAAAAAAAATTAAAAACGTAAAAAAACCTTCATACATCATTACAGTTTATGATAAATAAAAACATTCACCAAAAGGTCAAAGTAAAAGAGCACAACTTTTACCTGAAAATTTTAAAGAAAGAATTAATAAACAGCCAGCCCAAACTTTGTGACTTCAAGTATGCTTCCGAAAGCTGCCCCTGAGGTGTTCTATAACTACTTGAAATAAACTCTTTATATATAACTCAAAAACTAATTAAAGCTTCAGTTATTTTGTTCCTCAAATTAAAATTAGTGCAGCTATCCTTAAGATGAAGGTAACCCATATTCTGTCAAAGTAAACCAATCCTTTTGTTTTTTATATTCATACTTATAGCCATCCTCATCCTTCTTTTGTTGCAGTTACTCGGCTGGATGCATCGTAAGTTTCGACAGAATAGCAGTGAACCATTCAAGGATTTTTCTGTAGGTAAGTTTTTCTGTCCCAATATTTTTCTAGCCATATACTCTTTCTTAAGAAGAGGCTGAATAAATTAAGGCGTCAGAATGATTGCTTTCATGCAAGCTATAGAATAAGTGACAAAGCTGAAATCTCAGAATGCTGAAGCTAGAATAATTTGAAAGGTACCTGATCCTTACACAAATGTACCAGAAAGATAACCGATAACCTGACAGTGTATTATGTCAGGGAATCCTTGTACATGTCTTACTGGGCAGCCATCACTGGATGATTTACAAGGCTACCAAAAACCAAATTTCTACAATAAGCCATTGAGCAAAGGCCAAAGAGAGAATCAGAGAAGAAACTCATTTGCTGGTCTGGAGGCAGCAGCAAGGGCAGATGAAGAAGAGTCATCTGCTGCTCTTTCTGAGCTCTTCCATGGGTTCCTTGCAATCGGTACACTTGGTACTGACCCACTTCTTGATGATCCATCAACACCAACATTTTCCATCTCGGTGGAAAATATAGCTGAAAAAAACACTGAAGTGACAGAAAATGAATTGAAGCTGATCAATGATGAATTAGAGAAGGTGCTGGGAACTGAAGCTAAAGATGATGGTTGTAATCTTTCTTCAGGAAGAAACAGCTATGTTAGTACTGGCAGAAGCAGCCATGGTATGTGGAAGCTGTTATCGACTTAATTATACATTCAACATCCCCCTTGACGTTTGACCTTTATTCTTTTTCATGAGCCAAACACATCTATATGTTTTGATTATAAATTGAACAGGTAGCACCATTACACTAAGTGGCAAGCCATTTGAAAGTAGCGAAAACAATGGAAATGGAACTACAGTCTGTCCGCTTCAAGGATATCTCTTTGGATCAACAGTTGGATTGCCAGAGACAAGTCCTGCTGCTTCAGCTAAGAAAGAACATAGGCCTTCCCTTGGTGAGCTCTTTCAGAAGACTAAACTAGCTGAAGAAAACTATGGAACCAAATCTGACAGGGGCGAGAAGCGAACAGATAAGGACTCTGATAAATCTGCTGTCCACCTCATGAAAAAAATACTGAAGAAAAAGATGCTTCATGCTTCCTCCCGGAACTCAGTAGCTTCTGGGGGAACTGTTGATTCAGTTTCAGCCGAGCGAAAACTCAATAAGGTACGCGCTTTGCCCAATCTTTTCCTCTGTAATTGGTGCAAAATGAATAGATATACTGCTTTGTTCGCCATCATCTAAGCTTTGAGGATTTAATTTGTATTGTCACATAAAGCTGTTTGATCAATATCGTACTCTCTGTGTTCGAGTTTATCTTAAACTATTTTTTATTGTCCGTTCCTAAAAGGAAAACAAACTACTTTCTAAATTTGGTAATAATTTAGCTTAAACTTAGAATATTGATGAGAAATTTTATAAATACTCTAGGGCCTTTTTAGATTTGCTTAATATCACAAATTCCAAAAGTCTTCAGTTATTTTTTTTAAATTTCACGCTCAATCAAAAAAGTTCACATAAATTGGAACGGAGGGAGTACTACTTTTAATAGAAAATTATATCCAAATACATATAGTTAGATTCCAACTAAAATACTTGCAAGTGATGCAGATCCTACATATGTTCCACAGAAAAGTCCATCCTGAGAGCTCAACAGGTGGACAGAAGCCTGATAAGTCCTCAAAAAATGAGAAGACTCATGACCGTGGAAGACTATCACTTTCTCGTGAAGATATCACGATTATCCCTCACCATCGCCTCTCAAAGGACAGCATCAAGGGTCAGTCGAATATGCAACAGTGCACAATA
This sequence comes from Nicotiana noctiflora, assembly GCA_032618575.1. Taxonomy (NCBI): domain Eukaryota; kingdom Viridiplantae; phylum Streptophyta; class Magnoliopsida; order Solanales; family Solanaceae; genus Nicotiana; species Nicotiana noctiflora. Next base: position 367,492 of record JASVEL010002114.1, read on the forward strand.
GATGGTGATTTAGATGAGAATCGAGAATGCTGGATCAAAACAGACGCAGATTGTAAGTTCATGCCTCACTCTCAAATCTCTGATTTTTCCCATAAATATATCTTCTTCTTATTAAAAATTAACCACGATATCTTACAATAAGATGCACAGCCATTATTAAGAAAAAAATAACAAAATTTTCCCCGCACAAGATGTGGTATAGTTGTTTAGAAAAAAAAGTAAACTTTTGCTACGTTCAAATTAGCTAAACTAATGTTTGTGACTAAGCAGATTTTGTTTTGTTGTTTAATTCGTAGACCTGGTGCTGGAGCTCTAAATTGCCAAGGAAGCTCATATTGTAAGATACGTTTGCCTTTCAAAAACTATGTACTACCTCATCGTTTCATTGGTTATGTCCTGATAAAATTGTGATAGATAGAAATATGAGAAATAAAAGAGGGTATTCCTCTTAACATATGTGTGTGAGACGCATGTAAAACATGAGATGTATAAGATGAGATTATTCTGTGCTAAAGATTTAAGTATTAATATTGTCCCTCCTGATGGATTAAAATGTGCCGCGGAAGCAATTCTAGTATCAATATCATATGGAATCTAGATAACTAGCGCATACAAGTTTCACGGTTACCCATTAAAGTGTAAACCTAGCTGTTCAGTCACATGAGCCTCCAGTTTCACAACATCTCAATGTGTCGCGATCCAAAATCTACTAGTCATGATGGCACCTAACCCAACCCGCTAGGTAAGCCAACTAATAACTATCCAATTCTACTATTATTAATAAGACAATTAAATAAAAGGAATTAACTAAATCTTATACATTTCCCAAGTACTTGCAGTACAAATTATGAGCTTCTAAGAATTGAGTTTACAAAGCTGATATGAACTAAATACAGCTTTTGTTTGAAAAGTAATAAACAACATTTTAAAATCTAATGCTACTATGAACAAGAGACAGCTACAACATGGACACAGGTACATCTTCCAATCCAGCTCCCATCGAGCACAACAACATCGACATCCGAAATCTGCACTCAATGTGCAGAAACTGTAGTATGAGTACAATCGACCACATGTACTCAATAAGTAACAAACATAACCTTAAGTTGAAAGTAGTGACGAGCTGGAACATGGTCGGTTCAAACACCAATAACCAATCAACAAGTTATAACAATGTAGAGCATATAAATAAGGAAGCAATTCAAAAGTAAAAATGCTCACCTTTTTCAAAATGTTTCGAAAAATATTTTCGTTTTTTTAATAATAACAGTGAAAACCCAAATCCTTTGCCGAAATCGTCGAAAAATATGAGATAGTTTGGAAACTATAATTTTTCCAAAATACTTTTCATAGTAGATAAGATGTTTCATTTTTTTCTTTCCATATAGCAAGTTTGAAATATCCCTCTACGCCCACATATCAATGTGTGTAAAAAATTATGAATGATGTGATATTGTACAACATAAGGAAAATGAACCTCTATGCTTATATGTCATGTGTGCATGCCAATGCCATGTATCTCCAAGATGAATCATGTAAACACACTCTAAGATTACTCAATCTCATCGCCTCGGACTACTCATCGTGCTCAACCACTTATTACTGTATATGGCCCATACGACCCAAGAAAATTCATCCCGGAGCATATACAACAGTGACTATAAGTCGCCCAATACCGAGAAAAAGGGCAATTCAACGTGAGGATAAATCCATCTCCAGATAGTAGTACTTCGGAAAAATCCATGTCTAGGGAAATACATACCTCAATAGCATCATCTGTGCCACTGAGGGTGAGTTACAGACCCCGAATGGGTTCTTTCAGCCTAAGTGCTATCATAATCATCATATAACCAATGCGGCGTGCAACCCTATCCTAGAATTGTTACTCATAACCAGGCCCTCGACTTTACTCAGTCATCAATCTCTCCAGTCTCACCCACGGGCTCACCATGTCATAAAGTTTGACCAGGAACAATGATATAATGTATCAATAATTAACAATTTAGACTGAGATATCGTATGAATACAGGAATATGACTGAATACGAAATATCAATAAAACCAGTTAGATAACATCAAGAAACGATTAATATGGGTCCCAACAACATCAACATAAAGCTAAACATGATATCTAGCATGATTGATAGCTTAGTTACTTCATCACAAGTTGAAAAGATAGATATCAATAAAATAGAGCCACTATAAAGTGCTAAGGTAACAACGGAGTCACAATTCACAAGGTGCATGCCCACAAGCCCGTCTCCTAGCATGCGTCTCTCCTTATCATCAATCACCTAGCATATAATTCTGGATTTCATACCCTCAGCAATAAGTTTAGAAGAGTTACTAATTAAGAACAAGCCAATTCCAACACCGAACAAGCTAATCGATGCTCAAAAAATGTCATCACGCGCATTCTGACCTTCGAATGGCTCAAAACTAACCAAGAATAACTTAATACATCAAACACTGTAAAAGGAACCAACCCCAATTCAAAAAGGTTGAATCTTTAATCAGTAGCCCATAATCAGCCAAAAAGCCTAATCCGGGCATGCACCTCGGAACTCGACAAATCTCATAATATCCGATAATTTATTTAATTATGAGTCCAACAATACTAATTTTACTCAATTCCGACTCCAAATCGATGTTCAAAACTTAAAAATAACTTATGAAACTTTAGGCAAAAACAACCCAAATTTCACTTTGAATTCATTAATCAAATCCCAAAAACAAAGATAGATTCATGAAATATAACAAAAACGAATAGAGTATATTTACCCCAATCTATACGGCAAAAATCGCCTCCAAAATCGCACAAATTCGAGCTCCCCAACTCAAAAAATAACCAAATGGACAAATTTTTATTTTATATATTTTTCTACCAGTTATTTTACCTCGTTTCTCATGCCAAACGATCCCAAAACTCGCTTTTTTTTTTCCTCCAATAGATTTCTTGTGAAATTTTAGTCAAGTTAGTCTATTAAATTACTCTATATGACCGTATAGTAAAGGAGATATGTTGGTTTCAATATTTGCAAATAATGCGAATTTTTAGATACGAATTCAATGGCAATTTTGTAATATTCTGAAAAATCTAGCAACTCAATTATTAGTAAAAAATAATCATAAATTCCTTATACGATGTTCAAATTTCATGATTACATTTTCCATGGCTACGCAATAATGATACGAATCAAATAATTCAATCATAACAGAAATTCAAGCTTGTTTATTTAATGTGGTACCATTTATGCTTGAAAAACGACGTCGAAACATAAGTAAAACGAGCGCAACGCAACCTAAACCTATCCAAAACTAACCCGAGCCCCTCTTGTCCCTATATGAACATACCAAAAAGTCCCATAACATAACACGAACCAACTTGAGGCCTCAAATCATGTATAGCAACATTGAAAAACGAAACGTAACTCAAATAAAAACTAATAAACTTTCGAACTTTCTACTTCTAAAAACTCGCGCCGAAATATATCAAATCATCTCGGAATGAACTCAAATTTTACACACTAATCCTAATACATCATGTAGAGCTACTCCTTCTCCTAAATTATTAAGCGAAATGCATGTTTAAAGCAACCAGTCAGGTCGTTATACAATGGAGTCTCCATCTCTTGCACGATAACGATCTCCAAATGTTCCACGGTCGTCTATTATCTTTCCCGAATAATATTCAAAAATAGTAATATTTTGGGAGTGAAATTTTCTAGAAAAAAGGTTCTAAATTCAGCCACCCCCTTTGTCACCCTTTAGGGGATTAAACCATTTTCCAAAACCTAATAAATTTTCTTTTCCACCAAGAAAATAATTTTCTTTATTTTATTTTATTTAGGCATAGCATGGATCATATAATTTAATTAACAAGGCTTCCTACTATGAAATAAATTTCTAATTTTCGAAATTAATATTTGCTATAATAAATTATAAATTGTTTCAATAAAGTTAGTAATTACAACTCCTTATTCAATTTTGAAATTCACCTATTAATTCTCATTTAGTCCTTTGTTATGATTTAGATGCTAATCAACTAAATTAAATTACTGATAATTTAATTTATTGAGTGTCTCATTTAGACTTTCCCTTAACATAATTGCATGTGTTGGATATAAAATTCATCGGCCAAGTTTACACATAAGTACTTATAAGCTTTAATACGAGTGTAGCGTCAATCCAAAAATCGAGATATGAATATAGCAACAAACAATTACTCTACCAATATACATTATCATTATCCAATTTACCAGGCATACTGACCCACGAAAGGATCTCTCCTTTTAATAAATAATAATAATAATAATAATAATAATAATAATAATAATAATAATAATAATAATAATAATAATCGAATGATATTTATGTAAAAAAAGTATAATTTCATGTAATGACTAGATATTTGTTTTATTAAGAAGTCACTACAAATACTTATCTCTACTTAATCCGTTTATTATATATGAAATGTACTAGAATATGAGTGGAAAATAATCATTCCAATAATAAAGATAAATCATATATAATCCTGCGCTACAACTATTCCTAATAGTTTGTCCAATTCCATCATTAGATTGTGAAAATAATCTTATAACTTATAAATACCATTGAATTGATCTTCTGTATAAGCTAACTCTATACACTAAATCATCTATGATATAAGCAAAGGACACCGACGAATATATGATCTATTTAAGATCTTTTTATAATTGAATAAACAATTATTTTATTATACATTTTCTCCCAATCAAACCTATGGTTAATAGTATATATGTCACGACCCAAAAGCTAATCTGGTCGTGATGGCGCCTCTCGTGAAGACAAGGCCAGCCAGCCAACCAACTTAATTTGCCTTTTTCAAAATTAGATAAATATGAGTAAACCGTTTTAAAGATGTTTCGATAACATTACTTAGTGGAAGTACAATCCAAACACAGACCAAACCGGGGTGTCACAAGTGACGAGCATCTATAAAAGTGTAATTACATTTACCAAGTCTAAAAATAAACTGATCAGGAATAATGAACAACATAGAATATAAAGGTGCTGCGAACGCTGCCAGTTACCTCACTAAACTCCTACAGGTCTGCCTCCAACAGCCAATACCCGCTACCGGGTAAATAAATACCGGCATCTGCACACGAGGTGCAGGGAGTAAAGTGAATAATCCAGCTTAGTGAGTAATAAGGGTAAATAATAACTAAGCAGTAAGGAACCACGTAAAGCAAATCATCATGCTATATAGGAGCAATGTAAAACTCTTTGAGAAAGTAGTAAAACTGTGAAATCTTTAGAAATATCTTAGCTCAGTTTAAAACCTCTTTTGAAAATAACTTTCTCAGTGATTACACAAATGAATGAAAAACGAATAGTGCAGATAAGCACTGAATTTTCTCCCCTCGGGCACAACACTCAGTTATTAGATAATGTCAGAATATCAGGTAAATACTGCAAAAACTAACATAAACAACAGATAATGACAGACAAATGAAGTAAAGTAAACACACAGAACAGTACTAGCACCGTTGCGGTATGAAGCCCGCTCCACATATCGTTTCGGCGTGCAGCCCGATCCGTTTATCAGTGGCGGTGCTCACTGGGGGTGTGCAGACTCCGAGAGGGGCTCCTTACGGCCCAAACACAATATCAAGTCATCTCGTGGCATCAAATCTAGGCCCACGGCCTCATATTAGTATCAGTATAACATTGTTGCGGTGTGCATCCAGATCCAAAATATCCTCACAATACAGGCCCTCGACCTTACTCGGTCAATAAAATCACATAAGCCACTCAGGCAATAATAAAATATGATGCTCAGCCCAATTATTTTTTAGTACTATAATTTCGAGTGTTTAAGACATAATAACTTGGTTGAGTTTTAAAATAGTGGAAAATACATGACTAAGTTCAAATATATAATTAAAACAGTGAGGAATTTTCAACAACAATCCCCGAAGGGTTCAAATAGCTAGCACGAAGCCCAAATACTGCAATCAACCCAAATATGATGATAACAAGTAATTTCAGTCTGATACGAAGTAAGTTCATCAATCTGGACGGACCAATTCACAATCACCAACGGTGCTCTACCCCATGCTCGCTATCTGGCATGCAAGTCACTTCAATACAGCACTATGATGTGCAAATCCGGGGTTTCAAACTCTCAGGATGTCATTTACAATCATTACTCACCTCGAACCGATGAAATCTCTAGATCACGTCGCCCCTCAAATCAGCATCCACGCGCGTCGAATTTATCCAAAATCATAGCGATTACATCGCAATATGCTAAGGGAACAATACCCAATCGAAAACAATCGAAAACTATCAAGAATCTCGAAATTAGCAAAGTAATAGACACGGTCATACGAAATGGCGCCATTTTTGGTGACATCCAATTCTACTACTAAAAGGTAATAGACACGATCGTATGCAATATAATTAATCCAACTATGAGTCAGGATCGAATCCCACAGAGATCAATGTGTAGGCGATTAGGAATGTAAGAAAATTATCGCTAGTCGCGCAATGCCAAACACTAAGAATTTGGGTTTTAAAAGTGTTTAGATGCGGAAATGTAAACTAACCTAGAAAGCAAATAAAATGATCAATGGCTACAAGTATGGTTGCATCGGGAATTACACTGATGTAACGATCCAATGTATTTCACGATTTTACAAATATGAGCGAGTTTATGTTAATTAGCCACGGATAATAATTCTTAATTAGCTTCTTCCGAAGACTAACAAGACTTCCTAATTGAATTATTCCTAATCACAATTAGAAGATTAAGCACACCCGATAGGCTACAAGTAGTTCAATCCTATCCCTAGGTAGAATCTATAAAATGAGGGTTAACGCCTCAAGTTCTTGTTAATTAATCTTTCCTAACCCCAAATTATCTTTCCCAAAATTAATTCGGAGTTAATGGGCGAGTCCTAGGGTTAGCTAATCCCTTTGGAAACATTAAAGAACAAGAATAATTAAAGTAAAAATAACTCACTTCATAAATATATATAAAAATCATTCAATACATAAGCACAACAAGGTATTTAATCCACACTTTAAATATGAATATTCCCATAATTAAGTTTCAAGTGTTGGAAATAAATACTACACACTTAGATATACAATACAAAGTAAGGAAATGAAGAAATAAACATAAATGGGTAAGAAATCCTTAACCACAAGCTTTAATCTTCAAGACCCAAGTGTGTGTGCAAAACCCTAGCCTCCAAACTTGTTCTCTCTAAGCCAAGGAGTAAAAAGATGCCAAAGATCTGCCTAATATCTGTTTGGACGAGTATAAAAATGACTTGGGGTCAAGATTTGTGAAATTCTAATATTGCTCAGAACTGAAGCTCGATCTTCGCAATTGCGAACATATGATCGTAATTTGTGAACTATGCCCAGCTTGCCCAGGTTCGCATTTGCGAAGTCCTCTTCGCATTTGCAAAGGTTGACTGCTTCAGTTGACTTCACATTTGCGAAGTGCTCTTCGCATTTGCGATGCTTGACTTTTCCTATTGACTTCGCATTTGCGAAGATGATCTTCGTATTTGCGATGCTTATCTTTTTCAGCTGACTTCGCAATTGCGAAGGCTTTGTCGCATTTGCGACCACTGAGGCCACTGCCCAGATTTTCTCTCTTTTTGGCTCCTTTTGACTTGTATTCACTTGGTTTCTTCACTATTACTTCTAAATCACATACAACCTGTAAAATAGAAGTAAATGGCATCAAATACACGATTTTATTGCTCAAACATAGCAAAAGTATTGATTTAAAGACAAGATGAGTTGGTAAAATACCAACTCATCACACCCCCAAACTTGAACTATTGCTTATCCTCAAGCAACACAAGCAACAAAATCTCTTCCCAAGTGGTTAACTCAACAATGCATCTACATAATGCCAAGCCAAAAAAGAAAGTCTACTTTAAACACAAATGCATGACTTCGATTGGTACCAACAATTACTCCAAGGCATATGAATTATCAAGCATTTCACATAAACTTCATTATACTTCAAGTGCTTAAACACTAATGCAAATCTCAAGTCATGGCACTAAAGCTTCAAAATTTGCCTCTCTATCATAATCAACTTTCTTTGGTCATTCTTTCCAATTGAAAATGGGATTAAATTCACAACTCAAATCTCATGTGCCCTCACATTTAAGAGAGAATCCCACACTCAAGAATCTTAATTTCAAACAAAATTGGGATATCAAATGGAAAGAATTAACTCTCTCTCAAAAAGATGTTCAAATGCATACAAGTAGTACCATAGGCTTGCCCTTCATGTATTCCTCCACTAATGTAGACAACTTGGCTCAAAATCAATTAGGACTTAAGGGTTGTAGTTTAGGCTTTTGGTTAAGGTAAGGCAAAATTTCGGTTAAAGTGACTCAAAACCTCCCAAAGCACTACAATATTTACAATTAAAGTCCCCTTCCTTCAAAAATATTTTCCATCCTTTCTTCGCTTTTTCATTTCACACCTAGTCTTCCTTTTTTCACAATTTATTATCATTTTATTCTATTTTTTTTCTCTTTTTTTTTCTTTTCTACCTTCCACCATTTTCAAGCAACTTTAATATCACAATTTCCAACCTACACCCCCAAACTTAGGCTTTTAGCATATGCTTATACTTTCAAAGTACTTAGGGAAGTAGGGTGCCAAAAGCTAGATCAATTAAGAAAAAAGGATTTAAGCTTGTAATATGGTTGCCAAAGAATAAGGTTAAAGGCTCAAAATGGGTTGACTAGGGAAAATATTTAAGGGTAGGAATTTTTAAGGCATGCTAGCGGTCCAAGGAAGGCCTAATATCATTTTTCAAACCAAGTTAGTCTATGATTTTGCCTTGAAGCACATTCCGGGCAAGTTCTAGACCACAAGTACTACAAAAGAACTCACAAATAAATCTCACCACACATGGCACATGAAAACTCAAGTAAAATACAAATCCAAAATCCAATTGAAACAAATGATTCAAAGAGGTCACATATAGCATAAAGGAAGCTATTTAGTGAGTTAAAGAGCCAAAAATTGAGTCTAAAAGTCATGACATCTTTACTTCAATCATTTTTCTTTTTCAACAACTAAAACTTTATATGCCGAGGTTTAAATAAGTTGGTACCAAGCAAGCCACAACTAGGCCAATGGACACAAATCCTAACTCAAACCATTTATTTTTCTAATTTTAACAAAAGCTACTCCTAATTACAAGACTAATTCCCTTAAGAAAGTTGTCAATCTATCCATCATCGGGAAAAGTCAACCAAAATTTACCCGGTTCAAGAAGAAAATTGGCATCCTTGGAAAAAGAACCGTGGTATAAAGAAAACCAAGGATATTGCCACTATCATATAACATACTATATATAAAAAACAATTAAGAAGCTAATAAAACTTAAGTAACTAAACATACTAATATCACATATCACATGAAAATATACTAATAACAACATAAAAACAAACACAGATAAACAAACTAATATAACACATGACATGAAAATATACTAAAAACACCATGAAAATAACTACTAAACCAATCCGCCAAAACAACAGTTATACAAGAAGCCATCCCCAACCAAAGATGTTACATTGTTGTGTTGACAATGCAACAGAACATGATAGAGTAAAAATGAAGGAAAGTGCTCCCTGAATACTGCATCAACTGCTCTCCTCGCTATCTGAGTCTGAATCCTCCTCATCTCCTTCCTCCTCGGGCCACTCAACCGGAATCTCATCATCCTCCACCGCCCTGCTCGATGGTAACCGGTCCTGAGGCTTGAGGACCTTCCATAGCCCCTTGACACCCTTCCACATGCGAGTGAAGAATTTATCTCGCTTCTTTTCCCTTTTGACCATTTGGGTGTGGGACTTCTCCAGGTTGTCCAGTGAAGTGCTCAATGTACCATGCCTTTTGGCCAGCTCAGTGTACGCTTTCTCCAGTTCTTTGAGGTGAATCTCCCTGCTTCTTTTGATTATATTGTACTTCTAAAAGTCTTTCTTTGAGACATAGGTAGGTCCTTGAGATGTCTCCCTAGGTCCCTGGGGAAGACCAGCCACTAGCTCGCGAATCACTCGCATCTCCTCGCCAAGCACAGCAAATGGTCCTGCTGCAGAGGATGACGGCTGACTGCTCGGATCAACCTGAGAAGAAGAGCCTAGCTTCCTTTTTTTGCTCTTCACTGCTCCACCCTCTTCTCTTTTCTTCAAAGGATGTATAGGCTTCCCCAGATCTACCCAATTGTCCCCTGGAGCTTCTTCCACTCCAGCCAGTTGGCACAACTCGGTGATGAGTGATGGAAATATCAAAGAAGGGCCATTTTGAATCCGGTACTCTCTCAGTTCATTGATGAAGATCTCGCCCACATTTAGATGGATGTCATCAAGAATGCAAGCTATCATTTGAGCTCGAGTAACATGGATATTCCAAATGTTTGACACAGGGGAGATGCGATTGCATATAATGGCCAGCCATATCATTGCCTCCGCGGTGAATTCTTTTGAGGTGATCCCCCTCTTTTCAGTTTCCCATGGAACATCTGCACCCGGACATAGTTTTGACACCAGCCACTCTCCTGAAGCACAATCTTTCTCTTTGAATGGATCCATGTCATGGTTTTGCAAGTGATAGAAAGAATTGATATCTTCAGCCCCAAATCGCACCACCTTGCCTCGAATTCTCATCTGTGGTTTCTTCAACCTGATAGCTGGGAGATTTGCGAAAAACTCCCTCAACTATTGCTCATTTGCACGGCAAGGTTCGGGGGCAAAACAGTTCCATCCCATTGTTACCAGCCTTTGATGGAATTTTGGAAGGCATTCCTGGACATTATCCATCTCTATACCACTCTCCGGGAATAAATTCTTCGAGATCAGCTTGGCATAGTATCGTTCTTGGCATTCCACTGATAGAAACCGGTGTTGATCAAATGCCTGCTCTTCATCCACAGGGCTGTCACTCGATGATCCTTTGGGGTTTGTGCTCATTGTTCAATTATAGTACCTGTCAAAAGTGACAAAAGTGAAAACATGGCATGGCTATGAAGAATAGTGCAAAATGAAGCAAATATGCCAAAATAATGATCGGACAGTCAAAACTCAAACTTAGAAAAAATTTCAAGTTTTCCAGATTTTCAAGTGAGCACTCTCTAATATCGCATTTCTCAGGATTTCTTTGCAATTGCGAAGCCTTCAGAGCTGGGAATTGCGAAGCAGATCATCGCAATTGCGAAGTCTACAGAGCTGGGAATTGCGACAAAAACTTCGCAATTGCGAAGGACACTGATGCAGAGGTTTTCGCAATTGCGATCACTTTCTCGGAATTGCGAAGTCGCAAATGATAAAAAGTGTTCGCAATTGCGAACCAATTGTCCCAGTTTCACTTTTTTCAGAGAACATAGCTTAAACCCTAGAAATATTCAATCCCAGCTATTTTTTTTACTAACCCAATCATTAATCAAGCATAACTCATGCATCAAACTTCATAAACAACCATGAATCAAAAATGTCGATGGTTTGGCCAAGAATTTCATTCGGGCCTTACATCGAACATATCAAAAGCATACAATTTTGCTTCTATTTGACAAGTAGTTGGGTACTCAGACTTCCCCAAATTTCTTCGCAACCACAAATGCACACGCTCTCAACCAAGCCTAACCCAGAAATCACATGTTTTAAAGAAAACAATTTTTGCAATTCTTGGGGAAAGGGGTGGCTGCCATTAGAGTCCTAGGTTATAGCCCAACAAGAAAATAAAAGAGAAGATTAAGAGGAGGAAGAAGGAGTGGTGGGATTAAGCTTTCATACCTGATTATTTGCAATGAGGAGTGAGAATTGAAGGATGTTCAGTGATGAGAGTGAGGAAGATGAACTTGAGAGCCTTACCTAGTGTTTTAATTAATTTTGGTTCAAAAATGGTCTTTCGACCTATTTTTGACCCTCAGAAGTCGCAATTGCGACAGACCTTCGCAATTGAGAAGGTTACATTTTTCTGCACTGTTCGCAATTGCGAACAAATCAAGGGAATTGTGATGGGTGCAGTTCGTAAATGCGAACATTTCTTCGCAATTGCGAAGACTGCCCCTGCATTTTCCAACAGCTACTGGTTTGGTTTCTTAGGGTCATCCCGACCTGCTCAAATCAACTCCAAAAATTCTCAAACTTGGCAGATTAGTTCAAAATAATATTCTAAGCTATTCTAAAAACGAAAATTTGAAAAACGATGAAAATTTTTGAAAACCCGATGGGTTGCCTCCCACCAAGCGCTGCATTTAACATCGTGGCACGACGCAAATAACATTACCACTTTTCTCGCCATTTGGATGATATGAATTGGGCCCCTAGCTTGGAATTAAGCTTGTGACCACGAGCGATGGGGGTGGTAAGTTTATGCTTGACCCAATGCTTAAAGTCTTCATTTTGCACTTCTTGGCTCTCAAATGAGGAATGTCATTTTGTTTTCTTGCTTTCTCAAACTGTAAAATGAATGGTTATTGTCTTTCTTCCTCGCAATCCACCATTGACTCGTGTAGTTCAACTCCCGTATCACTACACAATTCCAACATTGAAAAATTCTTGGAATGTGACTTCAACCCTTCACCTTGCAATTTTTCTATCTTGACATCCTCTTTTTCCCCTGGATTAGAGTCAACATCAACCACATTAGCATTTACACCGGTTGACTCTAATTCCATATTTTTTTCTGCATCACCAATATTCATTGAGTTGGTTTGCGGATGTTCAACCATTTGTGAGTGCAATCCTTGAAGTGCAAAATCATTTTGGAGACTAGTCTCCAAGAGATGTTCCAAGGCACTTTGCTCCTTGTTCCCTTCTTCAAGTAGACACTCCAACATGAGCTTGAACTCTCCACTTTGGCCATGCTCAACTTCTTCCAATTCCATAGCCCTATAATTCTTACCAAAACAAGTAGAATCATCATAGTAGGGGCTTGGGGAAGGGAATAACAAATAAGCACAATCATCCCAATCACCATTTTGGAAACCACACTTATCACAAATACTCCTCTCATGGGTTTGGAATTGTGCGCACAATCCACCCCCGAGAGAATTTAAACAATTTTACCACGAGTGTGGTCCTCCACAATAAGGACAAGGATCATCAAAGTATGAACAACCACCATCCGACCAGTTTTCATTGTATGATTCCATTTTTCAAAATTAAGAGAATAAACAAGAAACAAACAATAAAAATAGAACCAAGGTAAGAAAAAGTAATTACACAAATATTCACAAGTTTGGACTAAAGCACTTTCGCTTACTTCTCAAACAACCTAAATTATGCCAAATTGTTCCCCGGCAACGGCGCCATTTTTGGTGACGTCCAATTCTACTACTAAAAAGTAATAGACACGGTCGTACGCAATATAATTAACCCAACTATGAGTCGGGGTCGAATCCCACAGAGAACCAATGTGTAGGCGATTAGGAATGTAAGAAAATTATCGCTAGTCGCGCAATGCCAAACACTAAGAATTTGGGTTTTAAAAGTGTTTAGATGCGGAAATGTAAACTAACCTAGAAAGCAAATAAAATGATCAATGGCTACAAGTATGGTTGCATCGGGAATTACACTCAAGTAACGATCCAATGTATTTCACGATTTTACAAATATGAGCGAGTTTATGTTAATTAGCCACGGATAATAATTCTTAATTAGCTTCTTCCGAAGACTAACAAAACTTCCTAATTGAATTATTCCTAATCACAATTAGAAGATTAAGCACACCCGGAATGGCTTCAAGTAGTTCAATCATATCCCTAGGTCGAATCTATAAAATGAGGGTTAACGCCTCAAGTTCTTGTTAATTAATCTTTCCCAACCGCAAATTATCTTTCCCAAAATCAATTCGGAGTTAATGGGCAAGTTTTAGGGTTAGCTAATCCCTTTGGAAACATTAAAGAACAAAAATAATTAAGATAACAATAACTCACTTCATAAATATATAAAAATCATTCAATACATAAGCACAACAAGGTATTTAATCCACACTTTAAATATGAATATTCTCATAAACAAGTTTCAAGTATTGGAAATAAATACTACACACTTACATATACAATACAAAGCAAGTAAATGAAGAAATAAATATAAATGGGTAAGAAATCCTTAACCACAAGCTTTAATCTTCAAGACCCAAGTGTGTGTGCAAAACCCTAGCCTCCAAACTTGTTCTCTCGAGTCTATGAAGACTGAAAATAAGCCAAAGATCTACCTAATGTCTGTTTGGACGAGTATAAAAATGACTTGGGGTCAAGATTTGTGCAATTCCAATATTGCCCAGAACTGAAGCTCGATCTTCGCAATTGCGAACATATGATCGCAATTTGCGAACTATGCCCAGCTTGCCCAGGTTCGCATTTGCGAAGTCCTCTTCGCATTTGCGAAGGTTGACTGCTTCAGTTGACTTCGCATTTGCGAAGTGCTCTTCGCATTTGTGATGCTTGACTTTTCCTGTTGACTTCGCATTTGCGAAGTTCATCTTCGCATTTGCGATGCTTATCTTTTTCATCTGACTTCGCAATTGCGAAGGCCTTGTCACATTTGCGACCACTGAGGCCACTGCCCAGATTTTCTCTCTTTTTGGCTCCTTTTGACTTGTTTTCACTTGGTTTCTTTACTATTACTGTAAAATAGAAGTAAATGGCATCAAATACATGATTTTATTGCTCAAACATAGCAAAATTATTGATTTAAAGACAAGATGAGTTGGTAAAATACCAACTCATCATATATTTGGCAAAGGGAAATCATCTTTAGGACTGGCTCGGTTGAGATCCCGGTAATCAACACAGACTCTAACATTCCCATCCTTCTGGTACCAACACAATGTTGGCTAACCATGCTGGATACTCTACCACTCTGAGAACCCTGGCTTTGACCTGCTTGGTAACCTCTTCTTTGATTTTCAAACTCATGTCTGGCTTGAACTTTCTGATTTTCTGATTGACCGGTGGGCATGACGGATCTGTCGGCAGCTTGTGAGCCACAATAGATGTGTTGAGGCCGGTCATATTGCCATACGACCTGGCGAATATATCTTCATATTCTTTCAATAACTATGTATAATCTTTCTTTTCTAATGGTGACAAGTGTATGGTGATATGTGTTTCCTTGAAATTTTCTGCATCTCCCAAATTAATAACCTCAGTATCACGGTAACGGTTCAGAGGCAGTAGTGGCCGGCCATCAACTAACGTTCATTAATGATCTTGGAAACCGTACTGACGCGACGCTTCGGTCGCTTATGTCATAAGGGTGACATTATAACAAGTTGTGGTATAAAATCAAAGGCTCGGTTCGTTTCTTCTATTACTCTCCAAGAAATGAGGGGACTATATCTATACAGTAAAATAGGACATGCCCAATCTTTCCATTTAATCGAAGACCAGGGAATCGCGTCGAGGGTCAGTCTCGGAATGGATCAGGCTGGAGCACTAAGATAAAATATCAAGCTCTATAGTCAAGGTTCTCATTGAGATTGAAGCCAACATCGATCGAGATCATATATGACAAACCCCGAAGGAAGCGCGATAGCGAAAAAGTGAGATATCCATAACCGGTTAAAGATTACGACAGAAATCCCGAAACAGATCAGATCAAGGGTGGTTCTTTAGGCTAATCATGGGATTTACTTTATTAGTTAGAATTAAACTATAATTTTAGGATTTCTCTACTATATAAAGGGGAGTCCCCATCATTTGTAGGGACCTTACATTCACAAATATCAAAGCAATATAACATTTCGTAGCTTACATTCCGGTTCATCAGCTTGTTATTTATTTTATTACTTCGGCATTAATTTATTCAAAGGCATACGAGCTCGAGAACTTAGTTAAGCTACAAAGCTGGTTTGCTTTATATTATTGTCAATTTACATCACTTATATTTATATTTATCAGTTGATATTAGGTGAAATCACATATCCTTAAAATCACATTATAACTTCAATTTTTAGGGTAAAAAAATTTGTAATTTCATTTACAATAACACGTGTATTGTATTATACTTTTGACATTTATTGAAGCATTTTTTTTTTTTGGCTGCAAACCAGGAGCTAACCAATAGTCTTTTTCAGAAGCTAGCCAACATTGATATAGTTCATGATGAGTGCTATTACTAATCATCGGGCATATGGTAAACTAAACTGGATTTGAAGAAACTTATTAACTTCATCTTCCAAATAAGTACTATCAAAATAAAAAAAAATTAAAATCTTTGCTGTGTGTTTAGTTGAAAGTAAAAGGAAAGTCTAAAGCAAAAAGAATACTGTTTCTTCAACAAATTACTTTCACATACTTTGATTGGGGTTAGTTGTGTTGCATTTTTTTCATATTCAAAAACAGTAATAAACTCAATTTTTAAAGTGAACTTGCGGCGGCGTTCCTTCTCTTTTACTGAATGATGTTTGCTTCTAAAATATACTAATATACTAGTTCTAAAATTTTATATTTTAGAAGCGAACATCATTGAAACCGTGTTAAAAAATCTATGCTTGTATTCATCATACGCATAAAACTTGACATCAATCAACAACTGCAAATTTTGTTTTCACCAATAATTATCTAACTATATTTATATTGTTATGAATAATTTGTACATTGGATGCTACATTGGATACTACATTGGATGTCCATGTTGTGAATAGTTGAAAGATTAAATCTCTTATTTTATGTCAATCTTCTTTGCTTTTTATGCCTATAAAAAGCCATGTAATTGCAATGAAAAAATACACCAAAGTGAAAGAACAAAAACTTTTCTCCCTTCTTTCTATATCTTCTTATTTACATTTTACTGCATTGCTTTTATTTTATAACACGTTATCAGCACGAAGCTCTAATTTTATTCTTAACTCCCGCTAAGTTGAGCCATATTTTATTAAGGTATGAATCATTTTTTTTATCGCAGTACATATCATATGTTTAATTCTTACAACCTAAATTTTTCTTTGCAATATTTGATAATTTACATAATTCGTGTTGGTATTCCCTTTTTTCGTCTGTTTCACATTTTTGTTTATCATATATGCATATGTATGTTGTGTATACATTATATAGTCACTACAACTAACAACACTGTCACGACCCTAGTTCACCAATTGTGAACATGTCATGATGGCACCCAGTCCCCACGACTAGGTAAGCCTAACACGTTGTGGAATATACCAGTTTATGAACAATTAATAAGAAATGGCGGAAAAAAATAATATAAAAGGAATGTAATCCGTGCCGCTTGGCACATACACCCGTCAAATACACTGTATAAACCACCACCAAGACCCGGAATCCCACGGGCAACACGGACTAAAAGAGAGTATACAATCGTGGCTCTATGTGTAAAGAGTATCTAACAACGAAATGAAGGAAAACATCTACTAATACTATGAGAATAGAAGGAGGGCCTCCGGATCCGCGGACGTAGCAGATCATACCTCGAGGTCTCCCAAAGTGCTGCTGAATCACCTAGTATGAGCTTGTCCTGATGTACCTGGATCTGCACAACAAAAGTGTGCAGAAGAGTAGCATGAGTACACCACGGCGGTACTCAGTAAGTGCCAAGCCTAACCTCGATGGAGTAGTGACGAGGAAGGTCGGGGCCCTACTGAGAGAACAATAATATAATGATGACAACAATGATAAACAGTTTTAATAATAATGAATCTGAAATAACGACAGTAAAGTGATTTCTGCAACCGTCTACAATTTAAGCTAGCAGCAAGTAAATAACTCAATAAAACTCAATCAGAAAGTCCAGGACCTGTGGGAATTGAACCCACAGTCCCTTTCCATAACCAACAATCCAGGAGCTACAAGAATTGAACTCGCATTCCCGATAACAGTATTCCTGGGTCTCCGGGAATCGAACCCGCAGCCCATGTCTCAATAACTCAGGATCTTCGGGAATCAAACCCGCAGTCCCTACCAATAACTCAGGATCTCCGAGAATCGAACCCGCAGTCCCTACCAATAACTCAGGATCTCCGGGAATCAAACCCGCAGTCCCTACCAATAACTCAGGATCTCCGGGAATCAAACCTGCAGTCCCTACCAATAACTCAGGATCTCCGGGAATCGAACCCGCATTCCCTAAATAATATCACTCCGGGTCTCTGGGAATCGAACCCACAGCCCTGGGTCTCCGGGAATCGAACTCGCAGTCCATAAACAATATCACTCCGGGTCTCTGGGAATCGAACCCACAGCCCTGGGTCTCCGGGAATCGAACCCGCAGTCCACAAACACAACCAATAAAGGAATACACAGAGAGAATATAATATGCTTAACTAAAACTTCACCGAAAATAGTGCCAACAATTATCAAGAAGTTCAAGTAAGACAATTGGGCAACTAGACAGTTAAATCCTATCTAATCATGCTTTTCTAACTAATACCGGGTAAAAGTATCGATTTAATCCGCTAAGAGCAGGAATATCACTAATCGGACAATTCAAGTAAAGTATGTGCCACCACAACCAGTGCATGTACACGCCCGTCACCTCGCGCACAAGGCATTTAAACTATCACATAATATCCTAGGGGTGAAAATTCCCCCCACACGAGGTTAGACAAGCCACTTACCTCGATTCCGGTACAAAACCGCTAAGGGACAACTCTCTTGCCGCGAATGTCGGCCTCCACAGGTGTAGTATCTAACAAAAATCAATGGAATCACATCAAAATAGGCCAATTGGGCATTACCCGATCAAAACAATTCAAAATACACCAAAACCCACAAGTTGCCAAAACCCGACTTTCTGTATGCTTCTAGAAAAATTACGAAAGTTATATATTCGGGTTCCTTATCTCAATACGAGTCCGTGCATATAAAATTTATCGAAATCGGACTCCGCTTGCCCATTCAAATCAAAGGTTTTCTAAAATTTAGGTCTAGGGCTCAAACCCTCCATTAATCCTCCATTAACAATGAAATAATCACAAATTTCATGATAAACTAACAAATTAAGGTCAAGAAACTTACCCCCGATGATTTCCCGATGATATCCCAGCGTTTCCCCTTCAATTTCCTCTCTTGGAGCTCAAAAATGGCATTTTTGATTATGGGGTCGCGGCTGAAATGTTTCTGGACTTAAAGTCACTGCCAGGCCAATTAACTCTACGCGATCGCAGCACTGGGCTTGCAATCGCGATTCACAAATCCTGGGCGGCCTATTTTGCTTCTACACGATCGCGTGGGCTTGGACGCGATCGCAGTGAACAACTTAGCAACCCCTACGTGATCGCAATGATACGAACGCGATCGCACTGCACGCGTGCTCAACCTTACGCGATCGCAGGCCTAACGTCACGATCGCTGAGCTTCCTAACTTTTCCCTACGCGATTGCGGACTCTCCCTCGCGATCGCAGAGCCCAATAATTTCCTCTTACGCGATCTCATGAACAGCTATGATAAAGTATTATTTTATATATGACATTACTTTAAGTAGTAATATGACTACTTCGTAATGGTCCGTTTGGACCCCCGAATTCATCCCGAGGCCCCCGGGACCCCAATGAAAACCACCAACCTACTCCAAAATATGATACGAACTTATTCCAATCATAAAAACACGTCTAACAACATCAAAACTCATAATTCACATCGAATTCAAGCCTAAATTTCTTAAAACTTTCCGAATTGCACATTCGATCTAAAACCCAACCAAACGACGTCCGAATGACCTGAAAATTTGCGGACATATCCAAAATCACATAACGAAGCTACAGGTATTGTCGCAATTCCATGCCGACCCTCGGAGCAAAATATCACCTATCGTTTGGATTTGCCAAAATTTCAAACTTTCGGCATTTCAAGCCTAATTGAGCTACGGGCCTCCAAAATATATTCCGAACGTGCTCCCAACCCCGAAATCACCTAACGGAGCTAATGGAACCATCTGATTTCTGTTCTGAGGTCGTCTTAACACTGTTCCGGCTATGGACCATTTTCTAACTTTAAAGCTCTCTTTTAGAGACTAAGTGTCCCAAAATGCTCCAAACTCCAGAACCGACTCTCCCGGCAAACCACAATAGCAGAAATGAACTTAGGGAAACAGTTAAATTGGGGATTGGGGCGTAATTTTCTAAAATGACCGGCCGCATCGTTACATCTCCCCACACTTAAAAGATTCGTTCGTCCTCGAACGAGCATAGAAAACATACCTGGAGTAGTGAAAAGATGAGGGTATTGGCTGCGCATATCCTGTTCGGTCTCCCAAGTCGCCTCCTCGACCGGCTGGCCCCGCCACTGAACCTTTACCGAAGCGATGTTCTTTGACCTTAGCTTCCTGACTTGCCTGTCTAGAATGGCTACTGGCTCCTCAACATAAGACAGATTCTCGTCTAGCTGAACAGAAGTGAAATCCAACACATGCGACGGGTTACCATGGTACCTCCGGAGCATAGAGACATGAAATACGGGATGGACTCCGGCTAGGCTGGGAGGTAAGGCTAACTCATAAGCAACCTCCCCAACATGCCTCAAAATGTCAAAAGGGCCAATAAGTCTACGACTCAGCTGGGCACATTAGCCTGATATAATCTGAAGATATTCCCTCTTGTTCAAACAATTAAGTGTTAGAGCCTAATTCCAACATCCGGAAATTCTATGTCAGGCTTGTTTTCATCAAGAGATCACTCGATATTCCTCAAACGACATCCTCAAACATGACTGCATAACCTTGCTGGATTCTTACTTTCAGCACAAAATCCACAGGACCACGATAATATTTTATCATCAAATTATCCAAAAATTCAACGAATCAGATGCTCCTATTGCACCTCATGATCTACATAGGTCTCGTTCCCACTTTTACAATACTGACACGATGGAAGAGATGTGCCGATATCCATAACCAACTACTGAATCAACAATTCATTGGGTCTATACTCCTGACAAGATCCATTACCTTGTCCTAAACCAGAGGATGATCTTTTCCTCTATAATATACCTCATATAAATCAGTTTGAACTGATACCAAATCTCATAATCTCATCTCACCCAGTACGAACTGCTCAGGCGATAAGCCACATCAGACATAATCAAAAGTCCCACACGATGACACAATGTGCTAGTAGGCTACTAATTCGTACGTGATACAAAAGGAAGTCGAACACTAGAGAGAACTATTCACTCTCACATAAACATGGACCTCCTCAGAAAATAGGAAACAGAACACATGAAAGCAATTATAGACACTGAAATAAACATCACACTGTTGCGGCGTGAAACCCGATCCCAACAATATAACCATGGCGGCGTGCCACCCGATCCCAACAATATAACCATGGCGGCGTGCCACCCGATCCCAACAATATAACCATGGCGGCGTGCCACTCGATCCCAACAATATAAAACTCACACAAGGAGTCATATGTCAAGCTGAATAGCTCGTCACATCAAAATACTGAATATCGATCATAAGCACACTAAGGTGCATGATATCATACACAATGAAACATATAGCGCTATAGGCTACAAACTCAAGCACAACTGAGGTGCGATATAAGATCTGAGTCTCAAGAGCCATCATGCTCATATAACATCACCGCTGAGCGGAACCCCAACACATAAGGAACTTACCAAGCCGTCTCACCCTCATACGGCGCAATATATCTTTACATGAATTAACTAACCGCGAAATAAGACCGCGACTATCCCTCCATAAAGGGCGCATTGCTGGAAGAAACATAACCGGCATGACGCAAGGCTCACTTCCACATTTAAATCTATCCACCGACCTTAAGTCTATCCTGGTCGTGCCAAGCTAAGTCAATAATATTTCACAGGTCTATAACCCAATAAGCAGAGTGCCTTCCAGGCATAAGTCCTCAATGGATGATATCACCAGAATCCTCATACTTGGTTTAAATTTCTAGCCAATCAAGTGACTACATGTCACACCTATACAATCTTCTTGTGGGACAAGCTCCCACCATATTCCAAATAATTAAACGGGCCTGCACAGTCAACCCACCGGCTGCACTAACACTGAAAAGCGATCAGGAGTCCCTAACCGGGATGCAAAGCCCTTCTCACAGAACACCGATCTCAAGTGATACTGATGTTAATACCCATCTTACTCAAAATACCGAAACTCCTTTCCTGCTCATCCGAGCTCTTTATATTACATTTATTGACCAAACTGCGACCCTGGTCCTTACTTCAAATTTCATACCACTCACTGCGCCTCACGTGTTGATATACGATAGATACGATTTCCATCACAACTCTAGAACTGACGATAGGCTAATACTTCATCACATAAGACTCTCCATTTACCTCACTTCAGGAGAACTATAGCAATATACAGGAAAATTCTCATAATCATCGAATACGCCAATTTCTAAGTAGTGGTCCAAGCCACTATAACCCTTTCCGAGGTCCGCCTACTCATAGTAGGCCCTAACAGAAGTATACTTCAGAATACCATCAATCACTGCGGCCGACAAGCCTCACATGCACCGCCACGAATCGCATGCATACCTCGATCACATTACATTAAACAATCATTGACACCAATATGCCAACTTCAACTTTGCCTAATCAATCTACTTCCTTCCAGTGTATCCTAGATTGCCTTAGAAGTGTTAATATCTCCCTTCAATACCTAACTTATTCCAACCACACTCACGCCGAGTGACCTTAAATCATGAGGCCATGTTGTCTCAAAAATGACTACCATTTCATGTCTCTCAAATGCTACGCCACAAGTTAAAACATCATAGAACATTTTGTGCCTTTCTTCCTGAGTTGCTTCAAAAGCTTAAGCCTCGACTATACTTATAGACTCAGAATTATCAAACACCACACTTTACCTCTTGAATTCATTAGGATCGCTATTGAGAACCATCCGGCCCTAACTTGTCCCAGTACGCAACCAATTCTACTGAATTTTATAACATATGAATACCCTCTCGCTAAAGCCCCCAACGGAACCACTTCCGGCGAAGCCTGCACCTATTCGAGGCATAAATCATGAATCTTTCCTCAAGTTTGAACACGAGCCGATAAGGCTAACCATAACATGCATTCAATAATTTATATACTCAAATTACCACTCATGGCCCTTTTCCGTGGCTGCAATAACACAATAATACACTAGTATCAAGAATTCACACAGGTAATTAACCATCCGACCCAATCTTAAGCGGTGGGACTCTCCCACTTAGCCCAAAGCCACTATTACACGACTCTCGAACACATTAGAACCATTCTCTCAAGTCATTTACTATTATTCAACTGCAACTCACTCGATCCAACGAATATAACCACTTGTGCTCTATTAGCACTCTAACACCATAGGGTATGACCTCATCCCAATACAACCAAACATCTTCTCGCTCCATGCATCGAGCATTCTCTACCAACGACGTCTTAAAACATACTATGATTTTCACACGCCTACGAAGCACCATGTAGCCTTTGTCGAATATTTCCCTGCTGAAAATAAAATGTAGAGTTTATTAGGGACACAGAAACCTCAAAAGTCCCAACATCATACCATACGAACCTCAACTCTCGTCCATCCGCAAGTTTTCAAGAACTTTTTGAATAGCACCTAAATACATCGCAGGCCAAATCTGATATAACACATGACCCATAATTTGATCGTTGATAGTGAAATCCTTTCACCTGGCACGAAGCCTTAAGATACATTTTCCTAATCCATGACAATAGCCTTTATTATTTGTACATCTTTATCATAAGACAGTCCAAGACATTGGTTTGGTGCGTGTCTTTCTTAAGATAGTTAAACTCATTTCCCCCAGTATCTCTGCTGGCTGAATTCTTCGCTAAATAGATATCTCATATGAACCATATAGTCTTTATTACCACCAACTATCCTTAGATCTATATCCACCTTGTGATTCTACCATTACTGTGACAATTAGGCAGTTAAGTAAACCTTCTCAAGACCGTACTTATCAACCGAATCTCAGAACCTAGTGCACCCCCACGTGCACAATTGAAGATCTCTCAATTTCTTACATTATCGATATGGGTGACACACGGTAACAATAGTTGAGTAAATTCTTGAACCCTTGAAATCCCTCTGCAGCATCACGAACCATCGGCGCATACTTAATACCAAGCGGAAAATTTCAATATACGAGTGGATGCAAAAGAACATATGACATAGGCTCCAACTCAATAAATGGCGCACGATAAGGAATTCAAAGAATTGAAGAGTTTCCTAAACAGTTACATAGCCCCTCGTAGATAAATACAGACGTCTCCGTATCGATCAGCGAGAATCTAAGTAACCGGTCTGTGTCCCGTGACTCCTACGAACCTAGAGCTCTGATACTAACTTGTCACGACCCTAGTTCACCAATCGTGAACATGTCATGATGGCACCCAGTCCACACGACTAGGTAAGCCTAACACGTTGCGGAATATACCAGTTTATGAACAATTAATAAGAAATAGCGGAAAAAAATAATATAAAAGGAATGTAATCCGTGCCGCTTGGCACATACACCCATAAAATACACTGTATAAACCACCACCAAGACCCGAAATCCCACGGGAAACACAGACTAAAAGAGAGTATACAACTGTGGCTCTATGTGTAAAGAGTATCTAACAACGAAATGAAGGAAAACATCTACTAATACTATCAGAATAGAAGGAGGGCCTTCGGATCCGCGGACGTAGCAGATCATACCTCGAGGTCTCCCAAAGTGCTGCTGAATCACCTAGTATGAGCCTGTCCTGATGTACCTGGATCTGCACAACAAAAGTGTGCAAAAGAGTAGCATGAGTACACCACGACGGTACTCGGTAAGTGCCAAGCCTAACCTCGATGGAGTAGTGACGAGGAAGGTCATGGCCCTACTGAGAGAACAATAATATAATGATCATAACAATGATAAACAATTTTAATAATAATGAATCTAAAATGACGACAATAAAGTGATTTCTGCAACCGTCTAAAATTTAAGCTAGCAGCAAGTAAATAACTCAATAAAACTCAATCAGTAAGTCCAGGACCTGTGGGAATTGAACCCACAGTCCCTTTCCATAACCAACAATCCAGGAGCTACAGGAATTGAACCCGCAGTCCCGATAACAGTATCCCTGGGTCTCCGGGAATCGAACCCGCAGCCCATGTCTCAATAAATCTCAGGATCTCCGGGAATCGAACCCACAGTCCCTACCAATAACTCAGGATCTTCGGGAATCAAACCCGCAGTCCCTACCAATAACTCAGGATCTCCGAGAATCGAACCCGCAGTCCCTACCAATAACTCAGGATCTCCGGGAATCAAACCCGCAGTCCCTACCAATAACTCAGGATCTCCGGGAATCAAACTCGCAGTCCCTTCCAATGACTCAGGATCTACGGGAGTCGAACCCGCAGTCCCTAAACAATATCACTCCGGGTCTCTAGGAATCGAACCCACAGCCCTGGGTCTCCGGGAATCGAACTCGCAGTCCATAAACAATATCACTCCAGGTCTCTGGGAATCGAACCCACAGCCCTGGGTCTCCGGGAATCGAACCCGCAGTCCACAAACACAACCAATAATGAAATACATAGAGAGAATATAATATGCTTAACTAAAACTTCACCGAAAATAGTGCCAACAATTATCAAGAAGTTCAAGTAAGACAATTGGGCAACTAGACAGTTAAATCCTATCTAATCATGCTTTTCTAACTAATACCGGGTAAAAGTATCGATTTAATCAGCTAAGAGCAGGAATATCACTAATCGGACAATTCAAGTAAAGTATGTGCCACAACAACCAGCGCATGTACACGCCCGTCACCTCGCGCACAAGGCATTTAAACTATCACATAATATCCTAGGGGTGAAAATTCCCCCACACGAGGTTAGACAAGCCACTTACCTCTATTCCGGTACAAAACCGCTAAGAGACAACTCTCTTGCCGCGAATGTCGGCCTCCACAGGAGTAGTATCTGATAAAAATCAATGGAATCACATCAAAATAGGCCAATTGAGCATTACCCAATCAAAACAATTCAAAATACACCAAAACCCACAAGTTGCCAAAACCCGACTTTCGGTACGCTTCTCAAAAAATTATGAAAGTTATATATTCGGGTTCCTCATCTCAATACGAGTCCGTGCATATAAAATTTATCAAAATCGCACTCCGCTTGCCCATTCAAATCAAAGGTTTTCTAAAATTTAGGTCTAGGGCTCAAACCCTCCATTAATCCTCCATTAACAGTGAAATAATCACAAATTTCATGATAAACTAACGAATTAAGGTCAAGAAACTTACCCCCAATGATTTCTCGATGATATCCCAGCGTTTCTCCTTCAATTTCCTCTCTTGGAGCTCAAAAATGGCATTTTTGATTATGGGGTCGCGGCTGAAATGTTTCTGGACTTAAAGTCACTGCCAGGCCAATTAACTCTACGCGATCGCAGCACTGGGCTTGCGATCGCGATTCACAAATCCTGGGCGGCCTATTTTTCTTCTACGCGATCGCGTGGGCTTGGACGCGATCGCAGTGAACAACTTAGCAACCCCTACGCGATCGCACTGCACGCGTGCTCAACCTTACGCGAACGCAGGCCTAACCTCGCGATCGCAGAGCTCCCCATCTTTTCCCTACGCGATCGCAGACTCCCCCTCGCGATCGCAGAGCCCATTAATTTCCTCTTGCGCAATCGCATGAACAGCTTCGCGATCGCAAAGCACAAAAATTCTCTGCAATATTGCAGCAGAACCAGCAGTGCAATTGGCACCAAAATGGTCCGTTTGGACCCCCGAATTCATCCCGAGGCCCCCGGGACCCAAACGAAAACCACCAACCTACTCCAAAACATGATACGAACTTATTCCAATCATAAAAACACGTCTAACAACATCAAAACCCATAATTCACATCGAATTCAAGCCTAAATTTATTAAAACTTTCCGAATTGCACATTTGATCTAAAACCCAACCAAACGACGTCCGAATGACCTGAAAATTTGAGGACATATCCAAAATCACATAACGAAGCTACAGGTATTGTTGGAATTCCATTCCGACCCTCGGATCAAAATCTCACCTATCATTCGAATTCGCCAAAATTTCAAACTTTCGGCATTTCAAGCCTAATTGAGCTACGGGCCTCCAAAATATATTCCGAACGCGCTCCCAATCCCGAAATCACCTAACGGAGAATGGAACCATCGGATTTCCGTTCCGAGGTCGTATTAACACTGTTCCAGCTACGGACCATTTTCTAACTTTAAAGCTC
The DNA here is from genome assembly GCA_032618575.1 of Nicotiana noctiflora. Lineage (NCBI taxonomy): Eukaryota > Viridiplantae > Streptophyta > Magnoliopsida > Solanales > Solanaceae > Nicotiana > Nicotiana noctiflora. The sequence goes on from JASVEL010002114.1 coordinate 394,753, forward strand.
TCTTTTAGAGACTAAGTGTCCCAAAATGCTCCAAATTCCAGAACCGACTATCCCGGCAAACCACAATAGCAGAAATGAACTTAGGGAAACAGTTAAATTAGGGATTGGGGCGTAATTTTCTAAAACGACAGGTCGGGTCGTTACAAACACGTTCAAAGTAGAGTATTTATTTTAGTACTTCACTTATTTGTTGTCAACATTACTTTGATATTTAAATTTCTGATTAAATTCATGCACATAACTAATAATTGCATTTCCATTTATTTAAATATTCTAACAGTGAGAAATGAACTGATAAGTAATAATTTTATAGTTTAATTACTTTATATTTATTGGGACATAAATAATGTTAGTCACGTTCAATTCTATTAACACATATATATTAACAATATAAAGTGAAATGAAATAGTATGTAGCTTCTACTTTATGGTAAAAATAAAATGAAATAGTAGATTGTTAACATGATATAGTTCTATTTTTATTTCTTTTATCTGAATCGTTTTGTTATCATTAATTGTTTATTATTATAATTATTTCTCTAACTTATTAATCTTTTATGATAGTTATCACTATGTCAAACTTTTCAAAACTTGAATTTGTTGCACTTGACATCACCGGGAGGAACTATTTATCATGGGTTCTTGATGCTGAAATTCACCTTGACGTTAAAGGTCTTGGAAATATTGTTATACAAGGAAATGAAGCATCAAATCAGGATAAAGCGAAGGTCATGATTTTCCTTCGTCATCATCTACATGAAGGGTTAAAAACTGAATATTTAACCGTAAAAGATCCACTTGAATTATGGATTAATTTGAAGGATCGATATGACCACCTAAAACTTACGGTATTACCGAAAGCTCGGTATGAGTGGATACATTTAAGGTTGCAAGACTTTAAAACCGTAAGTGAGTATAATTCCGCTATCTTTAAAGTAAGTTCTCTATTAAAATTATGTGGAGACACTATCACGGATGAGGACTTATTGGAAAAAATATTTTATACTTTTCACGCTTCCAATGTAGTGCTACAACAGCAATACCATGAAAAAGGTTTTAAGAAATATTCTGACTTAATCACATGTCTACTTGTGGCTGAGCAGAATAATACTCTGTTAATGAAAAATCATAAAGTCCGCCCCACTGGGTCAGCTCCATTTCCGGAAGTGAATGTTATAGCAACATATGATAATTTTGAAAGAAAACAAAATAATTACCGTGGTCGTGGACATGGTCGTAAACGTGGACGGGTAGGGGCCGAAAAAATTATCGTCATTATGGTGGAAATAAATTGGAGAACAATAAGGGTTCTCAAATTAATCATTCAAAAGGTAAAGCTAGTATGTGTCACCGATATGGTATGAGAGGTCATTGGGCACGCATTTGTCGTACGCCAAAGCATTTTGTTAAACTTTATTAAGCCTCTCTCAAGAAAAAGGAAAATAATGTGGAGGCACACTTGACCTTTCAAAATAATGATGATGAAGCAGGTCCCTCAAATAAATATGATTCTAAGACACATCTTGCATATAAAGATGATGATTTTGAAGGCCTAACAAATATTACTCATTTAGAAGTTGGAGACTTCTTTGAGGATATTGACTGAAGAACTAATCATCTTACTAGGGAATGAAGCTATAAAAGTTGTTATTTTTATGTTTGCAACTAGTTTATTTTTCTTGAGTGTATTTTCCTAATGCATCATGTGTTGCTAGTTTCTACATTCCTAATGTATTTCTTAATGATTTTTTTGCTTGTCTTTCATATTTCTTATAATGTATTATTTGTCCTTTTTTATGAATAATATGAACATTCCCCAGTCTTCAGTTGGACTCAAGATTAATAAAGATGATATATGTCTTTTGGATAGTAATACAACACACTATTTTAAAGAATAAGAGATATTTCTCTTATTTGGTAATGAAAGCAGCGGATATTAATACAATATCTAGTAGTACAAGATTAATTGAAGGTTCTGGAAGAGCCAATTTATTACTACCAGGAGGAACAAATTTGGCTATTGATGAAGCATTATATTATAGTAAATCTCAAAGAAACTTATTAAGTTTCAAAGATATTCGCCAAAATGGCTATCATTTTGAGACTACAAATAATGAAAAGAGTGAATATCTTTATATTACTACAATAATGTTCGGTAAGAAATATGTGCTTGAAATTTTACCTGCTCTTTCCTCCGGCTTGTACTATACAAGTATTAGTAGGATTGAAACACATGCCGTAGTAAATGAGAAGTTTACTAATCAAGATAATTTTATTATTTGGCATGACCGGTTGGGCCATCCTGGTTCTAATATGATGCGTAAAATAATTGAGAATTCACATGGACATGCAATGAAGAATCAGAAGATTCTTCAATTTAAGGAATTCTCGTGTGCTGCATGTTCTCAAGGAAAATTAATTATTAGACCATCAGCTATTAAAGTTAAGATGGAATCCCCTGCATTTCTGGAACGTATACAGGGCGATATATGTGGGCCCATTCACCCTCCATGTGGACCATTCAAATATTATATGGTTTTGGTACATGTATCTACAAGATGGTCACATGTGTGTTTACTATCAACTCGCAATATGGCATTTGCGAGATTGTTGGCTCAAATAATAAAGCTAAGAGTACAATTTCCAGATTATGCAATTAAGACAATTCGTCTTGACAATGCTGGTGAGTTTACATCCCAAGCCTTTAATGATTATTGTATTTCAATTGGGATAACAATTGAGCATCCGGTTGCTCATGTTCATACACAAAATGGTCTAGCAGAATCATTGATCAAACGCCTCCAATTAATTGCTAGACCAATGCTTATGAGAACAAAACTTCCCATTTCAGTATGGGGTCATGCTATTTTGCACACAATAACACTTGTGCGGATAATGACCACAAGTTATCATAAAGTCTCCCCATTGCAGTTGGCTTTTGGTCAGGAGCCAAATATTTCCCATCTTAGGATCTTTGGTTGTGCGACATATGTTCCAATTGCTCCACCATAACGCAGAAAGATGGGTCCCCAAAGAAGGTTGGGGATATATGTTGGATATGAATCTCCTTCTATTATAAAATATCTAGAGCAAATGACTGGAGATTTATTTACGGCAAGATTTTCGGATTGCCATTTTGATGAATCAGTATATCCAACATTAGGGGGAGAAAATAAGAAGCTAAAAATGAAGATAGATTGGAATGCATTATCACTGTCTCATATAGATCCTCTAACAAATCAATGTGAACAAGAGGTTCAAAAGATTATTCATTTGCAAAATATTGCAAATCAATTGCCGGATGCATTCACTAACCTACCAAGTGTGACTAAGTCACATATTCCAGCTGCTAATGCTCCAATTCGAGTTGATATCCCGGAAGGACAATTAATTAAAACAAATGAGCCTAAGCCTTTCTTGAAACGTGGTAAACCAATCGGTTCTAAAGACAAAAATCCTCGAAGAAGAAAAGGAGCAAGTGATCAAAGTAAACATAACACAGAAGTAGTGGCTCAAGAAGAGCCCCAAGACATAACAAATGATAAGACCTTGGGGGAGGTCCAGGTACCTAAAAATAATGAAAATGAAGAGATATCAATAAGTTACGTCTCAACCGGGAAAAGATGGAATCGAAATAATATTGTTATCGATAACACTTTTGCTTATAATGTTGTTGTTGAAATAATGCAACAAGATGAGGATCTTGAACCAAAATCTGTCAATGAATGTAGACAGTGAAATGATTTGCGAAAATGGAAAGATGCTATCCAGGCAGAGTTAACTTTACTTAGAAAACGTGAAGTCTTCGGACCCATAGTTCGAACGCCTGAAGGCATAAAGCCAGTAGGGTATAAATGGGTTTTTGTGCGAAAACGAAATGATAAAAATGAAGTTGTTAGATATAAAGCACGACTTGTGGCACAAGGGTTTTCCCAAAGGCCTGGAATTGATTATATGGAGACATATTCTCCTGTAGTGGATGCTATCACCTTCAGGTATCTCATAAATATGGCAGTGTAAGAAAAACTTGATATGCATCTAATGGATGTTGTTATAGCTTATTTGTATGGATCATTAGACAGGGAAATTTATATGGAAGTATCTGAGGGATTCAAAGTGCCAAAAGCATATAAAGGTTTTCGAGAAACTTGTTCAATAAAACTTCAGAAATCTTTGTACGGATTGAAACAATCAGGTCGTATATGGTACAATCGTCTGAGTGAATACCTGTTGAAAGAATGGTACAAGAATGATCCAATTTGTCCTTGTGTATTTATAAAAAGGTCTGAATCTGAATTTGTTATAATCTCCGTATATGTTGATGATTTAAAATCATTGGAACTCCTGGGGAGCTTCCAAAATCAGTAGACTGTTTGAAGAAAGAATTTGAAATGAAAGATCTTGGAAAGACAAAATTTTATCTTGGTCTACAAATTGAGTATATGAAAGATGGAATATTTGTCCATCAATCAACATACACCGAAAAGATTTTAAAGCGATTCTATATGGATAAAGCATATCCATTGAGTACCCCGATGGTTGTGAGATCACTTGATATAAAGAAAGATCCATTCCGACCTCATGAAAATGATGAAGAGCTTCTTGGTGCCAAAGTACCATATCTTAGTGCAATTGGGGCATTAATGTATCTTGCTAATAATTTCCGACCAGATATAGCTTTCTCAGTAAGCTTATTGGCAAGATTTAGTACTTCGCCAACACAAAGACACTAGAATGGAATTAAACATATATTTAGATACCTTCAAGGGACCATTGATATGGGTTTATTTTATTCAAATAAATCCAAGCCATCATTGATTGGTTATGCAGATGCAGGATATTTGTCTGATCCACACAAAGGTCGATCTCAGACAGGCTATTTATTTACAAGTGGAGGTAGAGCCATATCATGGCGTTCGACAAAACAAACTATGGTTGCTACTTCTTCAAATCATGCAGAGATAATAGCCATTCACGAAGCAAGTCGAGAATTCGTTTGGTTAAGATCTATAACTCAACACATTCAGCAAACATGTGGTCTTTCTTCGAAAGAGAATATTCCAACAATATTGTATGAAGACAATGCTGCATGCATAGCTCAATTGAAAGGAGGATATATCAAGGAGATCGAACAAAATATATTTCACCAAAATTTTTTTTCACTCATGATCTTTAGAAGAGTGGCGAAATAGATGTACAACAAGTTCGTTCAAGTGATAATTTGGCTGATCTGTTCACTAAGGCATTACCAACCTCAATATTTGAAAAGTTGATATATAAGATTGGAATGCGTCGTCTTCGAGACATTAAGTGATTTTTCATCAGGGGGAGTTAGTACATGTTTCACTCTTTTCCTTAACCAAGGTTTTGTCCCACTGGGTTTTCCTTAGTAAGGTTTTTAATGAGGCAACAAGCAATGTATATTATAAATAACTATGTACATCCCAATATTTTTTTTGTAAGTTCTTAGTGAGGCACATTATCACATGGACATCCAAGGGGGAGTGTTATGAATAATTTGTACATTGGACGCTATATTGGATACTACATCGGATGCTCATGTTGTGAATAGTTGAAAGATTAAATCTCCTATTTTATGTCAATCTTCTTTACTTTTTATGCATATAAAGGCCATGTAATTGCAACGGAAAAATACACCAAAGTGAAAGAACAAAAACTCTTCTCTCTTCTTTCTATCTCTTCTTATTTACATTTTACTGTATTGCTTTTATTTTATAACATATATTATATTATTATTTATTATTAAATTAAAAGTACAAAACCCTTAACTTAAAAGTTAAATTATTAAAATATTCTTCTTAATTATTCAAATACCTTATTTCATAAAAGTAAAAAAGGCGAAAGTGCTTCTTGCCCACCTAAACTTGCACCGAATTTTAAAGCCGATATATAAACTTTTAATTTTCTCATTTTAACACCTCAACTCAACCAATTACTTATAAGTGAACACATCTGATTGTTGACTATGCTTATGTGGCAGTAGCATAACTGATGTGGTCAAAGTGCGTGTTAATCACGTAGAAAAAGAGCGTCACTCGAATTACTATATTTAAAATGTTAAATCACAATAAGAAAAAAAAATAAAAGATAAAAAACAAAAAATAAAAATATCTTAAATCATCCCTCCCGTACCCCATATGTTATCTTCTTTCTTACAAACCTACACCCCCCTCCCCCCTCCACCCTTCCCAATTTCTTTCTCCCGCCAATTTTTTTCTCCCCACGGTTTCACCCCCCCCCCCCCCCCCCAAAGGTATGATGGTGACAGTATTTTCGATGATCTTCTTTGGCCAGTTGAGACAACGAAATTACTGAAAACTTTCACGTGGGAAGTAACAGGTTCACAAGGAGGTCTATTAGTTTTGAATTTGACGAGTGTTACCGAGATTCTACTTTTTGTCAATGAAAATCTTATCAGAATGATTTTGATAGTTTTTGAGAAGATCCGATAGCTTTTTTGTACTAATTTCTAGACTGAGGTTATGTTAAGATATGTATTCGGATATGAATGGATCATATTTGAATTTTTATTATTAGAAATACTAGCTGGGCAAGGAAGGTTTTGGTGGAGCTATGGTGGAGAAGAAAGGAAAGAGAACAAAAAATTAAAATTTGGTAAATTGATTTTAAAAAGGATGGGACCTAGTTATTACAAATGTCAAACAATAAATTGTCTTAGTATTTGACATGGTATTTAGTTCGAGCAATTGAGATACACGCTCCGAGGAAGGGGTTTATTATAAGTATTTTTATCCAGTTGGGGTGCTAAAATAAAAAAATCAAAAGTTTATGTATCGGCTTTAAAATCTGATGCAAGTTTGTGGCCAAAAAACCATTACGCCTAAAAAAAACTGATGCATAAAACTGTGGTGTCGGTTCGAATTACTCCTAAATCTAACTAATCTTTAAAAGGTGTGTTGAACAATTGGCATCCTTTAGAATTTGAAGCATTTTTTCTTTAAGCCTGCTTGGTCCAATTGAGTCATAATGATTGGGATAATCTGTAGTTTAATGCTGATTTGGACACAATAGGCAAACCATTGAAATAGCTTACAAACTTATAAATATGCTTACTAATTTTATTTTTTCAAGAGGTAAGTCTTTCATTTCCTTTTAGTTTCTTAGTTCTCTTTCATGCTCACAAACTTTATATTTTTCATCACTAGGTGTATGACAGTTTGGTTTTTAAGACTTCTGTTAGAATTCAAAGCAAATTTGTGTTCTGTATTTTGCTTTTAATCTTCTATGTTTGTATCTTTTTTCACATTTTGGATTAAATTACTATTATTTCTACCAACATTTATAGTAGTTGGCTAATCATTCAAAGTTTAAATCCAATATAGATCGGTCATTCATTATATGTGATTACTATTCTAATTGTTGTTCAACCAATTCTAGAAATTTTCAAGTCACCATCAAGAATTTGATTTAACTTTAGTTTTTTCTGTATTACTCTGCTTTCATTCTAGAGTTAATTTTGTACTAATCAAATGCTACAGCATTTGTTTCCAATTTGTGAAGTTTACAACTAAACAAAGCCTTATAATTATGAACTGAAATTGTCTAAATGCTACTCTAGGATTTCTGTGTAGTTTAAATCTTATAATATTGTTATATTTCTAGAGATAACAAATTCGTTAGTAGGACGTTCTTGTGCATTTTTATCTAGAATACATTTCTCCGCAAGACTCGACATACAATTTCTATGGGCCGCAACCTATTTTTTACTGTATGCGGGGGAATTGCATACTTTTCACATCTCTATGCAAAGAAGATCCTTAGGCAAGTCTGTCTTATCTACTGATTTATAACAGAGACAAGGTTCCTATCTATAAAGAGCTCTCTCGGTCAAATGGCTAAAATACTGCACCTGTCCAACAATTTTGCCAAAATGCGCACTCACAGACTACTTATTCTATAAAGAGCAAATAATGAGAATATTATGTGTCTTCCTATTTAGCCCACTCAGGATTGAAATCAATTGACATCGTGTATCATAAGTACTATTTTATTTGAATAGGCATATCTTTATGTTGCAACATGCAACGAATTATACATCACAAGAATTAACTTTCTATTTGTAAAAAGTGCTTTTTATGGCAGTACTAACAACAACAACAACAACAACAACAACAACCCAGTATAATCCCACTTAGTGGGGTCTGGGGAGGGTAGTGTGTACGCAGACCTTACCCCTACCCTAAGGTAGAGAGGCTGTTTCCAAATAGACTCCCGGCATCCTTCCCTCCAAGAACTACCCACCTTGCTCTTGGGGAGACTCGAACTCACAACCTCTCGGTTGGAAGTGGGGGTTGCTTACCATCAGAGCAACAACATCTAGTAAAATCCCATAAGTGGGATATGGGGAGGATAGTGTGTATGCATACCTTATCTCTAACTCGAAAGGGGTAGAGAGGCTGTTTTCGAAAGACCCTCGGCATAACAAGACAAAAGAAGAGAGTATTAGATTCGCCACGAAAATCATAGGGAAAAGGGAACATTAAAAAATAGAAAAGAAAGAAAATTTTCAAAACAAAAACGATGGTATGTAAATGGATCCTGCATCGAAAATAGAAAATAGTAAAATACGACATTGCCCCTAGCTATCTTAGATAAAACCCCACCGAACTAGGCTCCCAAAGTACAAAGTAACGCAAGACTCAACTACCTCCTAGCCTACAACCGTAATATGCGACTTCCATAACATCATATCAAGTGTCATGTCCTCGAAAATCTGAAGCCTCGCCATATCCTGTCTCATCACCTCTCCCCAATACTTCTTAGGCCTCCATCTACCTCTTCCCGTGCCTTCCACGAGCAGCCGCTCACACCTCCTTACTGGAGCATTTGGGCTTCTCCTCTGTACATGCCCGAACCATCTGAGCCTCGCTTCTTGTCATCAATAGGGGTCACGTGCACCTTCTCCCGAATGTCATTATATATTCCTAAATCCTAATCTTATCGTTTCTAGTATGCCCACACATACACCTCAACATCCTCATTTCTGCTACTTTCATCTTTTGGATATGTGAGTTCTTAATAGGCCAACACTCAGCCTCATACATTATGGCCGGTCTAACCACCGGTTTGTAGAACTTACCTTTGAGTATCGTTGGCATTCTTTTGTCACACAAGACTCCAGATGCCAGCCTCCACTTCATCCATCCTACACCAAAACGGGGTGTGACATCCTCGTCGATCTCCCCTCCCCCGTGGATAACCGACCCAAGGTACTTGAAACTGCCTTTATTTGGGATAATCTGTGGTTCCAACCTCACATCCACGTCCACTTCCCCCGGCCTGGCGCTAAACTTACACTCGAGGTATTCCGTCTTCTTCCTGCTCAGCTTGAAGCCCTTGGACTCAAGAGTCTGTCTCCAAACTTCCCAAACTTCCAATCTCTCGTTAACACCAACTCGTGACTCGTCATTCAGAACTATGTCATCGGCAAATAGCATGCACCATGTTACCTCCTCTTGAATACGGTCGGATATCGCATCCATCACCATGACGAATAAGAACGGACTGAGCGCAGTACTAGTGCATCATATATATTATCTCAAAGAAATTTGACTTTCTATTTGAAAAAAATATTTTTTATGGCTGGTGCATCATATATAATTATCTCAAAGAAATTTGCTTAGGAGTAGCCTTTCAACTACCAAAATTGTCTTGCCAGGTAGAGCCAAAATTTGAAAATTATGAGTACGATATTTTAATTTATTTAAGTTATTGAGTTTTAAATTAATAACTTTTTAATATATAATAAATTTGTAAAAATAAATACAGAGTTTAAACCAAAGCTATTGTGTGCTAAAATCTTGACCTCAAATAGAAAGTCATCATACTATAATCACATTAATCCTTAATGGAAACCTGTACTTTATTCTTTTTTAAAATTGAAAAAGCTTCCATTGATCATTGATGTGGTCCTAGAGAAAAATTACAATCTGAGTTTAACATACCAAATTTTGTACATGATCATTGAGGGAAAAATTAACAATTTTGCAAAGATTTGTTTAATTAATATTTATATTATATTACAACACCATGTAATCAAGAAATTGCCATACACGCACAACGGACGTGCCGCGAGTCTAGTGCAAAGAATATGCACCAAAGATGAGAAATGACTAGCATGAACTGTCCATAAACTCGATCAACAGATCTTGAACCATACCCCTATCTGGCATCTTCCCCGCGGCACCGTAGATTGGAGCAAACCCACCATTAACTGGACCTGGATTTTCTTTCACCTGAGACGGGATTAATGGCGCCCCTCAACAGCAAATCACAAAGCATATTGTCCAAGATAAGAATCTAACTAAAATCAGCTATGTGGTTATAAAGGAATGGGTATATCCAAACTGAGCCTTAAATTATCATCGAGTTGATATTTTGGATCTGATTTGTTTAAAACCATGGGCACAAGTAAAAGAAGATCTCGACCAGCAAAATTTATGAGGGAAAAATGATCCAATCAGGTGTTAAGAAGGTGGACCAGAAGAGAGCGACAACCTTTAAGAATTCAGACCCTAATCATTGCATTACACAGTGGCTGAGAAAATATATATTTGGCTGAAGAATAGCCCTCAATAAGTCGGTCCTGGAACTGATAAACAATATTGAATTTGACAGGAAATCTTGGTATGCTAGTTGTAAAGATTTATGACACTGGAAACTCAAAGGTGAGAAAAAGATGGAATGAAAGAGCACACTTACAGTCTGCACCGAATCTCTCAGATCCTTCAGAAAAATCTGGACTACTGGTACATGTTGAAGTGTCACACAAATATGAACACTGAAACGAATATGTAATAAAAACAACTTAGAAGTGAAGTACTTAGAATTGTAGAAATAATATTCAAGATTATACTCTCCTGGCCCAAATTGTTCAAATGGTTATGAAGGAAAAGCACATTTTAAGGTAGCTATTTAAACGGATGAGTCTGACATCAAGTGCATCATGTACAGTGGCAATACCTGTTAGGTCTCTGCAATGCATTTAAATGCCAACCTTTTGATGACATTACATCATTGACTTCAAATATATCTACAACGTCAGATCCAAAAGCAATAATGCTCATATCAGGCCTTCCAATGATGAACAGTTCTGGAATATCCTGTATCCTGAGGGGTAGGATCATGTGAGACAATGGTCCTCAGACTGGATAACAAATTAAACTGTGACATTATATCTACCCTTTCTGAATACTTTTTGATGCCTCCATAATCTCCTTGGTGTTTTCCAAGTATCCTGTAAAGTGTATAAACTCTCAGTTAAGAAGAAATGGAAGTGGCAAGCGATTAACCAACACGAATGAGAGAAGTGTAACCTTCAAAGCCTAAAGATATCATTGCTGCCCACGCCCCGGCTATCAAACCTCCAGGCCTGCTTCCAGCAATTGTTGGAGAAACATAAAGCCCACCAGTCCACTCAGTGACTACCACGCGAACACAAGGAGAATATGGCATTAGAACTTTATTCTTACACAGAAAAATTGATTGCCTCCATACAATAAGAATTAGAAAATTATCTCTTCCTTTTTCTATAAGAAAGTGGACCAGCAAAGAAATAGCAAATATCTCGGACAATGGCTACTTTATTTCTCACTGAATTGGTTTCACAGGATCTTTTTATTTTTTTTGCTTTGATAACCTCGGTGTCCGAGCCAGCTTGCGCGCACCTCAATTAATTCCACAGGATATCTGCTACCTCCCCCACTAGCAACATGGACCAAACTACCAACATGGACCAAGTAACTTTGTCCACCAAGACTTGGACGGATAGAAGAAATCACCTAGTGTTTTTGCCTAAGCTGGAATTTGAACGTGAGATCTCATGTTCTCAACCCACTTCATTGACCCCTAGGCTACACACCCTTGGGTGCTTTGTTTTTTCCCAAAAATAACTTGCATGATTAAGTATTTAAGGTTCAGAGCATCTGGAAACTGGTTTCCCTGACGTCTTTTGCAGCACACATCTAGTTTTTATTATCACATCAGTTGCCTCGCAAATAGTTCGGACAGATTTATTTCCTCGAGTCAATTGCAAGGCTTTTGATGATAAATAACTTTTTGACATGAGTAACTTACCAGCAACAAATTGATGCTGTTAACGCGTAAAACCGGCAGCACATTTGTCAAGTCCCAGCACATGTTTCAGGAGTAGGAAAATGTATAAGTTCTCAAATTACTTTTAAAACACAAACATATATATTGAACTCATAGCATCACTTCCTTGCAGATGAAGTAAAACCACTGTTCCAAATGTTCAGAGGTATATTATATCGCTTTTCCACAAGTTTAGTACTAATACAGGAAAAGTTAAAGAGGAGATCTCAGATAGAAAACCATTGGAAATTCAAGAAAATATTTTCAGTCACATAAATGGATACATCTTGTAACACTGAGAATGCAATACAATTTTCATAATCAAGAGAAGACAAAATTTCCTCACAAAGAAGAATATATTCAAAGGAACAAGTCTATCTCAGGCGAACTCTCACATATTGGATGATCAAACAAATTCTGTAAATTCTGCTTAGAGATGCTTCAATTGAATGCTAAACAATGTCTACAGTTAAGGGGCAGAAAGTACTAGCACTTAATACCTTCCGTATCTCATGATTTCTGTACAGAACTACACTGGTTCCTTTTGGAGCCAGCCCATACTTGTGTACATCCACTGAGATTGAGGTTACTCCTTGAACAGTGAAATCAAATGGAGGTACGGGGTATCTGGACAAACACGACTAGAATCATACTTATACAAAGTAAGGTATATAAATGAACCGTTATTGACAATTTGAGCATTTTACATAAGAGCTTATATACAGAAGAGGGGGGGCAAGGGCAAAGGAAGTTTTCTTAGAACTATAGATCAATAAACTACAAATTAGTTAAATAGTTAGCCAGCTTGGAGCACTCTACATTAGAGAACCATAACCTAGAAAACAAAGGTCCATCAAACATACCCCAGTTTACGAGCAAATGGTAAGACAAAGCCTCCAAGACAAAGGTCAACATGGAGACAAATTCCGTAGCTAGAAGCCAAATCACCAAGATCCTGCAAGAGAAATTATCAAAAGAATTTATTGAGTAAAGGATCCATTAGAATATAGCAGCATTGCTAAAGAGATTGAAATTAGGAAAAGGTTGGTGCACTTGCCTCAATTGGATCGATAATGCCATGAGGAAAGCCAGGTGCTGATCCAACAATCTGTATACTCATATGTTTTAGTTAGCAGATCAAATACTTTTAGTTAGCAGATCAAATACTTTAACATAAAGTCGGAAGTTAAGTAAAGAAAATATGAAACAATTCAGCTACGTTTAACTTCATTTCTATGGAGATTCAGAATCACAAAACAAAGGAGAACAGATAAACAGAATGACTAAAAGATACTAACACACTACCACAATTTTGCATTAGCTTAAAAAAAGGGAAAATTATTCTAGAACTGCCCAAACTCAAAACTTTACCATGATAGTGTTTTTGTTAATGTGCCGGTTAACAGCTTTAACATCTGCTCGAAACTCTTTATCAACAGGAACGCGCCACAACTTGATCTTGAAATATTGTGCAGCTTTGTCGTATGCTGAGTGCGCAGAAACTGGTATTATCCTACAGTCATGTATGACACTCACTAATTTTCGAGACTGATATTTCATGGCGGGGTGTTAACAAAAACAGAAAGAAAGAGCACATACATTTCTGGTTTAGTGATTCCTTTCTTGGCCTTCATATAGTCACGTGATGATTTCACTGCTAATAGTATACTCTCAGTCCCTCCTGATGTCATATTTCCACAAATCTGTCCTCCAGAAGTCTTTTCCTTACTGCCAAGAAGTGCAGCTGTCATTGCAACCACTTCTGCTTCAAATCTAACAACGCTTGGAAACACACTCAGATGTAGTGGATTTGTATGGGCAAACCTGAAGCAAGAACAATCTATTGATACTGAAAGCTGAGAAGGAAAAAGTTGTGCTATAAGAAAGCTACAACTGAAGGTGTAAAGCCAACAAGTGTACTCTCTCCCATGACAAGTATAAGAACCTGAAGATAAGTACAATTAAAGAAAGCTAATTGGATAACAATGGCACTATTGGACCTAATCGCATTGAGAAAATAAGAAAGATTAAATGATCAAATACACCAGAATGAGCATAAATGACAACATATGTAGCTTGGGCAAAAATAATTGAACAGAATTGGGACCTATTATTTTAATCCAAGATGTCAAAGAGAATATCAGAAACAACTTCTGCCAGATGACAGACCTTAATACACCAAGTATGTGTAATGTACATAAAGTATGCGGAAAATGTTTTCTAATATTCTCATGTTTGGTTGGCTTAAATGTTTTGGAAAACATTTTTCTCGTGAACTCATTTTCCTCCAATTGGAGGAAAATGACTTCCCCATAAAAAAAAAAAGGAAAATATTTTGCAAACTCTTTTTGAAACTTGTCCACCCCATCCATTCTACCCCCAAACCACCCCAACCCCACCCACCCCCAACCATCCCAACCCCTACCCCTACCAAACCCCAACCTCGCCCATTACCCATTAATATTATTAAGAGTGCTTTTTTTCTCATGTTGTAAATAGAGTACTTATTTTTATGAACACTTTTCTTTTATGATGTAGAAAAAATATTTTCTTTCATTTCAACAAACTAAGTATTTTATTTTTATGATGTTGAAAAGGTATTTTCTTTCATTTCAACAAACTAAGTATTTTATTTTCCTGAAATATAAAAAATATTTTTCCAACAGAACGAGTACTTTCTATTCATGAGGCAGAAAAATATTTCTTTCATTTTAACAAAACGAGTACTTTCTTTTTATGATGTAGAAAAAGTATTTTCTTTCATTTCAATAAAGTGAATATTTTTTTCATGATGGACAAAAAGTATTTTTTTTTCAAATGAGTAATTTCTTTTCATGTTACAGAAAGGATAATTTCTTTTTCAACAAAAAGCAATTTCTTTTTAGTTATCGAGCTCAAATTTTAACGTTGTCCTTGTATGAAAAAACAAAGTAGCACATTAGTTCCTTCAGATTTGTGTGAATTTTGAAATAAATAATTAAATTCTTGAAGAAAATAGAGCATCGGAGGGTGAAGGAGTACAGAAAACATGAGGATTTTGGGGAAGCTGGGTTGAGCAAAGTAGCATAAAAAATTATTTTCCTAATATTTTATCCTCTCCAACCAAACACTAGAAAATATTTTCCGGTTTTTCACTCACTAACCAAACAAAAAGCCACTCATTTTCCATAGAAAACATTTTTCTTCATAATAAACACACCCAAAATGTTGAAAAAATGTTAGATGAATCATAGAAATCAAGGAGTATAACATGAAGTTACCAATCCACTTTTAGAAGCAAGAAACAAAAAGAGCTTGTAAAGCTAAGAGAGCAGCTAAGCATGTCAGAGGTTCAAGCCTATCTTCCATCCAGCATCATCAGCATGTGAAGTATGACATTTTCGGTACCCCCTGAAGCTTGTTAATTCATTACAAACATTTTGCAGGTCTTAATCCAATATAGCATAGTGTACATACCAAGAGGAGGTTTTCAAGAGACTGAATCTACTCCTTATTCTGTTTAATCAAGCACCGAATATTTGGACTAGATTCTTTATGGCAGAAGATTTAACATGAAGAATATATATATGAAAAGAAACCGCCCTGCTCTTGATCAGTTAGCGCAAAAAAAAGTAAATAAATATACATCTATACTCAACGGATTGCACAATCTTACATGGAACATGCCTCGTTTATTAATGAAAAATGCCCCTCGTGCTCATTTCCGCCAATATAGCTGCTCAGGAAATAAAAAGTTGGTTAATCTTTCTATGCAGGGTAAAGAGCAAAAGAAATGGTTTTATTCAAAAAAGAAACAAATATAATTCCAAATTACTGGCTAAAAGCTCTTAACATAGTGCAATAATTATGAAACATACACGGTACCCGAACATTTGCCCTGCCAGGTCACATCTTTTTGTTTCTCATCTTTCATTTGCTCTAGGACTTTGTTTCCTAAACCTGATCTTGGCAACTCAGTCTTCCATCCATCTCTATTACCGGAAGCTTGCAATTTATCCACTATCTGCCAAAGTGTCAGATTTATAATCAGAAATAAAGATATAAATCACTGTTACCTGTTAATGCTCCCCAACCAATGTATAAGTGAGAATAGATCTTAACCATGTACTTCTTTGCTTGAATTATTCATCTAATACTAATAGATAGTTTAGCCTAGGTTCTGAAGTGTTAAAACACTAATCCCAGGTGAACCAAACCTAAATACAACGGCGTGATTTATGGATTAAATGATTTAATACTGGTGTTTCCACTGGAACGATTTTACTCAAGGATGCAGCATCTACTCCTTCCTTTCCAACTTATACTACACACTTTCTAACAGAACTTTTCAAATGTTTGACATTGTTCCTTTAATAAAGTATTACTTTATACAATTTTCACGAATTTCAAGAATTTAAATTTATCTTTTATGATACTATAAATTATAAACACTGATTTGATGGTTTCTCATCAGTTTAACATTTAATACATTACTTTCTCATTTTCTTCCACTACCAATTCGGTGGCGGATATAGTGTTTGCACAACAGGGTCAACTGAAATATATATGCATATATATATAGTGTGTGTGCGAGATCGCGTCTGTGTATTTATACATGTATAATAAGTTCAATGCTATGAAACGCAAAGGTTGAACTTCAAATCCTCCCCTAGTCAATTTAACATCTTAACCATCGTTTCCAGTGAAAAAGAGGGTATAAAATAGAACAGAGGTAGTAATTAATTTAGCTTTTCACAATCATACAGCAATTCACCAAACTCTAGGTGATAATCGCCGAAAGGAACAAAAACGCAATGAAGCGCAGAGCTCAGTATTTAATACTCAATCGACAAAGTAGGACCAAATAATTAACTAACCTTCTGCTTCTCAGCGTCAATGTATTTACTAACACCAGGCACCAACCTATATTAAAGAATCAAATATTAAAATCCATTCAAACATAGCTTCGAGAAATCTCAACAAGTGTCAAATAATGATTCGAAGAGCAATCAGAAGCTACAAACGGGTAGAACACTCGTTTCTTATTTTTATTTTTTGTGGTCCACTATTTCCGTACATATAATTTACTGACAAAGGAAAACTAAACAAAAATAGAAGAGATTAAAAGAAAAGTCAAGAATTTGAGAAAAAATACTTCACAGAGCTCATGACGAAACTAATAATGGTGGCTTTGAGGCCTCGTTCGTGAATAACAAGGAAAAGGGATTGAAGAATTTGAACCAATAGAAGAGCTAAGAAAGGAGAAAGGAGTAGAGTTAACGGCTCGTATTGAGATAAAAAGGAATTCGTGGAAGCTCTGAACTGATTCAGCCATGGCGGATCTGGAAACTCCATCGCCGATGACGCTGTTTCAAACAGGTTTTTCTTTTTATATGTTTTTTTTCAATCCTTGCCTTTTGTTTTTGGTTCTTTGGTTGAGAGCAGTGTTTTACTTAACTTTTTGTTGATTTTTATAATTGGGCTTCTTAATTTGATACTCTTTATCGTAAGCGATGCGTACAAGTTATCTGTTTCTTCTTCGGTCAGACGGCCCTTAAATTTGGCTTGAAATATCATTTTGATACTCATACTTAAGATTATTTCCATTGAACATTCCAACCCCGATAAAAAATACGGAAAATGTCCAAATATGCCTCGCATTTATCCTTTGTTAATACTTTAGCATATATATATATATATATCATCACGTAGTTGGTCCATATATATCCTTGTACTATATTAAATTGAGTACATTTGTCCTTTGTTAATACTTTAACCCATATATATCCTTAATCTCAAATAGTTGATCCATATATGTCTTTTTCGAAACATAATCCACCATACTAATTAGCTCTTTTGTTATTGTACTAAAGTGCATTACAAATACTATTTTCTTTTTATTATTATATTTTTTTCTTTACCTTTCTATTTTCTTTCTTCTTTTTTAGTATTTTTTATTTTTTTTACTCTTTCTTTCTCTCATATCCGATTTCCTCCATTGCTGATGCGTTCTTTATTTTCGTCATCAATTTCACTTACCAAAACTCATAAATTCCTGCTAATTTATCACGGTCCAGTTCTCACCCGATCGTGATGGCATCTCTCATGAAGACAGGACCAGCCAACGTAATAATACCACCTTATTTTAACATATATTTAACATAAATAAGTCTAAAACATGGATAATATAACCACAAAATGCGGAATAAAAGCGAAAAACAGTGAAACCATTCCGAATTCCGCCCGAAATCGGGGAGTCACAAGTCACGAGCTACTATAGAGTTTACTAAAATACTACAAGTTTGGAACTAGGAACATAGTCCGATAATGAATGCAATACATAAGATAAGGAAGAAATGGGGATGTGGACGTCGATAACTACCTCGTCACTCCTGGTCCGCCTGGTCTAGAAGGAAATCGGCGCTCAGGAACGAACTCTGCTATGCTTGTATCTGCACACATGGTGCATGGAGTAATGTGAGTACTCTGACCTAGTGAGTAATAAAAATAAATAACGACTGAGAACATAAAATCCCATGAAGGCACAAATAATGTTATCTCAAGCAGTAAAATTAGATAAATAGTAAAACTAGTGAAATATAGCAAGAAATCTCTTTAAAAACAGTTAAAACAAATATTTTCAACCAGTAAGAAATGCTCAAAAACCTGCCCCTCGGGCACAATATCAAACTCTCAGCACAGTATCGGCCTCGCGGGCTCAGTATCAATCACACAGTACGACATCAGTCCATCGGCCTCACTCTCAATCACATGGGTACCCACGCTCAATGTGGGTGTGCAGACTCCAGAGGGGCTCATAAAGCCTGAACATATCAATATGAGGCCTGAAAGCCCGAACATATCAATATGAGGCCTAAAAGCCTTATCACATTTCACTCGAGGCCTGAAAGCCTCCTCACATGTCACTCGAGGCCTGAGAGCCTCCTCACATATCACTCGAGCCTGAAAGCCTCCTCACATAACCCTCGAGGCCTGAAAGCCTCCTCACATCACTCATCATATCCTCATACATGGCCCTAGGCCTCAATCAGTAAAAAAAATAATCAAAAGCCCCTCGAGCATCAGTAAATCAATAGTACTCAGCTCAACCAGTAGTTCAAATATTAGTTAAAACTCCAAGTTTGAGTAAAATATAGCTGAGTTCATAAAACAGTGTAAATCATATGGACTGAGTTCAAATAATATTTCAAATAGTGAGAAAAATAGTGATGATAGCTCATAAGGAGCTCAAACAGTCTGCTATAAGCCCCGAATATGGTAATAAACTCAAATCACAGTGAAAGACAACAAGTTGTAGCTAATACGGGGTAAAAATATCATCCAGATGGGACCAAGCCACAATCTCTAATAGTAAATGACCCCGCGCTCGTCATTAAACGCGTGTCTCATATCAACACAGCACCAAGTTGTGCAAATCCGGGGTCTCAACCCCTCAGGACATCATTTAAAGTCATTACTCTCCTATAGCCGGCCAAAAGTCTAGCTCGATGTGCCCTTTCCTCTTGAATCGACCTCCTCGTGCGTCGAATCTGACCAAAACCACAAGGAATATGTCACAATAGGTTAATAAGTCATAACCCGATCGAAAAGATTCGAAAAATATCAAAAATCACGAAGTTAGGAAAACCCGAGCCCCGGGACCACTTCTTGAAAAATTATGAAATTTACATCACCGAATTCCTCGCCTCGCCACGAGTCTATACATATCAAGTTTACCAAAATCGGAGTCTGTTTGACCCTTCAATTTCCATTTTTAAATTCCCAAATTCCCAAGCCCTAGCTTCACTCTTTTTTGATGAATTTCAACTCATTTTCATGTTAAATCTATCATAATTTCTTGTTTTTAGGCCAAGGAACTTACCTCCAATCACACCTAGTCGAAATCTCCATTCAAATCCATCCAATAGCTCTCAAGCTCGTTTAAAATGATGGAAATAACATAACCCTCGCGGAACAAAAAGGAATATAAAACTCCTACTGGCTTCAGGGGTTTCCGCTTCTGCGGTCCCCACGCCCGCTTCCGCGCAACCTCTTCTGCGGTTTTTGTCCGCTTATGCGGAATTTCATTAAAACTCAAGGGCCACTTTTGCAGAACCTCACCTCCAGGCCAAACCGCTTCTGCGACCTCGTGTCCGCTTCTGCGACCTCGTGTCCGCTTCTGCGGACTCGCTTAGGCGAAAAGAGTTCCGCTTCTACGAAACTACCCAAATCGGATCTAGACCGCTTCTGCGAGAGAAATCACTTCTGCGAGAGAAATCACACTTATGCGGAACCGCTTCTATGGTCCATTTCCGCAGAAGCAAGCATACCATATACCAGAAAAATCTGCCATTTCCTCAACATGAATTTTATCCCATTAGCCATTCGAAATCACCCCGAGGCCCCCGGGACCTCAACCAAAGGTACCAACACATCTTAAAACATTATTCAAACTTTCTCCAATCATCAAAACACCTCAACTAACACCAAAATCACTGAATTACATCGGATTCAAGCCTAAATTTCTTAAAAACTTCTGAAATACGCATTTGTCAAAAACCCGTCCAACACCTTCGAATGATCTGAAATTTTGCACACATATCCAAAATCACCTAACGAAGCTACAACAACTCTCAGAACTCCATTCCGACCCTCAGATCATATATCGCCTATCAACCGGAATTTGCCTAAATACTAACTTCGCCAGTTCAAGCCTAATTCTACATCGGACCTCCAAAATCACTTCTGATCACGCTCCTAAGTCACAAATCATCCCCTAAAGCTAACCAAATCACCGAAAATCACATCCGATCCCTCTAATTCAACAGCTAACATCCAGTTGACTTTTCCAAAACAAGCTTTCCTTAAAGAGACTAAGTGTCTCATTTCCATCTAAAACCAATCCAATTCAACTCGATCATCTCAAATACCAATAATGAAGCATAGAGAAACATAACATGAGGGAAACGGGGTGGTAACCCACGTGACGATGGGCCGGGTCATCACATCCTCCCCAACTAAAACAAACGCTCATTCTTGAGCGGCTTAAGAAACATACCTGGAGCCTCAAACAAGTGAGGATATCTGCTCTGCATCTCCCGCTTAGTCTCCTAAGTAGCCTCCTCCACAGGCCGACCTCTCCACTGCACCTTCACTGAAGCTATATCGTTTGATCTCAACTTACGAACCTCACGAACCAAAATAGCCACATATGTCAAATCATCATCCAACTAAACCGTGCTGAAGTCTAATACATGAGACAGGTCCTAATATACTTCTGGAGCATAGATACATGAAATACCGGATGCACGCTAGACAAGTTGGGTGGCAAAGAAAGCTCAAAAGCCACCTCTCCAATCCTCCTAAGTACCTCAAAAGACCCAATGAACTACGTACTGAGCTTCTCTTTCTTTCCAAACCGTATAACACCCTACATGGGCGAAACCTTCAGCAAGACCTTTTCACCTACCATATAGGACACGTCCCGAACCTTCCGATCCGCATAAATCTTCTGATGTGACTGTGTTGTATGAAGCCTCTCTTGAATTAGCTTCACCTTCTCGAAGGCATCTTGAACCATCTCTGTCCTTAATAACCTAGCCTCGCCAGGCTCGAACCATCCAACAGGAGATCTACACCGCCTCACATACAACGCCTCATACGGAGCCATCTGAATGCTCGACTGATAGCTGTTGTTGTAGGAAAACTCTGCAAGTGGCAAAAACTCATCCCATGAACCCCCAAAATCAATAACGTAGGCATGCAACATGTCCTCCAATATCTGAATAGTGCGCTCGGACTGCCCGTCCGTTTGAGGATGGAATGTTGTGGTCAACTCTACCTGCGTACCAACTCCCGCTGAAATACTCTCCAGAACTGAGAAGTGAACTAAGTACCCCTATCTGAGATAATAGACACTAGGACCCCATGCAGTCGGACAATCTCCCGGATAAAGATCCCTGCCAGCCGCTCCGAAGAATAGGTAGTACATACCGGAATGAAGTGCGCGAACTTAGTCAGCCCGTCCACAATCACCCAAATCGAATCAAACTTCTCAAAGTCCAAGGGAAACCACTCACAAAATCCATAGTAATCCTCTCCCACTTCCACTCTAGAATAATCATCTACTGAAGTACACCACCCGACCTCTGATGCTCGTACTTTACCTGCTGACAGTTGAGGCACCGAGCCACAAACCCTACAATATCCTTCTTCATTCGTCTCTACCAGTAATGATGTCTCAAATCCTGATACATTTTCGTGACACCTGGATGGATAGAATACCGCGAGCTATGGGCCTCCTCCAATATCAACTCCCGAAGCCCATCCACATTGGGCACACAAATCCGGTGATGCATCATCAACACGCCATCACTATAAATAGTCACATCTCTGGCATCATCATGTTGAACCCTATCCTTAAGGACAAGCTGATGTGGATCATTATACTGGCACTCTCTAATGCGGTCATACAAGGAAGACCGAGAAACAACGCAAGCCAACACTCGACTAGGCTCTAAAATATCTAACCTTACTATCCGATTGGACAAAGCCTGGACATCGACTGCAAATGGCCGCTCCCAAACTGGAATATACGCCAAGCTACCCATACTGACCGCCTTCCAGTTCAAAGCATCGCCCATTACATTAGCCTTTCCTGAGTGATACAAAATGGTAATATCATAATCCTTCTTTGGCATAGTTTATGACTATGTACACCACTCTAACGCAGGTAGGGTTGCTTCCCCTTGCTGCAGCTACATCACAGATTGGTGGAGGAGTAGAGACTCCCATCGCCCGCACTCCTGATCAACAAGTGCATATTGATCAGGTTCCAAAGGCTATTCTTGTATAGCCGATAGCCCCTACTCAGCCCGAGGAGAGGGCGGTAGCTTCAGAGGAGGAGCAGGAGAGTCTTGAGAGGTTCAAGAAGTATCAACCTTCGACTTTTAGTGGACTAGCCTTAGAGGATGCCCTTGGATTTCTTGAGAAGTGCTACTGTATCCTCCATACGATGGGCATATCAGGATCGAGCGGGGTTTCCTTCACTACCTTCCAGCTTCGAGGAGCCACTTATTAGTGGTGGCATGCTTATGAGTTAGAGAAGTCCGAATGAGGCAGCTTCCCTGACTTGGGCCCGGTTTTAAGATATGTTCACGAGGGAGTATGTCCCCAAAGTCTTAGGGATGCCTGGTGCCCATAGTTTAAGCATTTGCGCCAGGGTACTATGATAATCTCGGAGTATGTTGCCCGTTATATCGACTTAGCTAGACATGCACCAGCTTTAGTTCTACGATTCGCGAGAAGGTTAGCCAGTTTATTGAGGGACTTATTCCCATCATTAGGTCTATCATGGATCATGAGTTAGAGATGGATATATTTATCAGCAAGTGGTGAGCATTGCTAGGAGGATTGAGGGTATGCATGCTAGGGATAGAGAGGAGAGAGAGGCCATGAGGTCTTAAGAGTCGAGCCATTATTCGGGCGCCCATTCTCCAGCTGCAGGTCGTCATGGTAGGGGCCATATGAGTCACCCCATTCATTCAGCTCTTCCAGCAGCCAGTGGCTTCCTAGCTCTACCTAGGCCTCAAGAGCCTTATTATGCACCTCCAATGTCAAGTGCGCCTCCTGCACGGGGTACTTCTAGTGGTCAGTCCAATAAATTTGGCCTGAGCCAGTCACAACTGCCACATCCTCCTAAAGCTTGTTTTGAGTGTGGTAACACCTGTTATGTGGTGAGGGATTGTCCTAGACTTAGGATGGAAGCACCTCCCCAGACTCCTCAGCCACAGTGTGCCCCACAGAGTTCTTAGGCTATGGTCTCAAACCTAGTTTCCACCCTACAGGACCAGCCAGCTAGATGGGCATGTTAGGGTGGTAGAGGTCGCCCTTGAGGGGGAGGCCAGGCTAGATACTATGCTCTTCCTACCCGTACTGAGGCTGTTGCCTCCACCACAGAGAGGGGATTCAGAGAGCTCAGGATTTTGGAAGTTTCAAGACACCGTGGCCGCAATCCATTTGTTGCGATTCTTGGTGAAGCCACCGTGGCCGCGGTACATTTTATGTGGTCCATGGTGGCCAGATTTAGAGAATGAGAAGTGAAGACAATAAGCCTCACCGTGGCTGCGGTACATTTTCACGGTCCGCGGTACATTTTCACGGTCCGCGGTACATTTTCCTCGGTCTACGGTACCTCCTCAAAGGTATTTTTGTCTAGAAAATTCGGCCTTGTATAAATACTTTCTTTTCAAAACTTTAGGGTATCGTATGTGGAAAAATATGGCTTAACCAAAAGGAGCCAAATGCGGCCCTCCCCATGCTTACAAGTGATAAGGGCACAACCCCTCTCATACATCCCTTATAGTAAGGGTGCAGTTCGGGTGTAAGAACATGAGCGATGTCGTTTGTGTTTGGACGTCCCCTTTAAGAGGACGTCAACCACCCCTCAATGGTTTATTTTTTTAGTATAGAGGCCTCACCTCTATATAAAGGGAGGCTTCCCTATTGTAAAGGACCAAGTATTATTATCTAATAATACAACTCTCTCATTCTCTCTCTATTTCTTCTCTTAGTCGTGACAAGCAATTACTCTTAAAGTTCTTCATTTTTAATATTTTGACACCATAATCACGTTGATCTTATACCTAGGTTCATTATATTTGATTACGATTTACCCCTTTCTTATTTTTTGATTGTTTCCAGCTTATAAAGTAATGATTAACTTTCGAGCCAAACAATTTGGCGCCGTCTGTGGGGATTTCGAAATTCAAAGTCATATTATCCACGTAAAGATCAGCCAACCATCTCCTCTATATCACGCGAAAACCAAAAATTGCAGAAAATTATGCTAGATCCAAAGCAATAATGGGGGTCACAACCAATATTCTTGGCCTTCTCAATGAGGTCAGCGACGATGCTGTCACCAACACAACCCCCACCACCGCACCAGAAGCAGAGATCTTACCTTCACCCTTTGAAGATCCAACGATCTTGCATGATAAAGGAGCTTCCATATCCGCTATCAAAGAGGCACCCTCGGTGGTCAAGAAATTGTTGGAAGAGTGGCTAATAAGCACGAGTATCACCACTGCCACGGGTGAATAGGAGGAGACACGAGTAAACAACCAAGCCGTCGAAGCACAGACCCATATGCCACGCTGACCGCCATCCTGAGGAAGATAGAGGAAATGGAAAGTGAAAACAAGGCTCTCTACGACCAGATGAAGGAGAACCATGAGAGGGTCGACAAATTTTTTCCGGAGCCCCTAAGTTGTTACCAAAATGCGACATAGGGAGGTTCGTAGAGCAGCCATACTCTAAACAAGCTGCCCCTACTACATCCTGAAAACCTTCAAGATGTCCCCTCACTTAAGGGTATATGATGGGACCACTGGTCTTGAGGATCATGTGATCCATTATGTTACGGTCGTGAAAGGCAACGACCTATCAAAAGAGCAGGTACCGCCAGTGTTGCTGAAAAAGTTCGACAAAACATTAACCGGAAGGGACTTGACATGGTACTCCCAACTGCCTATCAAGGCAATATCAACATTCAAAGAAATGGCGGATAAATTCATCACCGCCCATGCGAGTGCAAAGAAGGCAGAGGCAAGCGTCAACGACATCTTTGCTATCAGACAAACCACACGTGAATGGCACAAGGACTTCCTCGCCAGATTCAACAGGGTAAGAATGAGCCACCCAAGCATATCAGAAGGGATAACAGCCCCTGCCTTCCAGAATGAACTAAGTAGGGATGGTTCCAGGGCAACTAAGAAGCTACTGAACCGCCTCATGAAGTATCCCCCTACGATATAGGAGTAAATCCACAACGCTTATTGCACCGAAATACGAACGGACGAAGATGACCTCAACGGGCCAACCCAACGGTTAACAATGATACAATCGGAAACAAGGAAAGACCGATGCCACGAGGGACGTCGGGAACATTCCCTACGTTCCAATAGAAAATGACATCAGTGATACACGAGATCCTCCCATCCACTGCCCCGGCATAGGGACACATTACAATGGCACATCGCCCCGCTCTGAAATGAAAGAGGTACGCCTCCTTATCATCATCACATAAATTTTGTATGTATCATTCAAAAATAGTGTACGCACTAGAGAAGCTTGGCACCAAGGTACAATGGCCTCAGAAGATGAAGTCAGATACAAGGAAATTGAACGTTCTGTGCGAGTTCTATCAGGAACGGGGGCACAAGACCAAAGATTACATAGGCCTACGACAAGAGGTCATCAGGATGCTGAACCAAGGATACCTAAAAGAACTACTGAGTGACAAAGGGAAGATCAACTTCGCACGTGGGCGAGAGAAACCCTGTGGGCTACCAAAGTCGCCTTCCTGGACGCGGATGGTAAATATGATCATTGGCGATGGCAACGGCTCGACAATCAACCAGGTCAAATTCGCAAACACTTATAGGCTAAAGCGGACCATCTACCATGAATGGTATGATGACTTCGAAGGAAGTATCACCTTCGGCAAGTCTAATGCCGACGGTTTGTGTTTCCCTCACTATGATGCTTTAGTTATTACTTTACGCATTATTGATATGGATGTCAAGAGAGTCATGATCGATGACCGAAGCGGCGCCTGTATCATCAACCCAAGTACACAGATAGTACTTGAGGATAGGGTAATACCACGCTGTATAACACTAACTGATTTTAACAATGTAGTGGAACGGACGTCTGAAGAGGTGGCCTTGCCTGTCCTCGCGGGAGGGGTCATGTTGGAAAACACTTTTCACGTGATGGACCAGGAGATGGCATACAACGTCATCATAGGGCACCCATGGATATATGCCATGCGAGCGGTCCCTTCGAGCCTGTACCAGGTGATCAAATTCCCTACCCCATAGGGAATATTCTACATCAGGGGAAAACTGCACACCGCGCAAGAGTGCTACAAGATAACACAAGACTGCGCTCACACCCAACAATTATGGGGAGTACGGAGGCATAGCAATTAGCCGTGTCAGGGACTAAAACCGATGCAATGGCAAACACCATCAAAGATCCTGGCATCGTGGAGGCTTGTAAAGCGATGATCGTAGATATTAATCCTATCCAACTGGACATCCCCAATCCTACAAAGAAAGCCTACATCGTACATGGCCTCACCAATCCAAGTAAGTACCATGAATTCTTAACTAACCATGCTGACCTATTTGGCTTTTCCCATGTAGATATGCCGGAGATTTTGCCAGATATTGCCACCCATAAGCTAAAAGTCGACCTGCTGCATTTGCCGGCACGACAAATAAGAAGAAGTTTCAATGCCGCAATCAATGGGGCAGTCCATGAGGAAGTAGACAATCTACTCGCCAATGGCTCTATCAGAGTCAAAATACCCTCAATGGGTCGCCAACATCATCATGGTCAAAAAGAAAAATGAGAAGTGGAGAATGTGCGTGGATTTCACCGACCTAAATAAAGCATGGCCGAAAGATTCCTTCCCCCTTCCCTACATCGACCAGTTGATCGATGCTACCGCTAGACACAAACTGCTGAGTTTCTTAAATGCGTATTCTGGTTTTAATCAGATCCTTATGGCCGAGGAAGATCAGGAGAAGACAACCTTCATAACCCACCAAGGAACTTACTGCTACAGAGTGATGCCCTTTAGGTTTAAAAACGCAGGGGCCACATATCAAAGACTAGTCACCAAAATATTCAAAGAATAGCTTGGTAAGACCATGGAAGTCTACATCGATGACATTCTGGTGAAATCAGCAAAAAAGGAGTATCACATTGACCACTCGAAAGAGACCTTCGAAATACTAAAAAAGTACCGGATGAAACTGAATCCCGAGAAATGTGCTTTCAGCGTAGCCTAAGGGAAGTTTCTAGGTTTCCTTGTATCCTAACGAGGCATCAAAGTCAACCCCGACCAAAGCAAGGCAATCTCCACAATACCCAAAGTGCTAAATGGCAAAAAGCAAGTGCAAAAACCGACAGATGCCACAAATTTATCAACGTGCTAAAAAAGGACAATGGATTTCAGTGGAACGAGGAATGCGTCAAAGCCTTGCGAGAACTAAAAGCATATCTATCATCACCTCCACTGCTAGCCAAAATGGACCCGGGCGAGCCCCTACTGATATATCTGGCTGCGTGAGAGTCGCCGTCAGCGCAGTATTGGTTCATGAAACTAAAGGTATGCAATCCCCCACCTATTACATTAGCAAAATCCTAGTGGACGCCAAAACACGGTACCCGTACCTCGAAACATTAGCCCTAGCATTGGTCACAGCTTCACGAAAGCTCAGACCTTATTTCCAATGCCACCCCATTAAAGTGGTGACTACGTTCCCCTTAAGAATCATACTACATAAGCCTGAATTATCGGGCCAACTTGCCAGATGGGCTATAGAACTCAGCGAACATGATATCTCGTATATCCCGAGAACCGCCATCAATTCACAAGTCATCGCAGACTTTGTGGCCAACTTTAGCACAAAAATACTACCAGAGGCAGAAAGGGAGGCTCTACGCTCCCCCTCAAATACCGACCTATGGGCTCTCTACATGGATGGAGCCGCTAATTCCTCGGGATCAGGACTGGGACTCGTCCTCGAAGTCCCTATGGGCTAAATCATTCGCTAGTCCATATGATACCCTGAGATGACAAACAATGAGGCAGAATATGAAGTCGTTATTGTAGGTATAAGAATTGCCATCAAATATGGGGCTCACCGACTCATCCTCCACTACGATTCTCAGTTTGTGGTGAACCAAGTCACTAGGACTTACCAAATCAAGGAACAAAGTTGCAAAAGTACCAGGCGTAGATCCATAGATTGATGGCCAAACTCGATGAGTGTCGCTTTGAGCAGGTCCCTGGAGCACAGAATGACGAAGCAGACGGCCTACTGCAGCCACCACAAGCTTCGACAAAGAAAGCATTGTCACCCTCCTCCATTCAGCAATCGATCATGTAAAGGTACTCTTATTAAACTTAACCCAGGACTGGCGCAACTAGTTTTTATCCTACTTGCAGGAAGGGACTCTCCCACCTGATAAAAAAAGCAAAGAAGCTCCGTCTACAGGCCACTTGATATTGTATGATAAACCTCGAGCTCTACAAAAGGACCCTTGGGGGACCCCTGGTCAAGTGCCTGGGTCCTAGTCAATGACACCAGTACCGGAAAAAGTACATAAAGGCCATTGTGGCACCCATACTGGCAACCGTGCACTCATGCGCTATCTAGTACGAGCCGGCTACTACTGGCCTACCATGAAGAAAGATGATTCAGATTACGTCCGTCGATGCGAAAGATGCCAAAAATTCGCCCCCATGATACATCAACCGGGAGAACCCCTCTATTCAGTCACCTCCCCTTGGCCCTTCATCAAGTGGGGAATGGACATAGTCGGTCCGTTACCTGCAGGACGAGGAAAGGTACAATTTCTATTAGTTTTGGCTGACTATTTCTCCAAGTAGGTGGAAGCAGGTGCGTACGCCCAAATACACGAACAGGAAGTCATTGCATTCATATGGAAGAACACCATCTGCCGCTTCGGCATCCCTAAGGAAATCACCTACGACAATGGGAGACAATTCATCGGTTAGAAAATGACTAAGTTCTTCGACAAATGGCACATCAAACAAATACTCTCCACACATATCATCCTGCCACCAATGATCAAGCAGAGTCATCCAACAAAACAATATTGAATATACTGAAAAAGAAGCTTGAATACGCCAAAGGGCTATGGCCAGAGCTACTACCAGATGTACTATGGGCTCATAGGACCACCCCTAAATCCTCCACGGGAGAAACGCCGTACTCACTGGTTTACGAGACTGATGCTGTCATACCGGTTGAAGTAGGCAAACCAAGCCTAAGGTATTCACACACAAGCGGAGCGGAAAACAACTTGAACCGACTCCAAGACCTTGATGAAGCCGAGGAAAGGAGAGAAATAGCCCACATCAGGATGGCAACCCAAAAATAGCAAATCGAAAGATACTACAACAAGAGGGCCAAAATCCGACCACTCAAAGTAGGCAACTACATCCTCAAAGACAAAACCTTGGCATCTAGGGACCCAAGCGAGGGAAAACTTGGCACCAATTTGGACGGACCATACAAGATTACAACGGCAGCAGATAAAGGGACATTTCAACTGGAGACAATGGAAGGGAAGATACTCCAAAACAATTGGAAAATCTCTCACCTCATGTATTTCCATTTTTGAAGAGCACCCCTGTGTCATACTCTTTTTCCCATACCCGAGTTTTGTCCTAATTGGGTTTTCTTGGAAAGGTTTTTAACGAGGCGACGAAGGAGATGATGGGAAATGCTCACGAGGCAAGTTTGACATGCCAGATACTCTACAAGCCAGCACAACAGGCATGCCAAAGGGACTGGACCAACGACCATCTCCAATATATGAAAGGCTACGACCGTCTCCAATGTATGAAAGGCTACGACCATCTCCAATGTATGAAAGGCTATGGCCATCTCCAATATATGAAAGGCTACGACCATCTCCAATGTATGAAAGGCTATGGCCACATCCAATATACTAATAATGGTCACGACCATCTCAAAATGAGCAAATAGCTAAGACCATTGTCGTAGTAAGTCAACTCAGCTCGATTACAACAAATCGACTTGACATGTTCGAGATCACTCTAATGGTCACGACCATCTCAAAATGAGAAAATAGCTAAGGTCATTGTTGTAGTAAATCAACTCAGCTCGATTACAAAAAATCGACTCGACACGGTCGAGATCATTCTAATGGTCACGACCATCTCAAAACAAGAAAATGGCTAAGGTTATTGTCATAGTAAGTCGACTCAGCTCGATTACGACAAATTGACTCAACACGGTTGAGATCACTCTAATGGTCAGGACCATCTCATAATAAGCAAATGGCTAAGGCCATTGTCGTAGTAAGTCGACTCAGCTCGATTACGACAAATCGACTCAAAACGGCCGAGATCACTCTAATGGTCACGACCATCTCAAAACAAGCAAATAGCTAAGGCCATTGTCATAGTAAGTCGACTCAGCTTGATTACGAAAAATCGACTCGACATGGTCGATATCACTCTAATGGTTACGACCATCTCAAAATGAGCAAATGGCTAAGGCCATTGTGGTAGAAAGTCGACTTAGCTCGATTATGACAAATCAACTCGACACGTTCAATATCACTCTAATGGTTACGAACATCTCAAAACGAGCAAATGGATAAGGCCATTGTCATAGTAATTCGACTCAGCTCGATTTCGATGAATCAACTCGACAACGGTCGATACTACACATACTACTATGACAAGCGCACAAAACAAAAGAAAAAAAATATATATCAAAAGAATAACTTTCATTTCCTCCAAAAAGAAAGTATACATTTATAGAGGTCCTACTTACACGACTACAAAATTGTAACAACAAAATAAATACATATCCTAGCCACCATAACCTTGTTCACCGCCACTAGCTAGCCCATCGTCTTAACTACCACCGCCTTCAGCTCGAAACGCCCCATAAATCCAGGACCTAGAAGCCAGATGGTTCACGTCTTCGAAGGTATAGCCTACCCAGTCCGGAAAATCGGAACTATACCCACAAGCTTCCCGGGAAACCCAAACTAAATGACGTTGGTCCTCAACCTCTGCCTCAGTGGCCCGGCCAGCGGCATGTAAATCTTGAAATACTACCAGCTTAGCTTTGGCGTACACCTACAAATTGTGTGTCTCCCTAGACACGTCATAGGCCAACTCGGTCGCTGCAGCTTGCCTAAGAGCTTCAACCTCAGCCACTCTGCGTTGAGCTCAGCAGTTAAGGAATCGACTTCGGCACGCAAATTAGCGGCCTTCGCCATTGCCCCACAGCCAACCTCCAGCTCGTCCTCCTTCAACAGAAGGTTCGCCAGCTCTGTGTTACGAGCCAGTGCGGTCATTAAATTTTCATCTACTTGCTCCAATTGAGTCACACGCTCTCGCAACTGAGCTTCCGACTGCTCCAGGCCCATGCAAAAAACTTGAAACTGTGGGTCCTGGGCATATAAGTCCGCCAATGTCTGGTGCTTGGCGCAGCACTCTTTATATTTTTCACCACCTTCCTAAGGGTGGCGGTCTTTTTTTTAGCATGTCGGCGCCTCTTCACTTCCAAAATGAGGGTCTAAACAATAAGAAACAAGTCAGCATACACATAAGGTTCGTTCTGAGACACAAAAAGAGCAAGGTATACCTACAAAGCTGCACCGACGGCTCTTCAGGATAAGTCTCTGTCGCTAACGTCATTTAAAGTTTTGCTCTCAGCAGCCGCGCAAAGCAAAGTCATGTCCGCCGCGGCCTGCTCGTTGTTCAAAAATAGGTTATATCCGGTTGGGATCACGATCCGACGGTTAAGCCTAACCGCTGCCATCTCCACTCGAGCGTGATCCCCTTGCGGCACGTCCTCAGTTGCGGGGGCCCGCTCAGGACCTGCCCTCCCCTCATTAGCAACCACCTCAGCAGCAGTCGGCATTCCATCTCCTTTGACACTTGTGGGGGTGATAGCAGGTACAACCCCCTTCTGAGGGGACGGCCTCCCCGAGCAAATGGCATCACCCATTAAGACCGACCTTGACTCTGGACAACGTACATTTGCCCTTATGTTCTCTATGGAAATTTCCTTGCTAATTAGCAATCGATGCTTCTTTCACTTTGTTGGCTCTTCGCATTTAGAAGCCTCCTCTTAAAGACCAGGAGATGGAGGCAAAGGAGTCGCCTTGCTCGTGGACTCAACCACCGGCACGGCCTCAGGCCAAGCAACCTCAAGGATATACTCGCTTGAAGGTTCCTGGGGCACATACTCGTCTTTAGGATGAGCAACCTCAGGGACGTCCTCGCTTAAAGGTTCCTAGGGCACATACTCGTCCTCAGAATCAATCCTCGCCGCCAAGAGGGATGCAACGTTCTGCCTTCTTCTCCTTCGGGGAACGCTCCAAACTGCCAAAGTAAAGTAAGTCAAGCAACAAATACTTAAAACAAAATATCCAAAATAAAAGTCGGCACAATACCTGATGGGCCGTATCGGGTGAGGAATGCCAACCATGTACGGCACTCATCCACATAAGGAATCACTCTTTCTACCCACGAACTTATATCTGTGATAGGTCGGGGTAGAGAAGCCCTTGCTGCAAAAAAAAAGAGAGGGAAGAAGTTACAAAGACTAAATGGGCAAGAGTTGCGGGAAATATTAAATGAGGATAAAAGCACTCACGTTCTGGATTCCACAACTCTGGGAATCCCCCAGGGGTTGACACCGATTCCTCCGTCCGGACATAGAAAAATTTGAGCCAGAAGCGGTGATTGGGCTTATCATCGACCTTGACGACCAGGCCCTTTGTGCCACGACTCTTCAACTGCAGCATCGATCCCCTCATAAAGCCGAGGCTAAACAAATGCAGCAGGTGATGGATCGAGACATTGAGTCCGGCTCGAGTCGTGTAAGTGGTCCATATGCGACACATATTCCAGGTATACAGAGTTAGCTGAGCCGGACATATGTTGTAAAAATGGCAAAACTCCTCCGCCAGAGGGTTAATTGGGAGGTCGTACCCAATCAGGAATGGGTACTCATAAAAGGCATAGAACCCTGGTCGGTGTACGCTAACAAAGTCCTCCCCGACCGTCTCCATGACCACTGCGTCAGGGACTTGGCATGCCTTTCACGGGCCGTCCAAATATGATAGAAGGAACGTGAAGCGATTCTATGGGGTAGTTGGGCATCTTGTAGGAAAATCCCTTCGAGCATAAAGCTCTCGGGGAAGGACGTTGTCCACATTGAGGGGGACAAGGGGTCTTTTTCCTACAATTCGAAGATGGTGGAACCCTAGAAGAGGACTCATCTCTATCTCCCCTGTTTTGTTGGCCTCGTCTTGCCATAGTAAGTATTTATCTATGAATGAGGATGTCTACGACTAAAGAAACTGACTTACTTTTACAAAAAATTTACAAAAAATGGGAATTTTTTCTTGTTGCTTGAATATTAACTATTCAATTAAAATGAAATATTACAACTATAACAGGCTTTTTAGTTTTCAAATTCAAATCCGTTGGAACAAAAGAGGCCCGGCTGGGTACTGACCGGACCAGGCCATGAGAATAAGAGGGTCCTTTCTAGGGGTTTTTCTAAAAAATTGTAAATATCTTTGCATTGAATATTTAGGCTTCAAGGAAATATTCGAATGCTAGAGGGACTTCAAAGAAGACTCAAAAGGTTCAAAACAAAAAATATTGATCTCCCTTAGAGAAGATGAAAGAAGAGAGTGAGAGTCTGAGAAGTTCAAAAGATAACAAAAATTGAACCTCCCCTATTTATAGGGCTTAAATACATGGAAATCGAAGAGGCAGGCGTCAAAAAGGGGGCGGGAAACCAAAATGTCAAATCACCCCCTGATTCATCTCGGGAGCAGGTATAATCATGACGCATGCTGGCAGTGACGTCAGTTCAAAAAGTAGACCACATGTCAACGCATTAACAACGCCACAACGATCAATATTTCAGCCCATTAAAGACGTACACCATGTATGCCTCCAATGAGCGGAGGGACTAACTGTATAGGGCCAAATATGGCTTAACCATACGGGGCCAAACGTGACCCTCCCCATGCTTACAAGTGAAAATGGCACGACTCCTCTCATATGTCCCTTACAGCGAGAGTGCAGTTCGGGCGTAAGAACATGAGAGATGTCGTTTGTGTTTGGATGTCCCCTTTAAAAGGACGTCAACCACCCCTCAACGGTTTATTATTTTAGTATGGAGGCCTTACCTCTATATGAAGGGAGGCTTCTCAGTTGTAAAAGACCAAGTATTATTATCTAATAATACAACTCTTTCATTCTCTCTTTATTTCTTGTCTCAACCATGACAAGCATTTACTCTTAAAATTCTTTATTTTTAATAGCTTGACACCATAATCACCTTGATCTTATACCCAGGTTCATTATATTTGATTACGATATACCCCCTTCTTATTTTTGATTGTTTCAAGCTTATAAAGTAATGATTAACTTTCGAGCCAAACATGTATCTTATATCTTAGCTGAGTATGTGAATGGTGGTTTTAACCTATTTTGAGTAATTTTATAGCTGGTTTAACATTGAATCTTCAAATCTTAACTTCTAATTATATTTTATGGGTTGTTCTTCATCTAAACATCTGATTTCTTCCATTATTATGAGTAGCTAGACCCATTAGCTAGGATTGTGGCTCAACCTTAGTGTGGTATTTGAAGGGTCTTTTATTATAAGGCTTAGATATTTATGGGTGGTTGATATTTGGACTGATTTGTGTTATCCATGTTAAATTAATAGTTGCAAACACTCATTTGTGCCTACTTGACTTGGGCTCTTCTTGAGAAAGAGAGCTTGAGTTTAGGAAAATCAGTTCAACAAGGAATTAGGGCGTGTTAAAGAGATTGATAGCCCCAATTAAAGGATCAAATCTAAGATAGTAATACCTGACTTAAGCCTATATTGCTTGCATAATTTTGACACCCAATTGGTCTTGAGAAAGTCAATTAGCACAAAGTCACTCAAGCTACCGAGAGGTATAAAGTGAGTAGTGTCGTGCATTGGCTCCCAAACATAACAGCTTTGCCTTAGACGTTAGATCCCGTCCAGTATTCACCTAGGAGAAAGTCACTTCCCTAGTGCCTCGTTAACCATTTAGAAAATCTTACAAGCTTTCATACTTAGCTTAATTTCGCATATCATTAGAATAAAATTAGAAGTAACAAACAAACAAATATGATTGGAAGTGTAATCAAGAGCATTATGCACTACTAAATTAGATAGAAATCCAACTCCAAACATTATTGTAGCTCAATGTGGATTCGATCTCGACATTTCCGGGTAAAAGCTACATAGACTGCTCTTGCCACTTTGTAGTGGTATAGGGTTGGATCCGATCACCAGACACAGACGCAAGTATACATGATCTTCAAGTAATAAATAAGTGACTGGAGTATCGTTCTCACAGAGACTTATAATTCACTTTTGACTGATTCAAACTCAAACAATTTATCTATTCAAGATATTTTACTCAAAATCTCTAGGTGATTAATTAACAACCAAAGAACTATCGAGCAGTTAAATAAACTAGAGATCAACTAAAACACGTAGGCAATTTTCAGATAAAGATCAACAAGAGAATATATTCTAAGGATATAGGCTAGCTAACAATCTTGTTGCGTTCTCAGCTTAAATTGACTAATTGATTTATCTAGTTTATTGATAGTTATGGTTAATATTACTCGTAAGAATCTGTCAAGTTCTTACTAGCCTATTCAAGTTAAATTAATGCCTATATGTCAATGGAATTAAGACTAACAAGAAAGCATTTACACTTCCTGTAATTCAATAATGCAAGACAATTAGGTATATTTCCATCCTTATTGTGAATCCGTTCTCCGATGTCCGGGTTACAGAACTTGCTCTATTTAATCCTATATAAAATGTAGAATTCTCACTTTCGAGTTCAACTCTAGATTTGTAGATAGTATTTTACTGTTAGCTACACAGCAAAATAATTATGAACGAAATTAAATAAATAACCCAATAAGATAAAATCAAAGTATTCAATTTAAACTTCAAATGTCAATATTCATGTAGGACCCATGACCCCAGAATGAACGAGTTTAGCCATGGATGTTCATGGTAGAAATCTTAAGTAATTCCCATGAATACATAAAAATCAATAAAAGAAGAAAAAAGTAAGAACTAAAGACGCTTTCCATGATTTTCAAACTCTTTGGTGGCTTTTTTTCTGCTTCACCATATGTTAGATGAACTAAAAGAGGTATTTTTGGCTTATATATTACGTTCAAAAATTGTGGGCCAATATTTTCCTTTTCCTATTCTGAATCAGCTGTAGGTATTGATGCTGTGGTGGATGTTTCGCGTCTGCCTAAACTTGAAATTGTTATCATCGGATACTAGGGTAGATGCTTCGCATCCAACCTCTGTTCCCTCATCCTTGTTGTGCCCAAGTGGGGATGCTAGGGTGAATGTTTTCTCCCGACTTTACTGCTAAGGGTGAACCAACTAGCCTTTTTTCGAAGATTGGATACGACTTATCCACTCTCTTCCCATATACCTGGAGAACTCTTTCTTCATATTTTTGCACTTCAAATATTCTAAATCATCATACACAATTTAATTAGTCATAAAATCAATAGTTAAAGCATGTTAGTCATTTTAAAGACCAAACATAACCAAAAAGTTGTTAAAATGTGGTTAAAGTAACATTAAAGCATATAGAAATATGCCCAACATCATGCCCTAGATTTATTAGTAAAATTTTATATATTTTATTTGATGTTTATTCTTATAAGTTCCTAAAACGTAAGCAAGTTATTTATGTGTTTCAATAACAATATGGTTAGTACGTGTAAATCTTATGACACATTGTTAGTCTTAAGTTAGGTCTTATTGGTTTTAGTTTAAAACTTTTTTCAATTGAGGGAACTATTAGAGAAAAAATATTAAATTATTCAATAAGCTGTAGAAACATTACAAAAAATATAGTTAAGATTTCACATATAAAAATTAGAGTGTCATCTTGTACAACTTTTAATATTATTTTCAATTTAAAAAATTGGTAAATCGTTAATTTTATAGATCAGTATAATTTAAAAGATATTCAAGATTAATAGCTTGTTTGACAAAATCTTCTCCAAGGGCAAAGTGCTTTCTCTCCCAAGTATCCCTTTTAAGAATAAGTTGATGTGTTTGACCAAACTTTTATGAGAAAACAAGTTATAAGACAACATATTTTCTCATCTAATCATTTAATAATCTACTCAGCTTGAGCTTGAAAATTATTTAAAAACGCATTCAAAGAATTGAAGAAATCTTACAACACCTAAGTTATAAGAAAGAATGATTTAAGTTCAAATGTATTAGACAAAAGTAAGATAGGAAGTAACTACAAATTTAGTTACTTACTATTTCAACTATAATTACATTAAATATTTTTAAATAGTACACAGTATAAACTTTGAAAAAAATATGGACGTAGTAGTTGCTTAAATTTAACAACTTATGATGGATTTTTTTTTTTACTAAAAATAAATATATAATTATTTGTATTGTATGTACGATTAATTTTGGGACTTTAATATTTTGGGGCTTAAAACTGATAGCTTTAGGGTTTAGCCGCCCCTCAATTTCAGTCAAATTCAATGAAATCTGGACAAACCTACATGGCTACATACTTTCCCCTCTCTTCTCCTAAAAGAAAACGAAAATAGTAATCCATTCTGTCCAAATAAGTATTTTTTTTTTTTTTTTTTTTGGATGTTTTCACACATATTAAGAAATTTACCTTTTAGCATTAATTAATAATAAAATTGACTATATTAACCTTTACTATCTCACATAAATACTCATAATATATATTCCAATACTATTTACTTCAAAAATAATACAGAAAATAAATAATTAACTTATTATTAAAATCTAAAAAAATCACTTATTTTAAATAACAAAGAAAAAAACCGAAAATAGAAGTAAGTAACAAAAGAGAAAGATAAAAGCAACACGTTAGTGGAATGGATATAGTCCACAAATATGGACTAACAACAGTTAGTGAGTTGCAACTTTCCACGTACATTGAATTCCTGGTAAATTTCCAGATCGCATGAGCTTCGTTATTTTGAAAAGAATATTAAAATACCATTATGGTTGGTGGCTTCTTAGATTGTTTGACTGACTAATGTCAATCTATTCTTCTAGATGTTTTCTTTCTTTAATTTCCTTAATCGATAATGGTGTTTTATCAGTTTCAACTTTCTCTCATAGGGCGGCTGACGGCTCCTCCCATTTTGTAGAAATGGTAATTTTAGAAAGAATTTTGATGAGGTAACTTCAATCTTATGTTTTCTCTGATTAAGCAAACAATCGAAGCAAGGCAGAGAACAAGAATTGAGCAGACAGTCAATAAAACGACAATTTGAAAAAGATTATATATCTTACAAAACTTTAAACGTTTAACCTAAAAAATTTAATTTACTTTTATATCCAGACAAATGCTGAAGTCATTAATGTTTTTTTTTTCCTCCATTTTTTCTTTTCTTTCTCCTGAGTCGAGGGTCGATTGGAAATAGGCTCTCTGTCCTTTCGGGTAGGGATACGATCTGTGTACATATTACTCTCTCCAAACCCCGCTTTATGAGATTATATTGGATAATTATTGTTGTTTATCGAGACAAACGTCTAAATGGTGGGTCTTGAGTAATTTTTTGAGCTCCAGATTTTAGTTTTCGCCGTTGGAGGTACTTTTGGTTTTAGGACTTCTTCAAAATATAAAAACTACTTTCGAACCCTCCATTACTCAACCTCTTATTCTATAAATTTTTTTGCTTTTCCCTCTCTCTCTATATATATTTACTATTTTCATGCTAAATATCTTATTTGCATATGCTAGTTTAGCAACCGCTTATAGTTTAAACATTTAAATTCAGAGTTGCAACTCCATAATTAAGTTCTTTTATATTTCTTGAATTTTCATTACTACCATTCTTTTTCGAACTTCACATTAATTCTAGAACAAGAATTACAAGTCTTTCGAGCACACGTGCTTTGACAGGGGAAAAAGTTAAAAGGACTATAGATGGTTGGTCACTTTTGTTCAGCAAAGATGTCATAAATTTTTGTACACATGCATGCTCCCATTATACACGTGAATAATATACACCAGCGCACCAGAATTATACTCACGATTAGAATAGAATGAATTATACCCGAAAAAGAATTTATATTTTATTTTCAGATCTTCTCTGTGCAAAAATAAAAAATTTTGGGAAATTTTATATAAAATCAAAAAAGAATATAATGAGCCATAAAACCAATTAGCCCTAAAAAATAAAGAATAACTTTAGGGTAGCTCCCTCTATGAGTCGTGATACTTTGAAAGTTCCACCTTCCTCTGTAGTAAAGAGATTATACAAAAAGAATGAAATGGTATTAATTTCAATTGTAAACTAATAATGACATTATTACGTGTCATTTAAAAAATACAATAAGATAAAATATAATGAACCTAGCTAGCCACCATAGCCGCCACACTAGTCCAAATTCTTTAATGGTAATTTCGCCTTCAAAACCACATAGACCTCAGTTCCATTCCTTACAACTTCCTCTATTAAAATTCATTTACCTTGATGGAGAATTATCAACATTTTTTACCAAAAAATTCTTCTTCGTCTTCTGATCAGTTCTCACTAATGAATATGATGAACAACAATTCTCAAACGAAAGCAGCTGAATTAAACCAAGAAAATAGGAAATCGAGTGGGTTTTTGGGGCTTATGGCAAGCATGGAAGCTCCAAGCTCCAGTGTTGTTACTGATCACACAAATAGTATTCCGTATAACTCTAATGATCAGAACGAGGTGAGATCGGGTAAGAAGAATAAAGGTGAGAAGAAGATTAAAAAACCAAGATATGCTTTTCAAACAAGGAGTCAAGTGGATATTTTGGATGATGGTTATAGATGGAGGAAATATGGACAGAAGGCTGTCAAGAACAACAGATTTCCAAGGTCAGTTTTTATCTACTAGTAATGTTTTATTACTTACTATAACGATGATAACAACAACCCAGTAAAATTTCACTAGTGAGATCTAGAGAATGTGTGGTGTGTACACAAACTTTACCTTTACCCGTAAAGAGTAGTGATGTTGTTTAGCCCGACTAAAAAAAATAAAAAGACAAAAGAAAATAATATTAGTATCATCACATAACTCTACTAGTATAATTTAATTATTTGCTCAATTACAAGATTGTTCGAAAGTTGAAAATCATTCAATACATATAGGAACTTTCTGAAGTGAAGTTTATCTTTTAATTCTTTTAACAATCGTTAACTTTGTTAAAAATACTACGGGATTATGTTACATAATGAATTTCTTCTGTGTTTTAGTTCTGTTAAGGTCTAAATACATAGTAATACTAAAACGACAAGAGAAGGTGGGGATCAAAACGTAACAAAGTATTATATCAACTAGGAAGGAAAATTTATCTTTTTGTTAAGCATTTAGGTGTATTTCTCAAGTCAACCTCCTGTACACCTTAAAAATTTCACAGCAACCTCGTCATGATTAATTAAAATTAGTTTTAGGATATTCACAAAAAAATAAAAAAAAAACTCAAATAGACCATTACATTAAGAATTAGAAGTTCTTTTTGTTAATTTGCTGATTGCTTTCTACTTTTTAACAATTACTATTGCACCACTATAATTTTGGAGCTTCACATTCAAAGGTAATTCAATTAACCCTTTGATCACAAATAAGAGATTGACATTTAAGGATTGATCGGGTAGCATCGAGGTTTGGTAGGACTAGTTGAACCCAAATTTAACTATATATTGGTATTTCAATGTGTATTGTGATAAAAACTACGGATACTGAACCCAAATAAGAGGTTATAGGAAATGTAATAAATTGGAATCTCTCACACTTGAATAAATTCATACTCTATCCGGTCCCTATCCGGTCCCTAATAAGTGATTAATTTTTTTTATTTTTGGTCAAATATAATTGTCTACTTATATAATTAAGAAAAAATTCAACTTGTTTTCACAAAATTATTCTTATATACGTATACCTAAAAAGTCATTTACTCCTCACATTTGAGAAGAGTAAGTACTACTACAACTATGGTGCAATATTTAATGAAAGGTAGTTTAGTCACGCTAACTATTTTCGCATAAAATTTAGTATTTCCTTAATGAGTGTATCCAAAGTAAATTAGTCACTTATTGCAGATCCGAGGGAGTAATTTTTAACTATATACGTAGCTGATCTAACTAGCTAGGTCGATCATGAATAAAGTAAGAAGTTCACTATTTCAAATCGATAATTTGCTATTATTTCCCCATGGAGTACCACTTTCAAGTAGCCAAGGACTTAGATATGGGAAAAGTTAGGTAAAACTAAATCCAAATTCTGCTAAGTGTCAAGATGGCAGCTTCTTTCAAGCAGTCAAAAGAATATGAACTCGTTACAGCTGTGAAAGAGAGAGACAGATAAACCATTTGAGTGAATGGAAATTCATTATTTAAATATTTATTTCCTTCTTTTCTACTTATTTATCCCTTATTTGCTCTCTCTCTATATATATAGAGGATTAATTGAACGGCCTTCAGAAAGAACGTAAAATAATTTTTTTTTTACATCTAAACACGTTGGTCAAAAGAAAAACCCTTTTTGAGAGAAAATACTAGCCTAATATCAATTTATTCGAAATGAAAACAAAAACAAAAACCATTTTGTCATAGTGAGAGAGAATACCAGTTTCAATTCGAAGAGAATGTACAGAAATTCCTTCTTCTTTATTATTGCTTGTTTTTTTCATCAGAAGCTACTACCGATGCACGCATCAAGGATGTAACGTGAAGAAACAAGTACAAAGGCTGTCAAAGGATGAAGGAGTAGTAGTAACTACTTATGAAGGCATGCATTCACATCCCATTGAGAAATCTACAGATAACTTTGAGCACATTTTGACTCAGATGCAAATCTATGCTTCCTTTTGAAACGTCCATCACTTCAATGCCTAAGGCATGACACTCAATAAGTCACTTGTAAAATAGTACTACAATTTATTGTGTACATGCGTTTTGAACCTAGATGATATATTTTGAAATAAAACGCAACTTCATTAGGGAATTTAATTTGGTCATTGTACAACTAAAAGTAATGTTGCTATTTTTTTGTTTTTATCACTTTGTATTTGCCGGAGCCATGCAGTCTCCTTCATTTTAACTCTTTTCTTTTAGAATTAACAAATAATTTCATGTGGGAGAAAGATACGTGCTTGTGTTGATGTGTTTTTCCTCATTAGTTATGTCT
Organism: Nicotiana noctiflora; assembly: GCA_032618575.1. NCBI lineage: Eukaryota > Viridiplantae > Streptophyta > Magnoliopsida > Solanales > Solanaceae > Nicotiana > Nicotiana noctiflora. Next base: position 437,758 of record JASVEL010002114.1, read on the forward strand.
TAAGTTGTTTTTACTCAATTTATATTTTCAACTAGTGAAATTGTCTGCGATTCGCGATTATGAATGCAAAGAAAAAAAGAAAATTGAAAAGGATCAAATATATTTCTCTACTTTCAAATATAATTTAACCTGTCCTCCGTTTTGCTATCTAGAGGTTCGAGCCCCCACGTTACAATTTGACTAAAACAAATACCCTAATTTGTGTTAGGAATAAACCCCCACAGAAATAATATTTACAGTAATGAAAAGCAGAATAATAACGTAGCACCGAGATACAGTATTTAACAAAAAGAGTAACAATGACACTAAGATTTTTACGTGGAAAACCCTTGTGAATAAGGGAAAATACCACGGCCCCAGGAGGAGAAACTGATATCACTATAGTAAGGAATTTTACACTTTGTAGGTTTGAGTAAAATCCTCCAAAGACCACTACAATACTCAAACGAAATAACCCTTTTTTGATATTCACACCTCACTACAATATCGCTCACTCTCTATTTTTCTCACATATTATTTTCTTATACCATGTCTGTGACACCTCACTCTTTCTTTCTCTCTTTGTTGGTGTTAAGAAATGAGAGTTCAAGCTCTCCTTTTATAGCCAAAGCTTCACTCTCAAAAGCCTACAATATTAGATAACATACACACACTTTTCACAATTCAACAAAGTTGGCTACCAAACCAAACTAGTTCAACAAGGTTGGCTACCTAACCGAACAAACTCAACAAGGTTGGCTACCAAACCAAAGAAAATTTTATTAAGCACATACCTAATACTTCTTCAATGAGATAGACATCATCAATAAGGAAAATTGAAAATTCCAAAAGAAAATCAAGTCATGTTAGTCTAACATTTCCCGGCCAGAAAGCCATGGAACATTTCTTTTAAATCCCGGCCAGAAAATCGAGGATCTCCCAGTTAGAAAATTGTGGAGCCATTTCTTTTAAATCCCGGCCAAAAAATCGAGGATCCCCTAGCCAAAAAACCGAGGAGCTTTTTCTGTCAAATCCCGGCCAAAAACCGAGGATCACCCGGCCAAAACAACCAAGGATATTTTTCTTTCCAAATCCCAACCAAAATTCGAGGATCTCCCTGCCAAAAAACTGAGGATCTTGTTTTTCAAAATTTCGGCCAAAAAATTGAGGATCTCCCTAGCAAAACCCAATGAGCCTTTTCTTTCCAAATCCCGACCAAAAACCGAGGATCTCCCAGGCAAAAAATTGAGGAGCTTTTTCTTTCCAAATCCCGATCAAAAAATCGAGGGTTTCCCTAAAAATCACCCAAGGATCTTTTTCTATCCAAATTCCGGCCAAAAAACCGAGCATCTCCCAACACAATCCTGATTTAATTTCTTAGATATGTGTCACAACTAACTCACAAAATTTTCCAAGTGAAAATTGGGGCAGAAAATTTTGTTCGCTTGTTTATTTTGGTATCTTAAGCAGGTCAACCTCAAGACATAAGGTGCAATGTGATCGATAGAATGAGCCTCAATCCAGAATCTAGAAAACAAGAAAACAACAAAAGAAATGAGCCAAAAAGGTGAAGCAAGCAAGGGTGCAGATTGCTCAAAATTACAAGCTCCGCTGATCTTGTTTTGACTCAATGTTGCATGTTTAAATCCCGGCCAGAAAACCGAGGATCTCCCGCCAAGAAAACCTTGGAGCCGTTGCTTTTAAATCCCGGCCAGAAAACCGAGGATCTCCCAGTCTGAAAATTGTGGAGCCATTTCTTTAAATCCCGGCCAGAAAATCGAGGATCTCCCGGCCAAAAAATCGAGGATCTCCCGGCCAAAAAATCGAGGATCTCCCGGCCAAAAAACTGTGGAGCCGTTGCTTTTAAATCTCGGCCAAAAAACCGAGGATCTCCCATTCAGAAAACTATGGAGCCATTTTGTTAAATCCCGGCCAGAAAACCGAGGATCTCCCAGTCAGAAAACTGTGGAGAAATTTCTTTAAATCCCGTCCAGAAAATCGAGGATTTCCCGGCCAGAAAATCGTGGAGCCGTTGCTTTTAAATATCGGCCAGAGAACCGAGGATCTCCTAGTAAGAAAACTGTGGAGCCATTTCTTTATATCCCGGCCAGAAAAATGAGGATCTCCCGGCCAGAAAGTCGGGAAACATTTCTTTTAAAATCCCAGCCAGAATACTGTGGAGCGTTTCTGCTAAAACCCCAGGCCAGAAAACCGAGGACCTCTTGGCCAGAAAGCCATGGACCATTTATTCAAAATACGGGTCAAAATACCGAGGATCTCCTGGCCAGAAAACATGAAGCCATTTCTTTCAAAACCCCGGCCAGAAAACCGAGGGTCTTCCGGACAGAAAGTCGTGAAACACTTCTTTTCAGAGTATCCCTGTCAGAAAACCGAGAATCTCCTAGCCAGAATGTTGTGGACCCCCCTTCTTCTCTTTTCCCGGTCAGAAAACCGTGGAATAGTTTTCAAAAATCCCGTGTAGAAAATCGAGGATCTCCCGGCCAGAAAACTGTGGAGCGTTTATTTTCAAAACTAAGGTTAAAAAATCAAGATTCTTTTGACTAATACCAAAGAGTCTTTTTAATCATTTTCTGTGTCACAACTAACTCACGAAATTTTCCTAGTGAAACTGGGGCAGAAAATTTTTGTTCGTTTGTTCGTTTTGTTGTCTAAATAGGTTTGACCTCGGGATGCAAGGATCAAGATAATCTACGAGTGGAGTCTCAATCCAGAATGAAGAGAAGAAAAGAACCAAAAGAAAATGAGTTCAAATATTGGAGTAAACAGAGGCGCGGATTGCTCAAAATCTGATTGAAGTCACGAGTTCCGCCAATTCCATTTCACTCAATGTTACAGAAATAAACAAGAACGTACAGCTTGCGAGCATCAAGATTCAGATCGAGGTCTACAACAAAATTAGCTAAGACTTAAGATCATGTTTTCAAGAGAATCATAGATAGGAATCTAGTAACTTATAGTTGATAGCATAGCTAGCTTAGCTTTAATTTCTCTTTTGGTGTAATAAGGAGGTCAGTAAACAGTAAGAAGCAACAGCAGCAACGATAGCAACAGTAACAGCAAAGTGTTAGTCCACGGTAGTCCCAGCTACCAAAACTTCTCGAACTACATTGACCTGATTCCTGTTTAGCCCAGGATATGTAGAAAGCCTCCCGAAGCAAAGGCTCGGTCAAGATCCTTTTAAAAATGCTTCACATAGAGTGCTCGAACGGGCAAAAATCGCTCGTATTTGCTCATTTATCTTTGCACGAAAACCCATCGTGTTTCCAGGAAAAGAGGGGCAGCTGTGAGCACGTGGTTTTTGCCCTACACGATAATTACTCCCAAAAATTCAAGATAAAACAATTTTTTGTGTTGTGTGCGATTTTCTGTGAATTTTGTGTAATTTTAATTATTATCGTTTGCATTTGTTTGTGCGTGATTATTTGTAAATTAATGTGTGTGTGTCGCGTTTACATTTGAGTTGTATTTTAGAGTAATTAAGTTTGTTTTTAAGAATATATAATAGTCACAAAAAAATAACGCATTTATTAAGTTTTAGCATTTAAATGTTTAGTTGTGTAATTTATTTTTAATTAATAGTTAATTGGGTCTTTTAATTGATAGTAGGAGTTAATTAACATTTTTATAAGTCAATTTGATTTTGTAATGTAATTTAGAATTTTTGTTTTAATAAATTAGGAATTAAAATTAAAAGAGAAGAGAAAAGGATTGAAAATAAGGGAAAAAATGGATTGGGGCATCCATTTTCAGCCAAAACCAGGCCCAAAAACCTAAACTATTCCAACCATGCCCCAACCCAGTCTTTTACCCGCCTGAACGACCCGATTCCTACCCGAACCGCCCGTCAACTCCTTTAATCTGAGCCGTTGGATCTCTTCATCCAACGGCCCAGATTAACTAACCTATTTTAATATAGAAAAACCCCCCAAAACCCCCTTTACCATTTCATTCCTTCACCGTTCTGAATCAGAGACGAAACGACCCTCCCCCCATACTAAACCCTAGCAGCCGCCACCGTGCACCACAACCCTTAACCCGGCGGCAACCACTCCCATGGCCGTGAAATTCACACCACACCACCACCAGACCATCCCCTCCATGAATCCATGCCCTATTTTATTCGAATCAAGCCCTAACTCCTCAACCCCCAAATTCGAACATCAAGAACCCTAGGAAATTTTGGAGGATGTTTGGAAGATTTTGAGGTTCCAATATGTTGTAGTCGATTTGTTCTCACTCGAGAACACTCGATTACAGCCCGTTTGGCCTCAAAAGGTTCATGTCTATTTAAGTCCGAGTCCGTTCGATCCCAAGCCTCTTGTTTCCAAATTTCTCTTTTTAAGGTATTTCCTTTTCCTTTTTCGACTTTTTATTTGTTTTTGTACTCATTGATCAGTATAGTTTTGATTGTTGTTTTTAATTTTTTTTAGAGAGATAAGAGCATACTTACAGATTCTTGCATTGATTTTGATAAGGCACACTGGTTTTCAACACTGATTTGGAAAAGAACAGATTTTAGCCCATGTTTCAGTCCTCTTGAGAATAAGTTTCAATCTTTTTTTCTTTAGCCTAGTTTGAGTCTGCCATGTTTCTTAAGTTCATAAGGTTTCTTTGGTTCACTTAAGCCCTATTCTGTTTGTTGTTTGTTTATTTTGAATTCCCTACTTTGTTTCAAATCATTCCTGGGATTGCTGGTCGTCTTTGGTTGTTGGCTCTTTCGGATCTTTGCTGGAATTTGTTGCTGCTATTGTATGTTATTTGTTCATTGTCGAACAAATCACTGACCTCCTCTTTTGCTTTTGAATTCCAGGTACACAATCGAACTCACATAGATGTAATATTGTTGAAACGGAAAATCAATGGCAATTTGAGATCTGCTGAAGTGTTTTGCTTGCAATTTATTTCCTAAGATCAAAATAATGTTGTTATTCTAAATGAATTCATGTTAAGTCATGTGTGGTAGGCTATAGAATTATCAATGTATAACTTGACGGCTGGATCATGTTTTGATTGTACTTTGGTTTGTGATTATAGCTATGGTTTGGTGTAATGTAGTATCGTTCGTAGCTATTAGTATTGTAGTGTTTATAGCTATATTATTGAAGTGTTTATAGCTAATGCTAAAGTGTTTATAGCTATAGTTTGTGATTAAATACAGTCAGTTAGTATAGTTCTAAAACAACCTCAATTTCAGTTAAGTATGATAGGCTTTCACATTAAAATAATATGACATGTCTAGTTGAATGCATTGAATTGAAAGTTTGAACTCATTGTTAGTTATAAAACGCTGCATTATCATTAGTATATGAGCCGAACAAGCTTCCAAAAGAATAACATTTGTAGTTTAAGCTAATTATTAAGAAATATATGCTGGAATATGGTTAACATAAAATAGAGGTATAATTTAGAAATTAAAGTGATTAGCCTTTAGATTAAGCGGATTGAATTTTTCTTTTCATTACTGCACATGAGTTTATGTTTGGGCACCAGGAATGTTATGTTCGATTTTAGCAGTGATCTTTTATCGATTGGGTTTGGGTTGAGGCCCATAGCCACCAACAAGTAATAATCCTTTGCTACTGGTTTGGTTCGGATCATTTGGGCATGAAGTTAGATTGTATTTTCATTTGAATATATGTAACATTGTGAATAAACTTGGACCGTGCCCTTTAAGGTGGTTAAGTTTAGAATTTTTTCTTTTTTTTTGAATCTTTAGACCGTAAGGTTTTGAATCCTTTAATTAATTAGTCAAAATTTGTTGACAACCATGGGTGCACTGGTGCGACGTGGTTTGAGATGCACTTTCACTATGTCGCAATTCTTACTAAAAATAAAATAAAAAGCGGTTTATCAATAAAAGGCACATAGGTCACCACATATTTTTAAAAATTAGATATTCTCAGCCATTTATAATAATTGAAGCGACCGTGCTAGAACCACGGGATCCGGGGGTGCCTAACACCTTCCCTCGGGTCAACATAATTTCTTTCTTAGAATTTCTGGTTCGCAGACTTCATTTGGAAAGTCGAAACTTCCTCGATTCGAGATTTAAATGAATTGGTGACTTGGGAAACCTTTAACTTATTCCAAGTGGCAACACTGAAATTATTAAAATAATCCCGTTTTCGAATATTGTCACTTAAATTGGAAAAAACTCCCTCGCCCGTTCCTCTACCCCACGGGTAGGCGGGCGCGCCAAAAGTAGGTATGACAGACATATGTTTGAAAAGAGTTTATTAAAGACTTGACTGAAAGGTATGATTTGAAAGCAATTGGTAAGAGTGGTTGTTGAAAAGAAATCAAACTAGTAAATAGAGTTCAAACACTTGAGGATAAGATCACACACAGCAAGTGAATGAATTGAGTAATCACACAGAGGTTAAGGGGGTTTGAGGAAACACAGACTGCATACATGACCCCATTAGGAGTATTAGGATTGGTATGGATATGCTCAGAAATAATTTGACACTAGAATAATCACAAACCAATCATGAACACATAGAGGGGAGCAGGGATTCAGGATTCACAAAGTGGTAAGTATACATTGGGTAAATACAATTGTCCAGGCATGCTTGAATCATATAAGGGAATACGTAAATTTAAAGGGATGTAGTCATACTAGCATGCTTATCTAAAGACTTCACAACAAAACCATAAGTAAAAGCATGCTAGAAATATAATAAACTGAAACAAGAAGAGAAACATGTTGTTGTTGTTGAGACTTTAATTTAAACTAGGATTTACCAGTGAAGACAAAGTAATTAGAATGAAACAACCAAAGGAGATAGATGTCGCATCCGGCTAATAGTAGTAGAATAACACAAAAAGTTTTAGTAGGAGAGGGGTTTTGGAAGCCAAGTCTGTCTTGTTTGTGAAAGATTTGGATTATTTGTAGTTAAAAGTAGGTAGTGGAATAAGGTAAAAAATCATAGTAATATACTAATTTAAGAACTCATAATCAATCACTTTAGAGAATCAAGGAAGTACTTCCTTGAGTTAATAGGGTCAAAGACAAACAGGAAGATTCAGTACCATATAGGGGGAAAGAAGAGTTAGTGCATGATAAAATCAGGAAAGGAGCTAAAGCTCATTAGGTATAAAATAGTCAATTAAGACCAAATTCAGAAAGACCCAATTAAGGAAAGGCTAATTAAAACAAAGTATCATAGTAAATAAAATCAGTTAATTCAAATAAACGAGTAGAATTCTAGGGATTTGAAGGAAAATCTTTCAATTACAATATATTAAGAAAAACCAAAATCAATCATGGAGAGTCATGATTCTGCATACCTCAACATATAAATAGATATGATTGAACAAAAGTAGCAAACAAACAAGGTCAATTTTATAGGCAGAAAGAAACAAGAGATAAGAAGACATAGTCATATAGAGGTGATATAGGTAGGCTAAAGACTCGACAAATCATATTTGAAGCATGGTGACCATAAGAGATTAACAAGAACCAGTTAAACAAGCTAACATATATAAATGAAGTAAAGGAAAGTCATGCTAATACACGAAACCAAAGTGGAGAACATCATGCTAACATAAAGAAAAAGAGTAAAGAAAATCAAGCTAACACACAGTGTTAGAAATTGTACAACCACCAAACTGTATAGAGAACCGAGTTCTCTATCTGTTTCTTATGAAAATACAGGTGAACCAAGCTGTATATTGGCATGTTCCTATATCATCTTGGTACAGTGCTAAGTTTGTGTGAATCTACCAAATAATAGAGTACCTGGTCTATTATCGGGTTCTGTTGTGAATGCTAGTAAAGCCGAATGTAAATAAGGTCGAGGATTTTTACGTGGAAAAATCCCACACAAGGGGATCAAAACAGCACGACCTACACATGTAGGCTTTTAACTTCACCAGCTTGCAATCTTCCTATTACAAGCCACTTTATAATAACCTTGTTGCAAAGACTTCAACTAACTTGTAATGCTCTCATCACAAGCCACTCTATAACTATCCTAGTTACAAAGAATTTGACTAACTTGTGGTATTTCCACCACAAGTAACTTTGTCACACTACGGTTAGAAAGGCATTGACTAACTTGTGATGTTTCCACCAAAAAGCCTCTTTGTCACACTACGGTCACAAAGGCTTTTGCTTATGACTCAACCTAGTCACAACATAAACTCAGAAGTTTTCAAATTTTGGTTTGTTCCTAAGACAATGCTTCTAAGAAAGCAAACTAGGAATTTCAATGAAGAACACATAACAAAGACTCAACAACCTAAGGACTTAAGATATCTTCGATCTTGGATCAGATCCTCAAGGTTGAAGTAGCTTTGATCTTGAGAGAGGTTCTTCAGCACTTGAGAGAATTTTCATTTTTTTATATTTGCAAGTGTTGAACCTGAATCTTGTGCGTTGCATAAGGTTTATACTACACAAGAAATCATTAGTGATGTCCAATCTCAATGGAAAGTGTCTGATGTACTGTCTGTTGCACTGCTGCAGGCAGTCACTTCTGCAATAAGTTTCCAGCTGTAGTTGACATGGACTTATGTCAGAGAACACAAAGGGACCAGGTCCCCGTTGTCTTCCTCTTTGTACAGTTGCGGACAGTCACTTTCTGCAATTGCGTTCCAACTGTATAGTTGACTTGTACTTCTGTCAAGGGAGCACTAAGGGATCAAGGTTCTTAATCTGGTTCTTGTGCACACTGCCCAGATTGTCTTGATTTGAGTAACTTTAATGATGTTTTGTACAAACTCATTGTAGGTACACCTTGATCGTATCACTTAAACTGATGTGAGTACTTTAGTTGGTCAGAGAATGAGTGGGCTCAAGAAATAGTGCAGTGCGGTAGAATCTTTGTTTCTAGTTGTGTCCAATTAACTTTGTACTATTGTGAGGAACCCACAAGAGTATCAGGTCCTTGTTTGGGTTCCTACCTCCTGAAGCTATTAGAAAGTTCACATTTGATTGGAATCTGTTAGATGCAATATAATCCAAGTGAGTCAGGTTCCCTATCTGGTTCTTGACATTAAGTTTGTTAGATCATCAAAACACAAGGCAAAGTAATTACTGTATATCCTGTCAATTTCCCACTTTTTGAAGATGACAAACTTAGCATTTAAAATGGGGAGTTAGAGTTCAGAGAACCATATCAAATAACAGGAGACGAGAGGTTCCCCCTAACTTTATGCCCTTACTTACACATGTTTCCCCATATATTCCCCCTGACTTTTACTATCATGCTTGGTCTTTTATCTGGTTCCATACAGAAAGTTTGTTAGATCATCAAAACTTAGATCAAAAGACCTTAAGTCCATCATACAGAAACAAGTGAAGAAAATCATGCTAACACACAACAATAAGTAAAGAAAATCTTTAAAAATATTAGGGCTTTTTACAGAGTTGAGTTGAAAAGGTGTAAGAACATAGAATCGGCCAAGATAAATAAGGGAAAAGGTTTAATCATGAAGGAATCAGTTGAAACGGGTATAGAAAGAACTGTGAGAAACCCTAATTTTTCAAAGAAAGTAAAAATGGTCTAGAGTAGAAGATCTTTTAGAAGAAAGCTTGAGAAAAAGCAAATCATGGAAAAAAATAGGCTTAAAGCATGAAAATAACATAGATCTTAGAGATTCAGAAGAGAGTTAGGGTTTCAAAAAGAAACCCAAGTAAAAATTCAAAAAAGAACTGTTGAAACTTCACCGATTGTGACATATAAGATGTGATTTTGCCAAAAATCACATCGGATAACCAATAAGTGACAGAAATAGAAACCCTACATCCAAATCAACATGGCCTAGGAACCTTGAAGGCTTTAGATATGATGATCAGGATGATGAGAGACCTATTGGAGGCTTGAGTTGAAAAGGATAGTCGCCAGAGATGACCGGAGACAGAGGGGAGTGGAGGAGTCTAGGGTTAGGTTTGAGAGAAGAGTGGAGATGAGAGAGCATCTAAAGGTGGCGCCTTTGGATAAATGAATTAGGGTTGGGGTCGTTTAGAAATTAAAAGGGAAAGGAGTTGTTTGGACCATTTATTTGGGAGATCAAAAGTCAGGACTAAAATGGGTAGGTGGGTTTCGGGTTTGGGTAAGGGTTAATAATTATGTGGGTCTAGTTTTTAATTGTAAAATTGGGATGGGAATTGGGGTCCGATTTGGTTATAACTGAAAGCCAACTTGGCAATAATTTAAATAGTTAGTTTTTCCCTATTTTAATTTATAAAATTAATAGGTAATTTTTAGAAAACAAATTAAGGTGACAAAATTATTTAAAATACATAATTAACAATTTGAAAATACAGGGGACAATTTTATGCATATAAAATATAATTATATTTTAAAATAGGCTAACATTGCAATTATATGCAATTTAGCTTTAAAATACTAAAATGTAATTATAAAAATATATAAAAATTACATTTTCCATATTTGGCAAAACTATAAAAATCAAATAAATAAATTATCAAAATAACAATTTTCGAAATGATTATTGGGGATTCTATGGATAAAATGTGGAGAAAATAAGTAAATTTAAATCCTAAAATTATGGGGAAAATAATAAAAGCCTTGTTCATGCTAATATAAGGTATTTTGAAGACTTTTAGGCATATTTAAAATATATACAAAAATATTTGTGTATTAACAGCTGCCCCTCTTTACCCGGGAAGGATGAAAGAGTTTTCGAGTAATGAAATGATGGCCAATTTATTTTGAAAGACAAAGACCGAGCTCCGATTTCCAGTTGCCCACATATCTATGATTTTATAGGAATTAGGCAATGTATTGTTCAAGATTCACATGCGGAGTACACAGGTGAAATTATTGTAAGAACGAACATGAGATATTAAAGCGGCTACGATCGGGACGGTTAGAGGGAACTGGAGTGAGATTGCTCCTACTAAGATAGTGGTTGGTTATTAGTTACTTGTAGATAAAATAGGCTACAAGCGTATTTGAAAAAATTTAAATATGATGCAAATTCCTTTTGGACAGTGAAGGTTGTCTTCGGGCGGTTAAAGATGATGTCCTTGGACCATGACATCATGGGCCATGACATGTTTAATGAGGAATTCGCAGGCCATGAAATGATATAGGCGGGCCAAGAAAATGGTGCTTCCAAACTATGATGCCTTTGAATAATGATATGCAAATTTGAGAGATCCTCGCGACATGGTATGGCGTCTTCAGGCTATGAGTATGATGCCTTCAAACTATGATGCCTTCTGACAAATTGGAGATATTTGAAAGATGCAATAAAATGATGCTAAAATCAACAAGACAAGGCTTAGTCTAGTGAGGTTGAGGGCAAAAATTAGCCCGAAAGAGGAGTAAATAGATAGTAGTAGAAAATAAGGTAATGTTGGTGAAAAGAGGGACAATGCTTAGTCCCATGTAAGTGGGAAGGCAGGGGCTAGCATTATGCAAACAGGGAGGCAACGATTAGCCTCATGCAAATATGGAGTCAAGTCTTAGACTCATCCAGGTATGGAGTCAAGGATTAGACTCATACAAGATTGGAGTCAAGGATTAGACTCATGCAAATATGGAGACAGAGCTTAGTCTCATGCAAATATGGAGCCAAGGATTAGACTCATGCAAGGAGAAGGCAGTGCTTAGCCTTATGCAAGTATGGAGGTAAATCTTAACCTCATGCAAGGTGCGGGACAGGGCTTAGTCCCATGAAAATGAAAGGCAGTGCTTAGCCTTATGTAAATATGGAGGTAGAGCTTAACCTCATGCAATATGCAGGACAGGGCTTAGTCCCGTGCAAATAAAAGGCAATTCTTAGCCTTATGCAACTATGGAGGCAGGCTTAACCTTATGAAAGCATAGAGTCAAGGATTAGACTCATGCAGGATTGGAGACAGAGCTTAGTCTCATGCAAATTTCAAATCAAGGGTTATACTCATGCAAATATGGAGTTCGAGATTAGACTCATGCAAATGTGGAGTCACGGATTAGACTCATGCAATGTGGATTCAGAGATTAGACTCATTCAAATATGGAGTCAAGGCTTAGACTCGTGCAAATATAGAGTCAAGGCTTAGACTCATGCAAATATGGAGTCAAGAATTAAACTCATGCAAATGTGGAGTCAAGGATGAGACTCATGCAAATATGGAGTCATGTATTATACTCTTGTAAATTTTGTGTCAATTATTAGACTCATGCAAATGTGGAGTGAATGATTAGACTCATGTAAATATGGAGCCAAGGATTAGACTCATGCAAATATGGAGTCAAAGATTAGACTCATGCAAAGAAAAAATAACAGATAAGGGTGGAGTATATATCTTAGCTGTGATGTGTTTAGCATCTAGCAGCTGGATGGTGGTGTATTTTCTTTATGTACAAATGCTATCGTCAAATATGCCTGAGTTCAAAGAAAAATCATAAGTTCTTGGGGGATGTTGGTTCTTGCTTCGCTTGCCAGCATTGCTTTGCTTCGCTTTGGATGCCCCCTTCGAGCTCTCTAGGTAGCACCTAACTGTTATAAAAAGAGAAAAATGGAAATTTCAAAAAATATGAATTCGTTGATTAAAAATAGGATAGTTTTAGAAGCGTATTGATATATCAAGTAACTTTTTTGAACTAGAGACCGTTACACGTTGCAAAGTCATTGCAGCTCCTTATGATGCAAATAACTTTAGGAAATAAACAGAAACAAAAGTTTGAAAAAGGTTTGGGCAACTTTTAAAAAATCTGAAAATAACAAACTAATAAAGAGGAAAGGGGTCCTAGGTTTATACATTACATGGATCATTCGCCCAACACTGGTACCTAATTGTACGCATAGTGTTATCGTGTAATTATCATCTCCATGTCTACCCTCCCACCCCGTTAAGGTATTAAAGCATGGAACAGTATTGTTTACTTACTGCATGCTACTACCCATCACAATCCTATCAGTCCCGGGGGTATTAGAACTTCTAATCCTAAAAGGTAAAGAAAGGGATGGAGGCCTTTATAGATCTTAAAGGATAAAATTCTACTCGACATTCAAAATAAGTAGCAAGTTAAAGGGGAGAACAAACAATCATACAAGGCTCAAATTAACCTCATAAATCAAACAATCATTTAGTTTAGCATGCCTTAACAAATACTGATTTGGTCTTAGATTAAATTTAGGCAGCGGGCGAACTGGTTCAACACATGTGTTTAGGCCAGAAATCTGCATTGGACAACTCGAATACAGTTGTCAGATATTAAGGTATTTAAAGAAAGCACTAATTTTAGACAGTAACTAATGCATAATTGTTTTAAAGGAAAAAGGGGACTGCAGACTTAGGACAATATTTAAGAAATGAATTTCAAAAGGGATCGGAGAACTATTTCAATTATCCATACAGAAAGAGTAGTTGTTGAAATCCATAAGAGACAAGACTTTAAAGAGTAAATTGCGCAACTGTTTTAAACAACGAGTTCAAGGATTATTTTGAAAAGAAATGCATTTAAGCATAATATTAGAGAAGATGTATTAGAAAAGACATGCAAATTTGAAAAAACTCGATTTTTGAGACAAATGCACACTGGTTTAGAAGAGTTTTATCAAAGGTTAAAGTTTGAAAACGTTACTAAGTTAGGCATCTAAGAACCAATCAACCAATTATTACTGCTTTAAAAAGGCCAAACGAGCTTGATGCAAAATCCTATAGGCATGATATCTATGTTATCGATTTTAGCACTTGTCAATGAACTTGTGAAATGATGCTTGTTTAATTAATCCTAAAATTTTCCTAATGAATATGCGTATCCTATATGCATGATATCTATTAATATTTCAGGAAATTTACACTCATATAGGCAGGATCTCGTGATGCGTAGTTACAGAACATGAGGATTAAATCCTACAGACATGCTTTCTAAATGAGTTAAGCATTAAATCCTATAGGCATGATCTCTATATGATTGAATCAGTATTAAAGCTCCTATAGGCAGGATTTCTAGTTTGATAATGTAACGACCCGACATGTTATTACGGGAGTTACCACCCCGTTTTTCCCATTTTACACTTTCATATGTTCCATTATATGTGTTTGGAGAGTTTGAAGTAAATCGGGTAGAATTCGGTTAGAAATGAGGCAATAAACCTCTTTATGGGAAGGTTAGTTTGGAAAAGTCAACTGAATGTTGACCGATGAGTTAGAAAGATCGGAATGGATTTTTGATGATTCGACTAGTTTTGGGGGATGATTTAGGACTTAGGAGAGCAATCGGAATTGAATTCGGAGGTCCGGTGTAGATTTAGGCTTGAATTGGCTAAGGTTGAATTTTGGCGAATTCTAGATGGTAGGTGAGATTTTGATCTGGGGCTCAGAATGAAATTCCCAGAGTTACAGTAGCTCCGTTAGGTGATTTTGGATATGCATGCAAAATTTCAGATCATTCGGAGGTATTTAGGTCAGGTTTTAGATCAAATGCAAATTTCAAAAGTTTTAGTGAAACTTAGGCTTAAATCCTTGAGAATTTGATGATTTTGATGTTTGTGATGGTGTATTTATGTTGCGAGCAAATTTTAATGAGGTAATATGATATATCTGTGCATTTCACTGAGGTCCCTAGGGTCTAGGGTGAATTTGAATAGAGAACGGGCAAGTTTGGGATGCAAATATGCAACAGAAAATTGCGGAGAGTTTTTACTCTATGCGATAGCATAGACGGGTCTACGATCGGTTCTGAAGGGGTGTAATTTTTGTTCTATGTGATCGCATGAAGGAGTGTGCGATTGCATAGGTTGATAAACTTGTTCAATGCGATCGCGTAAAGGGCTGATGCGAACGCGTAGTTGAAGGAAGCAAATGTATGCGATCGCATAAGAGGATTTTAGGGCTAAAAAATTTTAGCCTATGTGATCGCATAAAAGAAGATGTCAGTGACAGAATAGTTAATTTAAAAATCAGTCGCGACCCAAAACATATTTCCACCATTTTTACTCCGCCAAGAGAGGGGTTTTGAGCGATTTACAGAGAATTTTCAACGGGTATTGCTAGAAAATGTGATTTGATGCAAGAATCAACACCAAAATTCATGAAATTGGGTAGAAATTGTAAAGAACTAGGGCTTAAGTTTAGAAAATGAATTTTTGAATTTTGAAAGGCCATTGGAACTCCGATTTCGATAAATTTTATATGCACGGAGTCGAGGCGAGACGAGGTATCCGTTGGTATGATTTTCGGAATTTTTCGAGAAGTGGGCCCGGGGCTCGAGTTTTACCAACTTCGTGAATTGTTATACTTTTCGAGTAATTTTGACTGGGTTATGTTTCTTTGACCCATATTTATGTATTCGCTATGGTTTTGACTAGATTCGACGCACGAGATGGAAAACTTAAAAGGAAAAGGCATTGCGGACGAGTCCACGACCGGTTAGAGGTGAGTAGTTGGTATATATGATAGCCTGAGGGTTTGAAACCCTGGATTATCACATTGTGATACTATTTAGGGCGTGACTCGCATCCTATGGCAGGTGCGGAATTGGTTATGACTGGGGATTGTGACTTGGTCCATCCCGAACAAGAATAATACTATGTTGGTGATTGAAACGCACTCTGTGTTGAATATTTATGGGCTTTATGCCAGTTTTGGGGCCTTGTGCTGACATGTAGTATCCTTAGGGGATAGATATCTATGTGATAGCATGATTTGAAAGATCATTGATCTCAGTCAGTGGGTTGAAATTACTATTATGAAATACTAAGTCACATATTCTTGAAAAATTAATAAACTGAAGTATTTTTCCTTGATAATGAATTGTAAACTGGAAATAAATAAAATGAACTTTTAAGTAACTCATATGCATGTTGTGGACTGAGTTTGGACCGGGTTGCGCACCGCAGCAGATAATATAAATACTGTGCTTGGGCTGAAAGAGCCCCTCCGGAGTCTGTACACACCCCCAGAGAGCACCGTCAATGTTAAACGGATCGGGCTACACGCCGTAGAGGTTATGTGCATTGTATTGCATACATGCATTGTTAATTACTTGTGTTATCTGTGGTTTGCTGTTGTTGTTAGTTCGTAGTAGGTATCAGACTGTTAGGCATAACTTTACTCTATGGTATTCTGGGATTTCCTGCTTTTAACTATTTTATATGCTTTTTACTCACTAAGTACTTAGTACTCACCCCTACTCCCTGCACCTTTGTGTGCAGATTTAGGTACGCCGGAGGTTTAGCCGAGCAATTTAGTTCTATTCAGAGTATCCGAGTTTTTGAGGTAGCTGCTGGAGTTCGCAGGACCTAGCATCTCTCCTTATTTCTCTCCTTATTTCAGTTTATTTATATATATACTTTCAGACTTGAATACTTCGTTCAGATATTCCTATTATTATCTAGTTTTTCTTAGAGGCTCTAGACTCGTGACCCCTCATCTTTTGGGAGTGTTATTATCAGTGTTCGCACTTCTAAGTATTTTCATTCTACTATTATTATTAGATTATTATTTTAAACTCTCATATTCTCTTTGAATTTGTCCTTTTGGGACTTGTTAAATATGAAACAGTTGTTGTTCTGGCTTTCCTAGCTTTAGGGTTGGGCGCCATCACGACTTGGTTTTGGCCGTGACAAGTTTGTATTAGAGCCAAGGTTACTAGGCCTCGCGAGTCATGAGCCAGTTTAGTAGGCTCTTGTGGATCGGTACGTCGACATCCGTATCTACCCCTGGGAGGCTACAGAACTTTTAGGAAACACTTTACTTTCTTGGATTCATATCGTGCGGTTGGTGTTATCGTGAAACTAAAATTTTCCATGTTCTATTCTCTCGCAGATGGCGAGAACTCGTGCTAATAGACGTGGTGGATGACCACCAGTGGCACCCAGAGGTTATGGTTGTGGCAGAGGCAGGGCAACAGTGACAGCACCTGCTGACCCACCAGTTTACCAGACTCAGGGTCAGATCCCAGTGCCAGTGGATCAACTTCAGGATTAGGTTCCAGCTAGAGGCATTCCAGCAGCCCAGGTTCAGGCACCGGGAGTGCCTATTGAGATACCGGGTCTTTAGGAGACCTTAACACAGATCCTATAAGTGTATACTGGCTTAGCCCAGGTGGTTGCGGCTTCTACTATAGCGGCTTCTTCTCAGGTAGGGGGAGGAATTAGACCCCCGCGTCTCGCACACCAAAGCTTGTAGTTCAGGGCTTACAGGTACTTGAGGCGGCTCCAGCTCGGCCAGTTCAGCCGGCTACACCAGTCACAGCAGCCCCAGCTCATGTGTTTCCAACTATACCGGATGACGAGCATCGTTGGTTGGAGAGGTTCGGTAGACTTCAGCCTCTGACATTCAGTGGTGTTGAGGGCGAGGATGCCTAGGGTTTTCTGGATAAGTGCCAGTGTATGCTTCGTACTGCGGGTATTCTGGAGTCTAGCGGTGTTGCTTTCACTACCTTCCAGTTCATAGGGCCAGCATTTCATTGGTGGGAGGATTTCGAGAGGCATAGTCCTATTGGGGCAACACCCCTCACTTGGCAGCAGTTCTCCACTGAATTTCTGGAGAAGTATGAGCCCCAGTCTCATAGAGAGGAGCTGCGATGTCAGTTTGAATGGTTGAGAAGGGATATATGACAGTGACTGAGTACGAGTTAAGGTTTACACAGCTAGCTCGGCATGCCATGTGGATGATTCCGGCAGATCGTGAGAGGATTAGGAGATTTGTGGATGGTCTCAATTATCCTATTCACATATTGATGACTAGAGAGAGGGCTACAACAGTTACTTTTGAGGAGGTGGTTGATGCGGCTCGTCAGATTGTGACAGACCGCAGTCGAGAGCGTGAGGAGAGGGAGGCTAAGAGGCCTCATGGTGCAGGTAGTTACAGTGGTGCTCCGTCTAGGGAACACTTTCAGCACAGTAGAGGTCGTTCCTTCCGATCTCCTCAGTCAGTTCGTTCAGAGTTTAGTGGGGCTTAGTCAGACTGTGGTCGTCAGGGTCATCATGGTTAGCATGATCGTCAGTAGAGCCAGCCCGCACTGAGCGCCTTTCCAGCTTAGAGCTCTGCTCCTGCTCCTGCTCATTCAGCTTAGGTTCATCTGCAGCGAGGGGTTCTCAGCAGTCCTTTTCTCCAGCTTCAGGCCGTTGCTTAGTGTGTGGCGAGTTGGGCCATATCAGGAGGGAGAGTCCCCAGTTACTCCATAAATGGTCACAGCATAAGGATCAACCCTCATCTTCTGCTCCAGTTTCTTCAGCACCCACTCAGTCGGCTAGGAGTAGTGGTCAGGTAGCCAGAGGTCGCCCCAGCGGTGAGGACCGAACTGGCGGAGGTCAGGCTTGTTTTTGTACTCTTCAAGATATCAGGGATGCTAATGCATTAGATGCAGTTATCACATGTATTATCTTAGTCTGCCACATGGATGCTTCTGTCTTATTTGATCCACGATCTACCTATTCCTATGTATCTTCATATTTTGTGTATCATTTGGGTACGACCCATGGTATTCTTTCCTTGCCTGTGCATTTGTCTACCCCGGTAGGTGATACAATTACTGTGGATCATGTATACCGATCGTGTCTTATTACTATTGGGGTCTGTAGACCCGAGTTGACTTGTTAATATTGGGCATGGTGGATTTCGACGTGATTCTGGCCATGGATTGGTAATCTCCTTACCATGCTATTACGGACTGTCATGCCAAGATAGTTACGTAAGCTATTCCAGGTAATCCAAGGATCGAGTAGCGAGGCGTGACTGATTATGTATCTGACAGGGTGGTTTCCTTCCTAAAAGCTCAACGAATGATCGGGAAGGGTTTCTTATCTTATTTGGATTTCATTACAGATGTTGAGGCTGAGGCTCCCAGTCTTTATTCGGTCCCCGTTGTGAGGGATTTCCCGGATGTATTTCCAGCAGACCTACCGGGCATTCCACCGGAAAGGAACATCGATTTCGATATTGACTAGGTGCCGGGCATTCAAACCATTTCTATTCCTTCCTACCGCATGGCACCAGTTGAGTTAAAAGAGTTGAAAGAAAATCTTTAGGAACTCTTAGATAAGGGATTCATTCACCCGAGTGTGTCACCTTGGGGTGCACCGGTATTATTCGTAAAGAAGAAAGATGGCACAATGAGAATGTGCATTGATTACAGACGATTGAACAAGGTGACAATAAAGAATAAGTACCCCCTACATCGTCTCGAGGACTTGTTTGATTCAGCTTCAGGGAGCAAGTGTATTCTCTAAGATTGGCCTTCGATTGCATTATCACCAGTTGAAGATTAGGGATTCAAACATTATGAAGATGGCTTTTAGAACGAGATATAGGCACTATGAATTTCTGGTGATGTCTTTTAGGCTGACTAATGCCCCAGCCGCATTCATGCACTTGATGAACAGTGTATTTCGGCTGTATTTGGATTCTTTTGTGATCGTATTTATTGATGATATCCTGGTGTACTTGCAGCCAGGAGGAGCAGGCACAACACTTGAGGGTGGTATTGCAGGGATTGAGAAGGGAAAATCTTTATGCAAAGTTTTCTAAGTGTGAGTTCTGGCTTATTACTGTGACTTTTCTAGGATATGTAGTGTCCAACGATGGTATTCCGGTTGACCTACAGAAGGTCGAGCCAGTGCAGAATTGGCCCAGACCGTCCTCAGCTACGGAGATCCAGAGTTTCCTCGGTTTGGAAGGCTATTACCTCAGGTTTGTTTAGGGTTTTTCGTCTATTGTTTCACCTTTGACGAAGGTAACACAGAAGAATGCTCCATTTGTGTGGTCTGATGAATGCGAGGAGAGCTTCCAGAAACTCAAGTTGGCCTTGACCACAACTCTGGTACTTGTATTGCCATCAGCTTCAAGGTCTTATACGGTGTATTGTGATGCTTCGAGAGTTGGTATCGGTTGTGTATTGATGCAGGACGGTAGAGTTATTGCATATGCTTCTCACTAGTTAAATCCCTATGAGAAGAACTACCTTGTTCATGATTTAGAGTTAGCTGCTATTGTCCATGCCTTAAAAAGTTGGAGGCATTATCTGTATGGCGTGTCTTGGGAGGTATATACAGACCACCGTAGTCTTCAGCACTTGTTGAAGCAGAAGGATCTAAATTTGAGATAGCGGAGATGGCTTGAATTACTCAAGGACTATGACATTACTATCTTGTATCATCCCGGGAAGGCCAATGTAGCGGCTGATGCTTTAAGCCGAAAGACTAATAGTATGGGCAGTTTGGCATACATTCCAGTTAGGAAGAGGCCCCTTGTAGTTGATGTTCAAGACTTTAGCTAATCAGATGGTAAGGTTGGATATTTATGAGCCCAGCCGAGTGATGGCTTGTGTGGTATCTCGGTCTTACTTGTGTTACCGTATTCGAGAGCGTCAGTATGATGATCCACATTTGCTTGTTCTGAAGGATAGGGTCCAGCACGATGATGCTAGAGATGTGACCATCGGAGAGGATGGTGTGTTGTGGATGCAGGGACGGAATTGTGTGCCTAATGTAGATGGGCTTTGGGAGTTGATCTTGAAAGAGGCACACAGCTCGCGATATTCGATTCATCCGGGTGCTGCGAAGATGTACCAAGATTTAAGACAGCATTACTGGTGGAGAAGGATAAAAAAGGATATTATGAATTATGTGGCTCGATGTCTTAATTGCCAGCAAGTCAAATATGAACACTAGAGACCTGGTGGGGTGCTCTAGCGCATGGATATATCCGAGTGTAAATGGGAGAGGATTACTATGGATTTCATAAGTGGTCTTCCCCGTACCTTGAAGAAATTTGATTCAGTCTGAGTGATCGTGGATCGACTGACCAAGTTCGCGCACTTCATTCCTGTGTGCACTACCTATTCATTGGAGCGGTTAGCAGAGATTTTCGTCAGAGAGATTGTGCGGTTGCATGGGGTTCCAATTTCTATTATATCAAATAGAGGTACCCAGTTCACTTCTCAGTTCTGGACGACATTTCAGCGAGAGTTGGGTTCACAGGTAGAGTTGAGCACAACATTTCACCCACAGACGGATGGACAATCCGAGCGTACAATTTAGATACTAGAGGACATGTTGTGTGCTTGCGTTATTGATTTTAGAGGTTCTTGGGCTGATTACTTGCCTCTTGTAGAGTTTGCATATAACAATTGCTATCAATCTAGCATTCAGATGGCGCCGTATGAAGCCTTATATGGGAGACGGTGCAAGTCTCCAGTTGGTTGGTTTGAGATTGGCAAGGCTAGATTATTGGGGACAGAGTTAGTTCAGGAGGCCTTAGACAAGGTGAAGGTGATTCAGGAGAGGCTTCACACAGCGCAGCCGTGTTAGAAGAGTTATGCGGATCGGAAGGTCCGAGATGTGTCTTATTCAGTGGGCGAGAAGGTGTTGCTGAAAGTTTCGCCTATGAAAGGCGTTATGAGGTTTGGGAAGAAAGGAAAGCTGAGCCCAAGGTTCATTGGACCTTTTAAGGTACTTAGCAAGTTTGGGGAGGTGGCCTATATGCTTGCCTTGCCACCTAGCTTGTTTGGAGTTCATCCGGTATTAAATGTTTCTATGATCTGGAAGTACGTTGGAGACCCGTCTCATATATTAGACTTTAGCACGATACACCTGGATGAGGACTTGACCTATGATGTGGAGCCAGTAGCCATTTTGGGTCGACAAGTTCGTAAGTTGAGATCCAAAGACATAGATTCTGTGAAGGTACAGTGGAGAGGTCGTCCCATGGAGGAAGCAACTTGGGCGGAACAAATATCCACACTTTTTTGAGACTCCATGTATGTTTTTTGACCCGCTTGTGGACGAGCGTTTGTTTAAGTTGGGGAGAATGTAACGACCCGACCCACCTTATGGGAGTTACTGCCCTGTTTTCCTCATTTTATACTTTCATCTGTTCCATTATATGTGTTTGGAGAGTTTGAAGTAAATCGGGTAGAATTCGGTTAGCAATGAGGCAATAAACCTCTTAATAGGAAGGTTAGTTTGGAAAAGTCAACTAAATGTTGACCGATGAGTAAGAAATCTTGGAATGGATTTATGATGATTCAACTAGTTTCGGGGGATGATTTATGACTTAGGAGAGCAATCAGAATTGAATTTTGAGGTCTGGTGTAGATTTAGGCTTGAATTGGCTAAGGATGAATTTTGACGAATTCCGGATGGTTGGTGAGATTTTTATCCGGGGCTCGGAATGAAATTCTGAGAGTTGCAGTAGCTCTGTTAGGTGATTTTGGATATGCATGTAAAATTTCAGATCATTCGGAGGTGTTTAGGTCGATTTTTAGATCAAATACAAGTTTCGGATGTTTTAGTGAAACTTAGGCTTAAATCCTTGAGAATTCGATGATTTTGATTTTTATGATAGTGTTTTTATGTTGCGAGCAAGTTTGAATGAGGTAATATGACATATCTATGCATTTGGTTGAGGTCCCGAGGGTCTCGGGATGAATTCGGATGGCCAACGGGCAAGTTTGGGATGCAAATATGCAGCAGAAAATTGCACAGAGGGTTCTGAAGGGGTGGAATTTTTGTTCTATATGATCGCGTGAAGGAGTGTGCGATCACATAGGTTGATAAACTTGTTCAATGCGATTGCATAGAGGGCTGATGCGATCGCGTAGTTGAAGGAGGCAAAGCTATGCGATCGCAATGGGCAGTGATGCAATCGCATAAGAGGATTTCAGTGCCTGGAATTTTTATCCTATACGATCTCAATGAGACTAATGTGATCACATAGACGCCACTGACAGAACAGTTAAGTTAAAAATCAGACACGACCCAAAACATATTTCTACCATTTTTACTCCGCCAAGAGAGGGGTTTTGAGCGATTTGAAGAGAGTTTTCTACGGGTATTGCTTGGAGGTAAGTCTCTTGACTAGAAAACGTGATTTTATGCAAGAATCAACACCAAAATTCATGAAATTGGCTAGAAATTGTGAAGAACTAGGGCTTAAGTTTAGAAAACGAATTTTTGAATTTTGAAAGGCCATTCGAACTACGAATTTGATAAATTTTATATTCACGGACTCGCGGTGAGACGAGGATTCTGTTCGTATGATTTTTAGAATTTTTTGAGAAGTGGGCTCGGGGCTCGGGTTTTACCAACTTCGTGAATTGTTATACTTTTTAAGTAATTTTGATTGGGTTGTGTTTTTTTAACCCATATTTATGTATTCGCTGTGGTTTTGACTAGATTCGATGCACGAGGAGGCAAATTCGAAAGGAAAAGGCATTGCGGACGAGTCCACGGCCGGTTAGAAGTGAGTAGTTGGTATATATGATAGTCCGAGGATTTGAAACCCTGGCTTATCACATTCTGACACTATTTAGAGCGTGATTCATATCCCATGGCAGGTGCTGGATTGGTTATGTCTGGGGATTGTGACTTGGTCCATCCCAAACAAGAATAATACTATGTTGGCGATTGAAATGCACTCTGTGTTGAATAGTTATGCACTTTACGCCATGTTTGGGGCCTTGTGCTGACATGTAGTATCCTTAGGGGATAGATATCTATGTGATAGCATGATTTGAAAGATCATTGATCTCAGTCCTGGGTTGAAATCACTATTATAAAATGCCAAGTCACATGTTCTAGAATAATTAATAAACTAAAGTATTTTTCCTTGATAATGAATTGGAAACTGGAAATAAATAAAATGAACTGTTATGTGACTCATATGCATGTTGTGGACTGAGTTTGGACCGGGCTGTACGCCACAACGGATGATATGAATATTGCGCTTGGGCTGAATGAGCCCCTCCGGAGTCTGTACACACCCCAGTGAGCGTCGTTGACGTTAAATGGATTGGACTCTGCATCCTGTCGGTCATGTGCATTGCATTGCATTGCATACATGCATTGTTAATTACTTGTGTTATCTGTGGTTTGTTGTTGTTGTTAGTTCGTAGTAGGTATCGAACTGTTAGACATGGCTTTACTCTGTGGTATTCTGTGGATTTCCTGCTTTCAGCTATTTTATATGCTTTTTACTCACTGAGTACTTAGTACTCACCCCTACTCCCTGCACCTTTGTGTGCAGATTCAGGTACGCCGGAGGTTTAGCCGAGCAGTTCAGTTTTCTTCAGAGTTATCCGAGTTGTCGAGGTAGCTGCTGGCATTCGCAGGACCTAGCTCCTTTCCTTATTTCAGTTTATTTATATATATACTTTCAGACTTGAGTATTTCGTTCAGAAATATATATATATATATATATATATATATATATGAGTATTACATTCAGATAATTTTTATTATTATCTAGTTTTTGATTAGAGACTCTAGACTCGTGACCCCAGATCTTTTGGGAGTGTTATTATCAGTGTTCGCACTTCTCAGTATTTTTATTCTACTATTATTATTGGAGTATGATTATAAACACTCATATTCTCCTTGAATTTGTCCTTTTGGGACTTGTTGTTAATATAAACTAGTTGTTGATCTCGCTTGCCTAGCTTTAGGGTTGGGCGCCATCACGACCGAGTTTGGGTCGTGACAGATAAAATAAATTCTAACACATGATTTCTACCCTTTGGATACATGGAAAATAAAGACCCCTCCCACACCCTTTTACTATAATCCCCTAGTTTTATACAAAATTATTACAACCCAATGAATCAAACTAGAAGTTAAGAGATACATCAAAAGCTAACAGCTAGATCCGAGCAACCTAATTCAATCCTAATGCCCAATAACATGTAGTTAACCAAATTCGGGATCCAAATTTCCAAAGCCTTCTCATTATCCAGGGTGTTTCAAAGTTCCAAGAAATCTCAGGGATCCTCGGCATTGCTTACACCCAAGATACCATTAGAATTAGGAACAGTGTAGTGTGGAAAATCCAGCTCTCAGGCATCCAAGTTCAGAGGGAGCTCAGGGGTCCCAAAGCATGGCTTGCAAGATAGGGCTAAAACTTATAGCTAGGAATAAGTGCAAAGTGAAATGGAATTAGGGGTCATGACAGGTGCTGGTCATACCTAGCCATAAAGTAGGCTGGCACACCCCTGACCACTTATTTAGTTGAACAAGTTAGGAGCAGAACTTTTGAAGGTCAGACCAAGATCTGGAGAGTGATTAGGACACTATCTGACCCGAGTCCAGGGCTTAAGAACATAAAAGGAGAAAGGGAATAGAAATTAGTTGAGTTAGAGATTAAAAGAACCTAGTTCAGGATCATAAACAACAATATTGGAATGTTGCTATGCCCTGAACAATAACTCACATGCAAAGAGGTAAGGGGTAAGGGAATTCATAAGGTATCAAATTCACAACAAACAAACGATTGTGCATATTATTTAAATACTGGACTGTAAAGAAAAGGGGAAACAAATGGCCAGAATTAAACACATTGTTGTTGGGCATGTATACCGATTGAGACATACCAGTATAGAGGCAAAGAGGGTAGAAGAAAGCAAACATAGTCTTAAGCAATGCAAGCATAGAAATGGGGAGAGTATAAGTAAATTGTGAACTCGGATGGTGTTTTATGTTCGTGTGTGTGTGTTCAAAGAGAAGGGATGAGAGTATTTATAGATTGCAATTAGGCAGGAACAAGGTAAGGAAATAACCATGCACCAATTAGAATCAATCAATAGCAGAAAATCCCTTTAATTGAGGGATTCAAGTTTGAACGGTAAAGGGCAAGAGTCATTTAAGGAAGGAGATTAAGTAAGCATAGTATACAAATAAAGGGGTAAATGCACATGGGTTTTTAATTAAGAAAAGAATCTTTAGACACAGTGTCAGCTTAAATAAGGCAAGGACACGGTAAATCAATTAACACACAGTGAATCATGGAATCAAGAATTCAAAAATCCACAATGAACCTAGCCAGGAATAGGTTAAAAAGAGTTTACAAATAAAACAAGGAAAGAATCAATCATACAGACACAAGGAAGTATAAAATTAGTTCCTAATTCTAGAGGGGCAACCAATGTATATCAAGAATGCTTAACATTGGGTGTGTGAGGTTAAATCAATTTAGAGATGAGAACCAGACAAACACATAGTGGAAAACATTCAGAAACCTTAAAAGAAACCCAAAATTCCTGACGTGCAAGTTCTAGAATGTCACAAAAGGTCACAGAGATAGGCAGACATGCACAAACAGAAACAAGAGAAAACCACGAGTGCTAAGGCAAACGCATGTAAGAACATGATCAACGGAACGTTAGAAACAAAAATTAAAGCATGAGCTTGAACACATATAGCGAAAAGTAAGCCAATAAACTAGGCTAACATTTGAACAAAGAGGTAAAAGAATCTCCGTAAAAGATCCAGTAAGAAACACAAGAGCGGGCTAAAACAATAAGCACGAACACACATAAAAAGAGTAAAGGAAATAGAAACATTTAGGAACCATTTTTAGAAAACCCTAAAAGTAGGATTCGAACAGTTTTGAAAATAGAAAATTGGGGAAAAACTCTAAAATGGCACACACAACATAGATCTATCATAGATATATACGAATAAGTGAAAAACGACCCTCGATTAGGCTAGGGTTTCTAAGAACTCTAAAGGACGAGAAAGGCTTGGAAGTCACGAGAATGGATCTGAGGTGATAAAGTCAAATCCAGGAGCAAGAGGCTAAGACATGCCGGAGCAAGGTCGAAAACGGCCAAAGAATCTCGAATCGACCAAGGTCTGGATAAAGACCTTTAAGGTCTAGCCTCGAATCTTCAATGAGCAATTGTGGGAGCAGGATATGATAATTAGAGGTCGCCCATGGTTAGATTGGCCATGGATTCCGGTGGTTTGAGTTCAAAGGGGGAGGTAGGTGGGTATTAGGGTTTTAGAGGTTCAGAGGGTTCGAGAGAGATGAGGGATTTCAGAGGCGGCTGTTAGAGAGAAATGTGGAGTTAGGCTTTGGTTAGGTGAGTTTAAAAGGAAAGGAGCAATCGTGGCTGTTGATCAAAAGGATCAACGATCAGTATTAAAAAAATTTCGGTCGGGTTAAAATGGCTGATCGGGGGGTCGGGTTAAATTCTGATTGGGGACGGTCCAAATAGGTTTGAAATTGAGTTGATTTTAGGCTAAAATTGAAATGAATTGGGGTTATAATTGAAATGAAATGAGGCCAAAACTTCAATAGCCAGTTTTTCTCCTTTATTTTATAAAATGATAGAAATGATTTTGAAATACAAAAAAAGTACTAAATTAGTTAGTGATATATAAATATTAATTCAAAAAATACTGAATCTAATTTTATAATTATAAAATACTATAAAATCTTAAAAAGGCTAGTATTGCAATTATATGCAATTTAGTTTTAAAAAATACCAAACGAATTTGTAAAAATATGCAAAAATCATGTTAGCTATACTTTGTTGTAAATATGAGAATAAAATAAATTGTCCACCAAAATGATAGTTTTTGGGAATAATTATCGGATTTTATGGTATAAAAATTGGCAATAAATTGGTTTAAAAATCATTAAAATGCCAAAACCTTTTGGTGTACTTATAAATGCTATTTTGAACGTATTTTGGTATAAAAATACATAGGAAAAAATTGGGTATCAGCGCCCACCATCTGCGAGAAAATAAAAAAAATAAGAATTCAAACTTCGGATTGATAAGTCACACGATAAAGAATGAACGATGGGTAGTTCCCTAACATCATGTAGCCTCTTGGAGACATCTCTATATCGATCCACAAGACTCTGCCAGAGTTGCTCGTTACTCATGAGACCTACACAACATAAAGCTCTGATACCAACGTGTTACGATCCAAAATCTCACCATCGTGTTGGCGCCTACTCGAACTTGCTAAGCAAGTTAACTTGAAGTCAACAAATAAATTCCATTTTATTATTTAATAGAGATAGATTATAATTTAAGATGGAAAAAGTCTAACAACACTAAAAATATCTGATAAAACCATAAGCAAGGCCTAAACATGGCCAAAATAATAAGCGCCAATACTAGGTTGCACGAGTACATGAAAAAACTACAGAAATGAGATCAACTCTATTTACATGCCAAACTAACTAAAATACAATAGACAGAAGTGATAAAAGGAACAGGGACTCGGGAACTGCAAAGTAGATTCATGAAGTGCAGCTCAACCTCAGTCTCCATAAAATCTCCTAGCTCAATCAAAAAGCTCTTCTAGGAACCACCTGAGGATATGCATAAAATAATATGCAGAATCGTGGTATAGGTACACCACAATCCGTACCGAGTAAGTATCAAGTTTAACCTCGAAGAAGTATTGACGGGGCTAGATACTTCCGAATACTTACCACGGAATTATAATAAAAGCATTTAATAACTAAACAAAGGTAATATCATGAATAACAACAGTCACATATATCAATTAATAACAAAAACAACAACAACATATCAGTATTATCCAAAGAGTCACAGATATGAACAGTTAAAAAGTATTAGGCAAGCTTTTCTGGAATATAAGTAACCACATCGCTACTCAGATATCGAAATAAAAGATAACATGCTCAAACAATAGAGTTGTGACTCCCAATTAGCACATAAGGATTTCAAGTAACAATTAATAGTTAAATGAATACTTCTAAATTGGTCATTAATAGGAAGGTATGCTCAACCAGTACAATATTCATATACCCCGCTACACAATCCATGTATCAGCATAACCTGATACAAAGTTCATATATTGACTCGATACAAAATTCATCTACCGAGTACGCTCATATGGCCCAAAGTAATATGTGTTATCAC
This sequence comes from Nicotiana noctiflora, assembly GCA_032618575.1. Taxonomy (NCBI): domain Eukaryota; kingdom Viridiplantae; phylum Streptophyta; class Magnoliopsida; order Solanales; family Solanaceae; genus Nicotiana; species Nicotiana noctiflora. The sequence continues at coordinate 466,350 of JASVEL010002114.1, forward strand.
CTTAATCCAGAGGGATGGATCTAAATCCAAGCGAAAGAGGGGTATAAAGCATTCCTCATAAATTAATATTTGATCATCATGTCCAATATGCCATAACTGTATCTTACATGCACGCTTACCCTTCGTGCAAAAATCACCAGTCCAAATCACATATCCATTATTGAAAATGTATGTATATGCTCAATTATTAAAGATATAAGGTACACATGATCTTAATAAATATCATACTGATATATACTTATGAAATCTCTACGTGACTACCAATAATTATGCAAATTTCGCATACCAAGATGCTTTCACTATTAGCCATAAGTCTAGGGATGATCTCTAACAAAATAAGAGAGCAACATAGTCATATAAGTCAAACAAATCACTAATTAATTGAGTACGTAGACAAAACAAGGCATGCAATAATCAATTATACCCTGATCACAATATAAATTTGGTAAATGTATATGTGCTCGCCACTACGTATATACACTACTCTTAATATCTTAAACGCATAACAAACAAGTCAAATCCTAGGGGTTTGCCTCTTAACAAGATTAGCCAAGAGACTTATCTCCAACCCGATAAACTGAAAGTACAAAATCCAACTCCAAACGATTCGAATCATTTTAAATACAATCCAATAACGTCAAACAATGAAATACCATGCTAATTTGAGAAATTTCAGCTGATTACTTTCAATCTAACAAAAGAAGTCATCGAATCAAAGGATTTGATAGAGAACTCTAGAGGAATAGACTAGAGAGAAGAAAGAAGATTTTTGTTGAAGAACGAATAACTATGAAATTTGTACAGTTGTCTCTGAGGGAATACTTCCCTTTTTAACTAACTAACAACTCCACACTTTTTTCAATTTGACCCCTCCGAGTTCTAATATCTTCATTCAGATTCATAGGTATTTACACATAGGTCCCTATATTCCTAACTCTTGATAGTGCTCTTCCCAGAATGGAACAACTTAATTTTCTCATTTTTCCGTTCTTACACTCTAGCATTTTAACCGCACAAACCTTGTCTCCAACTCTATGAACATGGAGTAAAACATTTAACTAACTTAATTAGAACTTAGTTACTTCATGTTAATAATAGCTACTCCTACTAGTTTGTATAAGTTATAACTTAACGAGGAATTCTCTTGTCATGAATTTTTCTTTCCGTCCAAATAAAATTAGAATCCGTAGTCAGTTTCAAGCCACCTTCAGATTTATATATAACTTATTAGTTCACGCATCTGGAATTTAAAAGCTTCCAATATGGACTCTGTATATATGACGACAAATAAAGAAGAAGGGAGGAAGATAGGCAAAAGAGAGTGACAATATATACCATATAGTAAAATAAGCTTGTATAATTCTTGATCGTTTGTACACAAAGGTCAAGTATTTTTAAACATTATAATTTCCACCCTGCATCATGCTCCTTTCTTCAATCCTAAGCCGCTCTTTAACATGTGAAATATAGCTTGTAGCCTTAGCATCTACGTTCATATCGCCGCCGCCACCGCCGCCGCCACCATTCGTAACATGAACTTTGCCTTCGGGTCTCACAAATAAATTAGTTGCTGGCTTCGTGAAAGTCACCTTTGGCTTTTTCTCAATCTTATTCTGGACAGTTTTACTAAAAGACAACGCGAACTTGGTTGTCATAAATCCACCTTGCTTATTGCTTCTTTCAACCTGCATAATTGTTTAATTTTCTAAATCAAGAAAGTAAATGAAATTATTTTGGTATTGGTTAATGCCCCTCAAGCTAATAGGCCACCAATATGTTATCTAAAACAAGAAAGAAAACAAACGTTGGTATTGATGAAGCTAGTAGGCCAATGACACCTTTATATAGAATTTAAAATGCAGTTGAAGATTGAATGCTAAATAATTTTGCAGATAGACATGAATCTTTATAGTGAGGCTTTGTGGTCCTTGGGTAGAATCTACACTAATAATAATCACTTTTTATATGTATTTCTTTGAAAGCAGGAATATTTTTGTTAATTAAATTAAGTGATCTTGGAATATTTTTTTCAGATATATCTAAAATCATAGGATTAGATTAATTACTAGGTGCAGCAATTGATTCCAAAGTGGAAAAAGAAGGATTAGATTTGTGATTCTGAATTAATTATAGTAGTTTAGAAGAAGACTCTAAAATGTCATTATCATTATCTTTTTCCATTATTGTTTTATTAATTTCCATGTAGACTTGCCATAGTTAGAGGTTCTTGTCAAAGTAAAGGAAAAAAAAAAGGAGAAAAAATAGAATTTAAACATTTAATTAGATTGCATAGATGGGAGTTGTCTTTCTGAGTTCTTAGTATTCTGAGCTCCCTTCCTAGAAGGTGGTTTGAAACTAGATGCTCTTAGTTTGTAAAGTTTTTTTTTTTTGGTTGTTATGGTAATATTCACAGTTTATAATAAATAAAAAAATTATACATTGATCATACGAAACTTTTTATACCACTAGGGCAACAAAAAAAAAACTATATGCAACTGTTAATACAGATGTGATTTATTATTTAAAAAATAAGATATATTACCCGCTACAATCGGTTTGTTTACCCTAAATTCTAAGTAACAATTAAACTTGTATTCTGATTTTAAATATACGTGATTTAATCCAATACCAATTGATAAACAATGAATTAATTATCTAAGTTGAAGAAATAAAGCAAGTCAAACCAGAGTGCAAGCCAAGTCTTGACCTCGAGCTATGGTGTCCTCGAGGTAGGTTAGTAAGAACAACAAAATTGTAAGGCAATAACTCTGATGAATAGTAAGCAAGAAAGTAAAGAATGTATATTCCTTTGTCAATGAATTGTGTCTTACAAATGAATGGGCTCGCCATTATATAGTAGGGGTCATAATTAAGGTACACTTCTAATTATAGTAGGTAATATCATTGGACAAATATCTAACCGCCACGTACAAATCTGTTCCGAAATTTACGTCGGGATCTCCGCACCGTTGCCGAAATCTCGCTATTTCTGTTACTAAATAATAATGGTATTATCTCGAGGTTGGTCATACTCGGACTTGGTTTTCACCGAGCACTTTGATATTTGATCAAGTTCTATATGCCGCCATCGGGCTCGAGCCACGTCCGTTTTGAGCTTTTTCTCGTAGCAACTCCTCACTACAAGAAAATAAGGATATAACGACATTTATTTAGTGACATTTGAAATAAATGTCAGAAAAAAAAATTCATGACATTTGTGAACAAATATCGTAAAAATTACAATATTTGATATAAAATGTCACAAAAACGATGACATTTGATATAAAATATCGTAATAACAATGGCTTTACTGAAGAAATATCGTCAAAATTATGACATTTGATATAAAATATCATAAAATTAATGACATTTGATACCAAATATTGTAAAAATAGACATTTGATATATAATATCGTGGAAACAACAATATTTATGAAGAAATATCGTAAAACAACAACATCTATGAAGAAAAATTATAAAAACTATAGCATTTGATATAAGATGTCAATAAAACGCCATTTGATGAAAATGTAAAAAAAAAAATATTTGATACAAAATATAGTAAACACAATGTTTGGACAAAATATCGTAAAAGTTATGACATTTGATACAAATGTAAAAAAAAAAAAGTTTTACTTTAAATGTCATATTATGAGTCGAACATGTACATCTAATGTTGAAAATTTTATATTTTTTAATTGTTAAGTTATTCTTTGTCTAGAATCAAAATAATATTACATATTATTATATTTATAAAATGTTATCATATTTATCCTAAAAATAGACGAGTTATGTGATTGTCGATTAATGTCTTAAAGTCTTTTTGGTACTCGTCCATGACCCATTCCTGGGCGAGGCACATGTTGCGACGGCTCATATGTGAGGTTTAGTTTTAAGGCTTACGCCACAAATGTCTAATTGAACATCTTAAACACGCCTATCCTTAGCGTTCGGCAGTTACTACGTAAATCATATGTCAAATTTTCTAATTAGTAATATTGGCCCTCAAAATAATTCAACGATTGAATGATAAAAGTTTTATATATATGTATCTTCACTTGCTAGTGCTCTTTATTTCTTAACTTTAAGTCTCCCAATTTTGGTATCCTAATTTTGGTATAATCGAAGAGGAAAAATTCCCTTTATTATATAGTTATAATTTTTTTCTGTATGATTTATTGTGCAGTATTTTTGAAGGAAGATTACCGGCAATGAAAAGGTCGATTCATGGAGAAGTAATTTCAAAAGGCTTTATTGCAGGATCTAGTCTAAAAATTAAGGGAATTCATTCTAAAGTGATTATAACGTAGTTACACGTTCAAATTACTATCATTTATGATTTAGTTAGATTTGCGTTTTTTTTTGAGAAAAATTTATTTAATTTGGCATCATCTATTTATGCAGAGTTCTTCTTAGATTGCTACTTTATTCTTTAGTTATAATATTAAAACGCATTTGTTTTACATTTATTTCATGGTAGTTGAAGGTTTGAAATTTGTGGATGTACAAATTGAATGTAGAGTGTTATCCTAAATAGAGGATTAATCTAAATATTTGAATTTTTTATACGACATTTTAAAAAGTTATGAAAATGTCACTAATCGTTTTTGACAGTTATGTAAATGTAAATACGAAATTTTTATGAATGTCATATTTTTCTTACTGACATTTTTTAAAAGTTAAAAGTAAATGTCGTGAATTTCTTACTGACATTTATGTAAATATCATAAAATAAATATCATAATTTTTTACTGATATTTACTTAATTATCGTAAACTAAATGTCCTAAAATTCTTACCGATATTTACCTAAATGTCGGAAAATAAACGACATTGAAATTTATGATATTTGATGCAAATATAAAATAAATGTCTATAAATGAATTTGCGACATTTAAGAAGCTTAATATGACATTTAATAAATATCATCGTATCTTCATTTTCTTGTAGTCTCGAGCCTAACATTGAGCATACCCGATTTCAACCGTATACAAAATTAAAATATATTAAATTCCATGCGATGCTTGTGCATCCAATATTATTTCAAGAAAATAAATATTTGACCATGTTAGAAATTCCGCAAGTGTGAACTAACTAAACTGTAGGATTGCTTTACTACATAATGAAGTGTCAAAAGAGAAGAAATATCGGTAAAATTAAATGGATAGCCTCAGTGCCAGCCAATCTAGGGATCTTAATTACTCCATCCATTTTAATTTATGTGAACTTATTTGATCGAGCACGAAATTTAAGTAAAAAGAAAAGACCTTTGAACTTATGATAAAATAAGCACATATATTTTATGGTGCTATAAATTATTAGATAAAGATAAATTATTTCCAATAATTAAGAAAATGGGCTTTTTTACACGATTTAAAAAAAAATAGATTCACATAAATTGAAAAATAAAGACTATAAGTACAGGAATCTCTGTCATTTTCTTTATCTTCATTTTTGGTGGTTGGCAAGCCACAAGCTTCCTTTGTGGTGATGCCTTAATTTTTAGAAAGTGAATGGAATTGATGCAAAATTCAACATCTCAAAAGTCAAATCAGAGAACAAGAGAACAAAGAAGAGAGAATTATGACGAAGAGAATATAGAAATGTCAACTCATAGAGCAAAGAGAGTCAACCTCCCTCGGAAACATGAAATCATTCATGATAGGATCTTACGATATTTGACCCTTTTAGAGAAGAAATTATGTCACCGATTAGAAGCTAAAACATTCTTATAAGGATGGCAATTTGCTTCGAAGGGTTCCAGAAATTCAAAGCTAACAGAATTTTTTTGATGTTACAAAGATCAAATTAGGTTTCATGAAAGTTTAGTCCTTCGTAAAGGGTATGATTTGCCGAAAGTAATTGTGTTTACCTTGAAAATGGTAATAACAATTAGATTTGATTTTATGATTTTAAAAATACGTGATCTATGTGTATGCTAGTTATTATACAATAGACGCTGAGTGAAAGACTAAAAGATAAGATAAGAGCTCGTCGATAGTATAATAACCAAACCTAATTATGGAAATCGGGGCCTCGAGCTGGCGTATACGGGGTCTCGAGGTCGAGTCTGATGCCCGGCTAAGGACAGTCGATGGAGTATTAACAGTTATGAGAGATGCAATGGCGGCTCTTGATGATCAATAATGAACAATAAATAGAACACAGGTGAATATAAGCAATAAATATAAGTAATGAAACCAAGTGAATACGTTTAAGTTTGAGAGCATAGAATGTTCTTGTATTGGATGTAGTGAGTATTATATTGCAACCTGCCTTTACAAAATAACAAAGGTCCCTTTTTATATAGATGAATGAGAATCCTAACATAATACAAATACATTTATTATAAAGATATGGAGTTGGTACATTCATTTAATGCCATGGTACGGGCTTGAACTAGCCTAATTGACCTTGTCAGCTTTAATCATGTGTCATGAGAGCTTCCCGTTAGTGCATCGCAGCCGCTGGTTTGCACTACCTCGAGGTCGATCGTTGAGAACCCTCGGGGTCGAAACTCGAGCTGACCTTCGGGCCTTCTGTGGGCGGTCTTTACGAGGCACCTTAATGATCATAAAATCGGACCACAGATTTTTACCATATACAGATAGTCCCCGCGTTTGTTAGAATAAAATGATAGAAAATGGTTTTGAACTCCTACTAGCATCTGGACGTCAGCCTAATCAGAGCATTAAATACCATAACTCAAAAACCCGTGCAACGGTCTCTATCTGCATGACTATCGAGAAGGCCACAAACCGTTATTGGCTCGTCCTTTCTGATGCTCATGTGACTTCTATGAATACTTCAATCGTTTAGTGATTCACACGTTTACAGCATCTTCACCCTTTCAGAGCCAAGGTCATCCCTTTTCACACTTTTCTTTCTTCCGTTCTTGGTTCCTTAGTTCCTTTTTCAAAAAGACCTTTTCACCACCATGGCTAGAACCTCTAAAACAATACCTCGAAAAGAGAGTGATGCCTCTTTTTCTCGAACATCCAAGGGCAAACCCAAAGTGGACCCCACTGTTGAATAGTGTACCACTACCGAGTTATTGTGAATGATTTTTCTATCAGAGACCCTTATCTATGTCGGGCTGATACGGCCACGTGTCCCGATATATTAGCGTCGTGACTAATATACAAAAAGTGAGGGAATATTGTTAATGGGAAAGAACAGTTCTAGTTGAGATTCCGCGTTCTAACGAAAGCATAACGGACCACAAGGTTGGCTTTCTTCATGTATATACATACCCATTTACTTTGGGTCCCGGCGATTCCTCATATCCTTCTTCCCCGGTGATTGATTCTATTATTCTCGACTTTTGTCATAAGTATCAAGTGACCTTTGGCCAAATTTATCCATATTTCTGGAGGATAGTCTATATGCTCTGTTATTTCTCTAACAAGGTCGAGGGTATGACTTTCACCCTTGACCACTTGATTAGATGATATTGCCCTCGTCTCTTTCGAGGTCTGATCAAGCTTCATCGTCGGTCCGCAGGGCCATTTTTCTTGAGCATTGATGAGAACAATGATCGGGGGTGGATGAGCAGGTTTGTCTGAGTAAAGACCTCAAACTCATACCATCCACAATGATGACATTCCCAGAGAAGTGGAATATGGAGCGTAAATGCCTCTCCCTCAAACATGCTTTATGGTTTTTTTATCTTCTTCTCAAAAAATGATCTTCCCATTTTTTATGCAGCTACCGTTTGGTATCCTGAAGCGGTCGAGGACCTGTCGGGGTGGATTAGGCATCTGAATACTTCATTCCCTTATCTCGAGCGTTATTGGCCTGATTTGGCTAAAATGCGGTGGCCGACCAAGAATCATAGTAAGCTTCTTGTTGATGCCGTTATCATGTTTCAATATCTCTTTCTCGTACCCTCTGTATTGATAATCTTTGAGTATTATGCTTGTGCGGGACTTGGCAAATGAGTATTGATGAAACTGCCTCCTGATGGCGAGGAAGAGACCTCAAAGCCCGATAAGGGTAAGAAAAGCAAGTGAATGGTGGCCGCTGAATCTCTTACGTCAAAGGCCAAATCACTCAAGCCTCGCGATAATGCCAAGGTCTCAACTTAATTTACTAGGGCAAAACCCAGTACTGAGGATGAGGATGACGATGATGATAAGAACCCTTTGGTACAAAGGACAAGGTCAGGCACGAATGCCTCACAGGTGGCTGGGTTGAGGGCCGCTGAATCGAGAATGATCGATTCGGCTCGAGACCATGTTGTGGAGTCCTTCGAGTAGGGTATGGATATAGTCCCCGAGTTCTTTGCAGGACGTGGTACAGTCCTAGTCGAGGAATCCATTGCTGATGACTTTGGAGAACCCGAACCCGAAGTTTCTCGGGGGTAAGAGGAGACCTTAGGGAGCTTAATTCCCTAGGTGGCACCAATTTGGGCCCTTCATACTCATCGGGGGAGATCAGGGATGCTCAGGATCAGGATACCACTGATGTGGGGTCCTTTCATGGAGGTAGAAATGTGTTTGAGGACCTTCTGCTGATTTCAATGATAATATTGATCTCAATGCTTACGATGCCCTCGAGAAAGCGGAGAGGCTTCATCGGCAAGTGATACTCTTGGCATATCATTTATGTTTCTAAATCTTTGTGCTTGACCTTCTATCTTTTCTGTGGTGTTGTAGTCCAAGAAGATGTACGATCATGCCTTCTTTAAACTCCAAATGAGTTTTCATGCCATTGGAAGGAGGTCGAGAATCTCATATCGGATTTAAAGGGGTCGGAGACATCTTCTGCCCGAAAAGAGGAGTAGCTGGGTGGGCTCCGGGTGAGGTTGGAAGGAATGTGCCGAGAAAAAGACACCCTCGCCGAGCAAGTAATATTGTATTTACGAACTTGCCCTTTGTCCTTGTACTTGGTATGTTACCAAGTTTCTTTTCCCTCGCACGTCAGGCAAAAGAATGCCCTGGTGGAGCAGCTTCAAGAGGAGGCAGTTTCCAAGGAAACATGTGTCCTCGATTTGAGGGGACAAAATGGGATCATGGCCTTATAAAAAAGACCTTCTGCGGACCGAGCTGGAATCGACCTGGGACCTTCTGCAGAGTGCCAAAGAGGAGATAGCCACATTATCGTCGTCTAAGTCTATAGCAGAAGAAAAGGCTTCCTCGTATAAGAAAGATGCCACCACGACGAATGAATGAGATCGAGAGATATTAGTGAATGCCGAGAAGAAGCTAACTCAGATCATAACTTATGCTTGTGTGCAAGCGAGGAGGAAGACTCTAGAGGAAGCGAGTAATAAGGGCGTCGGTCTCTGAACTGAGATCGAGAACGCCCAAACCTTGGAGGAAGAGTCTGCTTTTCTGGCTACCCGAGATAAGAGTTCCGACGGTAATTCTGAGGGCAGTGGGGGCGAGGAGTAGACTTAGGTCATCTTTTATCCTTTTTGTGCAAGAGTTTCCTAGAGGAAGGGCTTTGTAAATTCTCCACTATTGTAAATGTGTTTTTGGAAATATATTAATTTCTATGCTTCAAGTATTTCTCTTTCCATGTTTTCATGTTTTGGCTTCAAATTCTGATATTCGCTCTTTGAGGCATATACATGGAGCGGTGAAGGCCTTTGAGATCGGGCACTATCTCAAAATTGGGCCGATAGTTTCTATAGGGTCGAGGACAGCAATAGCTATAATTCTTGGGGTCTAGAGACTTCCGAGCATTTGCATGACAATGCCATTTATATGGCCTGGTTACAAAGTGACCGAGGTGGCCCCACTAATGCGCTTCCCAAAAATGTGATACTGATATAGCCAAATTTTGGTTGTCCCCAGGTCATGCATGCAAATAGTCTCTGCCTGCTCTATATATGTACTTGTTTTCCCTTTGTTTGAAGATACTACCGTATTGAGCGACTATCTCCCTTATATGGTTCTCCTTTCTTGCGCCAATTTCCCTTTACCTTAAAGTTTTCGCCTGAGTATATCATTTCTCCTTTCTTCGTTTTACCACAGCCATGGCTACTCTGCCCACATCCACTTGACAAGGAGAGGATGGGCCTTCCCTAGTTTCCCACTCAGTCGGTGGTACACCACCAGTTTCCGACAAGCTAACATCGAGGTGCTTTGTCTCGAAGAGGGATTTAACATTAGAGAAACCTCCCAATATTCTGGGCTTCTTGGAGCATGCATCTAGATTTATCTCCTCAATAGGGAGGATCATCTCGAGGTAGTAACAAAATATTATGGATGGGAAGAAGAGGTGGTGTTGCGGGTGCCTTCCCTAAAAGAGATCATTATGGACCATGTCGAGGGGTTTTTGAACGTGTATAAGTACCCTTTTACATTGGGCCCTATCGATAGGGTCATGTTTGAGTTTTGTAGAAGGTATCAATTTACCTTGGCGTAGGCTTACCCGTCCTTTTGGAAGATAATGCTGATGATAAGGTACTTTGGATAAGGTCGGGCTCGAAATCACCCTTAGTAATCTCATTAGGTTATACCGGCCCTTGCATTATCGGGGCCTGATTACTCTACGATGTCAATCCATTCGGCCCGTTAGCAATGAAGAGGACGAGGACCGGGGGTGGATGAGCCGATTTGGTCGAGCACGAACAGTTGATATTATCCCTGGAGAGTTTCTGCCATTTCCTGAGAAATGGAATTTCACACGTAAGTGGTACACTCGTGTTTTAATTAATTTTATCCATAGTGGAGGCGGGCTCCATCAAGATGATTTCCTTTTTATTTTCTTTAGCAATCCCTTGGATACTGAACGGGGTTCCTGACCTGGCTGAACTGTCTTGTAAGCTAGCGGCTTGCTCGACTTATGATAAGTGCAAATGGCGAGACCTGTCAAAGGGAGATGAGAGGCAAAACATCATGGTAGGTGCTTTGTGGTTTGTTTTCTCAGAAAGGAACTTTCTTTTTAGTGCACTAACTCTGCCACTGCAGGCGTTCGAGAACTTTTCAATATGAGGTTGTGTCCCCTCGGGGAGGACGAAAGATCACGGTTGAGGATTGATAACAAACAAACTGATTCATTGGAGGGCGAGGGTGCTCGCAGCGGAGCAAGCCCTGTTTGGAGGTTCAAAAGAGATGTGTCGACCAAATCTGTGGCCTTTGAATCCTCTACTTTTGGAAGTACAGTTCCTTTCTTACCGCCACCTCCTATTATTGTCGAAGGTACTTCGAGGGACAAGGGTTTTCTGATGCCTTCCTCTTCCCATGCCGAAGGTACTTCGAGGGAAGTTTGGGGCCAAGAGCCGAATAAATCAAGTGGAAATTCGGGAAATCGTGCTCCCATCGAGAGTATTTTACTAGGGCCAATGAGGTCAAGCCGGTAGATGTGTGCTCAAATTTTGACAAAGCTCAGCAGCTCAGTTGCAAAGTGAGTTTTTGCATTCAGTATAGGATATTTTAGTTTCGTACCTTCCCTTTTTTACAGGCTTTTGATAAGATCAATTCTAAGCTGCTTCTTCATAAAGCCAGGTTGCGGAAAGCTTTGGATGGGGAGAAATCCTTTAGGATTTTTTTTAAGAAGTAGGGAGATGAGTTGGATTACCTGCGGTACGAGGCAGATCAAATTTAGAACTACGAAAGCTTTCTCGAAGACAGGTAACCTTTATTTTGAGTCTATGTATGCTCTTCCTTCCACTTTCGGAGTTTAATATTGTGATATTCCAGCTGTAGAGCAATACGGAGGACCTGAAATGACACTGGGATGACGTTGGCCGGGTTAAGTATGAGTGTAAAGAGCTAACGGCTTAGGTAGATGCCCAAGTTGTGGTCAAGAGGGATGCTTTGGCCAAGGCTTCCGCCTTAGCAGTGCAACTCCGGAATGCTCGAGCAAACAGCTCGGTTCGAACAAGCACGATTCCGGGGCTCGAGTCTGAACTTCTAAAAATGAAGGCCGAGGATATAGATTCTCGGGTTGAAGCTGAGGAGATCTGAACCAAGGCTGATAAGAAAATGGCCGTCTATTAGGTGTAAATCTCGGAGGGAAACCCTCGAGGAGATCCATTCCACGGGCTTCAATTTCTCGGAAGAGATAGAGCAGGCAAAGGCGGAAGAATATGATGCTCCGAAGATAGCGAGAAAGAGGTCGACGGGCTATAGTTCCCAAGGGGGACATAGATTAGGCCTTCCTTTTATGATTTCGTGTATAGTGCTTTCAAAGAACATTATAAATGGAGCTTGTATTTTTTTACATATATGTATAAAAGGAAGCCTTGCGGTCTCATTTTTCATACACTTCCCTTTGCTTTGATGTTTGTCAGTCATTAGCTAGATGAACTGGTTTTCAAATTAAAAGAAGCATTGGATTTATAGTACGGCCCTCGGCTCGTTGGGCTGGCTTGTAGGCTCTTACACATTTGGTCGGTACGACGTTTTAGTATAAGGCCGTGAAAGGATGTGTATAGACATATGTAATGCCTTCCTTGGAGAAGATAACTCGATCTATCAAGTCAGGAGCGATGATGTTAAGGTCTAGTTAGTTGGAATACTGGAAAGACGAATACAAGAAGAATATCTGCTAACATCCAATGTCCGTGAAGACGTGGAGTAAAATTCTCTGAGAAATCATTGACGGAGCTCAAATGTTTGGGAATGATGGTGCTTACCATAGGAGGATCAACATCGACATCAATATCCTTATCTTTGCTTCTCTTCGGACCTCCACCAAAGAGAAGACCAAATTTCTCAAAAGATTTAGCGAAAAAAGCCATAATAGTAAGAAGATGGTGGAGTTTTTTGAAGAGAATCGGAAAGAGATGAAAGCGGAAGAAGGTTAAATGTAATGGGCTAATGAAAATTTTGGAAGTGAAAGAGGTCAAATGATGAGTATAAGTAAAGATGTAGACGGGAAAAATCATGATCATGAATACCTCGAGAATCAGCAAACATATTGTTGAATCGTGGGGCAACACGTGTACGGGATATTAAATGTGAGAAAATGTGTGTCTTATCAAACGGTGGAGACTGTTCAGAAGGTTTTCAGAAGATTTCCCGCCCAAAAAAAGATCTTCGCCAACTTCTCGGTGGCATAAAGATATGCCACCAGAAATAAGGGGGACTATCTGTATAGGTAAAACTAGTTTACATTAAATGATCGTATGACAACATGACATGTGGAACAGAAGACAGGTAGAAAGTAAATTGCGTAGTAACCAGTACCAGGAACAACAGTTGAAATTGATATTGGACAGATCACGAAAGGAATATGATCAAACATGATCAGATCACATGTTTGCCATCAGATAGCATACAAAGAAAAATATTCCATCGTATTAAATAGGCAGTCGTTGCAGAGAATGTTGGTATTCATGGTCTATCATTACATATTCGTCAATGGCCCCTTTTATTGACATTTAAGAGGGGCTTAATCCTAGAATTTTGTTTCCTAGGTATAGTTATAAATAGTAGTGTCAACAACCATTGTAAGGAGACGAAATTATCGGCAAAACTTATGCTACGTTTTATTCTCCACCTAAATAAGATAACTTGTTCTAACATATTGTTGTTATTTTTGTCCTCGGAAGCATCACTCCCAGAGTCGGATCTGCTATTTCCTTTGATTTAAATGGTAAGTCTTATTTTTAATTTAGTATATTTATCATTTTTGGATTCACTTGTCTGTAAATCACGTAACAAATTCAAATGTATCATTTTATGGGTAAACAGTTATATTTGCGATTTTAGGTAATACAGTAATTTAGAACAAGACCTGCCCTGCAATTGGCTAAATGTCATTCATTATCTTCTTTGGTATTTTCTTTTTGATCATTTTGTTTGTACAACTTACCATGGTAAGAGGTACTTATCACAAAAAGGAAGAAAAAGAATTTAATTATACGTAACCACCTGTTAGTAAATTGTGAAGTCAATATCCTTCAACTTAGAATTCCTAAAGTTGAAATTTTGACTACACCTCCACAGTGTAAGTTCATGGATTACGATGAAAAATTCGGCATCTCAATTGAGAGAATAAAATATACGAGAAGAGGGAAACATAAGGAAGGGAATATAGAATGGTCAACTCATATTTCACACAAAAGTCAACCTCTGTCACAAATAACTTCATGATTGGATCTTAGGGGCATTCAACCCATTTAGAGAAGAAATTATGTCGCTAATTAGAAGCTAATCATTCTTGATCGGAATAACATTTGCTCGGAAGGAATTTTCTTGATGTTAACAGACACCAAATTTGGATATCCTGAAAGTTTATTTAGTCCCACATAAAGGCTAGTGTTTGCTGACAGCCACCACTTGTAGATGATCCATCTGGTCCATTTTGTAACATATCATGAAAATGCAGAGAGCTGTTGTTGCTAACATGTGAATCTGCAGCAGAATCTTGAGGTTGGCTATTGAAATCTTGAGCAAAAGGGTACTGGCTTAGACCACCATAGTGCAGGCTATGAACGACGGATTGTGACTGGGGCCGGGGGATAGAGGCAGGCTGCTGCACCATGTGACTAAAATCAATCTCCCTAGTTACAGTGGGTGCTGATGACAGAAGAGAGAGAGCACGATCAGAGTCCACAATTTCGTTCAATCCACTGGAGAAGAACTTTTGTCCGCTGCTAGGAACTGCTGCTGCTGCAGAATTGGGATGATCAAGAAGTGGCTGGCAGATTGAAGCTTCAGGGAGACTACGGTCACTTCCTTGCATGAACTGGAACTGATTTCCTCCTTTGAAGCTACGAGCTGAAGAATCAGGGAACGAGTTTTGATTGTCCATGCAATTTATATGCGATTGGTTGTTGTATAATACCATGTCGCTGTCCGTTTCGACTACCCCAGCCCATGCAGCTGCACTTGGAAAGATTTGTTGACTGCTAAATGACAGAAGTTTCGTCCCTACAAATAAATCAGTTGAGTTTTCTTTGAATCAACATAGAAAACTAAGGTGGGAGAAAGCACTCATGTTTTCTTTTATATTGGAAAGCATTCTGATTAGTAAGGAATGACCCTAACCTTGCTGGCCAGTAAAAAGTAATCCAGAAGTTTTGGCCATAGCATCAGACTGAGGTTTCCTTCGACGCCTGTTATGTCCATCAAGACGTTTCCGACAGCTTCTCTTTCCATCATCAAATTCTACCAAGGAATGAAACCTACAAAAGGAACCATCAGATCGAGATAAACGCTGCAACATAAATCAATGCCAATCATAAATTTTATTAGGGATGGGACAAATGTATACAAAACATTATAGTCAGAGCTTCAACTTTCTAAGTTACTACATGAATCTGAAAAATAAACAAGCAGAGAATCAACTTGGACAGGACTCAATAGCAACTTCTATTCTATATTGCTGGTAAAAAACTCTGACTTGTCAAAACCTCTTAAGCCTCTTGAGTTACCATCTTCCTAACTATGTGGCGTACTAAGGGTCAAGAACACAATTCTAACTGTGGAAAAAAGAACATTATCATTCTATCAAGACACAAATAAACAGACTTGATTCTTCTAATTTATGTGTCGTCCGATCCAGGGATTGAACATTTTCAGCCCTAATGCATTCAAACCTGGGCTTCTTATTAATAGTAATTCCTTGTTTGAATGCATTAAACTCGTGAGTTGTTTGTTGTTGTTACGTGACCAGGACCAGGAGGTCACGGGTTCTTAGATAAATAAATGCAGGATAAAGACACTTATGGTCATAACGGGAGCTTAATGTGCCACAATGCCTGTGTTTAAATAAAGGCATTACCTGCTGCATTGCTGACAGAAGCGTTGGTCTCGACCCGCAATGGTGACTTTGGCAGTCTTTGAATGGACCTCACAAACTTTATGGCGGCGGTGATACTCTCTGCATTGACTGAGGTCTGCATTACATCCATCAACCAAGCAATGAGCTACTTGAGCAATATTGGCAGGTGCTTTTGCCCTCTTAGACGAACCAGACGATGATTCCATCGATCACACTTCAAATTAACTTTAATCAAAATTGCCTTCCACTAACCACACTCTAATTGCAAAGTTAAAAAGTGCCTTTATCTTGTCCTTAACCTCAAGAATCAAAACCTCCTTTTCATGCTCATCCCCACCTACTTCAACATCACCCAACATTAATACTTCAATCCAATTTATTTTCATACATATACAGCCAACAAATAAAAGGAACTTTTTTTTAGTACTGATAAAACAAAAGAAAAAGGAACTTGTAGATAAAATTCTCAACTACAATACGTGTCAAAATAGGGACTACCAGAATCTTGAAAAAGCTATTTCAGCTCTAAATTAACCACACCCTTAACCAATAATGTAAAAAACTTTTACTTTTTATAAATAATAATTTAGCCCCGTTATGATAAAATAAGCACATATATTTTATGGTGTTATAAATTACTAGATAAAAATAAATTATTTCCAATTAAGAAAATGGGTTTTTTTTACACGAATTAAAAAAGAAATAGGTTCACATAAATTAAAAAAAATAAGGATTATAAGTACATGAATCTCTGTCATTTTCCTTATCTTCATTTTTGGAGGTTGGCAAGCCACAAGCTTCCTTTGTGGTGATGCCTTAATTTTAGAAAGTGAATGGAATTGATGCAAAATTCAACATCTCAAAAGTCAAATCAGAGAACAAGAGAATAAAGAAGAGAGAATTATGATGAAGAGAATCTAGAAATGTCAACTCATATAGCAAAGAAAGTCAACCTCCCTCGGAAACATGAAATCATTCATGATAGGATCTTACGATATTTGACCCTTTTAGAGAAGAAATTATGTCACCGATTAGAAGCTAAAACATTCATAAGGATGGCAATTTGCTTCGAAGGGTTCGAGAAATTCAAAACTAACAGAATTTTTTTGATGTTACAAAGATCAAATTAGGTTTCATGAAAGTTTAGTCCTTCGTAAAGGGTAGGATTTGCCGAAAGTAATGTGTTTACCTTGAAAATGTAATAACAATTAGATTTGATTTTGTGATTTTAAAAATACGTAATCTATGTGTATGCTAGTTGTTATACAATAGACGCTAAGTGAAAGACTAAAAGATAAGATAAGAGCTCGTCGATAGTATAATAACCAAACCTAATGGTTGGAAATCGGGGCTTCGAGCTGGCGTATACGGGGTCTCGAGGTCGAGTCTGATGCCCGGCTAAGGACAGTCGATGGAGTATTAACAGTTATGAAAGATGCAATGGCGGCTCTTGATGATCAATAATGAACAATAAATAGAACACATGTGAATATAAGCAATAAATATAAGTAATGAAACCAAGTGAATATGTTTATGTTTGAGAGCATAGAATGTTCTTATATTGGTTGTAGTGTGTAGTATATTGCAACCTGCCTTTACAAAATAACAAAGGTCCCTTTTTATATAGATGAATGAGAATCCCAACTTAATACAAATAAATTTATTATAAAGATATGGAGTTGGTACTTCATTTAATACCATGGTACGAGCTTGAACTAGCCTAATAGACCTTGTCAGCTTTAATCATGTGTCAGGGGAGCTTCCCATTAGTGCATCACAGCCGCTGGTTTGCACTACCTCGAGGTCGACCGTTGAGAACCCTCGGGGTCAAAACTCGAGCTGACCTTCGAGCTTTCTGTGGGCGGTCTTTACGAGGCGCCTTAATGATCATAAAATCGGACCACTGATTTTTGCCATATACAGATAGTCCCCGCGTTTCATAGAATAAAATGATAGAAAATGGTTTTGAACTCCTGCTAGCATCTTGACGTACGTCAGCCTAATCAGAGTATTAAATACCATAACTCAAAAAGCCGTGCAAGGGTCTCTATCTGCATGACTATCGAGAAGGCCACAAACCGCTATTGGCTCGTCCTTTCCGATGCCCATGTGACTTCTATGAATACTTCAATCGTTTAGTGATTCACACGTTTACAGCATCTTCACCCTTTCAGAGCCAAGGTCATCCCTTTTCACACTTTTCTTTCTTCCGTTCTTGGTTCCTTAGCTCCTTTTTCAGAAAGACCTTTTCACCACCATGGCTAGAACCTCTAAAACAATGCCTCGAAAAGAGAGTGATGCCTCTTCTTCTCGAACATCCAAGGGCAAACCCAAAGGGGACCCCACTGTTGAATAGTGTACCCCTACCGAGTTACTGTGAATGATTTTTCTATCAAGAGACCCTCATCTATGTCGGGCCGATACGGACACGTGTCCCGATATATTAGCGTCGTGACTAATATACAAAAAGTGAGGGAATACTGTTAATGGGAGAGAACAGTTCTAGTTGAGATTCCGCGTTCTAACGAAAGCATAACGGACCACAAGGTTGGCTTTCTTCATGTATATACATACCCATTTACTTTGGGTCCCGGCGATTCCTCATATCCTTCTTCCCCGGTGATTGATTCGATTATTCTCGACTTTTGTCATAAGTATCAAGTGACCCTTGGCCAAATTTATCCATCTTTCTGGAGGATAGTCTATATGCTCTGTTATTTCTCTAACAAGGTCGAGGGTATGACTTTCACCCTTGACCACTTGATTAGATGATATTGCCCTCGTCTCTTTCGAGGTCTGATCAAGTTTCATCGTCGGTCCGCAGGGCCATTTTTCTTAAGCATTGATGAGAACAATGATTGGGGGTGGATGAGCAGGTTTGTCTAAGTAAGGACCTCGAGCTCATACCGTCCACAAGGATGACATTCCCAGAGAAGTGGAATATGGAGCGTAAGTGCCTCTCCCGCAAACATGCTTTACGGTCTTCTTATCTTCTTCTCAAAAAATGATCTTCCTTTTTTTATGCAGCTACCGTTTGGTATCCTGAAGCTTTCTAGGACCTGTCGGGGTGGATTAGGCATCTGAATACTTCGTTCCCTTATCTTGAGCGTTATTGGCCTGATTTGGCTAAAACGCGGTGGCCAGCCAAGAATCATGGTAAGCCTCTTGTTGACGCAGTTACCATGTTTCAATATCTCTTTCTCGTACCCTCTACATTGATAATCTTTGAGTATTATGCTTGTGCGGGACTTGGCAAATGAGTACTGATGAGACTGCCTCCTGATGGCGTGGAAGAGACCTCAAAGCCCGATAAGGGTAAGAAGAGCAAGTGAATGGTGGCCGCTAAATCTCTTACGTCAAACGACCCAAATCACTCAAGCCTCACGATAATGCGAAGGTCTCAACTTTAGCTACTAGGGCAAGACCAGTACTGAGGATGAGGATGATGATGATGATAAGAACCCTTTGGTACAAAGGACAAGGTCAGGCACGGATGCCTCACAGGTGGCTGGGTTGAGGCCGCTGAATCGAGAATAATCAATTCGGCTTGAGCCCATGTTATGGAGGCCTTCGAGTAGGGTATGGATATAGTCCCTGAGTCAGGACGTGGTACAGTCCCAGTCGAAGAACCCATTGCTGATGACTTTGGAGAACCCGAACCCGAAGTTTCTCGGGGGTAAGAGGAGACCTTAGGGAGCTTAATGCCCTAGGTGGAACCAATATGGGCCTTTTATACTCATCGGGGGAGATCAGGGATGCTCAGGATCAAGACACTGCTGATGTGGGGGCCTTTCATGGAGGTAGAAATGTGTTTGAGGACCTTCTTGCTGATTTCGATGATAATATTGATCTCAATGCTCACGATGCCCTCGAGAAAGCGGAGAGGCTTCATCGGCAAGTGATACTCTTGGCATATCATTTATGTTTCTAAATCGTTGTGCTTGACCTTCTATCTTTTCTGTGGTGTTGTAGTCCAAGAAAATGTACGATCATGCCTTCTCTAAACTCCAAAATGCATTTTCATGCCATAGGAAGGAGGTCGAGAATCTCATATCGGATTTAAAAGGGTGGAAGACCTCTTCTGCCCGAAAAGAGGAGTAGCTGGGTGGGCTCCGGGTTAGGTTGGAAGGAATGTGCCGAGAAAAAGACACCCTCACCGAGCAAGTAATATTGTATTTATGAACTTGCCCTTTGTCCTTGTACTTGGTATGTTACCAAGTTTCTTTTCCCTCACAGGTCAGGCAAAAGAATGCTCTGGTGGAGCAGCTTCGAGATGAGGCAGTTTCCAAGGAAACACGTGTCCTCGATTTGAGGGGACAAAATGGGATCGTGGCCTCAGAAAAAAGACCTTCTGCGGACCGAGCTGGAATCGACCCGGGACCTTCTGCAGAGTGCCAAAGAGGAGGTTGCCACATTATCGTCGTCTAAGTCTGTAGCAGAAGAAAAAGCTTCCTCATATAAGAAAGATGCCACCACGGCGAATGAATGAGATCGAGAGATATTAGTGAATGCCGAGAAGAAGCTAACTCAGGTCATAACTTATGCTTGTGCGCAAGCGAGGAGGAAGACTCTTGAGGAAGCGAGTAATAAGGGCGCCGATCTCTCAACTGAGATCGAGAAAGCCCAAACCTTGGAGGAAGAGTCCGCTTTTCTGGCTACCCGAGATGAGAGTTCCGATGATGATTCTGAGGGCAGTGGGGGCGAGGAGTAGACTTAGGTCATCTTTTATCCTTTTTGCGCAAGAGTTTCCTAAAGGAAGGGCTTTGTAAATGCTCCACTATTGTAAATGCATTTTTGGAAATATATTAATTTCTGCTTCAAGTATTTATTTTTCCATGTTTTCATGTTTTGGCTTCAAATTCTGATATTCTCTCTTTGAGGCATATACATGGAGCGGTGAAGGCCTTTGAAATCGGGCACCATCTAAAAATTGGGCCGATAGTTTCTATAGGGTCGAGGACAGCAATAGCTATAATTCTCGGGGTCTAGAGACTTCCGAGCGTTTGCATGACAATGTCATTTGTATGGCATGGTTACAAAGTGACCGAGGTGGCCCCACCGACACGCTTCCCAAAAATGTGATACTAACATAGCCAAATTTTGGTTGTCCCCAGGTCAAGCAAATAGTCTCTGCCTGCTCTATATATGTACTTGTTTTCCCTTTGTTTGAAGATACTACCGTATTGAGCGACTATCTCCCTTATATGCTTCTCTTTTCTTGCACCAATTTCCCTTTACCTCAAAGCTTTCGCTTGAGTATATCATTTCTTCTTTCTTCGTTTTACCACAGCCATGGCTACTCTGCCCACATCCACTTGACAAGGAGAGGATGGGTCTTTCCTAGTTTCGCACTCAGTCGGTGGTACACCACCAGCGTCCGACGAGCTAACATCGAGGTGCTTTGTCTCGAAAAGGGATTTTACGTTAGAGAAACATCCCAATATTCTGGGCTTCTTGGAGTATGCATCTAGGTTTATCTCCTCAATAGGGAGGATCATCTCGAGGTAGCAAGAAAATATTACGGATGGGAAGAAGAGGTGGTATTGCGGGTGCCTTCCCTAAAAGAGAGCATTATGGACCATGTCGAGGGGTTTTTGAATGTGTATAAGTACCATTTTACATTGGGCCCTATCGATAGGGTCATGTTTGAGTTTTGTAGAAGGTATCAATTTACCTTGGCGTAGGCTTACCCATCCATTTGGAAGATAATGCTGATGAAAAGTTACTTTGGATAAGGTCGGGTACGAAATCACCCTTAGTCATCTCATTAGGTTATACCGTCCCTTGCATTATCGGGGCCTGATTACTCTACGATGTCAATCCATTCGGCCCGTTAGTAATGAAAAGGATGAGGACCGGGGGTGGATGAGCCGATTTGGTCGAGCACGAACAATTGATATTATCCCTGGAGAGTTTCTGCCATTTCTTGAGAAATGGAATTTCACACGTAAGTGGTACACTCGTGTTTTAATCTTTTTTATCCATAGTGGAGGCGGGCTCCATCAAGGTGATTTCCTTTTTATTTTCTTTAGCAATCCCTTGGATATTGAACGAGGTTCCTGACCTGGCTGAACTGTCTTGTAAGCTAGCGGCTTATTCGACTTATGATAAGTGCAAATGGCGAGACCTGTCAAATGGAGATGAGAGGCAAAACATCATGGTAGGTGCTTAGTAGTTTGTTTTCTCAGAAAGGAATTTTCTTTTTAGTTCACTAACTCTGCCACTGCAGGCGTTCGAGAACTTTTCAACATGAGGTTGTGTCCCCTCGGGGAGGACGAAAGATCACGGTTGAGGATTGATAACAAACAAAAGGAGTCATTGGAGGGCGAGGGTGCTCGCAGCGGGGCGAGCCCTGTTTGGAGGTTCAAAAGAGACGTGTCGACCAAATCTGTGGCCTTTGAATCCTCTACTTTTGGAAATACAGTTCCTTTCTTACTGCCGCCTCCTATTATTGTTGAAGGTACTTCAAGGGACAAAGGTTTCCTGTTGCCTTCCTCTTCCCATGCCGTAGGTACTTCGAGGGAAGTTCGGGGCCAGGAGCCGAATAAATCAAGTGGAAATTCGGGAAATCGTGCTCCCATCGAGAGTATTTTACTAGGGCCAATGAGGTCAAGCCGGTAGATGTGTGCTCAAATTTTGACGAAGCTCAGCGGCTCAGTTCCTAAGTGAGTTTTGGCATTCAGTATAGGCTTTTTTAGTTTCGTGCCTTCCCTTTTTTACAGGCTTTTGATAAAGTCAATTCTAAGCTGCTTCTTCGTAAAGTCAGATTGCGGAAAGCTTTGGATGGGGAGAAATCCTTTAGGCTTTTTTGTAAGAAGTAGGGAGATGAGTTGGATTACCTGCGGTACGAGGCGGATCGAATTTAGAACTACGAAAGCATTCTCGAAAGACAGGTAACCTTTATTTTGAGTCGATGTATGCTCTTCCTTCCTCTTTCGGAGTTTAATATTGTGATATTCCAGCTATAAGGCAATACGGAGGACCTGAAATGACATTGGGATGACGTTGGTTTGCTTAAGTATGAGTGTAAAGAGCTAATGGCTTAGGTAGATGCCCAAGTTATGGTCAAGAGGGATGCTTTGGCCAAGGCTTCCGCCTTAGCAGTGCAACTCAGGAATGCTCGAGCAAACAGCTTTGTTCGAACAAGCATGATTCTGGGGCTCGAGTCAGAACTTCTAAAAATGAAGGCCGAGGATATAGATTCTCGGGTTGAAGCTGAGGAGATCTGAACCAAGGCTGATAAGAAAATGGTCGTCTATTAGGTGTAAATCTCGGAGGGAAACCCTCGAGGAGATCCATTCCACGGGCTTCAATTTCTCGGAAGAGATAGAGCAGGCAAAGGCAGACAAATATGATGCTAAGTTCCTTCTGTTCGATGCCAAAGATAGTGAGAAAGAGGCCGACGGGCCATAGTCCCCAAGGGGGATATAGATTAGGCCTTCCTTTTCTGATTTCGTGTATAGTGCTTTCAAAGAACATTGTAAATGGAGCTTGTATTTTTTTATATATATGTATAAAAGGAAGCCTTGCGGTCTCATTTTTCATACACTTCCCTTTGCTTTGATGTTTGTCAGTCATTAGCTAGATGAACTGATTTTCGAATTAAAAGAAGCATTTGGATTTATAGTACGGCCCTAGGCTCGTTGGGCTGGCCTGTAGGCTCTTACACATTTGGTCGGTGCGACTTTTTAGTATAAGGCCGTGAAAGGATGTGTATAGACATATGTAATGCCTTCCTTGAAGAAGGTAACTCGCTCTATCAAGTCAGGAGCGATGATGTTAAGGTCTAGTTAGTTGGAATACTGGAAAGACGAATACAAGAAGAATATCTACTAACAGCCAATGTCCGTGAAGACATGGAGGAAATTTCTCTGAGAAATCATTGACGGAGCTCAAATGTTTGGGAATGATGGTTCTTACCATAGGAGGATCAGCATCGACATCAATATCCTTATCTTTGCTTCTCTTCGGACCTCCACCAAAGAGAAGACCAAATTTCTCAAAAGACTTAGCGAAAAAAGCTATAATAGTCAGAAGATGGTGGAGTTTTTTTGAAGAAAATCAGAAAGAGATGAAAGCAGAAGAAGGTTAAATGTAATGGGCAAATGAAAATTTTGGAAGCGAAAGAGGTAAAATGATGAGTATAAGTAAAGATGTAGACGACAAAAATCGTGGTCATGAATACCTCGAGAATCGGCAAATATATTGTTGAATCGTGGGGCAACACGTGTATAGGATATTAAATGTGAGAAAATGTGTGTCTTATCAAGCGGTGGAGACTGTTCAGAAGGTTTTAAGAAGATTTCCCGCCCAAAAAAAGATCTTCGCCAACTTCTCGGTGGCACAAAGATATGCCACCAGAAATAAGGGGGACTATCTGTATAGGTAAAACTAGTTTACATTAAATGATCGTATGACAACATGACATGTGGAACAGAAGACATGTAGAAAGTAAATTGCGTAGTAACCAGTACCAGGAACAACAATTGAAATTGACATTGGACATATCATGAAAGGAATATGATCAAACATGATCAGATCACATGTTTGCCATCAGATAACATTCAAAGAAAAATATTCCATCGTATTAAATAGGCAGTCGTTGCAGAGAATGTTGGCATTCATGGTCTATCATTACATATTCGTCAATGGCCCCTTTTATTGTCATTTAAGAGGAGCTTAATCCTAGAATCTTGTTTCCTAGGTATAGTTATAAATAGTAGTGTCAGCAACCATTGTAAGGAGACGAAATTACCAGCAAAACTCATGCTACATTTTATTCTCCACCTAAATAAGATAACTTTACCTGCTATTTCCTTTGATTTAAATGGTAAGTCTTATTTTTAATTTAGTATATTTATCATTTTTGGATCAAATCAATTCACTTGTCTGTAAATCACGTAACAAATTCAAATGTATCATTTTATGGGTAAACAGTTATATTTGCGATTTTAGGTAATACAGTAATTTAGAACAAGACCTGCCCTGCAATTGGCTAAATGTCCTTCATTATCTTCTTTGGTATTTTGTTTTTGATCATTTTGTTAGTACAACTTACCATGGTAAGAGGTACTTATCACAAAAAGGAAGAAAAAGAATTTAATTATACGTAACCACCTGTTAGTAACATGTGAAGTCAATATCCTTTAACTTAGAATTCCTAAAGTTCAACTTTTGACTACACCTCCACAGTGTAAGTTTATGGATTACGATGAAAAATTCGGCATCTCAATTGAGAGAATAAAATATACGAGAAGAGGGAAACATAAGGAAGGGAATATAGAATGGTCAACTCATATTTCACACAAAAGTCAACCTCTGTCACAAATAACTTCATGATTGGATCTTAGGGGCATTCAACCCATTTAGAGAAGAAATTATGTCGCTAATTAGAAGCTAATCATTCTTGATCGGAATAACATTTGCTTGGAAGGAATTTTCTTGATGTAAACGGACACCAAATTTAGATATCCTGAAAGTTTATTTAGTCCCACATAAAGGCTAGTGTTTGCTGACAGCCACCACTTGTAGATGATCCATCTGGTCCATTTTGTAATATATCATGAAAATGCAGAGAGCTGTTGTTGCTAACATGTGAATCTGCAGCAGAATCTTGAGGTTGGCTATTGAAATCTTGAGCAAAAGGGTACTGGCTTAGACCACCATAGTGCAGGCTATGAACGACGGATTGTGACTGGGGCCGGGGGATAGAGGCAGGCTGCTGCACCATGTGACTAAAACCAATCTCCCTAGTTACAGCGGGTGCTGATGACAGAAGAGAGAGAGCACGATCAGAGTCCACAATTTCGTTCAATCCACTGGAGAAGAACTTTTGTCCGCTGCTAGGAACTGCTGCTGCTGCAGAATTGGGATGATCAAGAAGTGGCTGGCAGATTGAAGCTTCAGGGAGACTACGGTCACTTCCTTGCATGAACTGGAACTGATTTCCTCCTTTGAAGCTACGAGCTGAAGAATCAGGGAACGAGTTTTGATTGTCCATGCAATTTATATGCGATTGGTTGTTGTATAATACCATGTCGCTGTCTGTTTCGACTACCCCAGCCCATGCAGCTGCACTTGGAAAGATTTGTTGACTGCTAAATGACAGAAGTTTCGTCCCTACAAATAAATCAGTTGAGTTTTCTTTGAACCAACAATAGAAAACTAAGGTGGGAGAAAGCACTCATGTTTTCTTTTATATAGGAAAGCATTCTGATTAGTAAGGAATGACCCTAACCTTGCTGGCCAGTAAAAAGTAATCCAGAAGTTTTGGCCATAGCATCAGGCTGAGGTTTCCTTCGACGCCTGTTATGTCCATCAAGACGTTTCCGACAGCTTCTCTTTCCATCATCAAATTCTACCAAGGAATGAAACCTACAAAAGGAACCATCAGATCGAGATAAACGCTGCAACATAAATCAATGCCAATCATAAATTTTATTAGGGATGGGACAAATGTAGACAAAACATTATAGTCAGAGCTTCAACTTTCTAAGTTACTACATGAATCTGAAAAATAAACAAGCAGAGAATCAACTTGGACAGGACTCAATAGCAACTTCTATTCTATATTGCTGGTAAAAAACTCTGACTTGTCAAAACCTCTTGAGTTACCATCTTCCTAACTATGTGGCGTACTAAGGGTCAAGAACACAATTCTAACTGTGGAAAAAAGAACATTATCATTCTATCAAGAAACAAATAAACAGACTTGATTCTTCTAATTTATGTGTCGTCCGATCCAGGGATTGAACATTTTCAGCCCTAATGCATTCAAACCTGGGCTTCTTATTAATAGTAATTCCTTTTTTGAATGCATTAAACTCGTTCAAGCCTGAAAATAGGCTCTTACATAAATAAATGCAGGATAAAGACACTTATGGTCCGGCTCTTCTCCGGACCTTGCGCATAGCGTAAACCTGCACACAGCGGGAGCTTAATGTGCCACAATGCCTGTGTTTAAATAAAGGCATTACCTGCTGCATTGCTGACAGAAGCGTTGGTCTCGACCCGCAATGGTGACTTTGGCAGTCTTTGAATGGACCTCACAAACTTTATGGCGGCGGTGATACTCTCTGCATTGGCTGAGGTCTGCATTACATCCATCAACCAAGCAATGAGCTACTTGAGCAATATTGGCAGGTGCTTTTGCCCTCTTAGACGAACCAGACGATGATTCCATCGATCACACTTCAAATTAACTTTAATCAAAATTGCCTTCCACTAACCACACTCTAATTGCAAAGTTAAAAAGTGCCTTTATCTTGTCCCTAACCTCAAGAATCAAAACCTCCTTTTCATGCTCATCCCCACCTACTTCAACATCACCCAACATTAATACTTCAATCCAATTTATTTTCATACATATACAGCCAACAAATAAAAGGAACTTTTTTTAGTACTGATAAAACAAAAGAAAAAGGAACTTGTAGATAAAATTCTCAACTACAATACGTGTCAAAATAGGGACTACCAGAATCTTGAAAAAGCTATTTCAGCTCTAAATTAACCACACCCTTAACCAATAATGTAAAAAACTTTTACTTTTTATAAATAATAATTTAGGCACTGTCGGCTGGAGACTAATGATTGAATTTAAATTAGCTTATCTGCTGGACTGGACCAACCAAAATCCGAAAGGGGAAAAGAATTTTGCCAAATAAACTGAAAAGCAAAATCCAATAATTCACTAGGCTAAAAGAGAAATGATTTATCTAAAATATTTCCACTTATAGTCAAGTTCCAACTTAATTAGAGTACCCAATTTCAAATCTAAAGGAAGGATTTTAAAGTAGGAAAAGATACTTAACTGTAAGTTTCAAAATAAGCAAAGTCTGGTACTGAAGAGGAGAACCACAGTAGGAAGACAAAGATTAAAGATGACAGTTTCCTTGTCTTTTGGTTTGAAATTAAAGTTTGATTGCTACTACAAGTAGGGAGCAGAAAATGTAGCCTTATCAAGAAATGAAATTTTCAAGAAAGTAAAAGAAAACGACGACTGTGTTGGTTTGGGGGGAGGGATATTATGTAGTTAGAAATGAAACCAAGATAAAAGACATCAAATTTGGAACAAGAATCAATCCATTATTTCGAATTGAGCATAGGAGTGAAGAAGGAGAGATAATAAAGTTGTAGAAAGTAGAAGACTGACTTGGAATTTACAGCCATTCATTCACTGACAAACAAGACTCCATTATAGACCAGTAAAGTGGCAACTGGCAAAAAAGATATGTATGTAAAAATAGTGTCTTGTGACTTGTTATTACTGAGAAAGAAAGAAAAGTCAGGCAACTGGGGTTTGATTTCTAGGGCTTTTAAAAGGGGACTTACTACTATAGTATAGGCCCTATACTACAGGGTAATGGATAAACATTTATTTATTTTTTTAATCTTTATAAGAATGAAGGAGTAGGTAAAGAAGGAATTGTTCAAAAAGAAATATTGCATCGCCTCTCTCTCTCCAATCTTTTTAGGGTAATAACCAATAGGCATAGCCTTACCTTACCTAACTATAAGTGTTTAAAGAAATGCTTACAAATAATTAAACAAGTCAAAATTGAAACAAAGACCCATGAACGAGTGGCTAAGAAAGTGACAAGGGGTGCTTGTAGCTTTCAACTTTTTATTATTGTCTGTGTTTTGTGCGTGTGATAATTGAGAATGAGAGATAGAAAAGCGAAAAACAAAGAAAAGTAATACTTGTATCGTCGAAATCTGACCAAGGGAATGTATATTATTAAGAGCCTATTAGGCCGATATCGTACTCGAGATGGAAGGAAACAGAGAGGAAAATAGGAAGGCGATAGCCGATTTCATCACCAACCTCCTCCACACCATCAACGAAGTGGATGGAACGGAGGGCAAAGATATAACACCAAATACCATTCCCAGCTGAAATGGCTTGCCCCCACCTCATGGTAGCATCATGACCTCGCACGATAAAGGGGCCTCTACATCCACAACAGAGATTCTCCATCGGCAGCGAAAAAGCTACTCGGGGCGTGGTTGACAAACACGCTAACCAATCCTCGAGAAGCTCGCTCAAAGGCCGAGCAGAGAAGAGGCAAGGACAACATTGCACAATGATGTTCTAAACGTCGATACCACACAAGAGGAAGGGTGATTTGTGTGGTATCCAATTTTTACTCTAGAAGAACCTGGTTCTTCTAGGTGTACTTTCTATAGCTGTTTGCGGAATTAAAAGTACATAAAATATTTACGTGGAAAATACCTGGCTCAAAAGGTAAAAAAACCATGACCTACTACTTAGTAGGAGTTTTCCAACTTCCACTAAAATCACTTAGCCAAAACAGCATCTATAAAACTCTTGTAAACCTAAGGATTAAACTCTAATCCCGTTGTGGCACACAGCCTCAACTGTTGCGATAACTTCAAGTTAACTCTAACTTTAATACTCAAAGTATGTAATACAATTGCTTCTATGAAAGCTGAAAGGTACAAGTTTAAATCACCTACTACAATTGAACTAGAATAAAAGAAAGACACGGTCAAATTGGTTTTTCAATCTTGTCCAAGTAGCTTCAGGAATGCACACTTAAATCTCACATAAATTGCTTGCAAAATTGCCTCGCTCTTTTGCTCTCAATTTAGTTTAACTTCCAAATTTGTGCAATGCGTGTAAAAATAAACAATCACTTATTTAATGAGTTAGTAATTAGAGTTTGATTGAGACTCAATTTCTGATCTTCCATCGAAATTGAGTCCTTGAACAACAAAAACTCCAAACTTAGCATTTATCTGGATTGTGTCCTCTTTTCATAAAGAGACTTTCTCTCATCATCCAATATGTAACCTCTTCTATTAGTTCAAGAAATATTGCTGCTTGATCACTGAGACTTATCTCCTTCACGCGTATCTCACATGTATAAGTTGATAGATATTGTGCCTCACATGATGGACCTGGTTCATGACTGAGTTTATTTGTCATTCTTCAAAACTTCCCCTGAACTTGGGTAACCAAATTCCCCCTTTTGTGATGATGACGAACTCGGTTCTTCTACTGATCAAGTAACCTGTAAGAACTCAGCTGAACCATCACCACTTAACTTAGAATTTTTAACTTATCATCAAGGACCGGGTTTTATTAGGTTATAAATATCACATTATTCAGAATAAAGAGTAAAGCACAATATCTCTTCCCCCTTTTGGCATCATAGAAAAGTTGTATACACAGTATAAATCCCAGATTATAATAGTTGCTCATGGCCACTTGGGCAACTGCAAGTGAAAACATGATTCAATTTATCAGTAATCAACAGACATAATTAAACTGTTAAAATCAGAATCTTCATAGAACAAGAGAAACAGTAGTTGTCATTGATAAAGATATGCTTCCACAAACAAATCACAAAAAGAAAGCAAAAACTTCCAAACCATGGGAAAAAAAATAGAAACATCCCTAAATCGGGTCACTGGAGGTTACTAGATTGGATCTAAAGACAAGTGCTAGAAGACCTAGGGCTTGGAGGTACTAGAGGGTTGAGATTGGAGAAGGTTAAGCATTTTCTGAAGCATTCCATCACTCTTATCCTTTGATTTTGCTAGCTCAACTCTAAGGCCATCTCTCTCATTCTCCAATTCAGTCACGCGTGCCTTGAGCCTAGCAATTTCATCATCCTTAGTTCCATACTCCTGAACTAAGCCCCTAACCTTGCTGTTGACAGGTGTCCTCAAAGATGAACCAGGTTCAACTGGGATAGCATTGACAGGATAGTCATAAGCCAGTAAGGTCTTAACACCAAAATGCTCATTGCTTGATACCATTTCACATTTCTTCAAAGGCACCTTCAGCCTGTCCAGCACAGTAGTCAGTATGAACCCATATGGAGTGGCATATGCCTTGGAGCCATTAATGACCTTGTCTAGTAATTTTACAATGAAAGCAGACCAATTTATCTGCATTCCTCTCACAAGGCACTCTATAAGCATCAAGTCCATGTAGTTGGCAGTGTGCATTCTCTCCTGTCTGGGCAATAGGCACTTGTTAAAAAACTAAAACAAGACCTTGTGCTCAGGCCTCATCTCACTTTTCTGTAAGAATCTGGCTTCAGGCATATCTTCAGCAGCTTGAGCATCACAAAAATTCCTAGTGATTTAAAGAGCAGTGGGGAGAGAATCCATACATGGCTAACTTTGCCTTGTATAATCATCATACCCTTCACTAGGTATGTCCAGAATCTCACCCAATTTGAATGCATCAAACTCCACCTTTACTCCTTTCACTAGGCTGGTGACTACCCCTTCTTCACAATGGCATTTGCCATAAACTCAATCAGTTCTTTTCTAGCCAGCCTTCCATCCATTTCAAGGACCATGTCCTTCCACCCTTGTGCAGCTAGAGCATCCACCAGCCTCATAATTCCTGGTTCACCCAGGTCTCTCAACAGTCTTCCTTTCAGAATTTTTCTTCTGCCAAAGATGGAAAACTTGTCTTGTTCTTTCTCAGATTCATCATCTTCTTCTTCACCACTCCACTCTTCATCTTCTTCAACAATTTTCTTTTGCTTCCCCTTCACAGCAGACCTTGTTCTTTTGGCTAAAGAGAATTTAACAGGTACAGGTTCAGAGGACGACTTATTACATGAAGTCTTGAACCTTTTAGGTTTGGGAATAGGAATCTCTACAGTTGTTCCCCTTTCTTGATGGACCAAGTCCATCTCCTCTTCTTCTTTGCTGCCTCAGAACTTTCTACAACCTTTGCTTTTCCCTTTTCCTTCTCCTTCTTCCCGCTTTCTTCCAGAGCTTTCTATAACTCTGCTTCACTTTGTTTGACCTTGCTTCTAGTAGCTCTTCCCTTAGGTACTGAAGGGACATTAGCTCTTCGTGTATAGTGCTTTCAAAGAACATTAGTCTTGGAAGAAGTTGGATCCTTTTGTGAAGAAGATTTGCGCTTCTTTGGATCATAGCTCGCCCCAACTCTTTTCAGAAGATCGGTCAGGGTTTCCTCAGCTGATGAAATAGGTTCTTCTCGTTGCTTGCTTAGTTAAACAAGCCCTTTAGCCGCCTCCCCAGAACCACTTCCCCCTGACTTGATGCCACTTTCTTCTACACCTCTACAGATAGCAAGAATATTTTCCTTCACATTTCCCTTCACATCACCACTAACTCCATCTCTCTCTTTTCCTTTCTTTTTACCTACACTCCTATTTGATTCAGCCACCTTTACATTTTTAATAAGACCAACCAGAACAAACTTGTTTTCTATGTCTTTAACCACAGAAGAAAATACCACACAAGAACTTACCTCACGAAGGGTTTCTTAAATTTGCTCAGTGTACAAAGACCCATGTTCTTCACCTTCACTAGCAGAAATAAAAGCTTCAGACTTAGAGTTGGAGTCAGATTCGTGAGCAGGGTTATCCTTCTTCTAGCTAGCCTTCAGTCTCTCATTCAGAACTCTCCTCAGGGCTACATATGCTACATTTTTTCTATCCAACATTTTTTGCCTACGAAACCTAGGTTTTGAGGATTCACTAGGAGGAGTAGATAAGGATGTATTAGAGAGGGATGCTGGTGGTGAAGTGCCGAGATTATCTTGGAGGTTAGACATAGTTGTTGTTTCTTTGAGACAATTTGGGAATTTTGGAGAAGGAGGACGATCAGAACATGGAAAATATTTTGACGGTTATGGAATTATGAAGAAGAGGTGTGGTGTGTATTTAAAGATAATTTTTCATAAGTACATTAACGGCAGCTTTTTAGGGGTCAATTAGAGGTCTAATCAAGGTGTAATTCTAGTCTCTTAGTAATTATTAGGATTCACCACATTTTAGGCAAATATCCCAGTTTTTAGAGTTCTAGGAGAATGAAACAGGTTCAATGCTCAACGGCTAAAATTTCTTGGTAATTTGATGTATGTAGGACTTTTGCTCATGATTGGATAATTAATCTCTCTAATTGTGCAGAGTATAGAAAACATACCTGAGCTTTTATATGAACACATACTGATGAACCAGGTTCTTCATATAGAAAACTCTTGAACGTGTCTCAAATGCCATAATAGAAAAACTTTGTAAGAGAAGAGTCATATTTACACATGTTACAGGAGTATACTAATTAAGTATGAAACTGAATAAGAATTGATCTAGATATTTACACAAAGTTAGAACTCCTAACCCAAAAAAAATTCATTTTTTTCCAATTTTTTTTATTGTGCATTCTGAACTGAACCTATTAGGTGATCTTAATCATCCCTAATTCCAACCTATTTCTCTAAAAGTTTTCTCTACTTAGTGCTTTAGTGAAAATATCAGCTATTTGTTTATCAGTAGCACAGAATTGTATTGAAATCAATCATTTCTCATAGTTATCTCTTAAGAAGTGGTGTCTAACATCTATGTGTTTAGTCCTTTTATGATGAACATGGTTCTTTATCATATTTATAGCATTAGTGTTATCATAGAATATTTGTATATATCCCACATCAATTCCAAAATCTACCAACTGTTGTTTGATCCATAGCAATTGAGCACAACAAGAAACAGCAGCAACATACTCAGCTTCACAAGTAGATAGGGCAACTGAGTTTTGCTTTTGGTAGCCCATGACACAAGACATGAACAAAGGAAGTGTGCCATACCTGAGGTGTTCTTCCTATCCACAAGGAAACTTGCATAATTAGCATCAGCATATCCTACTAGATTGAAATTA
Organism: Nicotiana noctiflora; assembly: GCA_032618575.1. Lineage (NCBI taxonomy): Eukaryota > Viridiplantae > Streptophyta > Magnoliopsida > Solanales > Solanaceae > Nicotiana > Nicotiana noctiflora. The sequence goes on from JASVEL010002114.1 coordinate 499,703, forward strand.
CTACCTTTGGGATACTAAAGACATAGATTAGTGGTGCCTTTCAGATATCTTAGTATCCTCTTGACAGCAGTCAAGTGAGACTCTTTAGGATTTGCCTGGAAGCTAGCACAAAGCCCTACACTGAAAACAATGTCAAGTTTGCTAGCATTAAGATATAAAAGTGAACCAATCATACCCCTATACAATTTTTGATCAATAGATGAACCAGGTTCATCAATAGCTAATTCTGTAGCAGTTGCAATGGGTGTGTTTATTTCTTTGGATTCTTCCATTTTAAACTTTTTGATTAGCTCTTTTGCATATTTCTGCTGATATATTGTGGTTCCACTAGGACTTTGTTCGATTTGTAAGCCTAAGAAGAAGTTAAGATCACCCATCATGCTCATTTCGAACTCACTTTGTTTGATTTGTAAGCCTAAGAAGAAGTTAAGCTCACCCATCATGCTCATTTCAAACTCACTACGTTTGATTTGTAAGCCTAAGAAGAAGTTAAGCTCACCCATCATGCTCATTTTAAACTCACTCCCCATTAATTTTGCAAAGTCCTTACTTAGCCTATCAGTGGTGGCCCCAAAGGTTATGTCATCGATATATATTTGTATAACAAGGAGCTCTACCTTTTTCCCTTAAGAATAAGGTACTATCAATTTTACCTCTTTTGTACCCATGCTCCAGCAGGAACTTGGACAATCTTTCATATCATGCTCTTGGGGCCTGCTTGAGACCACATAGAGCCTTGTCTAACTTGTACGCATGTTCAGGACATTCCTTGCTTTCAAACCCTGGAGGTTGTTTTACAAACACTTCTTCTTTGAGATAGCCATTCAGGAAGGCATTTTTGACATCTATTTGATGAAGTGTGAATTCTGTGTGCTGAAAAGGCTATGAGAAGTCTGATTGCCTCTAGTCTTGCAACTAGAGCAAAAGTCTCATCATAGTTTATGCCCTCCTCTTGGCTGTAACCTTGGACCACAAGCCTTGCTTTGTTTCTTGAAACAGTTCCATCTTCATCAAGTTTGTTTCTGAAGACCCATTTTGTACCAATGACTAATCTGTCATTGGGTCTTGGAACTAGATACCAAACTTGACTTCTTTCAAAATGGTTGAGTTCATCTTGCATAGCAATCACCCAATCTGCATCTTGCAAAGCCTCAACAATATTTTTAGGTTCAATAACAGATAAAAAGTCATCAAAAGCACACATATTTTTTTAACTGTGATCTAGTTTTGACTCCAGATGTTGAATCAGTAATAATATACTCAATGGGATGAAAAATTTGATACTTGTGAGATTTCACAACCAACTGGTTTCTGCTAGATGTTTCTCTCATTTTCTATTGCTGAGGAACGGGGTCGTGAACAGGTTCCTTTAAGGGATTTATTTTTATTCCTCTTTTATTTGTTCCCCTTGTCAGGTTGCCCTGTATGGAAGAACCTGTTCCATAACATATTCCTTCTGTTGGTGCCACTTTGACCTGAGTTGAGGCTTCAGTCAAGGCGTTTACCAATCCAATGGCTTCATCTCCACGTTCCTGTCTCTTAGAAAGAATGTTGGTTTCTTCAAATACTACATGCACACTTTCTTCTACACATAAAGTTCTTTTGTTAAACACTTTATATGTTTTTCTGTGTGAAGAATATCCCAAGAATACTCCCTTATCACTTCTAGGATTCTTTTCTATTATTGTGCAAATAGAACTTACAACCGAATGCCCTAAGATGGGATATATTTGATTTTCTCCCTTTACGTAACTCATAGGGAGTTGTCTCTACAAGTGGTATAGTCAAGCATCTATTGATTATGTAACATGCAGTGTTTATAGCCTCTGTCTAGAAGCTGTGAGGCTGTTTACTAGAAAGTAGCATAGTCCTAGCCATGTCCTCAAGGGTCCTATTTTTTCTTTCAACTACTCCATTTTCCTAAGGAGTCCTAGGGGCAGAGAAGTGGTGATATATACTATTTTTATCACAATATTCAGCAAACTTTGCATTTTCACATTCAATTCCATGATCAGACCTAACGGATGCAAGTTAATTTCCTTATTGTTTTAGAGTTTTTCTAATAAAAGTAGTAAACATATCAAATGCTTCCTCTTTAGATGTTAGAAATAGTACCAAGGTAAATCTAGAATAATCATCAACAAGTACCATTACATATTTCTTTCCACCTCTACTAATTGTTCTCATCGGGCCACAAAGATCTATATGAACCAATTCCAACAACTTGGATGTTCATACCATTTTCTTGGTTTTGAAGGATGATCTTACCTGCTTCCACTGCACATGCCTCACGAACTTTGCATTCCTTGAACTTGATGTTGGGTAACCCTATTACCAAGTCCTTGGATATTAATTTGTTTAGATGATTCAGACTGGCATAACCAAGTCTTTTATGCCACAGGAGGTGATCATTAACCAGCACACTTAGGCAAGTGAGTTCATTCTCTGACGAGTGGATAAATCTACAATGTAAATATTGTTAACTCTTTTTTCATGCAAAACAATCTAGTCAGTAGTATGGTTAATCACAAAGCATTTTGTAGAGATGAAATCCACAAGGTTACCTCTGTCACACAGTTGTGAGACACTTATTACGCTATATTTCAAGTAGACATTCTCTATGGAATGAGAATTATCTTGCCTACCTTTCCAACCCCAATGATCTCACCTTTCTTTCCATTACCAGAGGAGACATTACCTCCTTTTAAGTTCTCAAGTGAAAGGAACTGGTCCTTCCTCCCAGTCATATGTTTTGAGCAACCATTATTCATGTACCATATTTGGCGGTTTCCTTTCACTTGGACTTGCACAAAGAAATCAGGGGTTAGTATTAGGAACCCAAACTAGTTTGGGTCTCTTTCTATAGGCAAAAAGATGGATCAAATTCCTTCTTGCCCATCCAGGCAGCTCATTTTTCTCTTAAACAAAGGCTTTGTTATTTTGACTGGTCTTTACTTTTGCATTACATTCATTTTTGTAATGGCCAATCTTGCCATAGTGTGTGTATATTTTATTCTGAGGAAGTGTGAGGTACTTGCTTTTGGGGTCCCATTTTAGTGCTTGAGTCACATAGCCAAGTCCTCTTTTGTTGTTACTGTGATGCTTGCAACCAAGAGAGTGCATCCGAGGTCTTGTTCCATTTGCATGTTCTGTCTAGTTCATGCTTCACTTTTCCCAGATCTTCTTTTAGGACTTTAATCAGTTCATCCTCTTTATATAATTCCTCCTTCATTTTTCCTAAGTTTCTTTCTAGAGTGAGATATATGTGATCAGCTTTCTTCTTTCCTATTCCTAGTTTAAGTTTTAAGTTTTTAGACTTAAGTTCTAGGACACTGGTGTCAAGTTCAAGAACATGGTTCTTCAAATCGGCATTTTTGCTGTTACACCCATTATCCCTAGACTCTAAGCTTTTGCATTTTACTTTTAGGATCACACATTCCCTAGACAGTTCTTTCTTCTCATTGTTAGTTATCTCAGACTCATCAATGAAATATAATAATAACTCATCCAGCCTTTCTTTAGATTGAAATTTACTTTTGTCTTTGAGATGAAGAATACTTACCTCTTGTTCATCATCTGAGTCTCCGATGGCCATAAGAGCCTATTCTTCTCCAGCTTCATCCTCTAAGTCCTCATCTAACGTTTCTCCCGGGCCTTTTTTGAGCCTTTGTTCCTTTTTTGTTGAACCTGTTCCTTCTTCCTGATCTTTCATTTAGCCATTTCCTTCTTCCACTCAATTTCCCATTGAGGGAAGTTCTTGATCATGTGATCAATCTTACCACACTTGTAGCAACCCTCATTGATCTATTTCTCATGAGCCCTTGGTTGTTGAAGGTTATACCTCTTGAATAGACCTTTCCTCTCATAAGGTACTTTTTGAAATATCTTGTCATCATAGTCATTTCATCATCCTCTAGATCTGAACCTTCAGCAATTCTGAGAGCCAGACTTTTTTCTTTCTTGGGTGTATCCATCTTCATAGTTTACCTTCTCAATTCATATGCAGTAAGGTTTCTAATTAGTTTATCCAGCTTGAGGGTAGCAATATTGTTTGATTCCTGAATAATAGTGATTTTTCTTTCCCATGAGACTGGCAGAACCCTTGTCAAGATTTTCTCAACCTTGTCTTCTTCAAGAATAATCCTTCCAAAAGATTTAAGTTCATTTGTAAGTGTAGTGAACCTGGTATACATCTCTTGAATTGTTTCTCCTTCCTTTATAGTAAAATTCCCATATTGAGAATACAACAGTGTTCCTATGGACCTCTTCACTTGAGGTGTTCCTTCATGAGCGACTTGCAAGGTGTCCCAGATTTCCTTAGCAGTCATACAGCTTTGGATCCTACTGTACTCATAAGGACCTAGTCCACACACAAGTCATTTCTTACCTTTAGCATTTTTCTCCCACTTCCTCAGGTCTTCAGCTGTGCAGTCAGCCCTTGTCTTTGGCACGTCCACTCCTTCAACATTCTTTCTTTGTAGTTGCTAGGGGACCATCAGTAACTATGTCCTAGATTTCATAGTCTTCTCCAATAATGTGATCTCTCATCATGTTCTTCCACCAAGAATAGTATTGTCCAATAAAGAGTGGGGGCCTTGCAGTGGATTGCCCTTCCCAGTTCCCAGGTGGTGCACTCATGTTAATCTTTTCCTAAGGTGTTAGCCTCTTCAAGGATAACCTGCTCTGATACCAATTGATGTTCAAAACGTCAATACCACACAAGAGGGAGATGACTTGTGGGATACCCAATTTTCGCTCTAGAAGAACCTGGTTCTTCTAGGTGTACTTTATACTACTATTTGCGTAATTAAAAGTACATAAAATAAAGAACACTGAGATTTTTACGTGGAAAATACTTAGCTCAAAAGGTGAAAAAAATACGACCTACTACTCAGTAGGATTTTTCCAAACTTCCACTAAAATCACTTAGCCAAAACAACATTTACAAAACTCTTGTAAACCTAAGGATTAAACTCTAATCTCATTGTGGCACACAGTCTCAACTGATGCGACAACTTCAAGTTAACTCTAGCTTGAATACATAAAAGTGCCTAATACAATTGCTTTTATGCAAGCTGAAAGGTACAAGTTTAAATCACCTACTACAATTGAACTACAATAAAATAAAGACACAATCAAATTGGTTCTTCTATCTTGTCCAAGTAGCTTCAAGAATGCACACTTAAATCTCACATAAGTTGCTTGCAAAATTGCCGCTCTCAATTTAGTTTAACTTCTGCGTTTGTGCAATGCCTGTAAAAGAGAACAATCACTGTTATTTAATGAGTTAGTAATTAGAGTTTGATTGAGACTCAATTTTTGATCTTCCATCGAAGTTGAGTCCTTGAATAACACAAACTCCAAACTTATTCTTTATCCAGATTGTGTCCTCCTCTCATAAGGAGACTTTCTCTCCTCATCCAGTATGCAACTTTTTCGATTAGTTCAGGAGATATTGTTATTTTATCACTAAGATTTATCTCCTTTACGTGTATCTCACACTTATAGGTTGATAGACATTGTGCCTTACATAATGGACCTGGTCCATGACTTAGTACATTTGTCATTCTTCAAAACTTCACCTGAACTTGGGCCAACACACAGGTAGATGACGAGTAGCACGCCCCCTACAAAAGGTATTACTAACAATGCTAATGATGTAGGTAATGACACATACATAACCAATTTGAAGAAGATGGAGTAAATGGAGAATGAGAACAAAATTTTCCAAAACCAAATAAAAACGCACCAAGAAAGAGTAGACAAAATACCTGGTGACGCATACCAAAAAGGGGACGTCGGTCAGTTTGTGAGCAGCCATAGAGCGACGAAGTTGCACTGCACTCCATACTTAAGACCTTCAAAATGTCGTCGTACATGAAAATATACGATGGCACAACAGACCCTAAAGATCATGTGACTCATTACGTCACCGTAGTGAAAGGCAATGTTCCTGCCAAAGAGCAAATATCCTTCGTCTTACTACAGAAGTTCAGTGAAACCCTTATTGGTGGAGCATTGACTTAGTATTCACAACTTTGGCACGCTCGATCGATACATTCGAGGAAATGGCAGATAAGTTCGTAATAGCCCGTGCCGGAGCAAAGAAGGCCTAGTCGAGAGTAAATGAAATATTTTCCATAAAACAATCACCTGGAGAATGACTCAGGACTTCCTTGCTTGATTTAACCTAGTAAGGATGACCTTACCAAACGTATCGAAAGGAATAACCATGGAAGCCTTTCAAAATGGGCTAAATAGAACCAGTTCGAGGGCGACGAGAAAGCTGCTGAGCCATCTCATGAAATATCCCCGACCACATGGGAAGAGATACATAATGCTTATTGCGCTGAGGTTTAAATTGACAAAGATAATCTAAACGGGCCGACATAATGGTTAACTTTGGTACAAGCCGAATCCAGGAAGGACTAGAGATACGATAACAAGAGATATCTAGCAGGACACCGACCTAACCGATAAAGACACAATCCTTACAGTCGAGGCACCCTCATTCCACCTCCCTGACACGACGAAGGCCCTTCTAGGCTAGGAACAGGAACTCAATGGAATGAGAGAGGTATTCCCCTTATTATCTACTCACAATTTATGTGTTTCCCCCTCAGAAAAAGTTTATGCTCTGGATAAGCTTGGCCCAAAAGTAAAGTGTCCACAGAAGATGAGGTCCGACCCGAGCACTAGAAAGTCAAATTGCCTCTGCGAATTCCACCAGGATCGAGGCCACAACCCGAGTATTGTATCGCCTTAAGACAAGTGGTCGTGAACATGCTTCACCAAGGGCACTCGAAAGAATGGATAAGCGACCGAGGGAGGGCCAACATCGCCTGCGAACATGAACAACACCAGGGACCGCTGATACTACCTTCCCCAGTTTGAACCATTCAAATGATCATCAGAGGGGGCGATGACGCATCAATCAACAACATGAAGTTCACCATCACCTACAAATTCAAACGGTCAATCACTTACGAACAATATGATGAACCCAAAGAAAGTTGGATACCTAATATTTGGTCTTTCTCCACTATGTCAGTACTTAATGTATTTCTATACTAATATAAAATGTGTTATGGTCCATTATGAGAGCGGCGCGTTCATCATCCACCCTCGATTTCTCACCCTAATGAAGCTCGAGGACAAGGTTGTGCCACGTTGCATCACACTAACAGGTTTTAACAATTCAGTTGAGTGGACATTTAGAGAAATCATGTTGCCCATCCTGGCCAGCGGCGTCACTTTAGAGACCATGTTCCACGTCATGGACTAGGATACTGCATACAACGCCATCATAGGTCAACCTTGAATACACGCCATGAAAGTTGTCCCCTCCAACTTATATCAAGTCATCAAATTTCTCACCACTTGGGGAGTATTTAGCATCTGAGGAGAGAAACACATTGCCCAAGACTACACATACACCCAACAACTAAAAGGCAAGGCTAAAGAGGCATAACAATTAAAAAAGTCGGGTCATATGGAGATGTGGGGAAAGACGTCATCAAAGACACCGAGATCATAGAAGCCACAGGGTCAACTATATAAGACCTCGACCCCGTCCTACTTGATGATAACGACCACACCAAGAAAGCGTTTTTCTCCACAAACTCGAAGAACCAGGTAAATTCCGCCAGTTCATAAAAGATAACGTAGACCTTTTTTCTTTTTCTCATGCATACATGTTGGGAATCCCAAAATAGCGACATACAAACTGAATGTCGACCCATTCCACCCCTAGTGCGGTATGTTAGGAGAAAATATTATGACAAATGATGTTGTCTGTGAGGAGGTGGAAATATTGGTTGAGAATGGCTCCATCTGTGATTCAAAATATCCCAATGTTTGTCAACATGGTCATGGTAAAAAAGAAGAATGAAAAATGGCGGATGTGTGTAGACTTCACAGATCTGAACAAAGCCTGCCCAAAAGACTCATCCCACTTCTCATATTGACCAACTCATCAACGTAACAGCTAGGCACAAGTTGCTAATCTTCTTGGAAGCCTACTCGGGCTACAACCAAATCCTCATGCAGGAGGAGGACAAGAAAAAAACCACTTTCATCACCTACCAGGGGACATACTGCTATAGGGTTAAGCCATTTGGGTTGAAAAATATTGGGGTGACATAACATAGAACGGTGACCAAAATGTTCAAAGATCAACTCATCAAAACTATGGAAGTATATATAGACGACATGTTGGTCAAGTCATAAAGGAAGGAGGACCACATCGGCCACTTTAGAGACGCGTTAAATATACTTAGAATGTACGACATGAAATTGAACCCCGAGAAATGTGCCTTTTGAGTAACCTCGAGATAGTTCCTAGGATTCTTAGTATCGCAATAAGGCATCGAGGTCAACCCCGACCAAATCAAGTCTATAGAGGGAACATTAGAAAACTTGACCAGCATGAAATAGGTGCAGAAGTTGACCAGCCGTATAGCCGCCCTGTTAAAATTCATCTCACGTTCCTCCCATAGATGTCATAAATTTTTTGGCGTACTCAAAAAGGAAAACGGACTCCAATGGAATCACGAGTGCATTAACGCCTTAAAAGAACCGAAGGCATACCTGTCTTCACCCCTACAGCTCGCTAAAGCAGAACCTAAAGAACGTCTCCTTGTCTACCTGGCCGTGTTCGATGTCATAGTAATTACAGTCCTGATACGAGAAAATAGAAGTACGGAGTCTCCTATCTACTACATTAGAAAAACTTTGGTCGACACTGAAATAAGTACCCCTACCTCGAGAAGCTAGCTTTAGCCTTGGTCATAGCTTCATGAAAGCTTAAACTCTATTTCTAGTGCCACCCCATCTCAGTGGTCACAACCTTTCCACTAAGGAACATCTTATACAAACCTGAACTATTGGGTAGATTGGCCAAATGGGCTATAGATATAAACGAGCGCAATATAACCTATCATTCGTGAACAATGATATAGTCGCAAGTAATTGACGACTTTATTGCCGACTTCAGTGCAAAAATAATGCCCGAAGATGAAAATGAATCCTCCAATACTCCTACCAAAGTGCTCAACAAATGGGTTTTATACACCGATGACGCTTCTAACGCGTCAAGATTAGGGCTGGGACTCATGTTCGAGGTCTCAACAGGCGAAATAATTCGCCAGTCCATATGGTGCCCTGATATGATTAACAGTAAGGCTGAGTATGAGGCCATGATTATAGGATTAAAATTAGAACTCAAGTACACAGCACAACCAATAGTCCAACGATGCGACTTGCAACTCATCGTCAATCAAGTCACACGGACTTTCCAAATCAAGGACAACTACTACAGAAATACCAAGTTGAAATCTGTAGACTGTTAACCGAGTTTGTATACCAGCTCGATCATATACCTCGAGCACAGAACATTGAAGCGGATGACCTCGCTAAAATGGTAGCGGCCACCAAAAGCATAATCGGAGAAGGGAACGTAATAACTCTCGACCATTCAGTGATCGATCAAATCGAGGTACGGAGTGTAAACTTGACTTGGGACTGGCGCAACTGTAGTTTCTCATATTTGTTGGACGGGATGCTTCCAGACGTTAAAAAATAAGACAAGAAGCTTCGAATGCAGGCATCCAAGTACAACGTCATCAACAATTACTTGTACAAAAAGATGTATGGCGGCCCTTAGAAATCTTAGACCCAAATCAGACGCGGTGCATCCTCGAGGAAGTACACGAAGGTCCCTATAGAGATCACACCAAAAATCGAGCTCTCATCAGATGCCTCATACGAGTAGGTTACTACTGGCCCACGATGAAAACATAGGTCGTCGACTTTGTTAAAAAGTGCGACCAATGCAAAAAGTACGCTCGCATGATCCAGCAAGCGGGCGAGCACCTCCACCCAGTCACCTTACCATGGCCTTTCATCAAATAAGGAATAGACATCGTCGGACCCCTCTTAGCGAGACGAGATAATGTACAATTTCTTTTAGTTTTTACTAACTATTTTTTCAAGTGGGTGGAAGTAGGTTCGTTCACCCAAATACGCGAGCAAGAAGTCATCACATTTATATGGAGGAACATCATATGCCACTTCGGCATCCCCAAAGAAATTAGTTATGACAACAAACCCTAATCCACTGGGAAAAACATTGTTGAGTTCTTTGAAAATGGCATATCAAAAGAATACTCTGCATGCCATATCACCCCATGATAAACGGTCAAGCAAAATCTCCAACAAGTTAATGTTGAACATTATGAAAAAGAAGCTCAAGAACACCAAGGGATTGTGGTTGGAATGCTGTCGGAAGTGCTATGGGCATACCGCACAACATAGAAAACATGCATAGGAGAAACACCATATTTTCTAGTCTATGGGATTGATGCATTGATACCAGTCGAGGTTAAAGAACCAAGCCTAAGATATTCACATGAGAGCGGACCGACTAATGACAAAAGCAAGAGGCAAGACCTCAACGAGGTCGAAGAGCAAAGAGACATGGCTTACATAATAATGGTCGGTCAGAAACAACAAGTAGAGTGATATTACAACAACAAATCCAAGGTCAGACCGCTCAAAGTAGGGGATTACGTACTCAAAGCTAATACACAAGCGAGCAAGAACCCACGAGAAGGAAAATTAGGGACTAAGTGGGATGGCCCATACAAGACAATGGTCGCAGCACGCAAAGGGTCATTCCAACTAGAAACAATAAATGGGAAGTTCTTACCAAACAACTGGAACTCGCCCAAGTCAAGTACTTCAATTTCTAGGTAGAGATGTTCTTCGGGCTGTACCATTTTTTCCTCACTTGAGTTTTGTCCCAATTGGGTTTTCTCGGGGGGGTTAACGAGGTGACAAGGAGGACATCTCGAAGTTTAAAAGTTTGAGCAAGGTAGAATACAAGCTAGCAAGTTCATTGCTCGACCCCTCGAATACTTCTCCAGACCAAACAATTAAGTGACTAGACAAACTATGGCCAGAATACCAGCCCGAAAACATGTAAACTTTGATATATAAATGAAAGCAAAACATATAAACACATGATGTACGCTTGTATCCACTAAGTTTTAACTTTGCGCTGACCAATGCACCACATCCGACCTCATTCAAATAAAAAGAGTCAACATTCGACCTCGCTTGAGTTGACTCACATTCAACTTTGCTCGAATCAACTCACATTCGACCTCGTTCGAATCAACTAAGAGTCAACATTCAACCTCACGTGAATTGACTCACATTTGACCTCACTCAAATTGACTCCCATTCGACCTTGTTCAAATCAACTAAGAGTCAACGTTTGACCTCACTCTAACCGACTCACATTCAACCTCATTTGAATCAACTAAGAGTCAACACGACCCCCCACAAATCAACTTATATTTTACCTCGTTCGAATCAACTAAGAGTCAACATTCTACCTCGCTTGAATCAACTCACATTTGACCCCATTCGAATCAACTAAACGTCAATATTCGACCTCGTTCAAATTGACTCACATTGCACCTTGTTCAAATCAACTAAAAGTCAATATTTTACCTTGCTTGAATCGGCTCACATTCTACCTCGTTAGAATCAACTAAGAATCGACATTCGACCTTGGTCGAATAGCCTAAGTCAGCATTCGACCTCATTCGAATCATTCATATTTGACCCTTATTCAAATTAACTAAACATTCAACCCCGTTCGAATTAGTGCGTTCAACCTCGTTCGAATTAATAAAGAATCATATTCGACCACACTCGAATATAACCCACGCTCAACCTGACTTGAGTACAATTTACAACTTTGTCTTGAGTTTAGTATGACGACATGGGACTTCACCCAAACTCAATCAAAGATACACTCGACCATGTTCGAAATAGCGCATATCAACACAATTCTTTTGAGAAAACCATTCGACAAAAAATAAGAAGGCCCAATAACATACAGCAAAAAGGTTGTGATCATTCCATTCCAAAAAAAAGATATATCTTACACGGGTCCAGGAAGATGCCCCCACACACAAAAACAAAAAGAAGAAAAATGCAAAAACTAAGTGCAAAACACTACTCCATGTTGTCCCTACCTTCACCATCATACCCGTTTGCGCCATCTCCATCATCGCTCCCGCTATCGGGATACTCGTCATCATACCAAGCATCTTATGCAAGCCCATCAAAATCATCTTCACCATCACCAGTCCTTGGCATAGCAGGATCATAACAACAAGCAATCCTAGCGTTACATGACTTAATGCGAGCATCCTTTAAATCAACCTCAGAAACCTTCCCCACCGTGATCAAATTCCTATATATGTCTAGCTGAGCCTCAGCGTGGATCCACGTCTCGTATGAATTCTGAGGAACATCGGGGAAAGCAAAAGTATTAGAGGATGGTGGGCGCGCCAATAGACGTGCCTTCTTGGCCTCAAGAGTAGTAATTTGATCACTAAGGCTCGAAACATCTCTCTTGAGCCCACCAATTCGCTCATCAAGCCGTGCATCCCTCAGCACGGCCATTTCCTCCTCACTTGCCCGTTCAAATCTAAGAATGTGAATGCACTCGTTCAATGCTGCACTTTCACTAAAGTCGTCATCCTGGCCACTTAGGCCTTCTCCAACTCTACCATTTTCTTGATAAACTCGTCACTCGAACCATTAGCTCTGATCAAGCTCTACTTAAGCTCAGCTCACAAATATGCCACTTGAGGTTGAAGGTCGACACACCCAGCCATGACCCCTTTGCTCAGCTCGAGCTCGTCCTCCTTTACTCTAAGCAACCCCTCGAGCTCATTGCATCTTCCGATGACCCTCACAAGTTCATCGTCCTTTTTCTCTAACTCATCTCTAAGGGACTGGAAATACCATTCGCACTAAGTCGGGCAGGCACCGCACGGTACTTGTCACGATACCGGCGATACTTTAAAACCATCTTCTTAAAAACTACCTTCCTTTTCTACTCTCGACGGGCGCTCTCGATCTCCAAAATAAGAGTTTAAGAGAAAAAGAACCAAAAAGAGTCAATAAGAATAAAAAGGAGAAAAGACAACGGAATAAAAACAAGGATACCAACTCACCCGCAGAGCCATTCCAGATATGCTCAACAATAGACCGGCATCCTTAAATGATTGAAGAGTCATGTTCCCGGTACCAGAGAAAATAGGGACCAAAGAGGAAACCACGCTCACTGTGTTGGTCAGCAGGTTGCAATCTAGAGGGGTGACTATTGAATGAGAAGATTCGTCCATTCTCACCTCGATCAAAGTAAAGCCCACATCAAATACTCTCTCATATTCAGGGTCGATGTTGGAACCAGAGTCATCATCATCTACGGAAACAACTTTTTTCTTCTCTTCGATAGAGGAAGGAAGGCCGACTCGCTCTGACATCGACGGTTCGCTCTTCGAAATGACCTCGATTGCCTCTATTCGCCCATCTCCTTCCATGGAAATGTTTGATAAAGAAACAACTACCACATTTGAAGTGGACACAGTCTTCGCATCTAAAATCATGCCGCCCTCAGACACAACTTTGGCCAGCATGGGATCTGCCCCTATGGGCCTTTCGTTCTCGGTTATTTCACCGTCAACCTATATTATCCACCTTATTAATGGACCCTCTTCCTCTCCCCCCTAAAATGACTCATCCACTAGATGGAATGCCGGGGAAATTAGAATCTCTGCTAGTGGTATAGTAGCCTGACGGCTAGATCTATACGAGGTTGGGATTTGAAAAGGAACAGTAGTTTGAACATGACTGACAAAAGGCGGAAGTAGGAGCCCTCGCCCTCCTCTGAGCCCTCTGACCTATCAACAAACGAAGACTTAGAAAAAGAAAGGGGAAAAGAGAAAAAACAATATGAAGGTCGAAACAAGATGACGCATTGGTCGAAGAAGGCTTACGATCGAACTTCTTGTTGAACTGCGACCACTCATGAATCTCCACCATGTGAGGTAAAGTTTGGATCACCCAGTCACGAATATCGCTGAGAAATGAAGGAGGAGACTTCTCAGCTGCATAAACAAAAAAAGAAGAGGGTAAGCTCGGTTGAATCACCAAAGAGAAACAAAAAATAGTCGGTTCAAAAAAACACGTGCGAGCATAGTTCCACTCCTCGAGAAATCCGTTAGGGGTTCGACACCACATTCTTTATCTTGAAATAGAATAAGTTAACCTAAAAATGATGATTTGTTTTAGTGTCCATCTTCACTACTAGTTCTTTGGTTCCTCGGTGGTGAAGATTTAGCATTGTACCCCTGTGAAAACTTGGGGCGAGGGGATGAAGCATATGACGGAGAGAGATCCTGGCGTTTTCTAGCATTGCGTACTTGATAAGTATAAGGAAAATCTTATAGATGTATGGGGAGAGTTGGGCCGGACAGATGCCATAATAGCGGTAGAAGTCCTCCACCAAGGAAGGAAGAGGAAGTGTACATCCGACGATGAACGAATACGTGTAGAATGCGCCGTATCCAAGGAGATAAACTTGTACCACATTGTCACCAGCTAGGATAAGGTCGATATGGTTTGGAATTTTCCACTTGGCCTTAAATTCAACAAGGTCCACCGCGTCCATCTCAAAGATAGCAGGTTCGGGATCGTCCTCTGGCCCCTTCGAGAAAGTTTGACCTGGCTCTTTCTGCCCGTGGAATTATTTCATCCACAGTAGGAAAACTCTCATTTTATGTACCAATGGCTTCTCCTTCATCATGAGAAGGAACGCCCACCATCAATGGAATCGAATCTGAAGCTCCCTCAAAGTTAGAAAGTACTCTAGCCATTTTTGTTATGCAAATAGGAAGAAGTTGCAAATACGAAATAGGAGACAATGGTAGAAAGCACTAAAATGGAGAGAAATAAAGATGCAAGAACCCTAAGGTAAATAAGAGAAGGCTTGAAAATTCAAATGCTAGGAAGTGCAACAACCCAAATGGAGGACCACTTATCCCTATTTATAAGAACACTAGCACCATCATCGAGAAAGCCAAGCGCCGCCACAATGATTTCAAAATACAAGGGGTGCAGAAAATGATGTAATGCATCGAGAATATTCACCATAATGATGCATGATGAAGGGACGTCATTTCAAACCGGCGTATCGGTCAGACGTGGCTTTCTAAGTGACACATCGTCACCCTATCATAAGAACGTTGCTACTCAACCGCCATATCCATATTTCTAAAGTTGCGAATTTTGGAGTCCTCCCATAGAGCTCGTCCAAAAGAATTCTCGGCAAGCTGAGGTACTAACTATATTGTTCGAAATCTGACCAAGGGAATTTTGCTTAAAGCTAGATTACTAGGAGACGATTACACCGAGGTTGTACTCAAAATAGAAGTAACCCCTTGGCAAGCCAAGTAACCTGGGTCAAGGTCAGAGACACAGGTCGGCCATATTCCATTAAATATTCCTTGCACTTGAACCTAATGTTAGGTAAGGGATATGTCTCATATAAAGGATAAGGCAAAAACAAGAAAGGGGCATGTAATATTTTATATGATAATATCTCTCATGAAAAGATAACTCTCAAGAATAATTACAAATATTGTCTTTCCACAAAGATTTGATTGGTTGTTCATCTCACACTTTCTCGCATCAGATCTGAGAAAGCTCCCTATATTCCCATGTTTGTTTGTCTTACATCATTGTCAGAGAGAAGAATCATCCACCTCATTCAATATTTGGATGAACCACTCCCCAAATTTACATTTATTGTCATTAATATATTTATTACTTATCATTATTCCACCACATACATATAACAGTACCATTTAATACTCATCGCATTAAATTGGTTTAAGTATGATTCTACCTTATTTGTATAAATCGATTTTAGATCTAAAATTTATTATGCTTAACTAGGATTTACCAATTATCTTCAAAAAGCCTTGATACTTTTTGGTTAAACAACACTACGCAGAAACAAGCTACATTGGTTTTTGAGTTTAACAAACATGCATTTATATTTTAAATTGTTCAGAATAAAGTTTACGTTTCTAAAACATTTTGTTTTAAATATTCCGTAATAAAAATAACACTTTATATTTTCCAAAAGAAGTACGTATTCAAATTATATATCTGCTCCATAGGATAAGAACAAGAGTCCGGAACTAAAATATTATTATTTTGGACTCAAAATACACAAATAGGTGTAAAAAAGTTACCATACTATGTATAACGCCAAAATATATGGTGCTATATATTAATGGTAACTGCACTATTAATGTATATCATCAGTTTTTTGGCGTTATACTGACACACTGATATAGCGCCAGAAAACCTGGCGTTATACCCTTTTTTTCCTGGCCCCTGAAATAATAGTAGAGTACAATAATTCAAAAATGTATAGTGCAAACTTATTTGGCGCTATATATGTGGAAAAAAAATCTTCCCAGCTATCCATTTTCTATATAAAAAGGTAAGAATCGCATAGAAATGCATTCAAAAAAAAAATTTTAACTCTTGTCGAAACGTCTATTGATGTTAAATTCTCCAGCATTTTTTCATTATGTCTGAAGAGCGTAGGATAAGAGTTTCATTATATTGGAGTGGTGAGGCTGTGATGGACAATAACTCTGTGGGATATAGTTTACCTACTAAGTGTCATGTTAAATTGCCACTGACAATGGAGTACGATACATTGATATCGTTGTTATGCAAAAAAATGAGTGTGAGGAAATATTCAATGATACTTAAAGTAACCGGAAGATATCCGTATTTCGTCACTCCGCAAGGGGTTGCTTTTTACTCGGAGTTTAACATCGACGATGATGAAACATTGAGTGATTTATTGAGGACTCCGGATGAATGTCGGGATTTTATTGTAATCACAATGTTGGAGATGTACGTGAAGGTCGAAGACGTTCGAAAAATGAGGTTGTGCGTAGTAGAGATAACCCCCAATCATCGGGTGGTTATTCTGGAACAATTTTTGCCGGACAAGTTCCGGATTAAAGAGTTATCTTTGATTTAAACTTATCACCGCCAGTGGATGAGCAGCAAGAAAATAAGTTATACCATGCTTTCCATAACTCACAAGACGAGTGGTAAATTTTAATTTTTCTTTATGTTAATTATGTATATTTTTATTGTACTGAATTTGTATTAACGCTCACATATTTAATAGGGGGTACCGACCGGATATGAATTTTATAACTAGCCCATACAGTTGTCATCACCTAATTGACAACGTCTATCATGAAATTTGGTTACATTACGACTTGTAAATGAAGTGATTTACGCAAAATATGGAAATTGTTTATTAATTTAGTAGCTTATATTTTGTTGGTTGTGTAGTGAAAACGAGTAAGTTCAACTCACTCAATTACTGGAAAATGATGTATTACATCGGGACCTGGCAGGTGCACAGAGTGAGGAAGAGAACAGTGATTACGATAACAATGCGGAGGAATCCGGGGATGAGACACCCTTTGCTCGTGAGGATGGTGATGCAGAGGATGAGGAGGAAGGACCTGATTTGAAGAGAGACCCTCTTATACGAAGAGTGTATGAGTCCGAAGTGTCGTTTCATTCAAGAGAGATTCCTTACATTGATAACTTGCCAACCGTGTCGGATGTGGAAGCTCTCACAAGGGATTTTAATGAAATCCGGACAACAATGTGGGATGAGTCTAGCCCAACGGTGCTTACAAATGGGATGTTTTTTCCTGATAAAGCACGCCTAAGTAGGGCTTGTAAAATGCTCAACGTAAAAGAGTGTCATGAGATGCAAGTATGGGAGTCAAGTCTGATGGTATACAAGGTTGTTTATCGCAGGTGGTTTTGGCCATGTAATTGGATGTTGCATGCGACCAAGAAGAAGACAGGTATGTGGAAAGTGGGTAAATACATTCCTATCCACACATGCAAAATGGACACATTCAACATGAATCACTTCAACTTGGATATTGACTTGATTTCTCTTATTCTTATTCCATACATCGAACAGTCCATAAGGTATATAATCAAAGAGTGCATCATCAGTCCAGCAGGAACATGGCCACACCACTACTAAAAGAAAGGCATTTCTCGAGCGCAAACGAGCGTTTGAAATACTGTATGGCAACTGGGATAAGTCATTTGCCGCTTTGCCTAGGTACATAGCTGCACTACAGCATTTTAACCCCGGGATGATTGTTGAGTGGAAGCTTGAGCGAAGCGCAGGTAAACTAGAATATATATTCAATTACGTGTTCTGGGCGTTTAAACCAGCAATTGATGGTTTTTCGCATTTTCGCCCTGTAATATCCATAGACGGCACTCATGTCTATGAAAAGTACGATATCAAGTTGTTAATAGCTGGCAGTAGATGCTAATGGATAGATATTTCCTCTAGCTTTTTCTATTTGTGCCAATGAAATACAAGAGATGTAGACATTATTTTTGAACCATATGACGTTGTGAAACAACATTCCGGTATCTGTCTAATGTCTGATCGGCACGAAGGTATCTTAAGTTCTGTGGAGAACTTGCCTGCATGGCAAGAACCTTATGCCTATAATCTTTACTGTGTTAGGCATCTGAAAGCCAATTTCCATAAGGCATATCCCAATAAGGATCTGCATGATTTGATGTGGATGGCAACAACAGACTACCAAAAACATAAATTCCGGAAGCACATGGAATATATTAGGCAAGAAGACGAGGTATCCATCATTGGTTAATACGACATGACCCTAAAAAGTGGACTTTGCATGCGGATGGTGGCAGACGATGGGGAACTCTGACTAAAAATATGTCAGAGTCTTTCAATGGGTTATTGAAGTCGGCAAGAGGATTGCCTGTCACAGCCATGGTGCGGATGTCGTTCAACCAGATGATGCAGAGGTTTGTTGAAAGGTATGCGGCTGCAACGTCATTGATGGAAAGAGGTGTTGAATTTATGCCCATGCCGATGACGAGATTTGAGAAATACAGACGACGAGCACATTGGCATTCATTTTTGCAGTATGATAATGAAAGAAATGTTTTTGAAGTTCGTACCGCTATCCATCAAAATCGGGGTAATAATGTGCATACTGTAAATGAATCTGCAAGGTTATGCTCTTATGGAAAATGGTCCATCTACCACATGCCTTGCTCACATTCCATCAAGTTCTTTCAAAAAGTTGGTTTATGTGCAACCAACTATGTTGATCGACAATTTAGTGTTTCGAATTACCTAAACACATATAGTGGTCAGATGCAGCCACTAGGTGTTGAGTATTATTTGCCTCCTAAATTAAAATGGTGTGTAACAAGTCCTATTTGTGTAAAATATAGGTGCAGAAGAGAACGCGTATACGGAACCAAATAGATGTTAGTGATACACTTTATGCGCGAAAATGTGGTATATGCTTGCAAACAGGATACAACCGTTAAAAATGTCCTTTGGGTGACAACAGTAATCAAGCTCGGGGTGGATTTTCTTCTAGTGTACATAACTACCCATGAGTTGATGTTGTAATAATTAGTTATTATGTGTATGTTGGCTGATTTATGAAACAAAATTATGCTTGTAATAAAATAATTTTTTTCCAAGTCCAGCACATTACCACTCTTCTATGTATCAGAAAAATGAAGATGCTTTGACATTAACATAATTCAACTTTCACAATATTTGGTTTGGTTCTAGATAATGGAAGAAACATTGGTCCACTTATTTCACCTTTTTTTCTTTTTCTTTATTTTTCCTCTAGGAATATTTAATTGTAACACGAATTTCCATTTAGTATTTGTATTGTCTTGTCGAACTGAAAAAGCTGAGCAGCTGACATAAAGTAGTCTTGTCAACATCATGCTATTTAACACGCAAAATATAGCGCAATTATACCTGGCGTTATGTGTGTGTGTTGTTTTGTCTAACTGAAAAAGCTGAGCAGCTGACATAAAGTAGTCTTGTAAATATCATGATATTTAACACGCAAAATATAGTGCCATTATACCTGGCGTTATGTGTGTGTTCTCTCGCCTAAAAATAACGGGCTCATTGTAGTCATTTCGTGTGCTAAAATTTTACTAAACACAAATATTTCATTAAAAAAAAGATATTGTTTATTAAAAAAAAATATTTCACAAATGGCTCAACCTCGTCCACCAATGTGCTACTGTGGAAAAGAATGCGTGATGAAAAGTTGTTGGGAAGGTCGTGATGTTGGACGCTGCTACTTGCATTGTATGAACCAGTTGTACAAGGTTCCCGGCGTACCTCTAATGAGTTTGATGAATGGGTTGATGAACCATGTTAGGTCTAGTATAAGGCTACATAATAATATAAAATGGTGGTGCTGCGCAGGATGACATGTATCGGCGGTGCTGTCAGGTCCAGTAGAAGGCTACATAATAATATAAATCATAGTTTAGAAAAAGACATAATAATTCATTACAATTTAAATTATCTTACCATAATCCTGTCTGGATCCTGAATGTAGTCTTGTGTCGCAGCATTACATGAAGCCTGAAAAAGAAAATTAATATAGTGTAACAAAATAAATAAGTTATAGTTAAACAAATTCAAATTCAATACTAATTAAATAATACGTGCGCATGTGAAGAGCTCACATAACTCAGTCGGCGCCCACTAAATAAATTTCGGGTCTGTGGACCCTCATTAGTGGTAGACGGGCCAGGGAAATATCTACCCCAATCCGCTCCTTGAAAATCCGAGCCCGTGATCAATAATTGACCCGATGGGGTCATCTATGAAGGCACTGGAGTGTCCAAAAGTCCAAGGCTGTAAGACGGCATTTTAGTCTCATGCATACTACCGGCTATATCAATAGCAACATCATCATCAGGAGCATCATCGCCCCCCTGCTGAACTCCACCTCTTCGGGCAACACGAGGTCGTTAGGCACCAGCAGCTCATCGGGCACCAGCAGATCATCGGGCACCATCACCTCGTGGGATACCACGACCTCGCTAGTACCTGGCTGGGTGTCATGATCCTAGTTCACCGATCGTGAACATGTCATGATGGCACCTAGTCCCCAAGACCAGGTAAGCCAAATATTACGGAAAATATAATATTTGTAGAAAAATAGAGGAAAACCAAATTAAATAACTAAAAGTAACTGTACTGGACGCCACTCGGCATGTACAACTCAATAACACAAGTCTATTAAAATTTCCAAAGACTCGAAAACTCACGGGCATCACAGACTATAGAAATGTTCAGTACAGCTCCAAAACTCCAGAATATTCTAACAACCGAAAGAGAGAAAACTAGATACTAAAGATAGAGTAAGAGGGAGACTCATCGGTCTGCGGACGCAGTAGAACTACCTCGAAGTCTCCGTGGTCCTTCTGCCTCACTGATAGTGCGCCTGAGTAGAGGTACGAAGATGATCTGCACATGAAAACGATGTGCATGAAGGGCATGAGTACACCACAGCGGTACTCAGTAAGTGTCAAGCCTAACCTCGGTTGGGTAGTGACGAGGAAAGTTCAGGGCCCTACTGAGGCAAAAATATAATAATAAAAATAATTAACGGTGTGGAAATATGACAAAAATAATAAACGCAGCAATGTAGTAAGGCAAAACAACGGAGCAATAATAACTACAAGGATGGAGCAAAAACACAGAGTAAGCACAGTTCAATATCAAGATACCATAGAGGGTCTCCCAGGATACCATCATGTAGCCCTTTCCTCAACTGTCCAGTGGATCTCCTGGGATACCAGCTCGTAGTCCAACTCTCGTACCAATACTAAAGGATCTCCTGAGATACCGTCTCGTTGTCCAATCGTCAATGTGTAGGAGGATCTACCGGGATAACGTCATGTAGTCCCAAAATAAAAGTGCTGGGGATCTCTTACGAATCGAAGTTGTAGTCCCAAAGTAAAAAAACAAGGGGGAGATCCACCGGAATCTCACATCCGTAGTCCCAATGTAAATGTGCAACCATAGCCAGACACAAACCAAGGAACAAAGAACGAAAGACAGAGCAATAGATAGAACTATCCTAGCATGCTTCACGTAGTACAGTCAAAACAACTTAAGCAATTAGGCAGTTAAGTCAGCCAAACTTGCTTTCCTAATCTAGCACAAGTATGATTTTCAGGTAGGATAAAGCAAGTAAGAAAGAAAGATAAATAACAATAACTTAAGTGAAATCGGATTTTCATAGATCGGCTCAAGTACGCGCTCGTCACCTCACATACAAGGCACTCAAATATCAAGAAACAAATACTAAGGAGAAAGGTCCCCCGCACAAGGTTAGACAAGCCACTTACCTCGAACCGGCTCAATATCACTAGAAACTGCACCTTTGCCACGAGTATCTGACTCCAGATGGCCAAAATCTAGTAAATTCAATTACACATCGTAAATGAAATTGCAACAAACTGATTTCGCTATTTAATTTAAAGCTAGGGCGCAAAAATAAGTAAAATGACCAAAAAGACCCTCCAGCCAATGTCTCGGAATCAATAATTTTCACGTTTCTAGAACCCTCATACTCTCACGAGTCTAACCATACAAAATCTCCCAAATCGTAGGTCAAATGTCCCCTCAAACCTCATAGTATAAGAAGTTTTACCCACTTTTCATTCAAAAATACAAAATTAAAGGGTGAATTCGGGATCAGATTAATGGGTTTTAGTCATAGGAGAGTAGAGAATCGTTACCCAGTGATTGCCCTTGAAAAACCCTTAAAATTACTCCCAAATCCGACCTCCAAATCTTGAGTTTAGATAAAAATTGCAAAACCTCATTTTTGAAATGTTAAGTACTACCCAGGTCTGTTGTTCATCGCGAACACAGAGAATGGCACGCGTTCACGGAGAAGGAAAATTTAAGTGACCAAAAATGCTCTCCGAGATCGTGAAAGAAAGTCTCCGAACATGAAGGTTTGGGTTTCAAAGCTACGCGATCGCGACAAGGCTCACGCGATCGAGTATAAGGAATCAGATA
This sequence comes from Nicotiana noctiflora, assembly GCA_032618575.1. Classification (NCBI taxonomy): domain Eukaryota; kingdom Viridiplantae; phylum Streptophyta; class Magnoliopsida; order Solanales; family Solanaceae; genus Nicotiana; species Nicotiana noctiflora. The sequence continues at coordinate 522,555 of JASVEL010002114.1, forward strand.
AGGTCCTGAAGTTGACCTATGCAAACACGTTGACTGGGACGCGAACGCGGAAGAAGAAGTTGCTGAGCTACACGAACGTGGGATCTGGGACGCGATTGCGATGAAGGGAAAGCTTCAGCTACGCGAACGCGATTGCTTCTTCGCGATCGTGAAGAAGGACTTCTAACCTGCAATTTTCTGCAAAATTTCCAAACCTCAAATTGCTCCGTTGAGCATCTTAAACACACCCGAGGCTCCCAGGACCTCAACCAAACCTACTGAAACATCCCATAACATCATTCAAACTTGTACCAATCCTTAAACAACCTAAAACAACATCGGAAACACAAATCAAGCCAAGATTCAAGCCTAAGAACTTCAAATTCCAACCAAAAAACTTTCAATCGAAAAACCGAACAAAAGCTCGCCCGAATGAACTAAAATTTTGCACGCACATCCCAAATGATATGATGGAGCTACAGCAACTTCCAGAATTCAAATTCAACCGTCGAATCAAAAACTCACCAATGGTCCGGAAACTTTAAAAATTTGAACTTCGGCATTTCAAGCCTAAATCAGCTACGAAGCTCTAAAATACATTCCAAACACGCCCCTAACCCTAAAATCACCTAAAGGAGCAAATGGTACCATCGGATTTCCATTCTGAGGTCATCTTCACACTATTCTGAATAGAGGCCTTTTTTAACTCTTAAGCTCTCCTTTAGGGACTAAGTGTCCCAAAACACTCCAAATCCTAACACTGAATGTCCCAGCAAACCAAAATAGTAGAAATGAACTTAGGGGGAGCAGTTAATGGGGGATCAGGGTGTAAATTTCAAAAATGACTGGCGGGTCGTTACATCCTTCCACACTTATACATTCGTTCGTCCTCGAACGAGCATAAAGAACATACCTGGAGTAGTGAAAAAATGAGGGTACTGGTTGCACATATCCTGCTCAGTCTCCCAAGTTGCCTCCTCGACTGGCTGACCCCGCCATTGCACCTTCACTGAAGCTATGTTCTTTGACCTTAACTTTCTGATCTGCCTGTCCAAAATAGCCAGTAGCTCCTCAACATAGGATAGATCCTTGTCCAACTGCGCTGAACTGAAATCCAACACGTGCGATGGATCACCGTGATATCTCCAGAGCATCGAAACATGAAATACCGGATGAACTCTAGCTAGGCTGGGAGGTAAGACAAGCTCATAAGCAACCTCCCCAACTCGCCTCAAGATCTCGAAAGGGCCAATAAACCTCGGACTCAGCTTCTCTTTCTTCCCAAACCTCATGACGCCCTTCATAGGAGAGACCCGAAGCAGAACCCGCTCACCAACCATATATGCAACATCACGAACCTTCTTGTCTGCATAACTATTCTGTCTGGACTGGACTGCAAGGAATCTATCCTGAATCACCTTAACCTTCTTCATTGCATCATGAACCATCTCTGTGCCCAATAGTCTGGCCTTCTCCGGCTCAAACCAATCCACCAAATATCTACATCTCCTACCATATAAAGCCTCATACGGCGCCATTTGAATGTTGGACTGATAACTGTTGTTATAAGCAAACTACGCTAGTGGGAGGAAATGATCCCATGAACCTCCAAACTCAATCATGCATGCACGGAGCATATCCTCCAAAATCTGAATAGTGTGCTCGGACTGTCCATCCGTCTGGGGTCAAATGCCATGCTCAACTCCACCCGAGTGCCTAACTCCTGTTGCGCGGCTCTACAGAACTACGATGTAAACTAAGTAACTCTGTCAGAGATGATAGAAATAGGAATACCATGCAAATGGACGATCTCCATGATGTAAATCTCTGCAAACCGCTCCGATGAATAAGTGGTACACACAGGTATGAAATGAGCAGACTTAGTCAGTCAATCCACAATGACATAAATAGAATCAAACTTCTTCACGGTCCATGGGAGTCTAGATACAAAGTCCATGGTAATACGCTCCCACTTCCACTCCGGGATCTCTATCTGCTGAAGCAACCCACCCGGACCCTGGTGCTCATACATCACCTGCTGGTAGTTGAGGCATCTAGAAACGTAGTCAACTATATCCTTCTTTATCCGCCTCCACCAATAGTGCTTCCTCAAGTCCTGATACATCTTCACGGCACCCGGATGGATGGAATATCGTGAGCTATGGGCCTCTACTAGAATCAACTCTCGAAGGCCATCGACATTGGGCACATAAATCCGGCCACGCATCCTCAATAACCCATCATTCCGATGGTCACATCTCTGGCATCACCACGCTGAACTCTGTCCTGAAGAACAAGCAAATGAGGGTCATCATATTGTCGCTTCTTGATACGATAAAATAGCGAAGACCGAGAAACCATATAGGCTAGAACCCTACTGGGCTCCGAGAGGTCCAATCTCATGAACTGGCTGGCTAACGACTGAACATCCATAGCCATAGGTCTCTTTGAGGCTGGTAAATATGCCAAACTCCCCAAACTTTCTGCCCGGCGACTCAAGGCATCGGCTACCACATTGGCCCTGTCAGGGTGATAAAGAATAGTAATATCATAATCTTTTAACAATGCTAACCATCTCCTCTGACGCATATTCAGGTTCTTCTTCTTAAGCAAGTGCTACAAACTCCGATGGTTAGTATAGATCTCACAAGGCACCCCATACAAATAATGATGCTAGATCTTGAAGGCGTGAACAATAGCAGCTAACTTGAGGTTGTGGATAGGGTAGTTCTTTTCATGTACCTTCAACTGTCTGGATGCGTAGGCAATCACCCTACCGTCCTGCATCAACACCGTTCCAAGTCCAACCCGTGAGGCATCACAATAAACTGTGTAAGACCCCAAATACGTAGGAAACATCAAGGGGCCGAATTCAAAGTTGTCTTAAGCTTCTGAAAGCTCACCTAACACTCCTATGTCCACTGAAATGGGGCCCCCTTTTGGGTCAATCTAGTCATAGGGGTCGTAATCGATGAAAACCCCTCCACAAAGTAACGGTAATAACCCACCAAGCTAAGGAAACTGCAAATCTCTATAGCTAAGGAGGGCCTGGGTCAACTCTTCACGGCCTCCACCTTCCTCGAATCCACTCGAATGCCCTCACTCGATACCACGTGGCCTAGGAATGCCATAGAACTCATCCAGAACCAACATTTTAAGAACTTTGCATATAATTTCTTCTCTCTCAAAGTTCGAAGAATTGTCCTCAGGTGCTGCTCATGATCTTCCAGACTCCAGGAATATACCAGAATAACATCAATAAAATGATAATGAATGAGTCAAGATATGTCATGAATACACTGTGCATCAAATGCATAAAAGATGTCGGGGGATTAGTTAGCCCAAAAGACATAACAAGGAACTCGTAATGACCATACCGAGTCCTGAAGGCCGTTTTCGGGATATCTGGCTCTCGAATATTCAACTGATGATAACTTGAGTGCAAATCAATCTTGGAAAACACCTGTGCGCCCTAAAGCTGGTCAAATAGATCATCAATACGAGGTAAAGGATAACGGTTCTTCAATGTAACTTTGTTAAACTGGCGATAAGCAATGCACATACGCATAGAACCATCCTTCTTCTTCACAAACAAGACAGGGGCACCCCACGTCGAAACACTGGGCCGAATAAAACCCTTACCCAGCAATTCCTGCAAGTGATCCTTCAACTCCTTCAACTCAGGAGGAAACAAGCGATATGGGAGAATGGATATGGGCTGACTGCCCGGTAATAAATCAATGCCAAAATCAATACCTCTATCGGGTGCCATGCCCGAAAGATCAGCTGGAAACACATCAGGTAAATCCCATACCACTAGGACTGAATCAACAAAAGGGGTATCAACACTGACATCTCTCACATAAGCTAAATACGCGGTGCACCCCTTCTCAACCATGAGTTGAGCTTTAAGGAAAGAGATAACTCTACTGGGAGTATGATCTAATATACTATTCCACCCAATGTGTGGAATACCTCGCATAGCCAGCGTCACGGTCTTAGGGAGACAATCAAGAACAGCATAATGGGGCGACAACGAGTCTATGCCCAGAATAATATCAAAGTCAACCATACCAAGTAATAATAGATCTGCCCTGGTCTCAAAACAACAAATAGTAAGCAGACATGACCGATAAATACGGTCCACAACAAGAGAATCTCCCACAGGAGTAGAAATATAAATGGTGGTACTCAAAGAATCCCGAGGCACACCCAAATGCGAAGCAAAATAAAAAGACACATACGAATAAATAGAGCCTGCATCGAATAGAACCAATGCCTCTCTGTGACAAACTAGAATAATACATGTGATGATGGAATCGGAAGTAACCACCTTAATACGAGCAGGAATACAATAATATCTGGCCCGACCCCTCTCGCGAGGGCGACCACTATCTCCCCGGTCTCCACCCCTGGCTGGTTGGGCAGGTGAGGCAGTAGTTGGAGCTATAATCATAGCCTGAGAACTCTGAGGACCCCGCTGTGGCTGAGCAGTCTGTGAAGATGTACCTCTACCAAGTCTAGGATAGTCCCTAACTATATGACATGTATTGCCACACTCGAAACAAGCCCTGGGAAGACGTGGTGGTTATGACTGGTTGGGGCTAGGCATGCTGGACTGACCTTTGGAAGTACCCCGTACAGGAGGCACGCTAGAAACTGGAGGCACAAAATAAGGCTCCTAAGGTGCAGGCGGAGCTAGAGTACTACCAGCTGCTGGCAAAGCTGAATGTACAGGGCAACCAGAATAACCCCTACCATAACGGCCTGTTGATAGGGTACGGGCACCAGAATAGTGACCCGACTCTCGAGACCTCTAGGCCACCCTCTCACCTCACTCCCTAGAAAGCATACCTTCAATCCTCCTAACAATGCTCACTACCTGCTGGTAAAGAATATCCATCTCTAACTCTCAAGTCATGATGGACTGGATGGGCGAAATAAGACCCTCGATAAACCTCCGAACTTTCTCCTAAACTCTGGCAACCAAAGCCAGTGCATGTCTTGATAACCTGGTATAACGGATGGCAAACTCTAAAACTGTCATAGCACTCTAGTGCAAGTGCTCAAACTCTACACGCTATGAATCCCTGAGGCTCTGGGGTATAAACTCTCTCATAAACATTTGTGAGAACTGAGTCCAACTCAGTGGGGCAGACTTGACTAGACTGTCCAACTCATAAGTATGCCACCAATCATAGGTGGCTTCCCGAAGTTGAAATGCGGTAAAAGAGATCCCGCTAGACTCCACTATGCCCATGGTATGAAGGATATGATGACTCCTTTCCAAAAATACCAAGGCGTCATCTAATGCTAGGCCACTGAACACTGGGGATCATATTTTTTAAACCTCTCTAGTCTACATTGCTCGTCCTCGAAAACAGCTGACCCATCCCCGGGTTGTGTTGGTACTGCATGCGGTACAGGAATAACCTATAGGACCTCCTCCATCTACACTCTCTTCACTAGAGTGCGGGCTATGGGACTCTTGGCCCTTCCCCCGTCCTGGGATGTGGTTGTAACGAGGGGAAGCAACCCTGCCTGAGCCAAGGTAGTATACATGATCATGAACTGAGCAGAGTCTCTTGGAGCACTAGAGTAGTAGTAGCTGTGGTAGGTGTGCCAGGTGCCTGCGCTCTGGACAAATCTACTGGCAGTACCTCGGCGGTATCTCACACGGGTGCTATGGCTGCACCACGTGCGCATCCACAACCTCTACCCCGGCCCTGGCCTTTGACAATGCCAACAGGGGGCATGGTTCCATGGTCCTCTCATGTAGCACGTGTCCTCGCCATCTGTGAGAGAATAGAAGATAAAAGTTTAGAATTGATGTCAAAACATCGCACGACAAAGAATTCAAAGAAATGGAGATTGTTCCTAAACAGTTACATAACCTCTTATAGATAAATACAGACGTCCCTGTACCGATCAACGAGACTCTAATAAACCAGCCTGTGTTCCGTGACCCTTATGAACTTAGAGCTCTGATACCAACTTGTCACAACCCTATTTCACCGATCGTGAACATGTCGTGATGGTACCTAGTCTCCACGACCAAGTAAGCCAAATATTGTGGAAAAATATAATATTCGCGGAAAAACATAGGAAAACTAAATTAAATAAATAAAAGTAACTGTATTGGATGCCACTCGGCATGTACAACTCAATAACACAAGTCTACTAAAATTCCCAAAGACCCGGAAACTTACGGGCAATACAGGCTATAGAAATGTACAGTACGGCTCCAAAACTCCAGAATATTCTAACAACCAAAAGAGAGAAAACTAGATACTAAAGATAGAGTAAGAGGGAGACTCGTCGGTCTGCGGACGCAGCAGAACTACCTCGAAGTCTCCATGGTCATCCTGCATCACTGATAGTGCGCCAAAGTAGAGGTACCTAGATGATCTGCACATGCAAAACATCCATAAGAAGAGCATGAGTACACCATAGCGGTACTCAGTAAGTGCCAAGCCTAACTTCAGTCGGGTAGTGACGAGGAAAGGTCAGGGCCCTACTGAGGCAAAAATATAACAATAAAAATAGTTAACAGTGCGGAAATCCAGAAAAACAATAAACGCAACAATGTAATAAGGCAAAACAACGAAGCAATAATAACTACAAGGAGTAAGCAGAAACACAGAGTAAACACAGTTCAATATCAAGATACCGATGAGGGTCTCCCAGGATACCGTCCTGTAGCCCTTTCCTCAACTGCTAGTGGATCTCCCTGGATACCGTCCCGCAGTCCAACTCTCGTACCAATACCAAAGGATCTACCAAGTTACCATCCCGTAATCCAATAATTAATATGCAGGGGGATCTCCCGGGATACCGTCATGTATTCCCAAAATAAAAGTGCACAGGGATCTACCGGGAATCGAACTCGTAGTCCCAAAGTAAACAAACAAGGGAGGAGCTACCGGAATCCCACATCCATAGTCCCAATGTAAATGCACAACCACAGCCAGAAATAAACTAAGGAATAACGTACGAAAGACAGAGTAACAGATAAAACTAGCCTAGCATGCTTCACGTAGTACGGTCAAAACAACTTAAGCAATTAGGCAGTTAAGTCAGCTAAACATGCTTTCCTAATCTTGCACAAGTATGATTTTCAGGTAGGATAAAGCAAGTAAGAAAGAAAGCTAAATATCAACAACTTAAGTGAAATTGGATTTTCATCAATCGGCTCAAGTATGTGCTCATCACCTCACACACAAGGCACTCACATATCAAGAAACAAATCCTAAGGGGAAAGGTCCCCCGCACAAGGTTAGCCAAGCCATGTACCTCGAACCGGCTCAATATCACTAGAAACTACGTCTTTGCCATTAGTATCCGACTTCAAATGGCCAAAATCTATTCAATTCAATTACACATCGTAAATAAAATTGAAACCAACTGATTCCACTATTAACTTTAAATCTAGGGCACGAAAATAGGTAAAATAACCAAAAAGGCCCTCCAGCCAACGTCTCAGAATCGAATAATTTTCACATTTTCAGAACCCTCGTACTTTTACGAGTCTAACCATAAAAAATCTCCCAAATTGGAGGTCAAATGCCCCCTCAAAACCCCATAGTTAGGTCTAAGAAGTTTTACCCACTTTTTTAGTCATAACATAATAGAGAATCGTTGCCCAGTGATTGTCCTTGAAAAACCCTTGAAATTGCTCCCAAATCCGAGCTCCAAACCTTGAGTTTTGATAAAAATGGAAAAACCTCATTTTTGAAATGTTAAGTACTGCTCAGGTCTGTTGTTCATCGTGAACGCGGAGAATGGCACGCGTTCGCGGAGAAGAAAAATTTAAGTGACCAAAACTGCTCTCCGCGATCGCGAAGGAAAGGCTGCAAATACGAAGGCTTGGGTTTCAAAGATACGCGATCATAACAAGGCTCACGTGATCGCGTATAAGGAATCAGATAAGGTCCTGAAGTTGACCTATGCGAATACGTTGATTGGGACGCGAACACACAAGAAGGAGTTGCTGAACTACACGAACGCGGGATCTGGGACGCGATCACGATGAAGAGAGAGCCTTAGCTACGCGAACGTGACTACTTCTACGCGATCGCAAAGAAAGACTTCTTGCCTGCAATTTTTTGCAACATTGACGAACCTCACATTGCTCCGTTGAGCATCCGAAACACACCCCAGGCCCCGGGACCTCAACCAAACCTACAGACACATCCCATAACATTATTAAAACTTGTAAAAATCCTTAAACCACCTAATACAATGCTGGAAACACGAATTAAACCAAGATTCAAGCCTAAGAACTTTAAATTCCAACCAAACACACTTTCGATCAAAAAACCTAACCAAACCTCCCCCGAATGACCTGAAATTTTGCACGAACATCCCAAATGACATGATGGAGCTATAGAAACTTCCGGAATTCAAATCCAGCCCTCAAATCTAAAACTAACCATCAGACCAGAAAATTCAAGCATTCGAACTTTGACATTTCAAGCCTAAATGAGCTACGAACCTCAAAAATACATTCCGAACACGCTCCCAACCCTGAAATCACCTAACGGAGCTAAGGTAACCATTGGATTTCTATTTCGAGGTCATCTTCACTTTGTTTTGAATACGGATCATTTACAACTCTTAAGCTCTTATGTAGGGACTAAGTGGCCCGAAACACTCCGAATCCTAACACCAAACGTCCCGGCAAACCAAAATAGCATAAATGAACTTAGGGGAAGTTGTTAATGGGGAATCAGGGTGTAAATACCAAAAATTACCGGCCAGGTCGTTACACTGGGTCAATATAATCAGCCTCGTGTGATAAATATTGATCTAATCGGGCTCGTTGTAGTGTTTGGGCTGCCACATCTATGAATCGACGACTATAGTCCTGTATGACCACAGGATCGTGGACATAACTCTACATCTGCTGCCCCATATGATAGACGGTATGCAATCCAATCGCATGTACAAAAGTAAAGAATGTAAACTACATATTTGGCATGAAATTACAGGTATATAATTAATTATAACAGAAAATATACCAGAGCCTCATGTCTCCCAGCATATGAGACGTACCGACCTTCTACCTGATGAACTGGGTTCCCGATAAAAAGTCGGGAAATAATGCGGTACCATTCTATATAACCTTCAATAGGAAAGTGCTGCGGATGTGGGGTCAAGTCACCTCGACTGTCCCAAATAGCCAGCTGAGCGTTAAGCCAGTCAATAAATGTGTCGTCCACCCTGGACCGATTATCCCTCTCATAATGTAAAATATGCCATGCAGGCAGAGTCGGTATAGGCTACGGAAGGCCAAACTGACAAAAAACCCGCCCTGAGGCATGATGCTCCACAATATCGAGGCATGTGAGAGGGACAGAAGCCCTCCAAGTATGTCGGCCGAACGTACAATATGCTGCCAGGGTACCTATAACCTCCTCGTTGTACGGCGTCTTGATGAACTATCAAATAACAATACAAATTGTTAGTATGCGCAACACTACATTAAACAAACAGGTACGTTTAGTTAGATATTCACTTGTGCGTCCTCTAGCAAATCCAACACATTCCTGATGCGGGGGAGATTAAGCATCATACTCTCGTGCAAATCTACGACGCATAACCCACCTACAAGCTAGAGGGAGATCCAGAATGTCTACATTAGCCGGTAGCTGTGGTAGAGGTGGGCGAGCTGCAGAAATCGCTTCCAGACCCAAACAAAACATAGAAAGTTGATATATAGTGTCAGATAAACTATTACTAGGACATACAGACATATTCGTTAAATATGTTATCACCTGTAGAAGCGGCAGGAAGCCAGAAACATCTTTATTTGTGCCCATGGAAGCCTGGGACATCTACCTGTACAAAAATGAGAGGACAACACCACCCTAGTTGTAGCTGGGAGTATCTTTGTCACGACCCGGATTTTCCGCCATCGGAATCGTGATGGTGCTTACCGGTGGTAGCTGGTTCACGTCCAAACAACGGTCGTAGTCAATATAATCTGGTCAATTAAGTCCAGAGTCGATCCCACAGGGAATTAACCTATCAACTGCAACTTCCAAAACCCAATAACACTTCTGAAGCAGCTTCCCAAAACTTTTGAATATATTTTTGTGGATGTTTTCTAATAACTAACTTTTGCAAGAATTTAAAGACTTGAAAGAAAGAATTGAATGTTGTAAAGAATGCAGAGAAAGACTAAGGTATTGATTTCCCCTATTGATGGAATCCCTTCTGTTTATGCTCATACGAATTATCAATAATATTCTATCAATCATGAACACTATTTTTACCGTAATTCTTTTCCGAGCAACTATAATAATTTACTAGTGTACTCTCCCAAGCTACCCTAGCTAGCTTTAATTTGAATAGTTCATTTTAGATTGCACCCAAGGTTTCGTTATTCCTATCCCCGCCTTTACGCCTACAATTATAGATTCCTCCAATAATCTAGGTATGGTGTTGTTCAAAAATTTACCTAAATATGCACTCTTTTCCAAGTTATGCATACTAAATAGGCACAGCTAATTGGGGATCCTACCAATAAACTACAACAAGAAAGAAGTTGAACAAATAAAAATCTAGCTAACAATTTGTAATCATATAACCCAGAAGTTCATCACTCAATAGGTTCCATCAAAAACTTAAATAAAGAATTAGCTTCTCATAATTAAAGAAATAAGATAGATAATTGAATTCATAATCAAAGATTCAATATAAAAGAAAGAAAGAAGTTGAGAGAGTTCGCTCTTACTAGTTTTCTTGCAAAAGTAATGAATAATACAATTCTTACCTCTCTTGGGCGAATCCTATAATTATGTAGAGGGTTTAGGTTACAAAAATTGCATCTTGACAAGTTTAACAATTAAAATTTTGGCCTCGCCTGCGGTCCGTCCGCGTTCGCGGATGGACTACGAAAAAATCACGTCTCTGAATCTTCCGAGATTCCGCGAGCCCTTTCAACCGCGGTCCGACCGCATTCGCGATTTTTCACCTTGTTTCGTTTGGAATTTGAAAAAACGCAAAACATGAAAGTTGTATCCATTTGAGTTAGATTTTAAACCATATATTATAGAGCCAAAACGGAGTTCTGAGCAAAACGTTATGTCCAATTTACTAGACAGTGTGCAATATGCCTCATCGAGTCTTTGTTTGTACTAAACTATCAAATTTGAGCCCCGAACACGATCCCGACTTAATACCTTGAGCTTTTACTCAGACTTCAAAGCTCCAAATCACTTAAATACATTCCATAACATATATATATAGCTCGGAATCACACCTTTCCGGCTATTTTCAGCATAATTTCTTCACTTGTACCACATTTGGCCTTTTTCACCATCATTTGACTCCAAAACTTGCTCTTTTAGTCTTCATTAGCTCATGTGTACCTATAACACACTAAAAAGACTAATAAGAGCATTTTGTCATCATAAACAACAATAAAGTGTGATTATTTAGGGCATAAATATAGTCAAATTCACCTATTATCAGTAGCTAGGCAAGCCAATTTACTCACCATTTTCATAAACAAACCATCATGTTGTCAATTTAATAGCGTGAATAATAATAACAACAATAGCTATGGAAGTCTAATTTTATAAGTCTGAAATAATATGAACTGCTCAACAATATCCTCTACCCAAGATTTGGTGTCACATACTCACGAACCACTAAGAATAAGCTACATATAATGGTCTGAGAGAAATATAACAGTTATCCGTCTCGAACACAACGAGACTACAATATAAATGAAAAGCATAAGAAGAGATGCCGGGCCTGCAGACGCCTGCAAGCTACCTCAGTCTCGTGGTAAATAAGATCCTGCTATCGAACTACTATTGTTGCTGCTCAAAACCTGGACATGTGCAAAAATGCACAGAGGTGTAGTATCAGCACAACCGAGCCCATATGCTGGTAAGTGTCTGGCCTATCCCGGCGAAGTAGTGACAAGGCTAGGACAAGACACTCACATAAACCTGTACAGTTCTATATAAATGTGTACCACAAAAACAACAGGAATACTATACTAAACATATAAAAGAGGAGGTAACATGCTATGGGGAGCACAATTGAATATATAGAATTCATCTGTGAAATAGAAACAGAGCACAACAATAATTATCACAAAATAATAAATTCAATAGTTGCACGGCATCACCCTTCGTGCTTTTACTCTCATTTTCACCCAAATAATCATATAAAAATGCACGGCATTACCCTTCGTGCTTTTCCTCACATAACTCTCATTTCATGACACGGAATGACCTTTCATGAAAATATAATCGATTCAGAGCACGGAATGTACTTTCGTGTGTAAATAGTCACAACATAGCACAGAATGACCCTTCGTGTAATTAAAATCAGAAATAGCACGGAATGACCCTTCGTGCAATATCACTCTTCCTCACCCAAACAGCAATCACAAACAAAAGGGCAAGAAGAATAAATAAATAACAAGTACTTTCCCAATAAGGGAGTAACAACAATAACAATAAGGTCTCGGCAAGGGAACAATAACAATAACTTTTACAACCCGATAAGGGTTCAGTAATTTAACCATCTCGGAAAGGATTAATCATAATTCCTTTCAATACTTTCAACTTTACTTTAATAATATTTATCATTCGAGCCAACGCTCCAAAATATCAATATTTCACAATTTATTCTCGAACTATTCACATTTGTAGCAAATCATAATTGAGCTTAGGAGAGTTCCAAATTAGTTCAAAACATGTACAAACAACGACTCACGGTCATTCTAGACTCCGGTGTATAGACACTCGTCACCACGCCTATACACCGCACTCGATCATTTAGCAAATAGCAATTAATTATACTCTAATCCTTTTCCATCAAGCTAGGATAGATCAAATACTTACCTCGAAGGTTTACGGCCAACTCAGTCCTCAAGCAATGTCTTTCCTTTAGAATTTCGCTCCAATTCAATCGTATCTATACATAATTTATTTAATATCATCAATTCTACTCAACAAACCAGCCCAACTGCCTAATTAAAGTTCTTCTAACATGCTATCCAAAAATCGCAAAACCAACCCCGGGCTCGCTTGGTCAAAACACGAGGTTCGAGCTAAAATAAATTCACCCATAACCCCACGAATCCAAAGATATAATTTGTTTTAAGATTCGACCCCAAATTGGGGTTGAATTATCCAAAATTCTCAAAAACCTAACTTTGTTCAAATCCCATAATTTCTACCTTGATTTTATGATTTAGGCTTAGAAACTAGATAATTAATGAAAGAAAAATGAAGGAAATAAGCGGGAAATTACTTACTCAAAGGGTCTTGAAGCTTGGGGGCATTAATGGCTTCCTAGGACTTGAGAGAGAAAAGGGTTTGTGATAAAAGAGTGAAAAATCCGAGTGCATTGGTTCTTTCCCATTTTTAAAAATTTAACTGGGCAAAATTACCCTTCTCGTTCGCATTGAGAAGGACTGCGTTCGCGAAGGGTACACTGGGTAAGGCATCGCGTTCGCGTGGTGCTAATCGCGAACGCGTAGAGGAAAGAGCTGGGGGTCTGGGACTGACTTATACGCGAATGTGAGGTAGCATACGTGAATGCGTTGAAGAGATATCCAAGGCTATGCGTTTGCGAGGCTATGAACGCGAATGCAAAGAGTAAAAAGGGACTGAGTCCTCATAGTCAAATGACTCTACGCGAACGCGGGTCAATGAATGCGAACGCGGGCCAATGAATGCGAATACGATGAACGGAGAACCCATAGCTATGTGAATGCGTAAAAGTCGTTGCGAATGCAATGAATAAAAGGGACATGCAAAGCTAAAGCAAAATCTACAATATTTCTAAGGGAAAAATCACCCCGACCCCGACACCTCCAAAACACCCCCGAGCCTTCGAGGTTCCTAACCAATCACACACACTAACTCAAAATCATCATACGAACTTGCTCGAGCGATGAAATCGCTAAAATAACGTCAAATTCAACGAATTAAATCCCAAGATCATCACTTTTCATTTTAAAGTTTATAAACCTTAACTTTAGCTTTTTAGGTCCGAAACACGTCAAACGACGTCCATTTTCAACTAAACTTTACAGGAAGCGCTTAACCAATATTTATGACCTTTACTGGGCGTCAGAACCAAAATATGATCCCGATACCTATATTTTCTAACTCGTTTTCATTTTAATTTTCCTTAATAATTTCAAAAAATAATTTAACAGAAAAATTCTTTTACCTGGGTTCTGGACCTCGGATTTTACTTCGGGCACATGCCCGAGTCCCATATTTTTCTACGAACCTTCCGGGATAGTCCGAACTCGGGTCCGGGTGCGTTTACCAAATATTTTGACCAAAGTCAAATATAATCATATTAATATCAAAATTTTTCAAATTTTTCACAGAATTCACATATTTCAACATAAACATTTTACGGCTATGCGCCTGGACTACGCACGCAAATTGAGGCAATATAAAATGAGGTTTTCAAGGCCTCAGGAGCACGGAACAGATGTGGAAAACGGATGATGAACTTTTGGATCGTCATAATCATCGAACTAGGTAATATGATGCAGAATGAGGCTCACTAGGTTCCCCGAAGTGTTCGGGAACAAGACCCCCCTAAATAGAAGGAGCGGCAACAGCCTCGTATAACGCTGCACATCCACCTCCGCTGACTCATCGGTGATAGTATCGTGGAGCTGCACCAGGTGGTCTCTAATGGGGACTAACTGTATGCGACTGACCCCGGACGCTACCTCCTAGTCCTCCGGCATGAAACCAGTAAGCATGTGTTGCATATCCCAATATACCTCCCGCGGATAATATCTCATGTTCGCGGAGAGTAAAACAGGTAAGCCATCAGCGGACATGCCACATAAAATCTTTGTTTCCTGGAGTGTAATGGTGGCCTCGCCAATGGGAAGATGGTAAGTTTGCGCCTCTGGTTGCCACCGCTCAATCATGGCCGTGATCAAATCATAGTCGAGCTGTATCCGACCAATCCTAATAATCCTATAAAATCTCATCTCCTCCGGGTGATGGACCACGCGGGGAAGTAGAACGCGGGGAGGACTCAAAAACTCCCATAGTAGATTCACTCTCCTGGCCCGGAAAGTCTTTGTAAGTAATTGTCCCTCCCAGATATACTCGGATCTATATTGGGGCTGTAGGACTAATAGATCTGACGTCCCAGGGTCAGGATATATAGGCGCATCCATGTAGTCAACTGTAAAATCATAATTTTAATAACTTAATTGTAAAAATTATCATTAATAGTTATGTATTTTCTTATAATTTAAATTCATATTTTTTAATAACTTAATTATATAAATTACTTACGTATGGGTTTCGGGCTAGATATTTTTTAGGCCCAGTGGCATCAAACTATCATTAATAATTATATGGATTTTTTATAATTGAAATTCATATTTTTTTTAATTACTTAATTGTAAAAATTACTTACCAATGGATTCCGGGCTCGATATTTTAAGGCTCACTAGAACCACACTATCATTAATAATTATATATTTTTTTTATAATTTAAATTGATTTTTTTAATAACTTAATTGTACAAATTTCTTACGTATGGGTTCCGGGCTCGATATTTTTGAAGCCAAGTGGCACCAAACTATCACTAATAGTTATATAATTTTTTTATAATTGAAATTCGTATTTTTTAATAATTTAATTGTAAAAACTACTTACCCATAGGTTCCGGACTCGATATTTTGAAGCCCAATGGCACCAACCTATCATTAATAGTTATGTATTTTTTATAATTTAAATTTATATTTTTTAATAAATTAATTGTACAAATTAGTTACGTATGAGTTCTGGGCTCGATATTTTTGAGGCCTAGTGGCACCAAACTATCATTAATAGTTATATGGTTTTTTTTAATTGAAATTCATATCTTTTTAATAACTTAATTGTATAAATTACTTATCCATGGGTTCCGGACACGATATTTTGAGGCCTAGTGGCACCAAACTATCATTAATAATTATGTTTTTTTATAATTTATATTTATATTTTTTAATAATTTAATTGTACAAATTACTTACTTATGGGTTCCAGGCTCGATATTTTTTAGGCCCAGTGGCACCAAACTATTATTTATATCTTTTTATAACTTAAACTTATATATTTTAATAATTTAATTGTATAAATTACTTACGTATGGCTTTCGGGCTCAATATTTATTAGGCTCAGTGGCTATATTTTTTTTTTATAACGCCAGGTTTTCTGGCGCTATATCAATATGTGTCAGTATAACGTCAGAAACCTGGCGCTATATAAGTGCAGTTACCGTTATTATATAGCACCGGGTTTTTTGGCGTTATACATAATATAGTAACTTTTTTTTTATACATATTTGTGTATTTTGAGTCAAAATAACAACATTTTGATTCCGGACTCGTTTTTTTATTAAGGAGGTATAATGCCAGGTTTTCTGACGCTATATCAGTATGTGTCAGTATAACCCCAGAAAATCTGACGCTATATATTAACGGTGCAGTTACCGTTATTATACAGCGCCATATTTTCTGGGGTTATACATAATATGGTAACTTTTTTACACATATTTGTGTATTTTGAGTCACAAAATAACAACAATTTAAGTCTATGGTGGCTTTCCGGAATACAGTTTCTATTCTGTCAGTTGTTCAAGTCATCGTCACCACAAAGTTTATATGTAAGATACTATAAGATATGTGTGAATAGATCACTGCAACGATTCAGTGATGTCGAATGGACCTTGAAATGATTTGACAATTCAGAAATAAGAAATTATGGAAGACATTAAAATAGCACCATTTTCTTTTTTGCTACATCGCATGGGTTAGCCCGTTTTATCTTGGTAATTGAAAAATAGTTACTGTTTAAAAATAACTCCTATTTTATGCGGATATTAAATTCGAACAAAAATATATTAATTATAATACGAAAAGTTGCAGCATAACATATTGGTTATGAAGTTCTTGCATATAAAACTTTCAGCATATTATGTTACGATACATTATGCTAGAATTTTATATGTAAAATATTCGAATCCAACATATTTGTTAGGATCGAAATAATCGAAAATCATACAGAAACTAGCAAAACAAACCTTAAACAATGATAAATAAGATAATAAAAGAGAAACGTACCCAAAATAATACAAACATTTAACATGGTTAGGTCAATTGGCTTACGTCCGCGGCGGAAATGACCAATCCACTATATAAAAGCGAGTATAAAATATTGAGAGAACAACCTCACAAATATGCAAACACATATGGCATACTAACACTTGTCCCGAAAAGTCTCCCCCTAAACAAGACTCTCAAACCCTCATATGGCTACATTGTGAATGCTGCTGAATAAGAAGGAAGTATCCTCAATTTATAAAAGTCCAAACTTTTTCTTCCAATAAAATGAACTAGCCAAATATGAGAAATTTATAATTTCCTATAGAAAAAAAAAATTCAATTATGGCAAGCGTGTTGTCCGTTCCTTCAAGAGATAAGAAAATTAAATATGGTAAGAAAAACATGACAAACACGTAACAATTCGCCCTCTTGGATTGAATTTTCTTACAAAATAAACTTGCTCCCATTTAAACATACTATCTTGCTCATATTTTCCTCCATTCCACAAAAGTTCCAGAGAATTAACCAAGAATTTGATACCATCTTTATATCGAAGAAGAGGCAGACCCGAATATAAAGAAGATAAAAAATATCAAATTTTAATGTGAAAAACTCTTCAAGTCGAAAGTAAAAATTACGAAATCACAAATATCCAAAAAGCTCCACTATAAAAATAAGAGGATAACAAAAGTTCTCCAAATTGACTTACACCGCAGGTTCGAAACACATAGCAGCAATAGCAACAACAAATCTATCGAAGAAATCACAAAAATAGAGTTGTTATTCGGGGCTCAAAGTCGGATGCTAGGAGTCATCAAATCAAATGTAACGACCCGGCCGGTCATTTTGAGAGTTAACACCTTGATCCCCTATTAACTTCTTTCCCCGTGTCATTTTATAATTTTGTGTTTTGCCGGGATGGTTCATCTTGAGTTTCGGAGTGTTTTGGGACACTTAGTCCCTAAATGATACTTTACGTCATAGAATTTAGACCGTAGTCGGAGTAGTGTGAAGACGGCTCCGGAATATAATTATGTCGATTCTCTTAGCTTCTTTTGGTGATTTCAGGTTTAAGGTCATGTCTGGATTGTATTTTGGAGGTCCGTAGCTTATTTAGGCTTGAAATGGCGAAAGTTAAATTTTTGGAGTTTCGGGCCGATAGTGGAACTTTTGATATCCGGGTGGAAATCTGATTCTGTGGAATAGGTCCGTAGTGGTGAATATGACTTGTATGCAAAATTTGGGGTCACCCAGACGTGCTTTGGTTGGTTTCGGTAACGGTTGTAGCATTTTGAAAATTCAAGTTCATTAGGTTTGTATTGGAGAGTGATTCGTGGTTTTAGCGTTGTTTGATGTGATTTGAGGGCTCGACTAAGTTCGTATGATCTTTTAGAATTGGTTGGTATGTTTGGTTGAGGTCACAGGTGCCTCGGATTAGTTACGAATGCTTAACGTATTGGAATTTGGACTTAGGCAAATTCTGAAGTTGGCTACTTCTGGTGTTTTCGCACCTACGGCGGGAAGCCCGCGGGAGTGGCCCCGCAGAAGCGAGGAAAAAGGTCGCAGGTGCGACTCAAGAACCGTAGAAGCGGAGCCGCATTTGCGAATAAATGAGTGCAGGTGCAGTGCTTGAGGAATTAATGAAATTCTGCATATGCATAGCTCTAGCAGCAAAAGCAGGACCGCAAGTGCAGTCCTAGAAGTGCAAATGCAGAAATCGCTTGGCAGAAAAGATGGTTTCGAGGGTTTGAAATTTCATAACACAAAATTTGATTTGGAGCTTGGTGGGAGGTGATTTCTTGAGAGATTTTAAGGGAGAACCATTGAGTAACAAATTCTAACTCTATTTTGGAACATATACATAACTTATTGTTGTTTTCCTCATTTAACTAAGGAATTTGAGGCTGGAAGTTTGGAAATGGGGAAATCTCCAATTGAAAATCTGAAGTTTGAATAGGAATTTGATGTCGGATTGGGATGATTTTTGTACGAGTAAACTCGTGAGTGAATTATTTATAATTTATGGTTTTTATTTGATTCCGAGACGTGGGCCCGGGGATGATTTTTGGGCGTTTTTCTATTTTCATGTCTTAGCTTTGAATTCATTAGTTAAATGAGTTGGTAGTAGCTATATTTACGTTATGCAATTGATTTGATTAGATTTGGGCCGCTCGGAGTTGGATACTCGTGGCAAGAGCATGATAGATTGATTTTGAGCTTGTTCGAGGTAAGTGACTTGCCTAACCTTATGGGGGGAACTCCCCTTAGAATTTTGGTATTATTGTTATATGAATGTCGTGTACGTGAGGTGACAAGTGCGTACATGTGCTAATTGTTTAAAAATCTCATTTTCATTAAGTGATTAACTGTGTTTTCCTTTAATTGAGCAATACTAGTATACGTAGCCTCATGTTTAGCTTAATGAGGAAAAGCATTCTTATGTACCTTAACTGTCTTATCTTCTTTAACTGCTTACCTGGATTCTCAATAGCATATTTAGACTAAGAATTTCCGGTCTTTTTCGCTACGAACTTGATTAGAACTGTAGATCTTTCCTAATTGGAACTATTGTGTAAACTGAATGAGTTATGTATATATGTTTGGGACTACGGGACGGTATCTCGGGATATCCCCTCGTACTGGATATTTACTTTGGAACTATGGAACGGTATTCTAGGAGATCCCCCTATGCATTTACGATTTGGACTACGAGATGGTATTCTGGGAGATCCTCTATACATTTAAGTTTGGGACTATGGGATGATATCCCGGGATATCCCTTGTTACCATTTCTGTATACAAAGTTATTTCTTCTTGTGATTTCATTTTGTTTATTGATTGTTAGCATTTTCACTCTACTGTAATATTTCATATTGTTTTATCTATTATACTTATAAACCAGTAGGGCCCTAACCTGATATCATCACTACTCGACCGAGGTTAGGCTTGACACTTAGTAGGTACCGTTGTGGTGTACTGATTCCCTTTCCTGCACATGTTTTTCATGTGAGACGAGGCGATCTTAAAGACTTTGAGGTATATATGTCACGTCCGCAGACCTAGAAGTCCCTCTCTATTCCTCCTTCAGTTAGACTTCCTGTATTTTTCTTTGTTGCTAGATTTCTGGAGTTAGAAACACTATGTACTTCTGTAGCTTGTGATTCACAAGATTCCGATAAATGAATCGGAAAATATGAATTGCAGTTGGCTGGTCGGAATGAAAATCTACAGCAAGACGAATAATTTTTCTTCTCTCTTCACTTTTGATGAAAGATCTCTCAAATATTACTCTTATCTACTAAATTCTTTCCAAGGCGTATATCAATGAGCCTAGAAAAACTCTCAAAGGTTGCTCTATTTCTAAATAATGGGTGGTGCTTTCTCTTAAAACCAAAACTAACTCCAAATACGAATAAAAATTAAATCCAATTCCAAGTAGGAATGAAAACTAAAAGAGAATATAATTAGGTCATTGGGTCTTTGGCTAGACAATACGGGCATGGCCCACAAACTCTCCCTCCAGCCAGGGGCCAAATATGTCTTCAAGTGTAGGAGCTATTGAAAAGCTTCAGGCTTCCAAATTTTTGCAAAACTCATATTTATCTGCAACCGCCGCTTTTGTCAGCATATCCAAAGGATTGTCATCACTGTATATCTTCTCAACCTAAAATAAATCTCTTCCAATGCCATTATTATCCAATGATACTTCCTATTTATATGCTTCGCCTTAGAATGAAAAGTGAAGTGCTTGATGAGATAGTTAGAATTTTGATTGTCACAAAATAAGATGTACCTTGACTGCTTAAAGCCAAGATTATTAATAAACTCCTATATCCATAATAATTCATTGGCACATTCAGTGATAGAAATATCGATTTATGAGGTGTATAGAGCTATGCACTTCTATAGTCTAGATTGTCGAGAAATAACCCCCTGCAAAGGTGATGAAATAATTGGAAGTGGATCTTGAATTATCAAGATTGCCTCCTAAATCAGAGTCTGTGTAATAAGCAAATTCTGGGTTGTCACTACCAAAGCACAACTTCAAATCTGCAGTACTTTTCATATACCTTAATATCCATCTTACTGCATCCCAATATTTCGTTCCAGGATTAGAAAGGAATCTACTAATGGTACCAACAACATGTGCAATATCTGGTCTAGTGCAAACCGTAGCATACATAAATTTACCAACATCTCCTTTATATCTTCATCAGTAGACGGGCTCTGGTGTTTTCGCACCTGCGGTGGGAAGCGCGCGGGTGTGGCCACGCAGAAGCGAGGAAGGAGGTCGCGGGTGCGACTCAAGAACCGCATAAGCGGAGCTGCATATGCAAAGAAATGAGCGCAAGTGCGGTGCTTGAAGAATTACTGAAATTCCGTAGATGTGGAGCTCTAGCCGCAAAAGCAGGACCGCACCTGCGGTCCTGGAAGCGCAAATGCAAAAATCGCTAGGCAGAAAAGATGGTTTTGAGGGTTTGAAATTTCATAACACAAAATTTGATTTGGAGCTGGGTGGGAGGCAATTTGTTGAGGGATTTTGAAAGAGAACCATTGGGTAATGTGGACCCAATTTTTTAAATTTTAATAGCTATATTATTATTTAAAATATTTTATAAAATTTAAAGAAATTTTACTTAAAATTACCAACCAAAGTTGGTCGGTTAATTCAAGGGAAGCATGTACCGACCAACTTTGATCCGTGTATTTTAATTTATGGGAAATAACCGATCAAAGTTGGTCGGTTATTAGGTCAACATTGGTCAAAATTATGAATCACTTTTATATTTACTGTCTAAATACTATAAATATAATTCTTTAACTTTGTTATACAAATAATGAATATACTAACATATAATTTAACATGCTATATATGTAGTTAAAGTAATACAACGGAGCGTGTTATATATATATATATAGGCCTCGTGAAAATCTCTACTCAAAAACGGAAATCTGTTAGTGCCAAGTTAGGAATATGTGTTAGAAATTGGTAAAATTCTTCGCGCTGAGCTTGCTCGCCGCGGTTCGAACCCTTTTGACTGATCTGTGTATTAAAAATTTAAGGAATAATAATTTCCAGAAAAGTGCGTTTCTGCGGTCCAATATGCAGTCGCATAATAGCTATACGGACCACATAGTCGCTGCAAAGTAAGACAGTTTGATGGTTAATTTTGAGGTCAACTAAGCAGCCAAATTATACAATCCCATAATCGATATGCAAGTCGCATTATTATCATATAGTCCCTTTGGAATTTTTGCAAGGGGCAGTTATATAGTATATCATGCGACCGCAGAATAGGTATGTAGACCTCATTCTTGCCGCAAACCCGGACATTGTATTTAGGTTTTTGGGACCATTTTTTTGGTCCATTCTGCGGCTGCATGTCCATTATGTGATAGCATATGCGATCACAGAGTATATCGGAGCTCCTGTTTTTTAACTTTTAAAACCTGACCTCATCCCACTAAAAACACCTCCTTAGGTCCATTTTATGATATTTTTACTGTAAATAGAGTGAGAGATGGAGTTCTAGAGGGAGAAACTAAATCGCAATCCTTTCTAAATCTCTGAAGACTTTCAAAGTAAAATTTGCTAGGCTTTCATCTTGAGAGGTAAAATTTTGTGCCCTAATCTATAATTTCAATTCTATTAAAATAATTGATTAAGAAGTGGGCTCATGGGTATAATTATTAATTATCTTGCATGCATGAGCAATAATGGGGTATGGAAAGACTGTGAGTTAAAAAGATGGTAATTGGGGTGTAAGGTGATGAAAATCTCTCACAAAAGGGTCCTAAAATTACAATGAACAATTAGTTCCTAATAATATGCACAAATGAGCTAGAACATTAATCATGTCTCTAATTCTTGGTTCAATTTGTAATTTCGCATAAAATAGATCGAAATTGCTATGAATTCCTGAATTGTTGTAAGGATTTAAGGAAAGCTCTATTGAGATATGTATGGCTAAAAACCCTTCTTCTTAGAATTTGAGCTTCCATGGTGTCCGTGCAAACATTGCAAGTCTGAACTTTGCTTGATGTAGTACTTGTTATATCAAATAAAAGTATTATAGGAATATATGTGAAAGGTGCATCTCCATGTGGTTAATGTGCTATTCTTTGTGAAATTGAGATTGTGTGAAGAACATGAACTATGTGCTAAAATGCCTAAATTTCAAGACGAGGTTACATTATTATTATTATGTCGTGTGTGTTCCTATGACCCTAAATGGCAAGTTCAATATTGAAAAATGGGAATAATGTGAAACGTGAGTTATGGAATGTGTCCTAATGACAAGTATGATGTGGTAATTGTGGCCCCAAATACCGATAAACTAATATATGCGAAAATAAAAAAATTAAAGTGAAATGATTAATGGAAAAGGGTAACATCTTGGTAAGATGTCCTAGCCTATCAGGCCGTGATCGGACGCCATGATATATACATGGTGGTATTGTGTTGATAAATCAAATCGAAAATTGAGATGAAATAATGATTGAGGTATATGTCTCAAAGGAGGCAGCTTAGCTGATCGGGCCGTGATCGGACGTCGCTTAAGAAAGTGGTGGTATTAAGAATGATGATGCAACAATAAGGAATGCCCCAACCTAAAGCTACAAAAATTATGTGAAAGTTATATAATTCTTTTACTTGATGATGTGGTGTCGTTTAAAGCCTTTGATTGATTCTTTGTGATTTTCTCGTTCTCGTATGATAGTTCTTTCTAATAAGATGGTGTTTAGTTATATATACTAGTGCTATTCCATGGTACTAACGCCCCTTTTTTTTTCGAGGGCGCTATATTTTTAAATGAATGTAGGTGGATTTATAGTGGACAGTGCCGATCACGTGTAGCGGAGTATCTTCCTCTCCAAGTCTTGGTGATCCCCTTTTTCCTTCAAGGGGTTATGTTGTTCATCTTTTACTGTAAATTTTCACTTTTGAGGTATAGCCGGAGCCTTGTTGCCGGCATTATCATAACTGTCTTTTGTATCCTTAGAGGCTCCGTAGACGTTTGTATGGGTAATGTTCGGGTTGGATGGGTCACTAGACGATGTTGTAATTTTGAACTCTTGTTTCCTTTAAACTGTAAAATGTATGATGTTGGGGAATATAACTACGGTTTAAGGTTTATGATATAGAATGAACTAACAATGTTGAATGTATGATCTCTCCTAATGTCTAAATAAACAAAAGTTGGGTTCCCTTAATTATATTGAGATGGGTAGAAATTGTTATAAAGGCTTGCTCAGTTGGGTCGGTTGCGCCTACCGAGGTTGGGGATATATATATATATATATATATATATATATATATATATATTTGATGATAAACTATATATACTAATTAGGATCTTCACAAGTCTATCAATACCTAAAAGAACCCGACCCTATGGAAGGTGTGCTCAAAGAAATAATAGAACTAGAATATAAAAGTTGGCCGTATAAGAAATTGATACTCTTTAGATGCAAGTGGTTTGACCTAAATCCAGCAAGAAGTACAAGAGTACACAACCAATACAATATAATTAAGGTTAATCATACGAGGGAGTATGATTGTTATGATCCTTTCATAATTGCACATAATATTAGGCAAGTGTATTATGCTCCTTATCCATTGCGGAAGAATAAGTCTGATTGGTGGGTTGTAATAAACACTAAGCATGTAGGTAGGGTAGACGTCGAGAATCCGTTCATGTCAAAATGATATTTCCAGTGTTTGCCAAATAATGGACGATCAGTTAGAAAATGATTTGGGATATTCTGAACACATTTTGGAAGAAGTTGATATAAATGAAGTAAAAATTATAGAAAATGAGGACGAAAAATCAACTAATGAAGCTCAAACAAGTGAGAACGAAGAATTCTCGAACAAGGAACTATACGTCGATGAGCTTTAGAAGGTTGATTTTTTAAATCACTCTCATTTTATAGCTAGTTTTTTATATGTTTCAATCTAAAAATTTATTATATTATGCAGATGGCAGGTAAGGGTCAAGGTGACAATGACCCTACTGGTTCTCGGGGTCGAGAAAAGGCTAGGAAGGGAAAGGGCATGGTAGATAATAATACTCCCTCTTTTCCACCCTCTTCAGAGATGCCTATGTCTTATCGTCCACCCCATGTCTATACTAAGCTGCCACAACATCACGAGCCTTACACCTTCATCCAGGCACCAGGTCTCCATCACAAGGCCATAGGACTATACATCTGACATACAGTCCAGTTGCCTCATGACCACGTGAATCGCAGCCATCTGTATCGCAACCATATATATATCACGACCATATGGATCGCATCCATCCATGTCACAACCACTCGGGTCATAGCCATCAGTATCACAGCCACTTGGGGTCCATCTAGATATTTTGCAGTCATAGGGATCGCAGCCATATTCATCAGTGGTTCCTTCTATTTCAAGCCTTCGCCTGTGAGGTAGTAGCTCAGACCCCCTATACTGTCCACACATACCTCTGATACACATGGTTCAGACGATGATGATGATGATGATGATGAGGAAGTTCATTATGATCAATATAGCAGGATCATCATAGTCCTTCAGGGTGATGGGTAATAGTTATTTATTATTTTTGCCTTTTTTATTTTATAATATTTTTACTAAGATATTAATGTGTTTTTATTGTTAAATTGCATGTTCATTCCGAGTAGCAAAACTACGAGGATAATCACCAAAGTCATCAGAAAATTTTATGATGGCTCTTGTGCGACTTGGACTGATTTTTCATTCTCGCTGAAGAAGCAAATTTTCAATCAATTTAAGGTATAAATATTCTTTTTAAGTTTAATAATTTATATTTATGATATTTTTATATAATATTTAACTTTTGAAATACAGGGCAAGTGTGTATGGGAATACCGTTATAGAACGAAAATGGCTACAAATTTTTATCATAAAGCTCGCAAGCGATTGTCGAATGCTTTATCCGATGTTAGAAAGAAGAAAAGGAAGCATGATTGGTTACTTCAAAATTTATGGGATGATTTGCAAAGACAATGGCTTACCGCAAAGTTGTTAGAGAAGAGCGAAAAAGGAAAGAAAGCTCGCGCATCTGAGAAGGGAGGCTCTTTGCACACTGGATGTGCGATCAACCTAGGGACAATAAAAAAAAGATTGCTACGTAATTGCTTAAATTATTTTAATTTTTAAAGTATATCTATTCTGTTTATTAACTAAATTGATTTGTTTTCAGGAAAAAAAGTTAGGGTATCCAATGAACCATGATGAACTATTCAAGGAGATGCATATTGTAAAGAAGAAGAAAGAGACGGATCAAGAAAGGTGGGTCGATGATCGGGTCTCGACTGTATATGTAAGATTTCACTTTTTAAGTATTTTAATTTACTTTTATATAAATTTTGAAATACTAATTTAA
Organism: Nicotiana noctiflora; assembly: GCA_032618575.1. Taxonomy (NCBI): domain Eukaryota; kingdom Viridiplantae; phylum Streptophyta; class Magnoliopsida; order Solanales; family Solanaceae; genus Nicotiana; species Nicotiana noctiflora. The sequence continues at coordinate 549,036 of JASVEL010002114.1, forward strand.
TTCAAATTTTTGTATAAAGTCGCCACCAGACTAAAGTGGATGAATTTATCCACACTCAACTAGTTGGTTAACCGGGCGAGCCAACCCAACCTTCGGACGAGGATGCTGAAATAATACAGATGGAGTTGCTGGCGTTCCAAAATGGGGGAAGGTACACGGGCTTCCTACTAAGAACTTCTATCGCTATAAGTTTGGAATGCGAGGAATAGGGACTTCCTCGCAAGGTGAGCAACTTAATGGGGAGACTATGACAAAACTCACATCTGAGCTAGAAGCAGCCAACGAAAGAGAAAGGGTTAGAGATGCTCAATTCCTTGGCATACAAGCTCATATCACAACCTTCCTATCTACTAAAGATTTTCTGTTGCCACGTCTCGTGAGTCATCGCTAGAGGCTCGACTTGGATGTGATGGTTCCTACCGTCCTCCCCGTGATCGTTCCTTCCGTCCTCCCCATGATCGTTTTTCTTGTCCTCCACAAGACCCCTTCTCTATACCGTCTTGTAGATGAAAGTTCATCAGACGGTGATGATGATGTTGTAGAAACTACTCATTGACTTTTATATACTTTGAACTAGACAAATAAAATCAGTTTTGAGCTACTTGTAATAAGTTTTAACTTGGTTTTAGATTTTTATGTCCAATTGAACTTTAATTTGTTAGTTTAATGTATTTATTGATAGTTGTTGTGTTGTTGTTGTTGATGTTGATGTTATTGTTTCATGTTGCTATTATGTGTATTGATATGCTGGCAGATGGTGTAGCTACCAAAATAGGCATTTTATGCAAAAATTAAAACCTAGAAAATCAACCAAAATTGGTCGGTTTCTAATAAAAAATCGATAAAATACTGAACAAAGTTGGTCGGTAACAATTAAAAAATTACGATAAAGTTGGTCGGTTAATGAACTAGGAATTTCCAAAATTTAACATTACCGGTCAACTTTGGTCGGTATTGTTAAATTTTATATATATATACCGACCAACTTTGGTCGGTATTTTTTTTTAAAATTTAATAATTAATAAAACACATAATTTAAATACCAACCAACATATGTTTCCGACTAAAGTTGGTCAGTAAATATTTTAAATTCTTCAGAGGGTCATTTTAATATATTGATCAAGGTTGGTCAGTATACTAAAACGACCATCAAAATAGCGACCAAGCGTCTTTGGTCGGTAATTGTCTATAATCGGCCAACGTTGGTCAACTTTTCTGATCGGTATTTATCGAATTTTAGTTGTGAAATCTTAGATTATCACACTTTATGAAAAATATCAAGAATATTCAACTCATCCTATGTTGTTACGCCCCATTATAAATTAGTATGACATGTTTAGACAAATACAGCAGTGGTAGAAGAGCAAATATTAGTACTTTCATATTTTGAGAAAGAAACAAGAAGGAAAATGAAAACTTTGTTTCGTTAACCAAAACCAAAGTAATTTGCTTTTATAGAACTTTATAAAGAAAATGTTGTAAGCAAAACATGTGTACTTTTACATTTGCCTCTTAGTGGTGCAAGTTGATTCTTTGTTGGAAAAGCAGAATCTTGGGAAAAGGTCAAGCAAGTTTCACCATTTGCCATTCTAGGAAAGCTGTCGGTTAACTAGTTCCTTAAAACTAACAAAGCATTTAATTAAAGAAAAGCTAATTACATTCACTTTTGTTTTAATTAATTACTTGTTGAATGCTAAACACAAAGATAATGACAATCAGAATCGCTCACGTGTCTCAATTACCTACAATAAGTTTTTGTCCCTACTGATGAGTGCTCTCTTCCTGTCATTTTTTTTATCCATCAAACTCAACATCTGACAGACCGCTTGCGTATTTTGGCCTTTGGTTCTTGAATATTTTAAAGTTGGTTGGGGAATTAACGTAATCATATATTTAATATCTATGTATGAATGTCATCCTAAATTGTCAATTAACAGAATCTGCCTTGCCTGGTCAAAGAAGGGAACATGCTATACAAGTACTTAGTTCCAACTTAACCTAGACAACTTAAACCTTGGAACTTGCACATTTAAAGGGTTTAGTTGCTATACAAGTAATTAGGGGTGGCAAATGGGCGGTTTGGGTTGAATTTGAACGGGTCAAGATGGGTTACGTCAATAAATGGTTCATTGTCCAACCCAAGTTAAAGTGTATTTGGGTCAAGATGGGCTAAACAATGGGTCATAACACAACCCGCCCAACTTGACCCATATTTTAGAATCATGCTCGTCTTGCAAAAAAATATTTTTAGGGGGTTTGCGTCGAGGAGAGGTAGGTGGGTGGGGAGACAGAAAAAATGAAAAACAAAAAATAAAAATTTAAAATAAAAAGTAAAAAAAAAATTAGGAAGTTTGCGCCGGGGTAGGTGGGGGTAAGGGGTATGGTGGGGTGGGGTGGCAGAAAAACCGAAAAACAAAAAATAAAAACTTAAAAATAAAAATAAAAATAAAAAGTAAAAAGTAAAAAAATTTAGGAGGTTTGCGCTGAGTGGGGTAGGTGTGTGGGGTAGGGTAGGAGTAGGGTGGGTGATATAGAAAAATAAAATAATTAAAAATACAACCAAAAAAGTAAATTTTTTTTAGAGGTTTTGAGTAGGGTAGGGGTGTAAGGGTGGGTGGGTGGAGTAGAGAAAACAAAAGAAAAGAATATTAAAAATACAAAAAATAAAAAAATTGGAGCAACTAAGTAAATTTTAGATAAGTTAGGTTGAGATACTTTATTTGTGTGAGTTTCATGGGTTGTATTTGGGCTATTAAATGGGTTAGAATGGGCTATAAAAGATAATGGGTTAAGTTGGGCTCATTCCAAATTGACCTATGAGCTAAAATGTTTGTAGCTCAACCCATTAATCTCTGGGTTAGTTGGGCGAGTTAGATAGTTTTGGGCTCAAATTGCCACCCCTACAAGCACTTGATAGAAAGTTAAGAAAGTCGCGTATTAGGGTTGTAGGCTAGGAGGTAGTTGAGTCTTGCATTACTTTGCAGCTTTGTGAGCCTAATTCGGTGGGGTTTTGTCTAAGATAGCTAGGGGCAATGTCGTGTTTTACTCTTTTCTATTTTCAATGGAGGATCCATTATAAACCATTATTTTTGCTTTGATTTTTTTTTCTTTCTTTCCTATTTTCTATGTTCCTTTTTCCCTATGATTTTTGTGGCGAATCTAATACTCTCTTCTTTTGTCTTTTGTCTTTTTATTATTTTGAGCCGAGATTCTTTCGAAAACAGTCTCTCTACCCCTTCCGAATAGGGGTAAGGTTTACGTATCCTCATACTCTACTTATAGAATTTTATCGAATTGTTGTTGTTATTGTTGTTGATATACACCAAAATTATTAAAGTCTATCGGAGCAACTGTTTGAAAAGTAGTACTAATGTCATAAGCAAAGATGACTATGTTAATGACTAATGAGCATCTTAATTGACTTTGATGGGTCTTCATAAATTCCAAATGTCTTATTACTCCCATGCATAAATTTGGATTCATGTGGCTGTATTACTTTTTTAAATATGGCACAAATTTTTAAATTATCAATGAACAACATAAAAAAGTAATTCCTCCAACAATGTGTTTTTTTTTTTTATCTAAAATAAGTGTATATTTATTTAATTAAGAAAAAATTTAATTCATTTTTTTAAAATTATTCTTATGTACATATTCTTAAAAGGTCATTTACTTCTCACATTTGAGAAGAGAAGTAAGTGCTACTATAATTATACTATAATATTTAATTAAGGATAATTTACAAACTAACTATTTTTATCTAGAATTTAGTATTTTCTTAACGGATATACGCAAAACTAATTGTCCTACGAGGGAGTAAGCACCTAAAAAGTTCATTCAGATTGATGAAATGTTACATTTCTTTTCTTTTGAGGAAATATTTACTTTCAATTAGTTGTAGAAGTGAGTGGCACATGATAGTGACAGAGTAGGAGAATTCATATAGGGAATAATATTTGAGAGCAATGAGAGAAATACCAGCTCTAATAAGAAGCTTGAACATAAAATCTAAATAAAGTATGCTAAGTGATCATTTTAGGATAGTTGAAGTTAGAATCAACCGGTGGCAATACTACCCTCTATCCTAAAATGCAAAAGACTTGATTGGGAACCTGAACACACGTCACCTGTAGGATTGCATTTGGATGTTCTTAACATGCATCGAAGTGTGATGACCCAAAAGCTCATCTCGTGTTTTAGAATCCTATTTGAGGTGAGGCCTTCAAAACTTGATTTTCTTTCTCCTAAATTTGCATACGTAGTTTGGCCGCATTTCCGAAAAGTTTAAATGTGAAATTTGAGAAAAATATTAAGTTTTGCTTTTAAAATCGATTTAAGTTGACTTTGGTCAATATTTTGAGTAAACGAATCCGAACCCGTATTTTGACGGTTCCGGAGGATCCGTAATATGGGACTTGGGCGTATGCCCGGAATTGAATTCTGAGATCCCTAGAAGTGAATAATATTTGACCTTGTTGGTATCAGGCTCGTATTTTGGAGCCCGATACAGATTTAATATGGTATTTAAGTCATAGCTGTGAAATTTGGTAAGAAACAAGACTGATTTGACGTGATTCGGACGTCCGGCTGTTAAAATAAAAATTTCAAGTGTTCTTAAGGATTTCATGTGTTTTGGTGTTAAATCCGTAGTTTTAGATGTCATTTTGGCGATTTGACGCATGATCAAGTCTGTATGATATTTGTTTTAGACTTGTATGCATGTTTGGTTTAGAGCTCCGAGGGTTCGGGTGAGTTTCGGATAGACTAGGGATGTTTTGCACTTAGAAGAATCTGTTGTGTTGCTACATCTGGTATGTTGATACCTTGTGCTTCACGTTTGTGAAGCAACTCTTGCGAACGTGAAGTGATACTTGGGCTAGGGAGGGGATTGTTCAACGCGAACGCGAATACATGGTCGCGAACGCGGAGTACTGGGGGGCTTCTCTTTGCGAACGCGAACGCGACCGGCATCTCGTGAACACGTAGAGTAAAAAAGAGGTGGGATGTGAATCTCTAAGTTGTTCTTCGCGAACGCGGTCCTAGGCCCGCGATGGTCAGGGGGGAAAGACCATGACGAACGCGAATAACTCTTCGCAAACACGAAGGCCTTCTGGCCGCAATGCATCGTGAACGCGAAGAAGGATTGTCTAGTGTTTTAAAAACAGAATAAAAAATGGTAGTCTTCCATAATTTATTATTTTCAAAATCAAGAAGGCTTAGACACGATTTTCAAGAGACATGCTCTTCCCAAAAGTGTTGGTAAATAATTCTAAACCATTTTCTTTCTATTACCCATTGCATTTCATCAATTTTCATCCAAAAATCAAGGGTTTTCATGGTAAAAAATGGGGTTTGGGTAGAATTAAGGATTTTTGCATAATTGGGATTTAGACCTCGATTTGGGATCGGATTCCGAAACTAATTACATGTTTTGGCTCATGGGAGAATGGATGAATGGGTTTTTGTCCGAACCTTAACTTTTGACCAAGTGGGCCTGCAGTTGATTTTTAACTTTTTGCGAGAGTTTGGAAGAACTAAATTTATGCATTTTAGTTGATTACTTTAGAAATAATTGATGATATTGAGTTAATTGTGTCTAGATACGAGTGGATTGGAGGTGGAATCTAGAGGAAAAATGACATTTGAGGCTTGAGTTTGGCCATGAATCGAGGTAAATATTGTGGCTAACCTTAGCTTTACGGATTAGGTGTTATTGCCTCATTTGCTATATGTTTAGTTGTTGAGTACGATGTATAGATGAAGTGACGAGTATATATATGTTGTTGCCGGGTCATAGCATATAAGTAAGTTTTATACTTGTGACTGTTGTATTTCTTTATACGTACTACTCATGCTTTAACTGGTTAAATCTTTATGTTAAACAAGTTTTATTATGTTTTCCCTATTTTGCATATTGGTTGAGTATTGACTCAAGTTGAGGTTTATATTCTGAAGTTAAATGATGAAACGAGGTTGTTTATTGATGACACCCTTGTTGGGTTGCCATCGTTTATGTTGTTTGGGTGAGAAAGAGTGTAAAGCACGACGGGTGATCCCCTGCAATATTTTTTGAGTGAGTGCTAAACCACGAAGGTCGATTGGAAACAGCCTCCCTGCCCTCTCGGGTAGAGGTAAGGCCTATCTACATATTACCCTCCCCAGACCCCACCTTGTGGGGATATACTGGGTTGTTGTTGTTGTTGTTGTTGTTTGCTAAAGCACGAAGGGTATTTTCGTGCCATATTATGTGAGTGTTAATGCACGAAGGGTGATGTCGTGCCATATTCTAATATTAATAATGCACGAAGGGTGATGTCGTACCATATTATGAGAGAGTTAATGCACGAAGGATAATGTCGTGCCATGTTACGAGAGAGTTAGTGCACGAAGGGTGATGTCGTGTCGTTTTTGTTGTTTCTTGTGGTAAGGACGAGAGTAAAAGCCCGAATGATTTTGTCGTGCACATGTTGCTATGTTATTATTTCTGTGGTTCAAAGCATGATACTTACTGTGTTTCCGGTACTGTACTATTTTTAGAATTTGGTATTCCCCTCAGCATGTTTTCCCTTTTTCCCTTTATTAGCTGTTAAATTTAAGATATTATTATTTTCTCGTATTTGATTTAACTGTTCAAGTTCATGATATTTGTCGCATCCTATCCTCGTCACTACATCGCCGAGGTTAGACTCGGCACTTGCCAGTACATGGGATTGGTTGTACTGATATTGTACTCTGCACTTTTTGTGCAGATTTCGGTATCGGACCTCGTTGATTAGAGTTGAGTTGCTGCCTTCAGTCCATCAGGAGACTCAAGGTAGATATGTCGGCGTTCATGGACCCTGGAGTCCCCTTCTCTCTATCTTAGTTTTCTTATTTTCCTTCATTTCGAGAACATATGTATTTTCTTTAAACCAATATTTATAGAAACTCTTAGAAGTTCGTGGATTGCGACATCCTAGATCTTTTGGGTAGTTATGTATTAGTGTTTAAATTGTTTAACATTTTCCGTACTTCTTATTTGTTAGTTTATATTATTGTTAATTACTGTTTGGTTAGTGATTAGTATGTTAGACTGCATATGTTGGCTTGCCTAGCATTCTAAGAGTTAGGCGCCATCACGATCCCGACGGTGAGAAATCCGGGTCATGACAGGAAGACAATAACAATCCTAGGTAGAATTTCCGTGCTTAAAATTCATCTACAAGTCAAAGATCGGATCTAAGAAGTACCTGGTGAAGAGAGTCTCATTTTAAATTTTAGTGCGAAGACTCTATGCGTATCCACACTGAGACTGATCCTTTTTATCAACTCTTTGATCAATGAAAACCCGCGAACAAATTGAATGAAAATATTGTGTTGAATTTTTCTCAAAAATCTCAACTCAAAGGTAGAAGAGTAAATGTCACGACCCAAAACTCATCCCATCGTGATAACGCCTATCGTGGAACTAGATCAGCCTCAACTCAACGTAGCCAAAAACCACAATACTAAAAGCAAATCATTTGCAGAAAAGCTTTCATAATTTTAAATAAATTATTTAAGACATAAAAGAAAGATTCATATTACGATACAACCATCCCAAAACTAGGGTGTCACAGAGTACATGAGCGTCTAGAGAAATGGCATAATCTACTACAAAGTTCACTAAATACAACCGAAATACAACTTGAATAGAGAGGGTGGGTCAAGATCTTCTAGCGCCATGCAGATACCTCAACAATATCCCCAGCCTGCAACCTCGATCAGTGACTTTCACTAGGACCGAAAGTAACTAGATCTTCACACAAGGTGCAGGGGGTAACATGAGTACACGAACTTAGCAAGTAACAAGTCCAATATATGGATTGATAGGTAGTGACGAACTCAACCTCCTCAAAGATAGCAGAAATAACGTACAGAAATGTAGGCATGCTTTCAGTTAAATCAACAGCTCGAACAGTAAACAGAGCAGGTATGAACAAAGTAAAGAAGTATAACTCTACTAAATCTACATGGCAATGCACAAGTTGTATGAAGTTCAGCATGCTGAGTGCCTCATGTGCCCACAATCTCAAACGTTTGTCCACTTAGTACTGTATATGGCTCATACGGCACTAAGAAGATCCATCCCGGAATATATACATTTCTGACAACAGATACTCAGTACCGAGGAAGGCCATTCCAGCATATGGAGAAGATCCATCTCCAGATAATAATAATAACAACCTCACAACTACTCGGTACTTTATATGACTCACAAAGCCTAGGGAAGATCCATCTCGGAATATATACACATCATTAACCATCAATCTCTAGTATTGAGGAACAGGCCAATCCAACCTCATGGAGAAGATCCATATCCATACCAAGGGAAGATCCATCCTTGAATATAATCAATCGTGCTCACTATGGATGTGCAGACTTCGGAGGGGCTCCTACATCTCAAGAAACAATAAGAAATAATTTTCTTGTACTCCTATTTTATATCTTGGCTTTGTATTGCCCTATTACTTTCTCAAAGCAATTGTTTTTCTCAAGAATAATTCTCTTGGTTTCTTTACGGTATGTATAACATTTATATGTCACCAATTCTTAATTAGAACTCATATATATATATTCATTTTAAAATACAAATCACATGCCTTATGGTAAATATTTAAAAACATGTAACTCATTTATGTCTAAGTTGAATTCTACAACCTAGTCAACATTTTAGAACAACTGTAATTCATTTATGGAATTCAATTAGGAATTGAATTATAACAACCTAGTCAACATTAAAAAAAAACATGTAACTCATTTATGAAATTCAATTCTAAATTAAATTCTAAACTTAGTCAACATCTATATTCAAGAGACACAAATATATTTTCTTATTTAAAAATAAAACTTCAACTTGACCACAATATTAATTATATCCTCTGTGCTAGTAAAAAATATAATAATATTTTATTTGGACTAATAATTAAATTTATTTGACTAATTAAATACTTCAATATAATTAACAAACAAGAAAGTAACTAATCCTTTAGCAAAGATCATAACACTCGTTAGTGTGTAACCCTATAGGTTCAATATTAAGTCGGTAGTAAATTGATCACATCAATATACTAATTAAGGGTGGCATCTAGCAACACTCCTGAACGACCGGATAGCATGAAGTGTACAATTTAGTCTCAAGAACTTGTAGAAGAATAATGTATTAATTCCTTCTGTCCTTATAGCTCTGGGTCACCCTAGTATATGGTTTAACTGTCAAATCCTAACAGGCGACCAACTATGCATTCAAGTCAAACATAATTGACAATTGAATGACCTAAGAAACTCTTTTCTTCTTTCATTCAATCGCCTTGGCCAAGGTCATAATTTGATCGGTTATAATTCATGACACAATGAAGCTTAAACTCATTACCAATAGTAGATAAATTCCATCTTGATCAATCACTAATTCTACAGGTATTTAATCGTACGCAATATCCTTTTAACCATCGCTCTTGGACCATAGGTGTCTAGTATCAAAGTACATTATGATGATATCGGGTCAACGGAAGTTCTTACATCACCTTCTTCAAGAGAATATCTCATTGACAATTTATGGTAATTCTAACCATTATGAATTATCCAATAAGTCTGTTCAATGATGATATCTCTATATGTATCATCTATCTATGTGATTTAGTTAATGAGATCAACTAATCTTTATTTCGTAAAGACGATCACATAGATATTAATCTAACCGGTGTCCAAATTAATAATCTTATGATCAAGAATAAAATTTAAATTAAATTATAAGAAACTTTACTCTCATTTATCATGATCTCAATCACGATGACAAGTCTTAAATTTAATCAAAAGCCATTAATCAAGCAATTAATAATGATAAAAGAATATCAAAAGCCATATAGTATATATTATGAAATAACGTTCATAAAACTATGTTCAAACCAATTGTATCTAGGGCATATCTAATAGTATATCTCTAACACCACCGTATCCACACAAGGACATCCTTTTGCCAGTTTTGAACGTGCTATTTTCTCTTTGCTCGGAAGACGAATTTAAGATTTTGATGTAAAAGTAAAAAGCATAAAAAAAGTTCACTATTTTCATTCGTCAATTAGTATGAAAAAACTATAAAAATTTGTGCGTTTATGTATATATATATATATATATATATATATATATATATATATATATATATATATATATATATATATATAGGAAACTTGGTAAATTTGGACAGGAATTTTTCGAAACAAGAAAAAGAAGACAATCCCCCAGTTGTAATTAACGTTGTAATGCAACTCATTAAGTCTGGGTGTCCAGACTTTTCTGAACAAGTACAACAATTCTTCCAGACTATAGATGGTAGTCATATGTCCAAAAAGCACATTTAGGATTTAGAGGAGGCGTCAGGCATCCGGTGATAACATCATAAACGCAACCTCGCTCTTTACCCTTTAGAAAAAACAGACCAAAGCCACACAAAACGATTTTCTTGCCCAGTATTTTCACATTTCTACAATCTTACTTGTAGTCCAGAATAAAAACCATCATAATCCATCTAGTCCAAACATCCAGGATTTGAAGCTATTCAACTATATATAACAAAGCTGAAAGCAATCCATCTGTTCAATTCCTGCATTCACCTAAGCTACCGTCATTACCCTAAACCATGATCCCTCTCCCGAGTATATAAGAAACAAAAGCTCAGTAATGCTTGTTACAACTTTAGGAAATGTGTGGTTGTGATCGTAGCCACCTATCTTTAGGCTGTCCACACCTTTTACAACAAATATCAACCTTCTCCAGGTAAAATAAAGTAAATCTTCAACTTGCATCGTAGACAGCTTCATTTCAATTCCTCCACAAATGTCGATAACTACATTCCAAATAGCATCCTGTTCGATCACGTTGAAGTATGATGATTCCAACCTCCAAGAAACTAGCCTCCTCTTTCCAAAAGCTATGTCATCTGACTAAATATCTATGGTCTACTTGTGCTCAACTATTGCTGCTATACAGCTAGCAATTTTGAAAATCTCCCGTTAACGAAGTGTGCTTGCACAAATTTAACAGCATTATGTTTTTGCCGACAAGGAAGAAGAATTAGACTTATAAAACGTGGAATAACATATCATGTCCTAATAACTATACGGTGCGATCAGCTAATCATACACCAAAATGTAAGCAATAAACAACTATCAATGGCCAGAAAGAAAATCATCACAACATATTCTTCTCTAAACCTCGCATCGCTAGTGGACCATATCCAAGGCTAGCATCATTTTTTGCACCAAATTTCACACCAAAATAGCGTAACACTAAATTTACTCCAATCATTACACCATTTTTTACGCCAAATCTTCTCTCTCTTATATATTATATTATTATCTGCTATTTACTTTTCATTTTCTTTTTCCTTCAAACTAATACTATCTTTTTTCTTTTTTCCATATTCATTATATATAATTCACATTCACCACCTATATAATTATTTATTACAAAATTATTTTAAAGGAAAAATTAACTAAAAGTGAAATGATTGATAAAAGATAATTAAATAAATATTACATTATAGTCAAATTTAATTTAAATACCACATAAATATTTATGTTTAGCCTCTATTCTCCCATAAATGCTCGATTAATGCATTACGAAGTGCGAAATGCGCATCTTTATCCTTAATATTTTTGTGTCGAGCTAAAATTTGTTCAAATCGGTGATCTTCATCAACTACCATTTTTACCGTAGGAGCTGCACATTCACGTGCATCTTCAATTGGTGCATTAAGATCACGTTCGTCATCAATTATCATATTGTGCAGTATAATACATGTGATTATTATATCATGTAGGGCCTCTTTTCTTCAAAAATGTGACAGGCCTGCAACAATTGTAAGACGTGATTGCAAAACTCCGAATGCACGTTCAACATCTTTTCGACATGATTCTTTGTTAATTTTCTTTTTTAAATTTTAGTTTACACTTTTCAATTTTAGTAACAGTAGATATCTTACATTTGTATTTTTTATTTTAAATAATAGTTATATTTCTTTTTATACAATTATAATAATAATAAAATTAACTTATAATTTTATATGAATATAATATATATACAAAATTAATATATCCAAATATATATATATATATATATATATAAATTAAAATTATAAAGATCTTAATATAAAAAATAATTATATACCCAATATATGATAAATTAAAATTATAAAAATAAAAGGATTGAATAAAATATTAATAAATCAAATATAGAGTGATAATAGTGTTACATCAAATTTGATGCAGCACTATTCATGCTTTATAATAATGCAAAAAATAGTGTTGCATTCAAGCAAAACACCACAATTTCTTGCACCAAATTTAGATTTGGTGCAAGAAATAGAGTATGGAGATAGTCTTACCTACTTTATGTAGCTAATCATTAGCAAGCCTTCTACTACTCAAGCCTTCCAACTAACGTTTCTCTCCTTTCTATCTCCATTTTTCTTTTGCAAATTTAGTTACTATTTGTTTTCTATTCACCTCCCAAACTTGTTTGCTGATTGCTTTATCATCTTTCGTGGATGTAAGCTTGTTTAATCTTGGGAAGACATAAACACAGGTTGAAATAGTTTGTTCGGACATTGTCTAGCACAATTCAACTATTATCATTTCACCATTGTTTACTACAATCTAAGAAACTAGGGAAAAATAACCCGAAATTAATGTTAATACTACCCATGTTGGTGCTATCGTATTCCAACTTCAGTCGTCCTACTAGATGTCCATGGTGTTGTACATGCATCATGCATCCTTGCATTCACAACTAGGGTAAACACTAGTATCAAAATACATGTATGTACGTAAACATGGTTACAAATTTATTACTAATATTAAAACCTTCGAGAAAAATACACCTCAATGCAAGAGAAGAATGGGAAAAATGACAATCAAAGTTACAAGTTGTTCTATTTCTTTGATTTCACCCTAGCTTTTGTTTTAATTTCAAAAATCATTGTATCTTCCCCAAAATTTTCCGTCAATTTTAGTCGAAATACCCAAAATTGGTTCACTATATTCAATACATATCTCACACCTACACCCACGTCAGGTCAACATAGCTGTGGCATCCAAAGTGATGAGTCCGATCAACGTAGCATTTAATTATTCTATAAAAGGCAAGTCCAGAAATCCAGTCTAAATAATTAAATAAAATTACTATTTTCTTAGATAGCAAATATGGTAGCTCTGACCAGTTCCAAAATAGCAAATGGATCAAATACTATGATATCTGGACAAGCCACCCGTCTAGTGGAGAAATGTGGACAATAAGGAAGGACTTGAGAGGAGCTGCCCTTGCCAACTGACTCGAGTATCAAACGGCTTTAGCCCCATCAAGAACCAGTCTAATCAATATCACCCCATTAGGCCTGTTATACAAACTGGTTATTACTAGCATATGGCTCCTGGTCCTGATCAATCATATCCTCGAGGAAGCAAATATATATATATATATATATATATACACACGCTATTCTTGACCATAAGAGAGCCACGGAGCTGACACAGCTCATGGGAAACAAGGTGTGGTCCAAGCAGACATGATAGGAATAGCTTACCCTAGATGACCACGGTCTTTTGTCTCTTTTTGTGATTTAAAATGAAGTTTGAACAAAAGCAAAAGAGAGAAACAGAGTCAAAAATTTTGCTCTCTGCTAAATTGGATACCAGAAACCTTCAATAGAGTCCATAGCAGTCATTACCATACAGATTTCTTTAGCAGTAGTAATTGACAACTCACACAAAATCTTACCAATCACTCACACCAGAAATATACATAGGTAATCAATTTAAAATCTTACAGATCACTCCTACCAGAAATATACACAGGTAATCAATTTTAGGACCACTGGATCTCATGATGTCAGTCACCTGAAAAGGCAAATTTCCAACATAATCGAGATGAAGCAATATCAGGATTATCCTTTTTATTTTGACATGTAGGAAAGTCAAAATCATCTAGTTATAATGATGATATTTTTCCTGATTATTATTATTTTATAGCTACGGAAAAATTGCATGTATAGTCCAAGTAGGATGAGGTAAATATTTGGTAGCCATCAAAGAAATCCATACAGCCACTCATTCTGACTCTCAAGTCACAAACTCCTATGACCTATAGGAATTAAACCATGAAAGTGAACCACCATGCTTAATTTCTTCCGTCAAAGTCATTTAGTTACAAAAGGATCAGTTGCAGTACACAAGGAGAAATGTGCATATTTACGTGGGCTCCACTCAAATTGGATCAAGAAGGATGTCCAATTCGAAATGCCATGAACTAGTTGAGGTTGATATGGATCCTATATCCCTCTGCTCAATTCAGTCCATGTACTTCCAGTAAAAGAAGGGTTACTATTGTGGAGAACTAGAGAACAGAAGCCCATGTGTACTCTTTGATAGCTGAGGACCTGCGAGAGGGAGACCGTTTTCTCTTATATTTTGCAACTGAAACATGTAATTATTACCAGAACTGTGACAGGAGGTTGCTTGAGAGCTTTCATTGCTTCGACGGGTGACAAAATAGTGTGATAGGCATTCACCTACTAGTTTGCTGAGACAATGGTGTGTTAGTAATGACCCAAATGGTCGTTTTGAGTTCTAGCTCTCCATTTTGCAATTTAAGGCTTCTAATAGGTTCATTTGATGTTTCATGACTGGCGTGCATGATTGGTTTTGACTTCCAGAGGTATAGGAGAGTTATGGAAGAAGAATTCAATTTGGAAGCTTTAAGTGGTTTGAGTTAACCAATGTTTGACTTTTGTGTAAATGACTCAGGATTGGTGATTTGATGGTTCCGTAAGCTCCGTATTATGATTTTGGATTTATATGTATGTTTGGTTCGGGGCTCAGGTGACTCGAGGTCATTTTGGCGCTTCTAGTCGAAAGTTAGAAATTTGAGTTATGAACATTTGAAATGCTTGAGTTTTGATGCTTCGTTATTGATTTTTTAATGTTGTTTTGATGTTTTGAGCTTACGAGCAAGTTATGATAGGTTTATATACTTGTTTGGATGGGGTCCCTAGGGATTCGGGTGAATTTCGGAGCGGTTTCGGACCATTTAAGTCCATTTTGTAGCAGTTGATTTACCGATGTATTGCAACACTTCGCGAACGCAAAGGGAGGGACACTAACGTGAAGTTATGGGGGATTGACCTTCGCGAACGCGATGGCTGACAAAGGGAACAACTATCGTGAACGTGACAACAGGAGCGGGAATGCAATAGTTGTAGACCTTGGCCTTCGCGAACGCGATGTATGTGTAGCGAACATGATGCACACTGTCGCATGGGTATTTGAATGTTAGAAATGGGATTTGACCTTATTTTCACCATTGTTGAGACCTACCCAGGAAGGAGCCGATTTTTGGAGGGATATTCATCCCAACTGCTAAGATTGGTTTTTTGTTCACTTAATTTTGATTATGTATCATGATTCCTCGTGACTTTTATCCCTAAATCTAGGATTTTAAAGTGTAGAAATTGGGTTTTTGGGTTTGAGTTTAAGACAGCTAATTTTGGGGATTTGGGCCTTAATTTGAGACCAGATCTTGAAACCAATTATAGATTTGGACTCGTGGGGATATGGAATCGGGATTTGGTCTCGATTTCGGATTTAGACCATGATGGTTCGGGTTGACTTTTGGGATTTCTAATGATAAACTATAATTACGTATTTTAGTCGATTATTATACTTTTATTTACGGCATTTTAGTTTAGTTTGCGCTTTAATTGCTAGTGTTTTGCACTAATTGTGTGTTTTATTCCTTATAGGAGTGATCTCGAGCTATGTAGATGTTATGAAATGAAGTCTACTGATCTGGAGCTTTGAAGTCTGAGTAAAAGCCCAAGGAATTAAGTCAGGATCGTAGTCGGGGATCAACGGATGATAGAGCAACGAAACGAAAAATTGAGTAGGCATATCACGCATTGTCTAGTAAAATGCACATAACTTTTTGCTCAGAACTCCATTTGGGCTCCACAATATATGGTTGGAAAGCTAACTGAAAGGGCTACACCCTTTATGTTTTACGTTTTTCCAAATTCCAAACGGAACAGGGTGAAAAATACGGTCGAAACCGCGATCGCGAACCTGGACGCGGACTAGGGCGGTACACTGGGTAATGACCGCTCCCGGACCGCAACCGCGAGCGTCCTAGCCAGAAAACTTGTCCTTTTCGCGTAGGAAAAGGTATAATTGTTTGGGCCCAGCCCTACTTGGTATATATACATGGAAAAACAGTATTTTAAGGAGGTTGGACAGATTTTTGACACAGATTTGACCTAAGGAGGCAGAGACACAATAGGAGCAAGGCGGGGATTCTTCTACGAGTTTTTCCTTCCTCTTCCTATTTTTCATTGTTGTTATGACTTTTAGTATTGTAGTTTTACATACTATTATGAATAGTTAACTTGTTATCTAGGGTTTTTGATAGAACTTTTGTAGGATAAATTCTTGTTATGTTTTATATAATTGAGCCGTTGGATTTCTCTACTTGTTCAACTAAGTGTTTATTGTTGTTGATTGAATAGCCAGCGACTGATTGCCTATTTATTATGTGTTGCTTGAGAAAGTATACATATTTAGGTGGTTGTTGAACAATGTCCCTCCTACCGCATGTGAGAAATCAATACAATGGGTTTAAAGGTAGGTTTAGAAATAACAAAGCCTTGACGTGGTCATAATGAGCGGTTAGATAAAGCCAACTAGCGTAGTTCGAAAGAACACCGCTAGTAAATAATTGTAGTTGCTCGAGAGAGAATTACGGTACCTAAAGTGCTCACGATCAGTAGAGAATACATACGCAAAATTGTTGGGAACATAGCGGGAAGGATTCCAACATTTGGGGAAATCATAACTCGACCTCCTTAGTTTTGTATCAAATTCCATCATTGTTAGTTGATAATTTTACTGCTTTATAATAATGTTAGTTGATTAGTTAGAAATAAATATTATAATCTCTATAGTTAAGAAATTGTTTGGACCCGTGGTTCTTAGCAATATTGAACAACTGCAGCTAAGCCTTAATTCTCTATGGGATCCGACTTCGAACTTTTAGACCGGATTATATTTGCAGCAATCACTTATCCTTTTTAGGACTAGAGTTGGGCGTGATCAATTTCACCAAAGATTTTAGGTGATACTTGACCAAGTTTTGATCGTTTTAAAGAATTTCTAAGGAATGTTGTTTTGGGTTGTTGAACATGTTCCGAAATAAGGTAAGGTCTTGCCTTGCTTTGTTTTGGGGGATTTTTTTCTAACAAATGTCATTGTTTGCTACATGCAGGTGTGATGCATTTGCGAGGTGACTAGCGTATATGCATGTGCTAGGGCTGTCCATGCTCGGGGTAGATTCTATATTTCTTTGTGCCTTGTTGAATTTTGTAATCTTCTTGAATAATATTTCATATGCTTCTAAAACTTTATGAGTTTAATTATCCATGCTAGAAATCATGTTTAAACATGACATCTTAATTAAGCATGAAGGGCTATTCTTGAAATTGTTGATATACATGATTTGATTGTTGCCATGCCTTATATCACAAACACATATCTATACATGTTATTCATGTGCTACTTGAGCTTCTTTCTTCATATTAAAGATCATGATTAGGGGCTTAGCGCATATTTGGCAAGATGGGTATTTTAGTGCGGTAGCTCTAATATTGGACAAGGTGGTGCGAGGTGTTCCGCTCACCGAGAAGCTATTCATATGAGGTGATTTTAATGGCCATATTGGGGAGATTGGTAGGGGCTATGATGATGTGCATGGCATATTCGGTTTTGGAGATAGGAACGGGGGAGGAACTTCGTTGTTGGGAGTTCGCTAAAGCTTTTGATTAGGTGATAACTAATATGTGATTTTAGAAAGAGGACCACTTGGTCATTTTTCGGAGTACGATGGCTAAGACTCATATTGATTGCCTTCTCCACAATAAGTGTGATAGAGGCATGTGCATTGATTGCAAGGTATCCCGAGTGAGTCTGTATCGACACAAACATATGCTCTTAGTAATGGACTTGGAGATTGAGAGAGGAAGAAAAGAGCGGTGTATGGTCAACCTAAGATTAAGTGAGGAACCTTGACTAAGGACAAACTCATGGATTGGGGGAGGTCACAATTGGATACTCACGAGGTCAAAAATGGGACCGGTGGTGAAATAAAGGGGTCCAAGGAAAAGTGAAAGCCAAGAAAGCGGCATATTTGAAGCTAGTGAAGAGTGCAATCGAGGAGGAGAAGAGGACGATAGGGAATATTATAAGAAGGCTAAGAAAGAAGCGAAATTAACAGTCACGGTGGCTAAAAACTACAGCATTTGCACGCTTGAATGAGGAACTTAGGGGCAAAGGCAGTGACAAGAGACTGTATTGGTAAGACAAGGTTAAAGAGAGGAAGACTCGGAATCTGGATCAAGTAAGGTGCATCAAAGACAAGGAAGGCAAAGTATTGGTGGAAGAGGTGCGTATTAGGCTTATGTGGCAAGCATACTTTCATAAACTCTTGAACGAGGATAGGGACAAGAACCTCTTGCTTGGTGAGTTAGAGAACTTAGAGAGCCAAGGAGATTTTGGTTTTGTAGGCGTATTACGATTAAGGAGTGATGCGAGATGAGCAGGGGTAAGGCGATTGGCCAGACGAGATCCCGGTAGAATTTTAAAAAGACGCGAGTCGGGCAAGCTAGGAGTGGCTTACTAGATTGTTTATGCGCCATCAGAAACACAACTAGCTAATGTGTTTACCGAAGGTTTCAACAAGCGAACTTTTCATACATTGAGTTGCAAGTTAGGCATGTACGAACATCTTTGCACCAACTTGAGGGGGAGTGTTGATTAGCATGATTTTAGGAGATTTGATTAAATTTAGGAGATTGTTGATTAGCATGATTTTAGGATATTTGATTTGTTTTGATAGCTGAATTGATTGTATGGATTTAGTTTATTTCCTTCATTAGCATTAGGAGCTTTACATGAACTCCTTTGCTCATGGGATGTAAACACACAAAGAAATACAAGAAGCCTTTTCTTCTTCTCAAAATCTACTGGAGACACGGTTTTAGAGGCTTATGCTGGTTCATTCGTGGATCGGAGGCCAAGTTATGGATACTGCACTTTCTTGGGACGAAATCTTGTGACCTGGAGAAGTAAAAACAAAATGTTGCGGCCAAATCAAGTGCAGAATCCGAGTTCAAATATATGGCAATGGGACTTTGTGAGTTGTTATGGCTAAAGATAATCTTTGATGATTAGAAGATATGTACGCCATTTATATCTACAAAAGATCAGTTGGCTGATGTTTTAACGAAAGGACTACCAAATAATGTGTTTCAAGACCTGATAAGCAAGCTAGGAATGGAAGATATCTAATCACCAGCTTGAGGGGGAATGTTGAATGTTGAAGGATTTCCCGGAAGATATTCTCCATATAAAGATATGATCCTCTAAGATTTTAGGGATAATTGTTGTAATCTAGACTATTAGATTTCTGATTCTTTTTGTATTTTATTAGATTCTGTACAATCCCAAATTTTATGGGATTTAGGTGATTCTGCTTGTCAACCTCTTCTGTATATAAAGCCATGTACATGATATTGAAAAATATGAATGAAATTATTCAAGCATTTTATTCTTTCCACAGCAATTGTTGAAACCCCTAGGTTGCTACATCAGAAGAATCCCTTATGTTAAGAGGATTCAACAAAGTATATGTAATTATGTATACAGAAAAAGGTTTATTTTTATCCTGCTTGCAAAGTAATTCTCTGTCAACGAGGGTTCAATTAAACCCTCTTAATTACCCTTAGCTCCATAACTAGGTGCGACACATCCGGAGGATACAAGAGGAAGGAGTTCACTTGAATCTTTACAGGGAATTAATAAGATTGGGGAATAGATAAATTTCAAGGATTGGTTGAAACTAAAAAAACAACAGAATGCTTGATAATACGGGCTCATGGAGGTAGGAGACGAGGAAAGATGGAGTTTTCTCAATAAAATGATACCAACACAAGCTACTGGTGGGAGGAACAGAGTTTTCCCCATGTATCAGTTTGAATTCCTAGAACACCCAGAAAAGTACGCTTCTCCGCCTGGTTTGCAGCAAAGAGAAGCGATTTTGAAAATTGAGAACTTGAAAATGAAGGAGAGGATCACACACTTAGTTGTTTTATCTGTAAATGTTCAGTGAAGACGTGGAACATCTAGTTGTCAAGTTGGCTTGAGTGCGTTGTGTAGTATTTACCTGCTTTAGGGTGCAAGGATGTTACCAGGACTAATAAAGGATGCTGAGGCCTTTAGAAGAAGAGGAAACGTCAGGCATGAATGTTGCCGCTTAGCCATAATATGGGGCATGCAAAAGGAGAGAAATAGGAGTCTTTAGATAAACAACAACTGTGTACTTTGAGGAATAGCTTAGTGTTCTTATTTTTTCTTGCTCCTGTGCAGTCTTGTTTATATAGAAGGTCGAGTTTCATGTATAGAGAACATACAACATGTTCTCTACTTTTTGGTATACTACTTGTATATGGGGTATTTGTCAAATTAATGAATTACTTAAGCTTATTAAAAAAAAGTCACAGCAATGGCCTCTGTTTCTCTGTTTTGACTTCATCTTGCAGTCAGTCAATTGGATCTTATATCATTTCAATTTCAATCTCTTTAAAAATGTCCATGTAGCAAAATGAAAAGAGAAAGAGAATGGTAAAATTCTCACATTAGGAGGGCAAAAGCGTTTAAACGCCCCTTGTGTCAAAGCTTCTGTGCGTCATGGGTTGCTGGAATTGTTCTGCAAGTGATAATAATGGAAAGAAGGAATACGTTATGCTAAAACTGGTAATGGAAGAGGGCATAATTAGTTTAAATATTAACAATTGTCAGTGCAACTCAACTAAAGATCATTGATACCAGTAAATGCAAAATATTCACCTCATGGTCTACGCAAACTAGCAAAGATCCTGAATATGATTATGCTGTCAAGTGTCAACTTTGGATGGCAATATCAATGGAAGAACACATTCTCCAGAACAATTTTATGAAAACACCAAGGAATGAGTATGCATGGCATATTTCCATTCAGAAAAGGTAAAGTTACAGCAGATGAACCAAACTGGATTGGCAAAGGAACATCTGGAAAGCTCAATCTTTGAAAAGAGCAAAAATCTTATTGAGACAAAAATCAATATGCAGACTGCAGACAGCAACCGTGGTCTGCCGGAATATCAACACTAGATATACAACTCTTAATATCTAGGCTTTTTTGGGAGCTGGACCATGGACTGTGCATCACTGATAAAACTTTTTAATTCACTATGGGAACAAAATTCGATCCTATTGACTTTATCCAACAAATAGGGTGGATATATTAGAAACTAGATACTGATCATTTAAGCATCATTTCCGTTGCCATTGTGCATGGATTCTAAGGTAACATGCAAAGACCCCAAGACCAGAGTTAGTTAAAACTACAAACCCAACCTCTCTGATAGCAGAGCACTTAACTACTCTGTCCTATTTTCCCCTCCCACTCTCTCTCTCTCAGCAAAGATGTTGATGGCAAGATATATATACATATAGCAAAATAATGATCGCTAAATGGCAGTATTAATCCATACGCATCCTTTTGATGTACTATTCTTTCAGACTAGGGAGCAGAACACCAGATATAGGTCACCTGGCTCCCTCCTCAAGAAGAAAACCTTCTCCTTCCATGTTAAAACAATAAACTTGATCCAGTTAAATCTGGAATTACATTGTTTCGTTGACAAAATAGGATATGAATCTAAGGCTGTAGTTTTTCCAAGTAAATCCAAATTGGTTCTGTTACAGAACAATGCCCTAACAAGAATCAAGTAACTGTGCATAAAGTATAAAACTTCATAAGTAAAAAGGTAGAGTCCATCACAAGCAGTAGTTTTTTCTTTATATCACATGTACACCTTGAGCAAGTGCTTGCTCAGCATAAAAATGTGGAAATATAAAATATAGTGTTCCAACTAGAACTTAGAAGGAGCAGAATATTAAGACGATAAATTTAGTTTGAAGTACTTATAAATTTTCGGAAACAACCTCTCTATCCCTTCGGGTTAGGGGTAAGGTATGCGTACACACTACCCTCCCCAGACCCCACTTGTGGGATTTTACTGGGTTGTTGTTGTTGTACTTACAAATCAACAAACAATGATTAAACACCCTAAGGGAATTTGGCATATTACAGGAATTCATAACATAGCTCTATGTAGAGTAGGTATAGGAAACAAACGCAAAGATTTGTACTCCGTTTTGAAGAACTTACTAGTGATTCTAAGATCTTTCGGCTGTCGTTATAGTACTGATTTGGATGGTTAATCCCCGCATCACACGATGAACCATGAACAGCTTCAAAGGTCAAAGTACAAGCCAACTGCAAATTATTATGATCATAAGTAATAGATAAGGCGGACTAAAGCAGTTGTAAGACATAAAAGTATACACTAACCTGATAGTGTCTATTTTGGACTTTGTCTAACACATCTTCGACTGCTCGATTGCCTACTCCCATCCTGGTCAGTGCAGCTCTCAAATTCTCCTCACTGTTGAAGCAAATTTTGCCAGATAATGAGAAATAATTGCCACCAATATTTGATTTTTGAAATACCAGAACAGTTTGTCAAGATTAGAAATTTGAGTTCCTGGGTGCAAGCCAATTGTCACCACTTGCCGTCATTATACAGAGACTGGCAGGAGAAGCCTGAGGAAGACTAATAGAGACACCTCCTGTGAAGCTTTTATAAGTTCGAAGTTGGAAATGTGGAAAATGTCGAGCTAATATCACGAAGTTTAGACATTACCCGTAATCTTTTGAAGTGAATTTAAAGAAAGTATCAACATTTTGAATGTTTCCAGGGTAAGAAAAACTCTCTGAGAGTATTTTTTCTCCCAATAAAATAATAACTAGTATTAGTACCCGCGCGATGCGCAAACACAAATATCAAATTATGATTTGGGGGTATTTAGATTATATGCAATCTACCTTAAAATTTAAACCCTCCGGATAAAAATTATATATAACCACTAGATATCACCTGAGAAGCAGGACATGAAACTATTTCTCACATCTCGTACTGGATAACATATTTTCTTTTTATATCTGTAACAATCTTGATCTTAGTACTTGCATTTATTCGGTGGTCGATATTAAAGAGTACTTAACATATCAAATTATAATTTATCTTGTTTGAGCATATTATTTTAACAAAATCCTTCCTACCACTTATGTTTTACTTCAAAGTCGAATAAGTCTTATCCTTCTACATTTTCACCACAAAAAGATCTCTCTTTAATATTTGCTTATAGTTATTGCATTATTGCATTATTCATTACCTAATATTGTTATACTGTCATGTGATCTTTTATTAGCTTATCAATTGACTTATTATTACCCTTTTGATATTATCGAAACTAAATATAAATTTTTTATTCTTAAAATTTAATGTACTTTTATACTTTTATTCTCTTACTCAGAACCTTTCGTTATTTAAATCTATCAATAATATTTTTGAGTATTAATTAATAATTTAATATATTTATCCTTAAATTAATTCAAAGTATAAATATGCTCACACTCTCTTTATTTTCCTCTTTATATATTTTTATCCCTATTATGAAATTTTAATTACTTCTGTTATATTGATATTTTACCAATAATCAAAATATGTAATATCACATTTTATTTTTAAGTCATAACATTGAATTAATCTAAAATATTGAACGCATAAGTTTTTTTAATTAGCAAATTTTAAAACTATTGTATTTTCTTATTATTAGTTTATATCACATGCAATTAAAATTTCTTTCTCTTTTAGTTTCGGGATAAAAGTATAACTTTTATTCTTGTTACTAAATTATCTACATGAGACATTTATTTTGTATTCTTAATATTTCAATTTGTTATCCAATTATTATTTTTATTTATCTAGTAAAACTTTAATTTTGTGGTCCTATCCATTGTATGAGCATAATTTGAATCTAATCGCAAGTTCAAATCCTCTTTCTCTTCTATTTCTAATTTTCAATGTTTTTGAATTTTTTATTGTTGCTATTATGTTACATAATATGTAGTATTTCATGCTTTCATGTGGCCTTCATTAACTTTCCTCATCATTTAGTATCATTATCCATTTATGTCCTTTAATGTAATATAGATCAATGTGTGAATTTTTAATCTTGATATAAATATTTATTTTAATTTAAAATAATACTCGAAATTATTAAATTATGTAAATTAAAAAATTAATATTTTTAAGTATTATATAGTAAAATTTCTAATAATTTGAGTTAGTTATTTAATATTAATTAATTAAGAAATAAGTTATATGTGGTTTTTTCTTGTTACACCATGTGGCTGAATTAGTTATTAGTTAATATATTATATGTGGCTAATTTTAAGGATGTCACTTGGCTTAAGGAGAGGGTTTTTCCTCTCCTTTTAATAATATATAGATATTTGCCAGCATCTAATTTTGGAGATCCCATCAGTTAGTTAGGAAATGTTAAATACAAACTCCACACTTCCGAAATGCAACTTAAGAGGGAAAGAAATATCAAAATTTTATACTCAAGACTAAAAATGCACTTTGCCAAAGAGAACTCTATGGGCACGTACGAGTGATCAAACAAAAGAATCTGCAGGCCTGCATGTCACACATAAACCACGCTTCTCATGTTGGATGACGTGGTTATGCTTGTACCAAATAAACAAACGCCAGGGCCTATGGAATTTCAGCTATTTTTTCTTTTTTAAGATGACAACTAATCACCATTGATACGTAGCGGAAAGCGGAGGCAGGTAACACCCAATGAAACGTAACTATTTTATTTATTTTTATTTAAAACTATATACAACATTATCAATAAAGTCCTCATGCCATAATTTTGACATTCTAAAGTTAGATAGCAAATGAATGCTTAGAAACTTAAATAACAAACAATTTGACATTGCTTTGCAAATCGTTGTTAAAGAATGTAAGACCTTTAGATTTTTCCCTTGTTCATTATTCTAGGAAATGCTAAACATCATGAAGTTATAAGCAAAGAAAATAAAAGTTGCTCCACAGGGTGAAAAGAAGGGATGAAAAAAAGTTTGAAAAGGCCCTCTTTTCAGAGAGGAAAAGGAGAGAGTGATATTTCAAGTTGCTGGTGTCTAATAGCAGCATGTACTAATTTAACCAACCCCCCTGCCCACCCCTCAACCACAAAAAAAAAAATGCACACTTGCTAACTTTAAGAGAACAATGTCACACACAAACCCCAGAAAAGTTTTGACCTGAAATGACGGTATGGACAGCCATGATGATCTCCAACTCCAGGTGTTGATGATATAATCTTTTGACAAGAATAAGGTGTATAATCCTGCATCGGTTGCAGCAACAAAGAACGGGTGGTGAGAAAGTAGCAGAGAAGATTACAAAGCTCAAAAGGTATTAGCAAAAGATGTGAGAATGATTTCTCCCTCATCTTCTCTTTTCGATGAATTTTGCAGATTCTTGAAATAATTATACAGCTTTCTTTTTTCTCAAAAAGCAAAGGAGTCAAAGAACTAAAAGAAGATTGACCAGAGCCACTTTATTCCTCACTTGAGATAAAACATAAATGAGAGATATATGGAACCAATAGAATATTTGGAATTTAATCTTTTTCTTGGTTGTTGACAGAAACCTTTGCCCTCCCCTCCTATTCAAGGTTGTCACTGCAATACA
The DNA here is from genome assembly GCA_032618575.1 of Nicotiana noctiflora. Lineage (NCBI taxonomy): Eukaryota > Viridiplantae > Streptophyta > Magnoliopsida > Solanales > Solanaceae > Nicotiana > Nicotiana noctiflora. Next base: position 574,804 of record JASVEL010002114.1, read on the forward strand.
GCACGAGGGCTGCGATCATACTCTAAATGGAGAGCAAAATCCTTTTACTAACTAAGACCACAATCACAAAATTTCGTATACCTACCAAGACTTCACAAACTTCAACATCATTAAGCAACACAGCTTTGAATAAGTTACTCAAAGAAATGCAACTTTGAATAAGTTACTCACTGTTCTTTTTCCTTCTTTTCCATAGTTGTGCCTTATGCTGTATGCATATTCTTTATCAAATCTTTCAGCACCAACCTACAAAAGAAATTACAAAAGAGATTATACACCTCATATCCAAGAGAAATGAAAAACATCGTGGAATTCATAATGTGCATTACTTCTCTCTTTCTAAATAGAGGCAAGTTGCGATGTAGCTAAACCAATAGAGTTTGGGAAAAAGTGTTTCCAAAGAATGATATTAACAGCACTGCATCTGTAGTAGTTAATATTTTCTGATAGTTGCCTCACATTTAGTCATGTTCCTATATGATATGAGAAGAAGGATGCAGGTTCAGCGGATGCTACTCAGTCCTTTTACATCTTTTAGTATAAGAAACTATTCGGAATGTATTAAGAGGGAATACATACAGCTAATTACAGTACAATAAAAAATCGTGCATTGTAGTCTCCAGCTTTGAACAGCTTATAAGTAATATTGGCAATCAGGGAATAAGACCAGCAACAAAATAAATAAACTATATTCACCTTCCCTTAGTTAAATAGCAGTTTCTATTCAAAAATAAAAGCTTGAAAGCAGAAACAGAATTAATTTAGTACATGGATCACTGCTTGTCCATGCTGAGAAAAAGAAAGCAAAGAGAAGAACAACACTATCCTCACCTTCGGAGAGAACTCAGCTTTCCAAAATGCAAGGGCATCATCCAACTTCAATCCCATACCCTACAAGTAAAACTAAGACACTTTCAGAAGTGAAGAAACTAATTTTTGACAATTTGTTTTACAAATCTTGAAACTCATATTTATATTTATGGTGCCAAAGCCATGTTGGTTCAAGTAAAAGAATCAGACACTAGTATAAAGCCACTATGGACAACATTATAGCCCCAAAACCTATCAAGACTTTCAAATTCAGAGCTGCTCCCTTGATCCAACACTGCGGAGAAAAATTGTTTTATACAGCTCACTCTATTCTCACAAGACAATATCTTAGAACCATGTGTCTTACCTCTTTCCAGGTTTCAGAAGTCCTCAAACTTCCCCGCTTTCTCTCACAAAAAACATATGTTAAATTTGAATAATTGCTGCTCATAAATTGAATAATAATTTTATACTTGTATCAAGCATAGACTTTCTTGTATGCTCATACACAACAGGATATTTGACAAGCAGGAAGTATTGGTCGGAGCACCACTTTTGTGGCAGTTTTCTTTTAAGAATCATATTGAATTAAATCAATTAAAAATTCAAAACCAATTATAGAATCACAAAAGCAAAAGAATACAACTTTTTTTTTCTGTATAAGGTAAAAAAACCAACTATGTTAATATGCTTTTACATAGATAAACCACCAAACGCAAAAAGAAAAACATTTGTAGTACATTTATGCTAAAGAAACACAAAGTTGATGATACTGATGTGCAAGTCAAACAGAATAAAATATTCCATGCTTAGAGCAGCAAAACCTCCATTTTTCTAGATCTTTAAGTAAATAGTTAGAATCTTTTATGAATTACACAAAGTCAACACAAATGCGTATCAAACCCAATAATGTGACCTTGAGAAATAGACCAAGTTGCATCCTGCCACCATGCTTCAGATGATGATCCTCTCTTAGCTGCAATAGGTATTGTAGGTCATACACGGAAACAAATGACAAAGACTGAAAAGCGTATTACAAAATTCAAATAATACTAAGATGTACAAGGAACATGCGATCACTTTAACATTGAAGGCAATTAAAAATAACATAAAGTTAGTTCCTTGATGAAGTTCTAACCTTCCCGAAAAGATGATGCATACACAGTGGAAACGAACTCTTAGCAATTTGATCAATGTCTTTTAGTGATATATCTGTGTGCTTTGTTGGCTGCAGTAAGTGTTTTATTTAGTCAACCAAATTCAACTACAACCTCGACTGTTGAAATAAATAATAAGGCAGATGTTGCATATACCTGGCTATAATCAGGACCCAAATAACTCGTGGATAGAGCTTCAATAATCTGACAAATATGAGAGAAAAAGGTGCTAAATTTCAGGTGCAACTTAAGAGCTAGTTCAGTAGTCACATTAATACAATGGAAATTAGGTTATATAATTCTTTTAAGTGCAGCTTCAAGGTAGCTCAATACTCACAGGAGTCAAACGATCCTTCTCCTGTTCTCTAATCATGGATGTCCATTTTCTGAAACCAAAAGCATAAACTTCTAAAAATCCAATGGATAGTAAAGTTTTTGACTTTCATTAGATGAAAGGTAATCTTGACATGGCAAAAATATTATGCTAAAACAGAATGTCACTTGTACTCTATTCAACATAACAAGGTCCTTATTTTAAAGCCATATTGCCTGAAGTCAAGAAAACGCACGCATTCCCTCAATCATTATTCACTCAACAACATAACATAAAAATACTAACATAAGATAAGAGAATAAATAACAAGAAATCTACAAGTCAAAGTGAGTTCTGCTTGATGAGATGCGAGGCGGCGTTAATGGGAGACTGGAGGTATGGAGTCAGACTCTAGAGTCTAAAGGTTTCAAGTTGAGTAGGACTAAGACAGAACATGTGGAATGTAAGTTCAGCAACGTGACGGGGGAAGCGGAGGTGGAAGTTAGGCTTAACTCCACAGGTCATCCTCAAGAGAGAAAGTTTTAAGTACTTAGGGTCAATTATCCAAGGAGATGGGGAGATCGATGGGGATGTTACACACTGATTAGGAGTGGGGTGGATGAAATGAAGGTTAGCGTCTGGAGTCCTGTGTGACAAGAATGTAGCACCGAAACTCAAAGGTAAGTTCTATAAAGCGGTGGTTAGACCGGCCATATTGTATGGAGCTGAGCGTTGGCCAGTCAAGAATTCACATATCCAGAAGATGAAAGTAGCAAAAATGAGGATGTTGAGATGGATGTGTGGGCACGCTAGGCTGGATAAGATTTGGAATGAAGATATTCGGGAAAGGGTGGGCGTGGCTTATGTGGACAACAAGATGCGGGAAACGAACATAGATAGTTCGGACGCGCGTGGAGGAGAAGCCTAGATGCACCGGTTAGGAGGTGTGAGCGGTTGACTTTGGCAGGTACGAGAAGAGGCAGAGGGCGGCCTAGGAAGTATTGGGGCGAGGTGATCAGGTAGGACATGGCGCGACTTCAGATTTTCGAGGACATGGTTCTTGATAGGAACATGTGGAGGTCGATCATTAGGGTGGTAGGCTAGGGGGTAGGCGAGAGTTCTTCCCTTTTTGTACCGGGTAGTCTGTTAGAGTTTCGTTAGGTTTGTTAGTGGTCTTTGTTGTATTCACATTTGCATAGTTTTGTGCTATTGTCCTTTCACTTATTTATGGTGGTTATTTTCTTTCTGGTATCTTTTATTGTTACATGTCTTTTCTCATTTCTTTTCTGATATTATTGTCTGTCCTTGTTGAGCGGAGAGTCTCCTCGAAACAGCCTCTCTGCCCTTTTCGGGGTAGGGGTAAGGTTCGCGTACACTCTACTCTCCCCAAACCCCACTAGTGGGATTTTACTGGGTATGTTGTTGTTGTTCTACAAGTCAAAGTGAACATGTACATGCTAATTGCTGACAGGCAGAAAAATTAAAGCACGCAGAGAATGCTTCTGCCAGGAATAGAAAAAATAATTGAAGTGAACATATACAACTTTGTTATAGTCTTGGTAAATGAAAGAATCAGGAATCGTCAACTCTCTAACTCTAAATGTGTTATAACTAGTTCAAACCATTACAGAAACTCCAGTTGATGAAAGGAGAACTTCATTTTCAAGATGTCTATTTGGAATACAGAGTTCTAAAACAATCAAAGAAAAACATATTAGATTCAAAAATGGTATTTCTAATTTAATGAATGATTGGTTGACTCTGTCCTATCTTTCCCAGAGAAGAGCAAACATGTATCTATAAACCTGTTTGTCAGCACAAGTGCTTTTGAAAGATGACTGCGGAATTGTGTGACAACTAGTGAAACCACCTGTAAGAATAAGCCACATCAGGGAAATTGTATATTGAGATTTCAGATTAGCATATTTACATGGACTCTACACCATAAACCAGAAACTAAATTACCTGGCTCATTGCAATATATGCATTCCCTTCCTTAATAAATACCCGTCGACCTGCCACAAGCTCTGGCACCTCCTCAAATGGAACCTTTATTGTTAAATGCAAGACAATAAATGGAAATCAACCAGAACTCCCAGAAGGCATCACCTCATTAAGTAACACAAGGTAAGAGAGTGACATATTTTTCAATATTAGAATCCAAATACAAATAAAAAGACATATGTCTCATATATCATGCCTGAGCCAAGCATGAAAATCTACAATTGAATAAACAGATGTACTTTGTTATGATAAATATCATGGCTTTAGCGCACCATGATCCTCAGATTCCCAAAATATAAGGCTACCGGCACAAGACAGTGCATATGGATCTTTCTTTTGACACGCTAAAGAAAAGATACAGTAAATTCCTTCCTTTCAGTATAGGTTTTACTTGGCTTAAGGGGTTTGGAGCAGATCCATTTGCTCTCTTCCTTTTGTCATTTTCTTTCAGAAAAGTTGGGCAGTTAAAGGGTTTTCAAAGGGAATACCTTGTAGAAGATCGCATCAGCTGCAACAAACCAATATCATAATGTTAAAGCACGAAAGTAGTACACAAATTCATCTTCACAATTGAAAAACAGGGAGAAGCAAGTAATTGAGAAATACTGCTTTGGCCTATGGAGCGTGCAACTTGGTTCAGCATGTCCTTCACAGTCTGCATCAAAAGCAACCAGTCTTTCAGGACCAAAAGTTTTATCATTTCCAGAAAAAAGGTGAACACCCTGGCCATAATGCTGTGGAAATAAACTAATAGTCACTCGTAGAAGTACCAAAAGCTAACATAAAATTTACCTCGTATTCAGCACGGCTCACAGCTTTGTATGGAAGATCAAACTCTGCGAATAGCACCTTCTGTAGCCAAATTTAGGTGCCACACATTATCAGCATGAACCATAAAAATGTTTCCAGGAGACAACAATGGTGCTTGTAGCTATCAAACCTGAACTTCCGGATTTTCATGCAGGAATCGGTGCCGAAATAAGGTAGTCTCCATTGACAGAAACCATTTCCTCAACTCCTCCCTAACATATGAAGTTCAAAGTGAAAAAAATACACACACCACCGCACATACACATATTACATGGAACCAAAGATATGTAAGAATAGAAAAATCACAATGGCCTCTACTTACGTCCTGCAATAAACAAGCCGCAAGACAAAATGTGAAATTATGTCCTTGTTAACAACCTCGGATGCCTGCGGATGCCTCATATTTTCCTTCCACAGATCATACACCTAAGATTGAAGCCAATAAATCAATCTGCACATAGGGAGACAGAAAAAATAATTCTATATTTTAAAGAAAAACTACATTGTTACCAATTTCTCCATCTCATCAGGCTTCTTTCCTCTGGATAAACCATCCGAAATTCCTTTCAAAACTGGATTATATAGACAAATCATATCCATCAATTAACTGAAAAAAAAATTATCCGAAGCTAATGCTACAAATGAGTAATTTATGTATGTAATATATATATATATATATATATATATATATATATAGAGAGAGAGAGAGAGAGAGAGAGAGACTTAAGAGGCCACGGTCTTATGGGAATCAGGAGGTCACATGTTCGAGCTATGGAAACAGCCTCTTGTAGAAATGCTGGGTAAGGCTGCGTACAATAGACCCTTATGGTCCATCCCTTCCCGGACTCTGCGCATAGCAGGAGCTTAGTGCACCGGGCTGCCCTTTTTCTACAGCAACAGCTCCATTAACCATATTATAGAACTGAAATGGCTTTGGCTAAGTTCATTTAATGATAGAACTCACTTAGTTTCAATTAATACGAAATTCTTTCAATTACAGGATGCAAAAGGTTTGACATCATATCATTAATAATATATTCTACTCCTATAAAACATTCAAAATATTCAAGATTTCAAATTTATTTGACTATTCAAAATCTAACTAAGATACAATTTTTTCTGTATCAAGCTCAATTTCAAACCATTACTTAATATCACTAATATGATAAATAAGTTAAATTAATGTCTTTAACTCTATCTCCGGTCAAACACCAAATGGGTAATAGAAGGTAAACATTTATACTAAGTTTAAGGCATCACCTCCTACGAAATAATTTCACGAGGAAAAAAAAGGTATTGTCTTGGCACCTTAAAAAACAAGCAATAACAACACTAGAAATTGGTTTCTCCTTTTTCTTTATGTTTCTTTTTTCCTCTAGCCAACAGAATTCGCCCAAAAAAAATCAATAGATCAACATACTTAGCTTGGAGAATAATCAACGAAAAATGAATGAAACGGTAAAAAAGATCAGAAGAAAATAAGGCACAAATTTAGTTAATTCATTTCTGGTAAGCTTGCTTGCGGTGTTGTGTCAGGTCGGGTTCGGGAAAGGCTGCCTAGAGTATTCACTGGGTCAGCCCTTCTTCATTTCTGGTAAGCCGCGAGATTTTACAGATACTATTGAAATGTCCGCAGAGAGAAGATCTGCGGAAATTTCTAGTGAGGATGATTGAATGAAGGGGAGAAGATTCCAATTACCGCGGAGGCGATCGATGGCATAAAACTCAAAATCTTCGAGACGGACTTCAAGAGGAGGTGCAGAACGATAGAGAGGCAGAGTCGAGACAGCATCGTTAGGCACTGAAGATTTCCTCTGAGATCTGACGACTTCCATGGCTTTGTTTTGGTTTTCGCGATTCGACAATGAAGCAAGTGACCTGTAGAATTTCGTCCAATACTGAAAATGGCGGGAAACATTCTTCACTATATAGTAGACCTAGAGGATGGGGTTTGCTAAATAAAAAAAATTTATAAAAATAAAAATAAAAATAACGACTAGAGGATGGGTTGTGGATTGAGCATTTGAGCTGGGGAAAAATTAAAAAATAGTCAGATTTACCATTGGTGTTGAAAAATAGCCAAGTTTCAAAAGTCATCAAAATTTAGCCACTTCAATCTGAGCGAAAATACTGTTTAAAATCTGGAAAAATATGCCCGCAAATTTTACTGGAGTTCCAGCATAATATGCTTGAACTCCTGTAAATTTTACGGGAGTTCCAGGATAACTATGCTGGAACTTCCGCAAATTTTACTGTTCAAAATCCAAAAAAATATGCCCGCAAATTTTACGGGAGTTCCAGCAAGTATAATTGTCCAGTATAATATACTGGAGTTTGGAGCACTAGTGCTCCGGTCTCCCGCAAATTTTACAGGAGTTAGCAAAGTATACCGGTCCAGCATAATATATGGAGTTCGTACACAAATGCACTAGAACTCCCGTATATTATATTGGACCGGTCCCTATTGCAGCAAACTAGTGGCTATTTTTCATTGACTTCGTAAACATTGGCTATTTTTCATTAACCTATGTGAAAACTGGCTATACCATGAAATTTTAACTTTGAGCTTGGTGTTGTTCTTGGGCCATTCAAATATGGTTTTCGGATTGGCAAAGTTACCCATAAAAACAAAATTATTTATTTTTGTCTATCCATTTATTTTTTTTACCCATAAACTAATTACATTTCCTATCATACTAGTTTTTGTAGGAAATTTTTTTTATTATTTTCCAATTTTTTTTCATTTCTATGCTTCTTTTCTTATTTTTTTCTTTTTTTTTCTTTTCTGCTTTTCTTTTTTCTCGTTTTCTTCTTATTTTTTCCTTTCTTTCTTTTCTAATTTCATTTAACTTTTTTTATATTCTTTTTCTCTTCATAATCTAATTTCATATATTGTATTCATTATTTTTTTTATACAATAAAAAAAATTATATAGTAAATATTTGTTCACCTTTTTTAATATAATTAGTACAATATATATTTTTTGTATTTTTTAAAATTCAATAATTTAACTGAAATAATAGCAGTTGTCACTTGATCTAATACACTGGATATCACATTGACTGTTGTTGAACACCATAAATTGCATAATCAAATTTTAAGAATCAACGCGTGGTTGCCATGCAAACCTTGATCTCCTTTCCTATAAATATCAATACCCACTCTACGATTAGCAGTAATGTAACCAGTTATTGAGGAAGAAAATATAATCTACGGCAACCAAATCTCCATGTATACTAGTTAGAATAAAAATGATAATAAAATATTAAAAATTTTCAATCAAAGTATAAGTAGCAAAAAAGACTTCTGGTACCATGTGATACCAATATGGTATATATGTATACCAACAGAGCATACGATTTCTCTAGAATATTGCTACAACTATCTGCGACTATACTATTGTACCAAAATATTAAAGGACGCTATAAAAGTATGATAAAATTATATGCTCGTATTGCAAGCTAAATATTGCAAAACAAATTGCTCATAATACATATAATTTATGTCCATCGGCACACAAAATTTTCAGCATTGCAACTCATGTCCATATAAATAATTTCATAATAGAATTCACTTAAAATGCAGCTAAAACAACCAAAATAATATTCAAACTACCATATGACACCAATATGACATATCACTATACCAACATGGTATATAATTTTACTGGTTAATTTCCGGCAACTATATGACTATACTACTATTACGTCACACCATGCATAAAGAGAAAATAAAAAAAATAATGTACCACGTATTAATATAATAAAGTATTTCAAGAATTGTACTATATTACTATTATTAAAATAAAATCAAAATATTGTACCGATTAAATGCAGCTAATACAACCTAAAATTGATTCAACTAGCATATGATACCAATATAGTATATATCTATACTAATAAGGTATATAGTTGGAATGAATAGTATACTAAAATGGTATATTTGTATACTATTTGGGTATACAATACAAATTCGTCTTCTTCTCTGATTCAACTATATTTCAACCCAAATTTCTAAAATCAACTACAAATCTCCACCAAATTGACTAAAACTTTAGCTACAACCTCCAATCAACTTTCCAAAAAAACTCATACAGGATCGAACCAAAATAATTAAAAACTCAAATAAATCAAGTTATGAGTTTCAAGCTTCAAGGTCCTTCAATGGTGGATTTATTTTTTTTGCAATAAATCTCCAAAAATAGGCATTAACGGTACAATCTACGCATCAAAGAACAATAACTAAGGAATTTCAACAGTAAAACAATATAAAAAAATCATATCTGGCATTGCGAACTCATTCATATGGAGTTTCAATTTTTTTTGTTTCCAAATTTAAAATTACATCCATTATTTTTATGTGATAATGATTAATAATCAGTTGAAAAGAAGATTATCATGGTGTAGTACTCTTGGAGGTGTATAATGGTATTTACATGATTATGGATCTTTCAAACGGGAAGGAAATAATATGAGATGGTCAAACGAAACTAGAGATAGGTAGGCTGGTAATTAGTTTTGTTAGAAAGGTATATAATATAATAAGTTTAACAATGGGTAAAGACGGGTAAATACTTTGCTTTTATAGGTAGCTTGTGTAATTTCCTCTATAAATTTCCATGTTGGGGGGTTATAGCCCATAATGCTAGTCAGGCATGTCAACACGCGTATATAACAGCAGTTCGCATTGCATGACTATACATGAGGCTAGTTTAGATATATAGTTACCTAACTGGGAGATATTGCACATAATGCCAGACATGTACCGGTTCAGATATTAGTTTAGTTTCAACTTAAATTTCGGTTCAGCTCCAAATCAATTTCTAATTTAGACTCTTGTTTAGCTTTCAACTTATATTCAGATTTCCAACTTACAACATACTTTAGTATGCTTTACATGTGCTTTGTGCATATCATACTCACGTCCCTTCCGGAACGCTACGCTTCATGTCGCACAGGTACAGATAGATCAGCACTTGAGCCACATCAGTAGTCCATCTACCAACGACTAGAGTCACTCCGCTTACTCCCGGAGTTACTTAATCTTTTGGTTTGACGAGGCCCTATTCTATCCAGTACTTGTTTAGTTCAGCATTCAAGGAGTGTTGTAGATATACACATGAGCAGTTAGTTATGTTTTCATGTCAGCTTGTATTAGCCTTGTCAGCTTTCCAGATTGCCCCGCTCTTATCAGCCATGCTCATGCTTGTTTAGTTTATCAATTTATATTCATGATTAGTACATCCAAATTTAGTGATGATCGACACAGTTAACCATCTCGGCCCTAGGCTGGGTCGCGACAATCATCATATCCACTGACGCATGATAGAGATTTGTAATGTATATGCCCCAACGGAACACATCCCTGGACTATATTGGTCCTCATCGAGAACACCTCTAGGTACTAAGTACTACAGACAACAAATAAACCCAACATATACAAAGGAGCAGCCTTGAAAAGCAAAGACCTAGGCAGGGTAAGCTGCACCGAAATAAAAATGCAAAAAGCACTAGATAACATTCATGTGATGACAACATTCATGTGATAAACAGTAGATAATTTGACTTGAAGCTCCTCTCATCCAAGTTCTTGCTTTTCTTATGTCTATCCTGAACTTACATGTGTAACCTAAATTTACCTTGGTAAAAATTAGCTCTACAAAATTCAGCCATCAAAAAATGGCAAAATACTCACTGAGCCGAGAACAATGCTCAGCTAGCAACACTAACCTTGAATATATACTATATAAAAGTTCAATTATTTTACTGATTGCTGAATTGTCTTCACCTAAAATTCTGCATAGCACTGCGGCTTCTTGTGATAAAAGAAGCACCAATGCCAGAAAACGTACGCCCAAACACACTATAACCAGTGTTCTCATTGTTCCTCTGTTCTGAGGTGAAAACAGCACTGGAAATCTGAGGACTGCTTTCACTGGACACTTTGACAACATCTGATATACCTCCAAGCTCCTAAAGAGAGGAAAACAAAAAAGGTCCAATTTCAGATCTGTTTAGATGGCTAAAAGGTTAGGGCTTAATAGAAACTCATGACTACCTTCAGGCCTGAGGCAGATATAGCACTATGCAAAGGACGCTGCAAAAGTTTAAACAGGCATTAGTTCTTTTTATCAAGATCTTTTTATCAGCAGAAGATGATAAAGAGCTTCATGTATAGGACTATTTGGAAGACCCTAACTTCTGAAGCATTCTGATCGTTAAGACCAAGGTTGAAGTACTTCTACAAAGTACTTAACATCTGGGAAGGGCCAGTGTCGGTATAATGTTTTATCCAGTCCAAGCTAAGTCAGACTTTTGCTTGTAAACTGCTTCGATAAAGCTAATGTGAGTAAAATTGGGGCAGAAACAGGAGTTCGGTATTAATGGCTGCAAAATTAACCAACTAACAAACCTTCGGAGATACACTAGAAGCAGATGGAGATGGTTGTTCAATTGATGAACTTGGAGACAAAGGCCCAGCCTGCAGAAAAGTTGAAGCAAAATGCAGGTTATTACCAGACAATGCACAGTCAGTATCACAAGATTGGCATGCAAAGAAAACTTAAAAGTCCAAGACAAAAAGCAAAGAAGTCACTCTTTAATGTAAATTTGCCAGGACTTCAAATCAATTAATACAAAGTCAGTACTAGAAGTCAGCCTTTCCCCATATGACTGAAGATGCTCGACAAGCCAAAACCAACGCGGTCTTGCAACAGAAATAAGTAGATCATTCAACTTTTCCAAACCACCAAGAACAGGACAAATTATAAAGACACAAACAAGAGATGGAAGAAGGAATCAGGTCTGCAGCAGGATAAGCCCTTTCTTTAATTTATTGATGACGGAAGATAAGCCATTTTAACTATAAACCAAAGAAACTATTGACTCAGGCAATGTTAAAATAGTTAATTTACCCGTGTTGAAGGAGTTACTGATGGTAATTCCAGGGCAGGTCTAGATGAGCTAGATGGGGATGCCTACACATTGAAGACAACATAGTTGGGGGAAAAGCATAGGGAAAAGAAGAAATCAAACATTAAGAGTTGTACCTCAATCTGCTCCTTGACTCTACCAATTTCATAGCTCCTCACAAAAGCAACCAACTTTTCCACACCATAGTTTGTTTCATTCTACAGAGATCATAATACTACCATGACTATTACGCGGACAAACTTTAAAACTAAGCCAAAATATGAAATTAGCAAGTCAATTCAAATACCTGTCATAATACTACCATGACTATTACGCGGACAAACTTTTAAACTAAGCCAAAATATGAAATTAGCAAGCCAATCAAATACCTGTCTCCCTTCAATCCTGCTAATTTTTGTCCCCTGTTCATATAAGAAAAGGCAGTTTTCAATTCCACAACACAAATCAAACTAACAAGGCCAAATATACAAGGAAAAAAGTTCATATGGAACTGCTGAGAAAATATCTCACCAGTGATCTGACAACTTGGTGAACAGATTGGACATCCTCACTAAATTTGCTCACTTCTCCTCGAATTTCAGAAACCTATACATTTAACACTGCTGCGTCAAATATCAGAAATCTCAAACCTTCAAATTAACTAAATGTACACGCCATTATTGGCCTCACCTCATCTCTCGTAGCAGCAGTATTATCCACACACTCGTCTATTTTAGAATCGACACGGTCAATACGTGAAGCTAAATGACGCTTTGTGGCCTGGCAAGATAAAGGAACCCAATAAAGTTAATGACACTAAACATATCAGAAAAATGTGAAAACAAACATCACAACAGGCAGGCAGGCAAGCAATGGTTAAAATCTTAACCAAATATCTCCTGTAGACTGAATAACTGCCCTACCTACCAAGGGGTAGAACAGTAAACAGTAAACAGGACCTACTGCATAACAACAGATGCATTGAAGCAAACCTTGGGCATTTCTTATTTGATAGCCACATGCAGAATGACCTGAACCAAGCAGTTCATTTTTCTTTTTTTCTTTTTTTGGTGTCTTGGTCACGAGTCATGTTAGTGTCCTTTTTTTTATAACCGTGGTACCCGGGCCAGCTGACGCGCACAGGAATACTTTCCACAGGATACTTGCTAATTCCCACCAGCAACAGGTACCACGTAACTCGTAACTCAGTCCACCAAAACTTGGACAAATGGGAAAAAATCACCTAGTTTTTTTGTTTCCGCTAGGATTAGAACCATACCTCATGGTTCTCAATCCACTTCATTGACCACTAAGCCACATCCTTGAGTGCGACTTATGACTTAGTACATACTGTCTTAAAGAAACAAAGCACAATAAATCACCTGTAGAAAATTCTATAGTGGTGTGGTTCATGTAGTCATGCATGCTTAACATAGCTTTCATAACACCTAGAGCTACAGATACATGATTTATAGTCAGTGGTACTCATAACTTCCCTAACGCCATATGTCAATGAGCACACATACAGTAGGAATCATGACAATACAAATGAAATCAGCAGTCATGCCAATAATCACCAATTTGAGAACACAAAAAAGCTCTTTTTACAACACCAATAAAATGAGGATTCATTGTCTGAACGTCATATTCCTAGCTTAATGAGTATTTTGTTAGTAGGGAAGCAACTGTCCTAGCTTGACGATTATTTTTCGTCAACAAGAGGCGTAACAACGATACAAACAAAGAGAAGTGCAGCCTCAATCATGAACTTCAAGATGCATGGGAACAGGCCATCATCATGAGCAGTTTGAGTTTTTATTTTAAATACAAAATAAGGTAATAACCCTTGGAAGATATCCAACCGACATTGGACATATACAAAGCATACAGAATTCACTTCACAGAATCGTACATGGCGATTACACACCGGATTTACTGTCCAACTCAGTCTGAGTTTCACATGTTTACATGTATTTATAAGAAGAATAAATCAGGAATCAAGAACTTACAGAAATAGATGTATATACACTCTCGAGCTGTTTGGACACATTAGCACATGCATCAGATAAGCTCCGCCTGGTTGCAAACATTAATTCGGGAAGCTTCCAACCCTACAAGCATGCATTTCAATTCTAAGGTGGAGTTGTTAAAGAAGCCGGGAAGAGAATTCAAGCCTATGGCATCCAAAATAGAAGGCAATAATTAACTATTACGCTCCCTCCCAGTTACCAAAAAATAATTATAAGGTTCATGTTTGACTAAAAGCATATACCTAAGATTGGCTATGAGGATTGCCTTTTACCTCAACAATTTGTTTTGAAAGCCTCATATTAGGAAAATAAACTTAACAGTAAGGGAACACTTCGTACTCAATCACCCCATTCCTTGAGACAAGGATGGTGCAGTAAATCATCAAATGGAGGACAGTTACTTGAACCATGAATTAGAAACTTAATTTTTGCATCGAATGGGGATAGTTACTTTAAATATGAATTATATGTCATCAATAATGTTGGGTGCAAATAATTATGTCCCTGGTAAAAAAACGACATTAATTTTGCATCAACATTATTTGTGAAATACAATTTTGCAGAAACAAATAAAGGTGTTACCTTCCACCAAATATAACCATACCCCATGACCACAACAACAATGATTATAGTGTATCTGCTAGAACCTGCATAGAATTTTAAAAACCAAGTTAAATGCGTGAAATAATTCGCAAAATGTCATTGGTCACTGCAAATGCTGTAAATGAAGCAGGCTGAAAGATCGTTACAGGTTAGGAGATTCTAATTTGCAAGGCATGTACAAATCTGACAGTGAGACCACAATTTGTCTCAGTAAATCAAGAAATGACAGTAGAGATGTCCTAAGACACTCCTGGCATAAAAGGCCAGTTGTTTCCACCTGAAGGTGTAAGGTGGAAGAATATTTAATTGCTTCCATATACAACTAACAATCTACAGTAACAGAAACCTGATCCACTTGATGTCACAATTGTAACAGATCTATTTGAAGCCAAGAGCTGTAGCTCCTGCCGTAAGCTATTAACCTGTAAAGAAAATCATTCCCCGTAAATAAAACTTTGATGAATTCAGCGCAGCAGGTATGCTGATATATGAAATCAATTAAACCACTTTCTGCTTAAAGAGCAAAAAATTGACAGCTTATAGAAAAGGACTGATTATAAAACGCAAGGCACACATAATTACTTGTTATTCTCATCAATGTTCTTTTTCTTTTGGCTGTACAAGCATCATGTTGAACCATATAGAAAAATGTTTTACAGGAGAATGAAATCAACAAAAGGCTGTTTTAGCGAAAATAAGATATATGATCTTCTCTAAGTACCACTGTTAATATTATGAACCACCAATCCTGAACCCCAAAGCTCAGCATATACAAACTTTGAGTAGTATACAAGTCAAGCTCCAATTTAAATCAAGCTTTAATTCGATCTTGAGAGTTGAGTGTGACTCATGTCGATAAAGTAAACGAGCTTAGGATGAGCTCAAACTCGAACTTCAGTCCATGCGGATATTTTCAGGCTCATTGGGGAGTTATAAAGTTTATATAACTTAAGCAAATATTAGAATTGAATTTAATAAGCCAAAATCTTTTCAAGGTGCTGCAGAGAAATGGATTTTGGCCATCAAAGATATAACATATATATAAGAGATATTTAATAGCTTCTATTTATACTTTCTTAATACAATGATCCCCCAAGACACCAGCCCAGATAGGCAGAGAAAAAAGAGAAAGATAATGGATGCATGTTGGCATTCAAAATATAAACTAACAATAAATAAATAAAAAGTCAAATCCAACGAGTGTTGTCAAAGGTTCATTTAAAGCGCGCTTAAGCCCTGAAGCTCAGAAAACCTCAAGGAGGGCGCTTCGCCTCGTTTTAGTTGCACTTACGTGTAAGGCAAGACAGTAAGGCATGCGTCTCATTGCCCATGAGTCCTCTCTTGAATCAAGCAGCACTAAACAACTATAATTGGAAATAAGTGTATTAGCTGCTAAGGGAAACAATATTGAATAAATTTGGTACTTTGTTCTTGATTTACAGGGGTAAGGTCTGCGTACTTCCCTTTATAGGGCTGCTGTTGACTCACTTGCATTGCTAATGGATCAACTTTCTCAGAACCAGTGGAGTTGGACCTTTGCCTTTCATCCTCAACAATCATTGCATAGGCTTGGTTTAGGGTTGATTCAACAGTTTTCATCTAAGTTGCATGTGTCTTTGCATGGACACGGGTGCGGGTGTCCAACACGGGTGTGGACTTAGAGGTCGGATCCTTCGAGATGTAAATTCTAAGATTCGGGGATACGGATCCTAGTATGGATACGGGTGTAGAGATCCGGCTAAAATTAATTCAAAAAAAATAAAAATATTAAAATATCTCTAAATTTGTAAGAAATTTAGTGGAATACTTACGTATATCTTGTAAAGTATGAATTTCTTTTTTATTCTCAAGTTGTAAATAAGTAAAGGATTGATATCGTAGATAAGGTATGTTATTTTCTTCAAATTTATCCTAGTTTTGGTTCTGATTTCGGGAATCAAATTGTATCTTGTATCAAATTCTTCTGACCATTGTGGTCAAGTACCAAAAGTGTTAGACCAAATCCGGTACGGATCCCATACCCACACCCATACTAGTGTCGTGTCGATACGGGTGTGGCACCTAAACTGAAGTGTCGGAGCAACTTAGGTTTTCATGAGTATTTGTCTCCTTGCCTAATCATAGGAGTAAATAAGTCCACTCAAAAGTTGAAGCAACTTATGCGTCTGAAAATGCTCTATGTTCTCCTTTGACATGGCGCTGCTTCAGCTCATTGAGGACATGATCCTTGATAGGAGAGTGTGGAGGTTGAGGATTAAGGTAGAGGGTTAGTAGGTAGTTTATAGTTGTTCAACGACAGTCTTAGTAGTATGCATGTCCCTTCATAAGATTTTTATTATGTTATGTGGTTTTGTTCGCCTCAGGTACTGTACCATGTTGCTATTATTTGGTATCACTTATCCTTTATCTCTCCCTTTTTCTTTTATCTTCCATCTTTCTTCCTCCCTTGCTTTCCTCCTCTTCTTCTTGCCCTTCCTGAGCCGCGGGTCTATTGGAAACAGCCTCTTTACCTGCATTAGGTAGGGGTAAGGTCTGCGTACAGACTACCCTCCCCAGACCCCACTTGTTAGGATCAAGCTGGTTTGTTGTTATTCTTCATTTACAAATAAATTTTTATTTATTTCCTTCATTGCGCCTCTTTTAACTAAAGCCCGCCATTTAAGTGCGCTTTGCGCTTTAAACCCTAATAGACCTAGAACGTTTTTTAGAGCTTTTCGCCATTGACAACACTAGGCTGCTCACTTCATGGCCCTCAAACATCCATACACAGCTTTAGTTGTGGCTCGGTTTACATGGATGGGGTATTCAAGCTACATGGAATGCCTAAGGCTATTATCTCAGACAAAGATGCTGTCTTTACTAGCAGGTTTTGGAGGGAGCTATTCAAGCTCAGAAGGTATCACTGGCTGCCGACATCAATTGCCTATCACTCACAAACCAATGGACAAACTAAGGTTGTCATAGGTGCGTGGAGTGCTATCTATGATGTATGACCTTTGAGAAACCTACATATTGGCCACAATGGTTGGCTCTAACCGAAGAGTGGTACAATACCACCTTCCATTCAACCATTAACATGACATTATATAAGGCATATATGGGCAGAAAACACCTCCCTTTTACCCTCTGTCATTTGATTCCTAGCTTGACTTGGTCGACGTGAGTTTGCAAGCTAGGGAGGTTACTCTGAGAACTCTAAAGTTCCATATAAAGCAATGTTATCAGAGGCTCGGTATGCTTAAGCCATGAAGCTCAGAAAAGCTCAAGGAAGGCGTTTCGCCTCACTTTAGTTGGGCTTCAGTGTAAAGCAAGGCACTAAGGCATACGCCGCATTACCCATTAGTTCTCTCTTGAATCAAGTGGCACTAAACAACTGTAATCGTAAATAAGTGTATTAGCTGCTAAGGGAAACATTACGAATGAATTTGTCACTTTGCTCTTGAATTACATATAAATTTTTATTTATTTCCTTCATTGTGCCTTTTTTAACTAAAGCCCACACTTCAAGTGTGCTTTGCGCTTAAAGCCCAAATAGACCTAGAACGCTTTTTAAATTTTTTTTCGCCTTTGACAACACTGAATCCAACTAAATGTTCATAGCAATGTCTCGAGTTAATTTTTTAGTATCAAGCTCCTTCACAACAGATAACTGTCAAGGCAAAAGATTTCAAAATCCCATAGTTTACAATCAATTCATTCAACATTTCCTTTCCATGAGGACAATTTTTCACGTCCAAAATTTGTACTCCCTCCGTTTCAATTAATGTGAACCTATTTCCTTTTTAGTCCGTGCCAAAAAGAATGACCTCTTTCCTTATTTGAAAATAATTCACCTTTATGCAATGATTTATAGCCACACAAAATATTTGTGCCTCATTTTACACCACAAATTCAAAAGTCTTCTCTCTGTTCTTAAACTTCGTGCCCAGTCAAATGGGTTCACATAAATTGAAACGGAGAGAGTATTAGATATGCTAACCCTGATCATCAAGAAATCTTTGTTTAGTATTAGTTAATGCTAACCCTGATCATCAGGAAATCTTTGTTTAGCTCTTCCTACTAGGTAAAAGATGGCTCCCATTAGCACCACAAATTATCCACCTCCCTTATTTCTCCTTGAGCCCTATACTTTTGTCCTAGAAAAAAAGCAAAACTAGAAGAGAGCGCATTTTATCCAGGTCAAATAAGCCATGTGCCTCAAGCCATGAGGTGTGCTCCTCTCTTTTAACTTTAAAACCAAAAACTTTTTTATGCACCCGACGTGATGCCTAGTGATCAATGAAGAAGTGGAGAAGAACCATGAGGTCTTAGGTTCAAACTCCAAAGTAGGCAAGAAAGACTTAGGAGATTTCTTCTCATCTGCCCAAACCTTGGTAGGTAATTACACGGTACCTGTGGTGGTGGGAGGTAACAGGTACCAAGTGGAATCAGTCAAGGTACACACAAGCTAGCCCAGACACCACTGTCATCCAAAAAAATAAATTAGAACTCCTATGTAGTAAAATCCCTGCAAAGAAACGTATATTTATGACACATACGATACAAGTCTATCATTTTAATTTGATACTTGCGTTAGAAAAAGGGCCATGAAGTGCTTCTTTTGTTAACGGAGAGGTGGTGGAATTCAAAGAAATATATAGCTTAGAAATGCTATATTCGCGGCTCTTTGCAAAATAACATTGACCACAATAGTAATAACATTATCTTTGATAACCATTACACTCCAGTGCAAACTCCAAGAGAAAAACACCAAGACTTGGACAAATAATCGCTTCTCGTCCATAAAGCAATGATACCCTGGGCTAAGATTAAATTGGAGACAACTTCCCTCATAATAGCCTACATCTGTACCGGCAAAAAACCTTCCACTTGACTAATCTGGCTAACTACGCTAAAGGTTCCTCGACGCATTTGTTTGGCAGTTTAAAGAGATATTTCAAAGAGATACTTCATGAATGCTGATTCATTCCTTTGTCATTACACCATTCATTTGAATTTTTCCTATTTTTACAACCCACTTTCTGTCCTTCGGTTTGTAACCAATTTTCTCTCAAAGATCTCCTTCAAATTCTAGTTCCCTGGAATAACCAGCAAAAAGAAAATGCTGAAGCTTTCTATGCTGATCAAAAGTCGTTCTAATCCGTCCTCCCAGGCTCACACTCTCAGTCGGACACCTACTGAAGACTTGCTGCATATGACATACCCCAGTTTCCAAGATCAATCTCCTATAACCCACGCAGACTTGCTGCATATGACATACCCCAGTTTCCAAGATCAATCTCCTATAACCCACGCCTTCTACCTATTCCATCAAGAAACTTACCAACTGATATCTACTTGTCAAGGATGATTCAAGCAAAACTTTAGCCTTAACAAAAATTTATAATCTTCTAACTCCAGGATCATCATAATGAACAAACTAAAGGAAAATCACAAATTTCTAAGATGAGAAAAACCATTAGCACCAAATACGAACAAGGAAGAGGCAACAATAAAACCTGCTGCATCAAGGAATCATTTTTTGGCTTTGGAGTTGAATTGGTTGAATTATCTTGTCGAATTTGCTTTAACGCAATCTGCAGCCAGAGGACAATGTACTTGCATTAGATCTAGTGCATTTCAAATTGACATGGTAGAAAAACTTAAAAAGTAATGCAACTAGAACTCTCAAAACTCTTAAACTGTGAATAGCAACCAGACCTTAAATGCGCCGGAGAAAAAATCAGAGACATTTGGCAATCGTCCTTCCTTAGCAAGTACCGACCCAACAATGCCTGCACGACATACAAGACAAATTATTTGATACCAACAATACACTTATTTTACCTTATTAATGTTATTGTTTTTGACTTATTAGTTTTAGGAGGGGAGACTTGTAGAAGTTGCAGCCATGCGAACAGGAGGTCACGAGTTAAAACCGCGAAAATAGCCTCTGACAGAAATGTTGTGTACATAAGAACTAATGTTGTGTACATGAGAACCAATGTGATCCAGCTCTTCCCCGTACTCGTGACACCGGGCTGCCCTTTTATTAACTTCTTAATTTTAGTTCCTCCAAATGAAAATTATCCAGAATAAGAGAAAATTGCAATCTTTAAAAAGCCATTCATAGTTCTTTCTCCCCATGTGTGAAATCCAAAAGTTGTATAGACTCAACTTCATCTCCTCAAGCTACTCTCCTTATGCCTTATTGTCAAATCATTACTTTTTTTTCAAAATCTTCAACTCTTCTACTTTGTTAAGGCATGAAAGAGGCCCAAAAGTAATCAAGGGTTATTGCTCCGCAAGTTCCCCTTTGCATTTTCGGAAAAGAGGTTGTTTTCACATCTCAAATACGACAAACCAACTCTATTTTTGCGCCAATAAAGGCGGTAGTACTTCAATTGCCAATTGCCATTCACTCACTTAGGGTTTAGCAAACCACTAAAATTTTGCAACTCAAAACTTTTGATAGCAACAAAACGGTTTCGGATAATAAATAACATAATACGGCTACACATCCTATTTCAACCAGAGCATAAAGTATTAACTAAAAATCCAGCTAAGCTCACTATAACCAAACAAAAAAGAAAAAATTGATACGGGAGGAGTAACGGAGAAACAGCGAGTACGAACCAGCACCAACGAGGATAGTGAGCTTGCCGAGAGGGAGAGCCATGGAGATTTTCGGAATCGATCATGAAAAAGAGGGAACCATTGATTTCTATTTGCAATCTGAGAATTGCAGAGCAATAAGTCACTGAGCTGCGTTGATTAATTAAAATAGGACGTCTTGGAGAACAAGGCAGAGTCGTCCGATCGTTCAACCCTACTTTTGTGAGTTTCGGCTCGGATTCTTATTTTAGGGGAAATATAAGTAAATAACAAATACATAAATATAAACATGAAAGAAAATCTTGCGGATTTTTGGATTTACGCAAAGGACCCTATGTTTTAGCATAAAGAAAGAAGGATATGCTTCCTCGTATTGGAAAGAGAAAATTACATTAAGAGCTTATTTTAGCTTAGGGGTGTGATTAAAATCGGTTTATCGATAAATCAAATCGATTATTTGTTATCGAAATCAAAATTAAAAAAAGCGAAACTTTATTGAAAGGATAATGATAAGCATATGTACAAATCGATAATCGATACTTAATTATCGATAACGGTCAAAATCGAATCGATAAATCGAATTTACACCCTTAAACTGTAGATACTTGTAAAATGAGTAATTACCTATTTGTGTAGATTAATATAATATAAAGAATGTATATATATTCCGCTACTATTTTGAAAGCGACTATACAATATCATTTTACCTAATTTATACCCTTCCATTTACCCTAAATCTCTTACCCTATTATTTCCTTTATCACATTTAAGGAATGATCATATTTAAAGATTAAAGGAATGAAGTTGAAATTAATGGAAAACAGATCCATGATGATGTATTTTGTTTTGTCTTTTTTTTATACCGTTGGAGTGTTGGTGGCATACATTTGATCCCTTACTTTAGTTTTGTTGCATGTGCTTGTTGACACAATTTATATGTTATAAATGGTGGTCATCTTATTTTAGCTTCTTTTTGTCCATATTAGTTAGGCGTGTTTATAGCGATATACTTTTCGTAGAATCCCGCAAATTTTCTTATTGGTGTAATCGATAACCGAATTGATAAGCCCCCAAAATCGATAAATCGAAATCGAAAAAATCGAAACCTTATTGAAACGATAACGATAAGCATATGTACAAATCGATAATCAATAAGTAATTATCGATAAAGGTCAAAATCGAATTGATAAATCGAATGCACACACCTATTTGAGCTCATTGATGATTGAAGGGAAAAAGAACTTTTAGGGCTCATTTGGTTACTGGTTAGAGTTAAGCAACTATAAATAATGTAGAGATTAATTATGTGAGAATTAGTTATGCGGAGTTTTGTTATGCATGATTCGGTTATGAATGAATTAGTTATGTATAGATTAGTAATACAAAGATTATTAATTTATGGATTGTAATGTATAGATTTTTTTGTTAAATATTTAATTTATTTTTATTATATTGTCACGATCAAAAATTCCCAACCACGGATCGTGATGACGTCTAATATTCACTTGCGAGGCAAGCCAAAATTTGTTGTGAATTTACCAATTTTTAACAACTTAAAAGCAGAATAATAATAATAATAATTAATGACTGAAATGCTCTAAAATACATAAAACAACTCCATAAATAACGTAGTCTATACTAATCCCATAAATCTAGAGTCACAAGCACATGATTAACTAGAATACTACCATTAAAATATGAAATAAAGTACAACTATTCGAAACAAGGTAAACAATTGGCTAACTAAGGAAGGAGACTTTAGACTCTGTGGACGTTATTCGGCTCTACCTCAAGTCTCCTAGAGAGATATGATTCGGCTAAGCCTCCGCTAGATACCGTTGGGGCCAGTACCATAGTATGCACAAGAAGTGCAGAAGTATAGTATGAGTCCAACTAACCCATTGTACTCCATAAGTGTCGAGCCTAACCTCGACAAGGTAGTAACGAGGCTAAAGCAAGACCCTTACAATAACTTTGTAAAGTTATATATATATATATATATATATATATATATATATATATATATATAAAAGAATAACAAATAAAGAGTCAAATGAAACAACAGAGGAAGGTATTGGGGACAACACACTGAAACAGTAAGTGAGGAACCATGAAATAAACCTTTGTCCAACACGGGCAACGAATCTACCAAATCGTAATCCACATCACCAAATATCAAGTAAAACATAAAATCAAATAAACTCTGATGGTAGGCTATATTCTCATGTTTTAATCGCTTATTGCGCTCTAATTCACCACACTTTACTTGTGTTTGAACTTTAATTGATAGTATTTTGTACTTATTGTGTATTTTATGCCTTGTAGGAGTAATTTCGAGTTATGTAGATATTGGGGAGCTAATATGATCTATTTGGAGCTTTGAAGTTTGAGTAAAAGCCCATGGAATTAAGCTGGAATCGCATTCGAGGGTCGATGACCACGTCTGAGCATCAAAAAGCGAGCAAAAAGCAAGACTCTGAGGATTTTACACTACCGCGGTGCATGAGGCGGCACGTGGTGTGCCCCCAGTAGTGTATTTTGGCAGCCTGATGAATTCTTGAGCTCTTTGGATTTCCCCACTAACATCCCGCATGGAGCGTCGTCCCATGCGCCGCGCCTGTGTATTTCTTCGAGAGTTATTATCCTATTTCGACTAGGAAAGGGTGGTTCCGTCTAGGCCTAATCCTACTTAATATAAATACATGGAAAAATATTATTTTCTGGATTTTCGACATACTTTCGATCTAAGGGACCTAAGGAGGAGTTGGAGGAACAAAAGCACAAGGATTTTATCATTCCTTCCTCACTCAAGACCCGAGTTTGGATTGAATATATGTATACCTATCTTTTAATTATATTTAAGATGAGTTACTCCATGTCTATGGAGTAGTTCTCTTTTAGGGTTTGATAGATTTGGTGTATTGGTGATTGTTTGTAGATTATAACTCTAATTTTATGTATTGAATAATTTTGGTGATTTAATTGTTGCATCTGTATTCCCTAGTTCATTTACATATATTTTTTCTAGTTTTGTAAGTAACAATATTATCCTTATCGGGACTTCATATTCAATTGAGTATTTACTTCTTCCAGTCAGAAGAACAGAGAGTTTATATATACAATATTAAAGTATTTTCATTACCATCAAGCTATAAACGATGGGCAGGCCCCTATTGGGCAATCTCTGATCAGATGGTAAGTTATCTGAGCCTTATGAGCGAACCTAGTTGGTTGAGACACAGAGCCTAGTATGGTCGAGCGTATATGAGCGATCCTACTACGATAGAGCAGTTATATATATACCGAGTCTACTGTGGCCGAGCGCTTATGAGCGAGCCTAGTTGGTCGAGATACAGAGCCTAGTTTGGCCGAGCACTTATGAGCGAGCCTACTATGACAGAGCAGATATATATATGTATATTGGGCTTTATAGGGCCGGACAACTATTTTACTCACTATATTAAGAGAGTTGAGTCAGTATCAGCAGACAAACATATCTTCAGATTTTCTTGACTCCCAATTGTTTTAAGTTATTATTGTCGCGCCCCCTTTTTCTCGTGAAATTGGGTTTATGACATTTGGGAGGATAACTCATTCCTTTTGGGAATTGGGATTGATTTGAAGAGTCCCACCTAATGATTAGGATGCATTAGGACTCCAAGGAGGTTTGAGTTGAGTAACCAGAAATTGGGTAAGGGCTTGAAATCATTCTAAGGGGAAAGTGTTAGGCACCCCTCAGAATCTACTAGTGTGGTTCCTGGCGAGACTATTATTGTGAATTTAGGTGCAAGTAACATGTAGGCAAATAAAGCTTCAAACGGATTTTCACACAATGGTTTACAAATAAACAAAGTTGTAAAGAACTAAAAGAAAGCTGATTTTCTTAAAATAAAGGGTTTGAAATTTTAAAAGAAACAAAGAAATAAGGGAAAAGGGGGTCCTAAGTTTATTAACAATATGGATCA